>CM021729.1:10147863-10164243 GCA_011074415.1 Stictonetta naevosa
GCTCCCCAGACAGTGTTTCTTTCACTACTTATCTTCTGAAGAGCACTGTTTTCTTACAAAACTCTTTTTTTATTCTCATTAGGAGAAGCTAATTCTACTCAAACCAGAGCCTACTGGGCTCTCAGTTACACCAAGAGGTGTTTTGCATACTGCAGTGTTATGTTTAGAGTATTGTTTTTTGTGTTTTGAAACTGTATTTTGCACAAACTGAACTCACATCTGTCAGGAGATTCTACTTAGCCGTTAATGGCGTAAAGTACACATTACATTAATATGTGTATTTTCACGTTAAATAAAGTACACATTAATAATTGTATTTTCCAGTAACTTGTGGAAGCAGCAGAAGCACATTCAGGTTCTGGAGGGGTCACCTGACACTTAGACTCTGCCTAGGCTTCAGCAGGTTTTCAGAAAGCTTGCACTCACTAATCCCGTGTTCAAATAAGGCTTGCAAGTATTCTGCAGTGCCACGTCTGCAGAACACATCTGTCACTGTAAAGGCTACCAAAACATGCAGCAGCTCAAAAGTAAATCTGACCTCGAGTCTGTGCTCCATGCTTGTTTCCCATTTCAGTTCAGTCCAGCAGAATTTGATGGCCATGAAAAGCATGTGAGGAAAAGGGGAGAAAAGAGGAAAGTGATTTAGAAACATGTGTGTACCTGGAATTTAATGTTTGAGGACTTGGGCTAGGGTCAAAATAGGTGCATGTTCAGGAGATACTGCAATAAGAAACTGCTGACAGACCCAAGTACTTCCTCACTTTTAATCACTAGACAACAGCTTGTGATGGTTTCATAGCAGTGCAGTAGCACTTGCAGCAGCTTTGTCCTGGACAAAGCACACTACCTACAGTAATTCCCAAATGCAAAACCAAAATATTCAAAGGTGATACACAGTAGTTGTGAAAGGTCCGAATTGTCCTAGATGGTGCTCAAAATGAGCTCTAAGAGCCATAAAGGCACTGAAGCATTATGCTTCAGTTTCTTTTATTTCAGAGTGTTGACAATGCTCTCTTACCTCTGGGGCGCAGCATTGGACAGTTAAAGTAAATTGCAGTCCTATTATTGCAAAATAGCGCATAAGAGATGCCCTTTCTAAGTACTGTTGATTTTGTTTGACAGGAGCAGCTTTTTATTATTCTTTAAGTCTGTTTGGAGAAGAAAACCGCAATACTGAAGAGGTTCCTAATACTTTGTTTTCCTGACTATGTGCTAGGTCTCCTGTAGCCAGGACTCCTATAGGTGAGTAAAGATATACATAGCAGACAAGCAGTTATTAAAAGGATCTGGACCTGAAAGTATTCTCTGTTCTTTCACATATAAACAGTCCCTCAGCTGAATGCAAAACTTCCTCAGAGAGATGCAGGATTTACTGTATAAAAATAAAGGCATATTCTGCCACACTTAACAGTTCTTCCTCAAAGTCAGCCTTGCAGTAGTTAAGAGTTTGAGTCACATCACCAGTCCGAATAGAGGAGATGGCCACCAAGGCAGATTACTTGTTAGGAATAACAAGATTGTTGGGACAGCAGGAAAAGAAAATTAGCCAACACTTAGAGCTATATACAAATAGTATATTTATGGCTGCAAGTTCAGAAATCTCACAGGTACTGAACCAGTGCTCATCTAAATGGTCTGACCAGAGGTGAACTATGCACATGCCACAGTAGTCAGTGCAACTGATCAGATAGGTCCCAGAATTTCTATGGACAAGGAACATGACAATAACTGGACCAGGAGTACAAAGTCCAGGACCTGTACCTGTAACACACAAGATCTCAGCTGATTTTTTACTTAGGAACCTAATTCTTAAAAAGCTTTACATTTCTTCCTCCAAGGACAACCTAAGTTTGAAATTCTGTCTTTATAAGAAATAAATCCTAAACTATGAGCTCTTCCCAGCTTCTTCTCTTCAAAACCTGTACTTTAAATCTACAATAATACTCTACCTGCAAACTCAAGGAACTTGAGTTAACTCAGACTTAAAGTTCTTTGCTTGAAGTACCAGTTGGTGTTTAGGTCCCTTAGTATTGCTTACCTCTTCCAATCTCTTCCTGTGATCCTGGCAGAATAGCCACATCTCAGCAAACAGGTCCTAAAGGCTATTTGAGTAAAAGTATGAAGAGGTGCACTTTCAAGGCTCTCCTGTACTGTCACTTTAGCTTAATTAAACTTGGATAACCTGAGTGTACCTACTCCTTCTTCCCACATCTCTCTTCCAGTCCTAACCTTACCAATTAATTCATGATGCAGAGTTTTGTTGTTGCAATCATTGAACCATGAATGGTTTGGGTTGGAAAGGATGTTAAATATCATCTAATTCCAACCCCCTGCCATGGGCAAGAACACCTCCAACCAGACCAGGTTGCCCAAAGCCCCATCCAGCCTGGCCTTGAGCACTGCCAGGGATGGGACATCCACAGCTTCTCTAGGCAGCCTGTTCCAGTGCCTCACTGTGCTCCTAGGAAACAATCTCTTCCTAACATCTAATCTAAACCTACCCTCTTTAGTTTAAAGTCATTACTCCTTGTCCTATCACTCCACCCCCTGACAAAGAGTCCCTCCCCACCTTTCTTTCAGAACCACTTTAGGTACTGGAAGGCCACTATAAGGTCTCCTTGGAACCTTCTCCAGGTTGAACAACTCCAGCTTTCTCAGCCTGTCTGAGGGAGACAGTCATTCAATCAGGAATTATATAATTTTAAAGGGAGATGGAAGGAGAAGATGCTCAGTAACCTCTAGGCAAAAACATCTCTCTGTGAAATCTGTCACACAGGCCTCCTCCATAGATGTCTCTTTTCAAAAGAAAAGATTGGAAGAATAGAAAAATGATCCAGCTCCCTGTTCCTTCCATAACTACAAATTTTCTTGCAGGACCTGCCTAATATACTAACTTTGGACTCTACAATGGAATAGCATAACTGTTTTGTTACTTCTCATTAGCATGTAAAGAAGAAAGCTTTAGCACTTATTATTTCAGATGGTATTGCTCTCAGCTTGTCTGTAAGCTTAGGAGTTTCTCTTATAAATGCTTCCAACACTCGTACGTTGCTGCAATAAAACATAAATAATTAGATTAACCCTCTTCAAATTAGATTTCCAAACACTACATTATTTAATATTTTAAATGTGAAATTGTTGAGCTAAATGGAGCCCCAGATTCTGCGTTTTGTGGAACTTGCACAAAAACTATTAGAAAAAATATACAAATACCCACAAAATCTATCAGAATGCTACAATGGTATTTTTAATTCCAAGTGGAAGAACAGTGTGTCAAAGACAAAAACAACAACAAAATCCCTGCAGATTTTGCAACTTATGTATGCATTGTATTTTTTATGTACATAGTTTTTTTATGTACATAGCTAAGATATTTTAATTTTTCAAGATGTATCTGAAAAAAAAAAAAAGAAAAAAAAATAAGATACTAAAATTTTCAGCTTTGATTTTTTAAACAATACAGTTAAAGAAATGTTTTATACTTTCTAGTTTAAAAATTTTAACTGTGTCAACTCTAAAGTGCCAATTAGTGCCAATACAGTTGAAAACTCAAAGAGTAATTGTGACCAACAGAATGGATCCCTTTTCTGGGCTGGAATAAGGTAGATGAATCATGGAGGGCTCCTATTCTCCCTTCTTGCTTCATTCTCATCCTGTTATCTTAAAGTGTTCTCAGCTTAGCCTTTATTCAGTTGTTAGACAAACTCATGTCAAATACTGGCCTTGGGCTGTGACACAGACATAAATACAATAATGAGCTTTTTGGTCAACTTCCCTATATGGGGAACAAGGCTTTCCAGTTTCCTCTTACCTAGAGGAAACAGAAAATCTTCTTTAGTGGCACAGCAAAGATTTGCAATTTGACAGCCAGGTTGTCTGAATTCTGCCCCTGAGCTCTATGAACTTCTGTAGGGTACCAGAGCAGAAAACCAGCCCATCACCCTGGACATCTGCTGGGATCTTGTTACAAAACCGCTTTCATTGCTAAGCATTACAGAACAATATGTTAGTATCCACAAATTATTTCATTTATTTTACTCCTCATTGTAAAGGCACACATTAGCGGCCCCTTTAAGGTTTAAACATTCAGGTCAGCATCCTAAGAACCACTGGAAAACTTCCTAGTAACACCTCCTGTCACTATGGTAATGTGTTGCAGGGACGCTGAATGGAGACCTGTCACTACATAACAGGACAGCACGTTTATTTATTTAATTATTTAAATTGTTTGCAAGAGGTTTTCTCTCCAGAGCATGAAGACCATACGTAGCTCTAACTAATAAATTAATGGATAAATAAATAAATAATAATAAAAAAGATACTCCGGTAAGACGCAACAAAAATATTTACAATAGTGTGCATGAGAGTGAAAGAGATGGAGAAAGTATGGAATAGATTTTCCTGAGGTCCCAGAATTTCGAGGGACAAGGCTGCTTGAAGACTCGTGTCATGTGTAGTAGTCCATGGCTGGTTTTGGAATAGATTTTGGACTTAAATCCCAAAAGAAAGATATGTTGAGCTTTAATCATGTTCAGTCAGGTGATCAAGCCTGTTTACAGCATATGCTAATTTAAATGCTTGGGATTCATACAGATAGTTTCTCATTCCAAGTAATGAGATTTTTCAGTTATTACAAAGATGTTGCAAATGCTCCACCTGCCTGACCAGCATATATTTTCCTAGTTTTTGTACTATACTTTTATGAGCATTTTAATGACTATTTTTCTACAGCGCCAACAAGAGCCATATGCTTTTTTGTTGTAAATGACAGCCTTCATTTTCACCTGTGCTTGCTTAAATCTCACAGTGAAGAGGAGCACTGTGGAGAGGGAATGGAAATATTTCTTCTAGAGGTACTAGACAATATTAAAAAAAAAAAAAAGACTACAGATTATAGTTATTTCACTACACAAACAAAAGTATCTGCTTGGATTCCACCTGTTAACAGAGCTGAAAAGCAACCTAAAAAACAAAGAGTATGAATTTGCATTTAAAGTTCAAAGTGTAGCCACTGTGAATGTGTATCAGGAAGGCCTCTTACTAGGCAAAGTAAGGGAAAAATAATTAACTTGTTCCACCTTTTTGCCAAAAGATAAATCTGAGAGACGTTGTTGACCCCAGTCCTTCTTTGTTGGGTTTTTGTTTTGTCATGCAAGCTTGTACCCACATAATGAACATGATTACTAGTTTTTGGAACAGCAATATTACATTAAAAATTCTGCTATGTTAAAAACGTAGTAGATGTGTATTTGCATTATCTGTCCCTCTCGGTGTCATTCTGGGATGACGCTATCTTACTGCAATTTGTTTGTGCCATTGCTCAATCATTAGTTATGGAAATAACTGCTTTTATGGTACACTGGAAAGTAACTAAGAGCTTATGCGCCTTTAAACACATTATTTTAGATGCTGCTAATCCTATGACACCCACATTAAACTTAATATTAAAAAAAAAAAAATACAATGCAAATCTTACAAAAATCCAGATGCTGAACTTACTAATATCACAAAGAATGATGTATTAAATTCACTCTGCTGGCAAGAGGATGTTTGTCTACTGAGGTTCCTATTAGCATGACAAATGTAGGGATGTCTCTACATGTCTACAGACGGAAACATTTCAAGCCTGCAATTTAATAATTTAATATAGTGAGGGGACCAGGTGAATATACTCCTAACAAAGGTTCTGGCAAAGAAGCTGCAGTGCACAGATCCTGAAGGTACTGACCAACTTCTAACCCTTTCCTACCCAGGCATAACTTTTTGCTGTGTAATGTGGTCAGGACAACAACCTTCACTATTTACACAGTACCTCTTAGTTCAGGACCTTCTCTCACTGACATATCCTTCCTTCCCTGACTGAAAAGACCCTGGGAATTCTCTAATCCACTTTGATCCTGGCAGGTCTTCTAGTTTCCTCATCTTCTCTGCAGATGACTTTCAGTCCTGCTTTTCTTCCATCT
This sequence comes from Stictonetta naevosa, assembly GCA_011074415.1. Classification (NCBI taxonomy): domain Eukaryota; kingdom Metazoa; phylum Chordata; class Aves; order Anseriformes; family Anatidae; genus Stictonetta; species Stictonetta naevosa. The sequence goes on from CM021729.1 coordinate 10,153,827, forward strand.
CACATCTTTAGATGACAAGGCTGCAGTGATACTGATCCAAAGTAGTGACCCAGCACAGCTACTAGGAGAGTGTTCCTCTGCTTCTTGAAGTGCAGGACAACAAAAAAAAAAACAGGGGCTGGAGAAATCACAGCTTATAAAAACATGCTATCAAAGTGAAAAACAGAAATCAACAGAAGAAATCTTAGTGGAAGCTAAAAGATCTCAAGGTGTAGGTATGAATTAAATTGACCGGACTAGTACTTTAAATTAAAATAGCCAGCATCCTTGCACTGGCTATGGTGCACATGTACTCTCTTCCCTCTCCTCCTTCCATTGCCAAGTTAAATAATGAAAATCAAAAACCCCAGTCTGAACCTGACTATACCTCAAGTTTGGCAAGGATAGCTTCATTTCTGACCTCTCTGCCTACACCTTAGGAACAGTCTATCCATTATGTTTCTGAGGCAGTCTGACCCACATGGAGGCAGCAGGATGGCTCTTCCATCACTCATGTACCTCCAAAGTGCCGATCTGCTCTCGGGCATTTGTGGATTATCTCTGCCTGAAAAAGGCTTGCAACAGAACAAAATTTTGGTGGTCATGCTGCAAGTCAAGCAAAATAGAGACCCTTTTCTCTGTCCAGAAATCACAGAGAGGGGCTGCAGTTAGCCAGCTGAAAATTTCTTTCCTAAGCTTGATTGAACGAGGAGGCACAACACAGTTATAGTAATGCCATTTGTTTGCGTAACAATGTCCTACATTTGACAGGCATAGCTTTCTACTCCCATTAATAATTGCTTGAGTTGCAATATGCTCTTAGATCTAAGTTATTTCTCAAATCACAAGTGGCTCTAATTATTTTCACATCTCTTGGCGTCTCTTGTAAGCTTCTCCTCTCATTACAGAGCTCCTTCATTTCCCCATTCCTCTGACAGCTGGACCGAATAACTTCAGGTTACTGCACTAAACATGTTTTAAGACACTGAAGTGATAAATCTACAAAGAGATCTCTGGGTTTTCACTAAGTGAGGGTTTATAAGGAGTCAAAGTTACAATTTTCCAGCCAGCTTTGCCTGCTACAATGACTTCCTCTTTCCTTCCACACTGAGGTTCTGGTCTATGCAGTCTTACAAATCTTGTAAGGTATCACCTGTCTATCACTGACCTATCTGACAATTAAGGTCAGACAGTTCCTTAAGATACAGTTTCCTATTCAGACTCATAAGGATGCTGTTATTTATTCATTCTCCACAAGAGACATCCACTCACAATATAAGCTTATTCTAAATTGACTGACAGTTTGTGTTGATATCTAATCTCAGTGAATTACCTCTTTTTAGTTCCACAGGAGATCATCTTTTGCAGATACTGGGACAGGAATTGTTTTGGGGAAGACTGGTCTCTTTTTACTTTTGACCTTAGAAAAGGCAAATGTATGTGTTTTATTTAAATTTGTGTACCCTTTCCTGGAACTAATAATAATAATAACAGATTTTATAGAATTATTAATCAAAGATGTTTTCAAATGCAAGACTGGTAATACTTTTTTAATGCGGTGGAAAATACTTAAATTATATATATTTTAGGGCCTCCTAAAGCAACTAAATTTCAGTGTGCAGCATTCCAGTAGACTTTATGTTTCTTTTATTACTGTGCACGACATTTTTTGCAGACCGCCTGTTTCTGTTCTAGGTACCTACTATTTAATTAAAAGAATAATAATTAACAACAACAACAACAACAAAAGACTTATGTGTATTTTCAGTACTGAGCAGAAAGATGAAGAGGAAAAGAGAGGCATCTCCACACATAAAAACACCTGTTACCCTGAGCGTACCCAACATCATGAAGTTTGGTACCTTGGCCTTGGTACCAGCAGCACCTGAGAAACCTTTCCTCATCAAGCATCTTGGGACAGATTTGAGTGATGCCTGCTAGCTCTTACAGAGCAGCATGGATCTCCTCCGTCAAAACAAGGAAAGTAATAGAAAGAGAGAGCTAATGGGGAACACCTGTACACAAATGACTCCCTAGAGCACAGGATAACATCAGGACTTATCTTAAAAAATGTACACTAGTCTGCATTTAGTCTGCACAATATGCATGTGTACAGGGACAACAGCAAAATTATGATCCAGCTGTCACAGTCAATGTCTGGATAGATAATAACAGTCCAAAGAACTTTATAATGTCATTGATGCTATCATCTTTGGTACAACAGATAAAAAATCACCTGCCTAACTGTTATAGCCTGTCAGCAAACAACACTTTATTGATCCACAGACTGCAATGGATTCTGAGTAGTTATGGTCTTCCATGTTATTGATCTCCAAACCAAGTGCTGTCAATTGGACTTTGACAAAATTGACTGTAGCCAGTGCCACTTTTCAGCTTGAAAGTTATTAGTTCCCTAAATAGAAGGTGAGATCTTGGTGTCATCTGTGCCACTCAGAGGCCTTAATTGTCACATTAGTTTTTGTTAGGGTAGTTCATTTCTGTTTAAATTTGGCCGGGGCTTGAGCTATGTCATCTCTGCTTGGCTTTGCCGATTTTCATTCTGCTGTCTCATTTCCATCCTCTGTACCTTAATTTGTAAACTAAGTACAAATATCCCATGACTTTTAAGGCCAAAAGGGACCGTTACATTAAACTCAGTGATTTGTGTTTGACTAAGCATATCTTCCACATAATTAATTATATAAAGATAATTTTATTCATCGTCTTCTAAGATCTATGGATGAAAAGTGCTATAAAAGAGCTATTGTAAATACAGAAAAAAATCTATTAAGTCAAAAAAGGAAGAATTAAATGAACTGAAAGTCCTGTCTGATCTCATATCTCTTAACTCAACTAGCATTTTATTTTCATTCCTCCAAAGTTAAAAGTCTTTTCAAATACAGGCTTATACACTATGGACAACAGAGTAGTGCAAATATTGGAGAACTATGTTTATAATAATTTGAAATATTAAAAATTGAATGGCAGCTAGTAATTTTTCAGATATTCTCATCCTGTTCCATCAAATTCTCCAGAAAATGATATTTTTTTTTTCAAAAATTCAGAGTTTTCTACTAATCTAGTATTAGTAAACAATAAAATGTTTGTTTTTATGGTTTCTTATTCCCAAACCTTCAATGAAAAAAATCATCCCCATTTTCTTCTGGATGGTCTAGAGTTCATTTTGACATCCAATTGTATCAGCAAGTCTGTGAAAACAGATCTGTTTCCCAGATCTGCCTTTGAAATTTTCTCCCACACAATTTATTTTATAGCAATAAGTGTTCCTTATAACTATAATCCCAGTGAAATGGTTATTTTCTTATTTATATCTCTTGAAAAATGTTGATGGAATATTCATGCTCTAATTAGTAGTTTAGAATCCCTACACTATCTTCAAAACTAATTTTTTTTTATTATGCTTGTGGTTCAAAACTAGATAAGAATCAGATTCTTCCTTCGTTCATATTGAATGCTATTGGAGTCATATATCCTAATAGAATAATGTAAACATTGTTGGGAGTTAACTAAAGAAAAAGGAATTTCATTCAAAGGTTGTTGTTTGTTTTCATTTTGTAACTAAAGAAGTTTTTAAACTGCATTTCTATAGCAATTTCTTTCAATATTTTTTTTTTTTTTTTTTTTTTTTTTAGGACCAGCGTGAAGGAGAGTTAAAAAAATTGATTTGACATTATGCATGCCTTATATCTCCTCATTTTTTATATTTCAGAAGTAATAAGCAAACTTGCAATTTGTCAGGATTTAAAGCATCAGTATTAGTTTGTAATGTTCTACAAGGATATTTTAGTACTCTATCACAGGTGATAAATTTACTTCATGCTACTTAAATTTAGCAGTTGTATATATAAAGTCACAATGATTTAGCAAACTCAAAATAAAACAGCACCTAGAAATTTATCCCACTTAATAAATCCATGAACACTTATCATACATCGTTACTGTTATCCTAGCTTATAAAAGAGAAAGAAATTTAAAACAAGCAAAACTATTGAAATATAATAAAAGAAAATAATGTTAAACCACTCTTCAGAGATTCTTTAATTATCTTGAGACTGACAAAAGAAGATCTAAGAAATTCCAGAAAGCATCTCATGCAGTAAACACTGTGCAATGCTATGTAAATGATTCAGTCACTTAGGTCCTGAATCCCAGTCCTGATCTCTCACTTCTTGTTCCTTCAGGGGATGGATGGGATGTGTGGGTTCAGTGTTTATCATCTAGGGGGGAGGAAATGTCATATATCACTCATCAAAAGCAACCAACTCTAAACAGCCAAGCAGCACTGACAGACTCTTTGGCATTATCTATAGTAGTGGGAACAAGGCCTTTGTACAGTGTCATTAATTTCAGAGGAACTAATCCAATTTACATTAAATGAGGATTTGGTCTGATGTGGCTTTTATAAAGACAGCAAAGAAAAAATGCAAAGTTTCCACTAGCCAGATCCAGATTATCTTCCCTGATCAATGTGGAAGAAAGAATACATTTCTTTCGATGTTTTCTTTGTAACTGTGTTGCCAAAAAATCTGTGTATGATGTCATAATGCTTACATTTTGGTAGAAGAACACTGGTAAGATGAGCTAACTATAAACTCTCTGCTCCAGTCAAGTTTGGAAGCGTTTGCACTACGGCTCATTGTGTCAAAGGTGTGTATTATTAGAAATTGCTCATGTCATCTGTATTCCCACCTGTGAATATTTGATGGGACTTCCTGATTGCAGCAATGTTTTAGTTCAAGACAAGATCTTCATCACCCATGATTCAGAGTGTTATTTTCAGTAAATAATTATCAGAACCTGTGCTTACTCCTACCCTTTCTATCTGTGTCCACTTTCCCTAAGGAAGTAAGATGTCTCACCAGGCAACTCTGCTGTTAGTATTGAAATGAGTTTGCAATGCTAGCACATGTGGCAGCTTCCCGGTTCACTGTTGATGAAGTTGTTATCCTAAGTCGAGTGTTGGGCATGAACCATTTCACAATGAAATTAAATGATTTTGGCTCTCTTTAACCATATTGTTTTCATCTATGGTACACCTATCACCTTTTTTTTTTTTGGTCTTTGTAGCTCTGTGCTACAGAAGTTAAAATCACCAAAAAGACACTCTCCTCAGACTTCAACTCAGAAATTAAAAATACATGGGAGTAGATGCTGAATCAATTTTTGTATTACAGGCCAAGGAAATGTATTTGCATTCATTTTTCAGTATTAGTGAAGCTTTACCCACTCCCCTTTCCAGATCTTTCTTTGTCTCTTGTGAAATTCAGTGACTGTTATCATACTGCCTCAAGTGCTTGAAAAAATTTTACTTCCCATGCTAGAGGGATTCGCCACCTGCCTATCTCAAAATACAACTTAAGTCTTACCTCTTCGTTTCCCGAGAGGAATAATAATAATAATAACAATAATAACAATAATAACAATAATAACAATAATAATAATAATAATAATAATAATAATAATAATAATAAAAAAAAAAAAACATTCTTCTGGTTCCCGTAAGTATAGTGGCATTGGTTAAAGTATTTCTTTTCTGCCCTATATGTTGCTTGATTATATGTAAGACTTGCTGTGCAGCCTGTGTAAATGCAGGGTAGCTGCAATCATAAAGATAAACATATTCATGGTGGTGTCTCTTTGAAGCTTTGCAGTTTCTGTTATTATTGTTCTTCTCTTTATCCAGGTATACCTCTTTGTTTCAAGTCTGCAGGAAACATAACACTTAACCTCATGAAAGGATTCTGTTTTGCATCTCCTGTTTCAAGGTGGAAGGTTACAGTGGCTCTTTAGTTTCAGGTCCCACGCCAGTTTCCCTTGAGCAGCCTGACAGCATTCTTTCCATCTAGAACCTTGAGAGCCTACTAATTTCTGAATCCCATATTCATTTCCAATATGTCCATCCAACGTATTTTTTTTTTACTCCTTCTGTTTTCAGTAAAAATTCAGGTGAACATTCAGTAAATATATTATCAGCACAATATACGGAACACATTGTACCATAAAATCACATAAATCACATATTAGAAAATATTTTCTATGTTCAATAGGAAGAAAAAGAAGAAGAAAAGCAGGAATTGGCATAGAGTAGATGATAAGAGGAAGAAGAGGAGAAAATGCTTCAGTTATGAATGCAAGTCAAAAGCAGTAACATCTGTAGTTAAATTATTTTCCCAATACCTTGTCATCTCTATAGTGTTTTCTCATATAATGTAATTTCATTTAATGTTGTGAATTCTTCTGCCAGGCTTTTTTCTAATTTCCAGTATCTGAATACTTCCCCATGCATAATGCTTGCAGCTATTCATGCTGGATATTGACATATCAGTTTCACCTGTTGTACCCTCTAAACAACCTCCCTCTTTTCTTCCAGACCTCGCATTCATGCTGAAAAAATCTCTTACTCCCCTGGCTGACAACTTAAGACTCTCCAAGTCTTTCCCTTCTGCCTTCTCTGTTTGTAAGGCAAGACTTGATTCAGCAACGTAAAAATAAATAGAGTGTATCATGAATAAGTCAAAGTACATGGGGTCAAATATGTATTTTGGTTTACACTGAATCAGGTCTTTCAGTATAATGTCAATAATCAAGTTGTTACTGCATAGATATTTGTATTTTTCTCCAACATTCAAACGCACAGGTTACACAGGACAGTTCTAAAAATATGCCTCTAATCTCAAGTGTGTATTTTAAAATTCAGTTTATCAGATTTCTTTAATAGAATGTGGTAGGGTGTTTCTACCACTTCATCCTTAATTCTTCCACTACCTCTTACTGGAAGTGTCCTTCTACAGGCATTTTTGTTCTCATGAATCTCTAGTTCTCGATTTTGCACTGAAATAGTTAAAAAAGATGAGTTAGAATGTGAAAATTACTTTCATTATTAGGACTCATAAAAACTAGCAGATTGAAACAACCATTCCCCCTAAAATATTTTAACTATATAGTCCAATTAAGTCTGATGGATGCATTCAACTACCTAAAAGGCTGTTCAGATTTCAACCAAATCATGTAATCTTTATTATGCTAGTGAAGAATGAAGAGCTGTAGTTAAAAACAATGACTGTCCTACATATTTATAGATTTGTTATTAGCATAGATCCAATATTCAGATAGATCCAAGATAACACTGAGAGTTAATCTGTTAATGATGGCTTACAGTGTTGTTCCACTGTAAAGAGCAGGAATGCAGCATAACCCTTTCCACCCTGGCTGAAAAAGGTTGCAATTTGGCATTTTCATGAGCTGCCCAAGGCAGCCCAGCTCCCAAACCATTCTTTTCTCTACTCATCTGTAAAACAGAACCTAGGTCTGGCTCCCTAAGAAAGGTACCTTGCCTTCATTACAACTGGACAATTTGCATTCATTTTTTGACTCTCAAGAAAATTATTAACTAGGTCAACTTTTGATAGAAAATCAGTTGTATCTTCAAAATGGAGTAACAAATAAAATAAAACATTATTAGGTGTTCCTTAAAAATATATATATATTTTTTTCTAAAAGTATATGTGGTCTTGCTTTGATAAAGTTCAGTCCTTACCCTCTGCAAAAAAAAGCAAGTCATCTTAGACTCAAGAGAAGCTCGTCACTACAAATGAAGCTATGTCTATGAATACTGAGTATTAATCTCAGATCTAATCCTAAGGAATAGCCTGTTAGTATCAAGCAGGATGTTTAAATACTTTCTGATTTCCATCTTAACAGGATTATCTATCAAGAATACATTTTTCTCTTTCATTATTCACTTTGGTGATGAAACTGCCTTCCTCTCCCACCATAAATGACCTGCAAATATCTGGGCTGGTAAGTGGTGATCAACAGTATGTCATTTCATTATATGTAGATGGCAGCAATGTCTGAAGCAGAAATTTCACTGAAAAATTTCCTGAAAGTAGCACATTAAAATGGTGCCTTTGTAGAGGGCTGATGTGGATGTAGCAGGCCACTTACCATTTAAATAAATGTTGACATACTTAAAAGTTTTAGATACATCAATATTTAATTTACAAAATGACGGGACTGTATGATACGTATATACTGGCATTATAATGCACCATGACTGTAAAAAAATAAAAAGCAGCACTTGATGTCCCATGTGAAGAAACAATGTTATCTCTGTACTGCCTCCTTGTACATCATGCTATTTTTTCTCAACACCTTATCCATGAAAATCTGCAGGATGCACTTCATATACTCGAAATACAAAATGTTTTCCCACCCTGCTGTGATATTGTTTTGATATCCAGAGGGAAGGCATCAGGTAAAGAACAACGTGTACATTAGCATTTCCTAACAAATGGTTTTAAAACAGTTTAAAAAAAAGGAGGGGGGGGCAGGAAAAGTAATCTGACACTTCTGAAGTGCAAACATGACAAAAGAGAGAGGCGCCATATTCAAACACTACAGTTGCACAAAAAACGTGGGTGCAAATATTTGCAAAGAGTAGCTTGTAACCCAGAATAAAGCCTTTATGTTCTTTCACTGAATTTTCTTCATTATAGTGTAGATCCCATTTTTAAATGTGGAGAATGGTATTTCCATCTTTAAAAAAAACAAACAAGAGACACTACTAATGACAATAGATCTTGCTGGCAATCATGTATCTCAGTAACTCAGATATATCTGTGCATAAAACACTTACTGCAGTTCAGATCCTGTGAATAAAGCTAAAACGGAGCACTGAAAAGATGACTTTGGTGTTCACAAAACCCTCCGAACAAGACCCTGACAATTAAAATGACCTTCCTGTTTATGAGGAATGGATCACTGCTGTAAACATATTCTAGTTGTAATTCTAAAAGCCCATTTCTAACACAGGAACTTACAAGTCAGACAGACTTCCTGAATCTTTCACAAGAGACTGGGTGTGTCTGCTCAGAAGAGTGCAAAATTAAATTGGAATTCATAATTAGCAGTATACTTTGAGAACAGAGAATCCTTTTGTAGTGATACAGTGGTTTTCCAAGTCTTATTGTCAGAAGGGATAAGAAACCATTAGAAAAACCAGATCAATATACCCAAAGCATTCATTGCTACAGAAAGTTTCTGACTTGACTATTTAAATCTGACGGAAATGAAGTTGCTTTTGATTGTAACATAACCTTACAGCAATTTCCTTGGAATTGTGAAATGTGAACACTACTTTGTACAGAATGCCATAATCAGGAGCAATTTCAATTCAATAACCCTAGTACACTTCTCTGCTTCCGGATGCTTGGGATATTTTCTGCTGAGCATCCATCTACAATTTTTCTCTTAAACTCTGAAGATTAGATCATCAGGTGGTTTTCCTTTAAGATTTTCAAATTTTGCTCAGAAAAATTGGAGGTCATAAGTTATCCTCTCTTCAGATTACTGTTCAAGCAGTTCTTTGCTTTCACTATTTGTTGTTAGTTGAAAACAAGCCTCAGAAGTTCCTATCTGTGCTTGCTTTTCACATTTAGTAAACATTTCTGTAATGACATTATCATTTTCTGAAAGGTATAGTGCATTACAAAAGTGTAATGGGACTTCCAGTGACTGTGGATCCAAGAAGACACTTGAAAACCCAAAAACTGTCAATTTTCCTGTTTCGGCAATCTTTTCCATTTTATTCAGTGCTCTGCAAACATAAACTACTAGGTGATGTTATGAATAAGACTTCCACTCTGCATGTGCTTACACTGATTAACATTATAGGTGTATTATTGATTAATTTCAAAATAGATTTGGAATACACTGCTGTTGTACATTTTTAAAACTGTTTCTTCCAGTGTTTTTCTTTTTCACCTCATTCACCTTATTTTGTAAAGCCAGTGCAAGGAACATTGAGGGAAGCACTTAGTTTCAACAGATAAAGGATGAATTAACTGTAGTAAGTTAATAGGTATCATGAAGTTTTTATAATCTCTCTTGTTTTTCACATGTACAATACCCTTCACCTTTCTCCTGTGCCTCTGTTGCTAAGCATGTCTCAAATTAATCTCATTCAGTCCCGTGGCATTTGCTCCTCTTCATTGACAAGTTATTTTCTTTCATATCTAGCACAGCATTCCACAGCCCACTATTGTCATCAAGTTCATCACATAGCAAGAATTCACTGATATTTATTTTCACCCTAAAAGAACTGTCAGCATGTCTTGCTACTCAGGCAATAAAGAAGGAAAGCCACACAAACAGAAACATGTAAAAGAGAAGTTGAAACTGCATTCTTTCTCTGTGATTTTCTCTCTCTCTCTCCTTCCTTTCTCTCTTTTTTCTTTCTCCTTCTTTTTTCTTTCTCCTTCTTTTTTCTTTCTTTCTTTCTTTCTTTCTTTCTTTCTTTCTTTCTTTCTTTCTTTCTTTCTTTCTTTCTTTCTTTCTTTCTTTCTTTCTTTGTTTTTCTTTCTCTCTTTTTTCTTTCTTTCTTTCTTTCTTTCTTTCTTTCTTTCTTTCTTTCTTT
>CM021729.1:10164343-10178231 GCA_011074415.1 Stictonetta naevosa
TCTTTCTCTCTTTCTCTCTTTCTCTCTTTCTCTCTTTCTCTCTTTTTATTTCTTTCTTGTAACTGTACAAACAAAGCAAGTTCTAGGTCTTTTGGATAATACTGTTTATATAATAATACTATTTGGATAATATATCTTTGGATAATACTTTACGTCTCTCCACTCAAAAGTGTGGGATTTCTCTGTGGAAGTCACATCAAATTCCTTTTACATTTGCATGTCTTTTTGCTACTGCATGGGAAAAAAAAAAAAAAAAAAAAAAAAAAACATTTCAAAACATTTTAATCTTGGACAACTGTAATCTTCTTGCCTCTGCCTTTTTTTTTTTCTTTTTTTTTTTTTTGTTGGTTGCCTATCTGGAAACACAAGACACATGTCTTGAGCCAAATAAGCCAGCAATGCTGCCAAACAAGCAGTCTTACCTTCTTGTCATTCCTGCCTCTGTAACACTCTCCTCGTCCTGGTACAAGCTCTTTCCTAGCCAGGAGGTGAATTACCTGGCAAGACTAGCATAGGCCAAAAGTAATGTTAGTTCACTGGCCGATGGGGTTCCCTGAATACCTGTGATAGGACAGACAAGGGGCTGATAGCAGCAATGAATTAAGAGAAGCAGACAACTTTGTTTTGTCAATGCTAACTTATGCCAACCTAAACTACCTACCTCAGTTTCAGTTAGCTTATTTCTGGAGTCACAAACCACTCATTAGTCAAACTCCACACATCTATTAAGAAATTCATCCAAGCCTTCTTTGCTCCAGGCTCATCAGAGCTTTGTCCTATTGTTCAGTATCAAGGATTCTTCAGTGCTTGGAAAACTGTGGAGAAAACTGGTAGTTGTACACATTTGTTCCTTTTTCGAAAAGGACGAAACATCAGCTCTCTTGTATGACAGCATTGACTTGTTCTGTGATTTCTTAATCTCTTAATGAAACTATGTTTGTACTTGTATCCAATGTTCTTTCTTTCATGTTCTAATTAGATGCAGTTCTCATTTTTTTTGTATCTCACAGATCTTCATTTGCAAAGCAGAATTCTCACTGTCTTTGCAAGTTCTTGCTATTTCCAAATTCATTTCCAGTTTCCCTCTATATTTCACTTTTACATTAATACCCAAGTCTCACAGGACACTTCACTCTGTAAAAGAGTTTGAAAGATTTTGTCCTTTACAGCATTTCAGAAAGGCAGTTTTCAATTCACTCACATTTTCATTATGAGAAATTGTTTTTTTTCATAAAGCCTAAAGTGATTTAAAGTATCAATAAATTTAATTATTATAACAGTCATGACAAAAGAGATCAATAGGTGCCTTCGTTCTGAGGCTATATTACCCTTGTTTGCTTATATCACAAACTGGGAATCACGAGCAGCTAACATCTCTGATTACAGAGAAGCTTGTCTTTGCTATAGTACATCTTATATGAGGGTGCCTTATATGTGTCCAGGTTTGATAACCCATATTGTTGACTCCCATAGCCAGTATGTTCTCTACACTGATGCTTCAGCTACATGCATTTAGTGTTAAGATTTTCAGAAATAAACATGAGGCTTTTTGTGCTGCACCAGCAAGAGCTGGTCCTCAGTATGCTGTTGGAAAACTTCTCTCCTCTTCCCTTATTTCTCAGTAGAAGTGATTTCAGCTTATCATTTCAGTTTAGCTGAGAACCACTAGCATGTATCCACCTATGTAAGAACTTCTCTGTGAGATGCTACACTGGCTGTTCCTTCCTGCATATTTAGAGCTCTGATATGAATGTTGAACAGACTGAGAACTTCCTGCTACTTCAGGTGCTCTTCTGGAAGTAGATTTGATAGCTGGGATCACTTGATTGTGGCAGATAATATATGACATATGTTCCCTACCTAGACTGGATTTAAGAGTAGTGTGTACTAATATCCTTGGACTATCCTGACTGGGCTACAGTTAGCTGCTGCATGAGGTGTTTGCCAGGATCCTCTTCCCTGGATAGAATTGCATTTGGGATGCTGTAAGCTATGTATGAAAAAAAATGTTTTAAAGCTAGGCTCCTGGCAGACCAGAGACTTGCTCTCAGCTACCTAGTCTCTCTGATGGTGAAGAAGATGACATGGACTCTGGAGGTTTGGCAATGAGTTCCTTCCCCTGTATCCTAGGTTGCTTGGTGTCAGTTACCTATAGCTCCATTTCCCAAAAACACAGGGTATTGGATGGTCAGAAGTTCAAAGTTCAGCTCCTTGCTGAATATCTCATGCAACTTGTCATAGAATTGGCTGGTAAGCTGAGCTCTTGTCTTCTTTGTAGATATAATGCAGCCTTGACTTTCTTGAACTTGGTGTTAGTCAGTTCATGTGAAGATCTCCAGCTTCAGAACAGCATCTATGTTGTCTAGGATCTTTCCCAGAAGTAAAGAACTCTATCCAAGCACAGTCCAGACACACTTTAATCACAGCCCAGGTCTCAAGGATTGTACTACTTTGTGACAGCACTATAGCTCACAGACACAGTGTAAAAATTACTGCTTTGTGAACTGCTAGACACAGACTTTTACAAAGCCCTCTGGAAGATGTGGCCTACAGCCATGGAGAAGTGATAAGAATGTGATGACTTGGACCCCTAACAACCCATAAGGCCTGCAGAGATACCCTTGTGGGGCTGCAGTAAGTAAATTTGCTGAGGACCACTATTTATGAATAGAGTAACAGAAAACAAACATGCTCTAGCTTCATGTTCCCACCTCAGATTCTCCAGCCAGTGATCCATTTAATTCCCCTCAGAATAGTGTGCTTATGACCTTAATAAGAAACTCTCACTAGTATTACTAATGTCACTCTGAGTGACGTGTAAGGCCTTACAAGAACAGATATATGAACAGTCCTTCAAATCAGGATCAGTTCTTTCCTTAGAAAGCCATTCATTTTCTCCTTGTGGCCTACTGAACTGGCAGAGGGTCTTCCAATCACTTGGTGAACGAGTGAACTACTGAGATACCTCCTTCCACTGCCAGCTCCTGCTGTGATAGTACAGGTTTCAACAGATGTCATACTGGCTAAAACTTTATAGACAGACTGTACTATCATCTAAATGAATTAGAGGCTATCAGTGGCTGGAAATCCTAGTCTAAAAACCAAGTACAGAGATCTTTAATAGGATTTCTATAGGAACACAATAAAATTATTTTTTAGATAAATAACTTGTCTGAAATCAAGAATACTGCCCTATTGCCAAAAGTTGGGAAGTTGGGAGAGGGGTACGAAATGCAATGTCTTATATATAGTATATGCAGAATAGTGAAAAAATATAAATGTAACAATAAATAACAGAGTACAATTACCTAACAGATATCTTCATTCATCTCTTAATATTTACGAACTAGTCCCAACTACAGAAAATGAGTCATTCATGGGAAAATACCTATCCATGTAACCAGCTGAGAATGCCAAAAAAAGTTTCCTGTGTTCTCTTTCTATGGTGTGTTTCCTAAGAGAATGATAATAAAGTCAATATCTTACAAGCATTTTTGTAAGCTCTCAAATAACTTACAGTACACGATTTAAATGTAGATTGTCTTTTTACAGTGTGACTTCTGAACAAAGAAAAAATTATTGGCCTTTTGATAGCATAGGAATTCACTAAAGGGATGATCATATCAAAGCAGGTTGTCATTATTTTATGAGCTTCTCCCCCAACATAAATGTCATCTTTTAAAAGAAACAGTGACATAATATAAAGCATATTTTAATCATACCATCTAATTACAAAGAAGAGTAAATCACTTAAAAATCACATGCAGAGTGTCTTTGCTGCTGTATAACAAAAAAGAGTAATTAGCAATAAAATAGGATAGTGCCATTTTGACAGACTAATGGAGTGCATGGGACTCCTGGAATACTTCTCCCATCGGAATGCATGACAAAGGCAGAATCTTTCAAAGTCGTTACAAGGAAATTCAAAGATAATTTGGTTAGTTATTTAAATTTGTCATATAACAACTCTGAAACCACCTTTGTCCCAAATTCAGATGTATTCTTTGAAGAGATTCCTTTTGTGCTTGTAGAAGTCTCACAGATGCATAAGTGCACCGATTCCTTTTCCAGATCTACCAAATTACATCAAGAACTGCTTAAGAAGAATAAAACTCCAGCACTGAAAATGGCTGGGACAAAATCTCAGGGACATTTGCAGAAAAATTACAGCTTTACAGACACCATAACCACTGTCCAAGCCCTAAGGAAATGGTGATGTCCATTTAAAAGTGTCATTTCAAGTTCCGTATTAACATATATTCTCTTATACATTTACCAAGATCTGCTTTAAAAGGAGACAGGTTACTCACTACCATCTCTGCTGTTAGAAAGCTGACATGAAAGTTTGTTTCTTCAGTGGTTAAAAACCTTTGAATTTTCTCCTATTTCAGGTCATTTTCCTTAAATATGGGAGGCTAGTCATGCTTAGGGTGGCCCAGATTAGGGCTCAAAACTGTCCTGTATTTGTATACTAATTATTCCCTATTACTGTAGGGAATGCTTTATCTGATGTATGGCAGGCTAACTTCTGTCTTTTTCATATGTATAATAAAAAGTTAATGAAAAATGTTTATAATTCATCTTACAAACAACTGTTACAACCCTCTTTTTTTTAATCATCTGAATCTTAAATGTTGAGAGTTGGTTTTGCTGTCAGATTTTGGAAGCAAGCTCTTCTATGAGCACTCAGAATTTTTGCACCACTATTATGCATGGAAACAAAAAAAAAACAATCAAAGAAAACAATAAAAGCAATAATACTCACCATTAAAGACCTCTAACCTTCAATTGTCTGTTTGCCCCGAACTTTGGTCAACAAATACCATGATGTTAGTGTAGTTATTTTAGTCTAAACTGTATAATGCATTTCAAAATAACTGTTGACATATCCTCATGTTTGAACAACATGATATGCTAAAAATTAGCTTTTGGAAAGATGGTCAGGGATTCAGAAAAAAAAAGAAAAAAAATGCAAAAGGCTCCCATAGAGTTTATTGCAGAGACCCTGTGCATTTGAGACAAGTAGTCCAGGAAGCCTCACATCTTCCAAAATATTACTATGTGCATTCAGGTGGCAATTTCCATGGATCTTCATAACTGAGCATGTACTACAGATATTGTATAAATATTGTTTTCTGAAGTTTATGGATATACCTTGAAAATGTGACTAAAAAACTTTTTTTTTTTTTTTTTTTTTTTTTTTTTTTTTGAGCACCCAAAATGTTTATTTTCAGTCACAGAAAGGAGACTGTAGGAGGCTGGGAAAAAAAAAAAAAAAAAAATCCTCCTTGCACACATCAGTCATTTTCTTACAAATTGGCTTAAAGATGTCATCAGAGACAATCTGCAGAGAGAAAAAAAATAAAAAATAAATAAAAAAAAAATCTGGCAGAACTCCAGCATTAATTCTTAAGAGACCGAATGCATGTGTACACATTCATATTTCGGGTGCTCTCTGTGTGTTACTATATGTGGACTGGATAACAATTAATAACCTTTTATGAGAGATCTGTATCTTGAATCTTCAAGGTAAATAGTGAAAATCTGGGCTCCAGGAGCTTGACAAGCCCTTTTTTCACATGTAACCATTTTTTCCTCATACCACAATACATGTATCGCATCTATCCAGTGCAACCACAAGCTCTGATTCACCATGCTGAGAACACAATGACACACACTGGCTTTACAAAGCTTCATTCTGATTATTCTGATTGCTGACTGGGACAGCCATGTATCAATTCTCAGCCCTTCTCAGCTGGGATATAATCACAAACCATTCACCGCTGAATGACATGTGCAAACACTGTCTGCAGTAGTAGCTGCAGAAGAGAGGAAAAACAGGACAGAGAAAAATAGATAATACAACACTGTGTCTGAAGTGGGGATGAGAAGCATGAGGGACAGGAAGTCAAAATAACAGTTTCAAAACACTCCACATACAGACAGGGTTCTTCAGCAGAAGTTTGTGGTCCCCTCAAACATTTTACTCTGTTGCTTTGGAGGAAACAAGTTAAGCTGGAACTTTTCAGTAGCTCTGAAATGAAAGGCATGTACTGATTTCTGTGCTACAACTGAAGGTCCAAGGGTTTTGCAGAGTAAATACAAATGGTAAGTATTTTAAAAACATGAGCCACTTACAGACTTTCCATTTTCTTTTTACTTCTCCCAAATGGAATTATGATTCACTATAATTACTACAAGACACCCCAACATATAAAATAGTCAGATATTTGACATAATTCTCAGGTGGGTGGAGACAAAATGCAGTATTATTCCAATGACTCTCAGTTTATTGCTATAATCCAGGTGATGAACTCCTCCTTATCACAAATATACAAAAAGAAATGCAAACTGACATTCCTTATATGGTGTAATTCATAAATCTCAGTTTAGGATACACAGCCCATAATGTGATTTAAATGGGCAAATTGAACACTTCAAAGGCTCTTCATCTTTAGCAGTATGCCTCTCTTCAATGTGTTAAATAGTCCCATTCCTAAAAATAATCTGTTATGCACCCCAGCAAATCTTATAGAAACAAAGAAGCAAACAAATATAAGTATAATTTAAGAAGACTGATTACAAAAAGCACTTTGCTATTGTTCAAATCAGTAGGATTTAGCTTAGGGTTATAACTGGTAATGCTAATGCAATGAAGGGAAGAATACTGAAAGGGTGCTGTTTTGTGACAGGAATAAATGAAAAGAAAGGAAATAATAAATGAATCTCATTTTGCAAATATGCTTGCATAAAAAAAAAAAAAAAAAAAAAAGCATGTTTGGTAGCAGTAAAAGGAAAGTGTATGTGATTCAGTTTGGATTTCCTTTTACTTGACTGCGTATCTGTCTGTAAAAATCATGTTGTAAACATACCCAGAAGTCCTCTGTCTTTCCACTCCTTCACTTTAAAACATAGCACTTACCAAAATTTATTTTGTATCCTCTTCTACACAGTGAGTCATCTTACTTATTTAATATATAAGTTAGTAATGAGAATGTATCATTTATTAGCAACCAATCACAAAATGTAGTGCAGTTTTTAGTTTTCTCAGGTAGCTTGCCTACCCACTCGTAAAACTGCTCATATTAAATAAACTGACATATCTCCTTTACAACTTAAAGTATGAAAGCAAAATTTTTCAGCCAGTCTCCCAAAGAACAATGTTTTTCTTCCCAGAATCACAAATATACTTCATTATCCCAATTCTGTTCCAAAAGAATAACTGATGTTGAAAAGCTATAGTATTCTTTCCACAGCTAAGACCAGGTCACTCTTCTGCCACTTTAGTTTGGTACTATTGTAACTTGTGATGATATTTTTTGTCTGCCTGAAAATTGCAAGTAGGCTCTTGTAGGTTCTTTGTATTCTACAAGGAATACAAAGTAGGCTCTTCCTTTGAACTTTGAAAGAGAATCATCATATTTTCCTAATGCAGAGCATCAGAAAGTGATATGACTAAAGTATTTTTATTTTGCTTCACATTTTTTGGACCCTAAATCAAAGGTAACTTTTTACGGGTCTCAGAATCACTGAATGGTTTGGGTCAGAAGGGACCTTAAAGGTCACCCAGTTCTAACCCCCCTGCCTGGGCAGGGACACCTCCCACCAGACCAGGTCGCCCAAAGCCCCATCTTGCCTGGCTGGATTTCTTCTTAATGTCTAATCTGAATCTATCCTTTTTTAGTTTAAAGCCATAACTCCTTGTCCTATCACTACACTCGCTGACAAAGGTCCATTGTACTTCCTGTAAGTTTCATTTCTTTGCAAATACAAGTGCCAGCTACGTATAAAATATCTACGAAAACAATTTGCTGTTCACAAGTTATTGATTCAGTTCTCCTTCTATTTGTATCAGCAATTATTTTGCCATGCATTTCAGAATATATATAATTATGTTCCATGCTATTACATAGAAATGGCACCTTATCTTTATATCGTTTCTGCCATTTTCACGTAAGGCAGATTACTTGACTTTTCAACACCAAACTTGAACTAATCTTGTCCAGTTAGAAAGCTAATGCTCTGTTCTGGTAATAGGATTCATTATGTTCAAGATTTGAGCATGTGAGTGCATGGTGGTTTTACGACCACAACTGTTCTCTCACTCCCCCTCCTCAAAGGGAGAGGGAGAGAAAATATGATACAAAGAGCTCAAGGGTTGAGATAAGGATGGGGAGATCACTCAACAATTATCATGAAAGGAAAAAGAGACTCAGAGTAAGGAGACACAAAAATTTATTGCCTATTACTAACAGGCTAGAGAAGTGAGAAACAAATGAAATAAACCAAAACACCTTTGCCCCCCCCCCCCCCCCTCCCACCTCCTCCCCCCGAGCAGTGAAGGGGAACGGGAATGGGGGCTGTGGTGAGTCCCTGGTATTTCATCTCCGCCGCTCCTTCAGGGTCCCTCTCTGCCCCTGCTCCACGCGGGTCCCTCCCACAGGATGCCGTCCTTCCCGAACTGAGCGTGGGGGGGCTGCCCAGAGGCAGCAGCTCTTCAGGAACTGCTCCCACACGGCTCTGTACCACAGGGTCCATCCCCCAGGAGCAAACTGCTCCAGCACGGGTCCCCCACGGGCGGCAGCTCCCCCCAGACCCCTGCTCCTGCGTGGGCTCTTCTCCATGGGCTGCAGCTCCGGCCCGGGGCCTGCTCCTGCGGGGGCTCTCCATGGGCCGCAGCCTCCTCCAGGCCACATCCACCTGCTCCACCGGGGGCTCCTCCACGGGCTGCAGCGTGGAGATCTGCTCCATGTGGGACCCATGGGCTGCAGGGGGACAGCCTGCTCCACCAGGGGCCTCTCCACAGGCCGCTGGGGAACTGCTGCTGCGTGCCTGGAGCACCTCCTGCCCTCCTGCTGCACTGACCTTGGGGGTCTCTGCCAGGCTGGTTCTCACTCCTCACTCTCCCAGCTGCTGTTGTGCAGCAGGTTTTTTTTCCCTCTCTTCAATCTGCTCTCCCTGAGGCCCAACCAGTATCACTCGCCAGCTCAGCTCTGGACAGCAGTCAGCTCTGACCTGACATGTGGCAGCTGCTTGGCTCTGCTCACAGAGGCCACCCCAGCAGCTCCCCTCCTACTGAAACCTTGCCATGTAAACCCAATGCAGTGTCTCATTAAAGGTTTTGTTGTTGTTGTTTGTGTTTTGTTTTGTTTTGTTTTTAATTCTCAAGGTGACTATGTTTTTACTGCCTGAATTGGTTAAATAGAAGAAGAAACGTTAGTAAACTGTCTCCGAATTTTTCACACAGCTGACAAACAGAACGATTGTATTCTTGATAATGATCTTCTTCATTGAGCCACAAGCTCAGCAAGAGAATCGTCAGAAATAAAATTTCTTGTTAATTTGTATGGGTGTACTGAGATGAGGAGGGGGAGTGAGAGAGCGGTTGTGGTGTTCAGCTGCCTAGCATGGTAAAACCACCACAATAGGGAGGTTTTTGAAAATTAAATATAAACAGAAAGTAATCTACTTCTTAACAATATTTTCAAGGAGTAAGGTCCTTGAAGATAGATAGATACTAAGGAAGATAGATACTAAACTTATCTGAAAAGAAAAATTGAATAATGTAGTTTTCTTAGGTTACAAATAAAGATAGTAAACACAAGAGAGTAAATAATACAGTAGGATTTATACTAACAATATATGCATTTAAATCTTTCTGTACAACTTGTCTTAGAATAACTTCCGAGAAACATCCTTCCACACTAGAACAGCTGCCAATACCCAGTTAAAATGGTATGCAAGTCTTCAGTGGGGTTCAACACAAAGACTTATTCATAATCAACAAGTACACTAAGATCCTAAATGTCTTCTTACAGCATTGATGTTCATTGGAGTTCTGGTCACTGGTTAGCATAAGAAGAATCAGAACATACCAAGCTGTCACATAAGTTTTACACAATGGTCTGCCATGATATTTACCTGAAGTTCATCAAGTCCTTCTAAATCTTGGACCTGTTACTACTGGGAAAGTTGTGTAAAAACGGGTACATCAAAACTTCAGGACTGAAAAATGACTGTTCTTTGTGATGCAAAACCAAATTTATCTGAAAATAAACATGATTATTATCACAAATCAGTATATTTGTTTCTTATTCAGGATCAATTTTTGGTTCTCCCAGCCCCTAAGTGATAGTGTTTCTTGCATGCAACCACAATTTTTTATGGTTGTGTACAGCATTTGGCAGTGTGGGATGATAGGAAGCAATAGCACTAACCTGCAACAAAATCTGCAAGCAATCCCTCCACAGGAAACTTCAAACTAGTATGTGGGGGTAAAATGTTGTATGTGTTCTAACTCCCTCGTCACTTTGGAGTCTCTTCCCAAAGAAGAACTGCCACTACAGTCTTCAAAAATGGTAAGAAGGAGGGCCCAGGAAACTACACACCAGTAAGCCTTACTTCCATCCCTACAAAAGGTGATGGAACAGCTCATCCTCGATGTAATCTACAAACACAAGGACGTTAAAAAAAAGTGATCACAAGTTGTCGGAATGGATACACCAAAAGGAAATCACGTTGAGCCAATCTGATAGCCATCTGTGATGGGATGACAATCAGGGTAGATGAGGAGAGAGCAGTGGATGTTTTCTACCTTAACTTCAGCAAGGCTTTCATAGAATCATAGAATCGTTCAGATGGAAAAAAAAACTCTAATATCATCCAGTCCAACATTTGAAATTTCAATACTGTCTATCACTGTCTATCCTCAAAGGAAACTTCAGAAATGTGGGATAGATGAGTGGGCAGTAAGGTGGATTGAAAACATGGACAAGAAGGCAAACAGCATCCTTCTTGGATCACAAAGATCATCCAGGTTACACCTCCACATAATGTAAACAACCTCTTCATGAGGTTTCTAGTTTCCACTGCCTCTTCCAAAAATGTCACTGCATGGCGTTCCATATGTCTTCCTTTCGCAGTCTCCCAGACGGGAGAGCTCTTCCTCCAAACGAGTTAGCAAGAAGTCACTAAGTGATGCTTGCCTGAACATGAACCGGCAGTGTGCCCACGTGGCCAAGAAGGCCAACGGCATCCTGGCTTGGATCACGAATAGCATAGTCAGCAGGACCAGGGAGGTGATTGTCTCCTGGTACTCTGCTCTGGTGAGGCCACACCTCAAGTACTGTGTTCAGTTTTAGGTCCTTCACTACAGGAAGGACATTGAGGCCCTGGAACATGTACAGAGAAGGGCTACAAAGCTGGTGAAGGGCCTGGAACACAAGTCCTGTGAGGAGCGGCTGAGGGAACTGGGGTTGTTTAGTCTGGAGGAGGCTCAGGGGAGACCTTATTGCTCACTACTACTGCCTGAAAGTAAGGAATGGGGAGCTAGGGGCCTCAACTCATAGGTAACTAGTGATAGGACATGAGGGAATGGCCTCAAGGTGTGCCAGGGGAGGTTCAGTTTGGAATTTAGGAAAAAATTATTCTCAGAAAGAGCAGTCACACATTGGAATGGGTTGCCCAGGGAAGTGGTGGAGTCATCGTCCCTAGGGGTGTTCAAGGAATGGTTGCATGTGGTGCTTGGGGACAGGGTTTATTGGGTGATATTGGTAGTAGGGTGATGGTTAGACCAGATGGTCTTGAAGGTCTCTTCCAACCTTTGTGATTCTATGATTCTATGACAGAAGCGGTGAGGTTTCTCCTTAACACTAGAGATGAGAGCAAGGGGGGACCTCAGAGTGACTTCCCTCTCTTCCCCACAACTCCAGGCCTCCTTCCACATTAGGACTTCTTGCAGGCTGCAGAAATCCACTCCCAACACGGCCATATTTCACCTCAGGCATGGCGCACCATCACAGGGGCCATCACTGAGGCTTCCTGATGTCACAAGGACATCTGACCTCCAGTTTGTTCTGGGGCCCTATAAAACCCCCTGCTCCTGGCCCACCACTCACTAAATTTCCAGGCACTCTAGCGATTGCCAGAAATGGCTGTAATTAAAAGGTCCTGGGGAAAGAGCTGCCCACAATTCTGTGGGTCTCAGCGCTTCATGGAACCCAAGAGGAAGTGGAGGCAGAGGAGTGCCAACGGAGGCAGAGCGACTGTGGCTGCTGATGTGGAGCCCACGGAAGTAGACTTAGCTCCAAAGGGTGAAGAGCCAATGGAGGTGGATCCAGCTCTAGAGGACAAAGAGACAATGGATGTGGATCTGCCTCCAACCCATGTGGTTGGGCACAGTGTCATTGTGTCAGGGCTCCCACCTGCAAGACAACATAGCCACTGCAGGAGCGCCCGGAAAGCTCTGTATCCATGGCACAGCCTCCGCCCCCACCAGTAGCTGGGAGAGGCCATCCCTGAACCATCTAGCAGGCTTGCCTGCATGATGGCCTCCTTTCTCATCCCCCATTCCCCATAACCCACCTCTTGGGCAGACATGTCATTTCTTCTGCACAGGGTCCCAAGGGGAGGGCAAGAGCAGACTTGGCTTCCTTTCGGCTGCTGCACTGGGGCGGCAGGAGGCCCCACTCACAGGGCTGTGCTGGGCCTTGGCTGCCTCAGCCTGAGGACAAGAAGGCTGCCCAACGAGAAGGTGCTGGCAGATGAAGCCGCGCCCTCCATGGCAGTGCACGGAGAACAGCAGCAGATCCTTCAAAACAGTGATGCAGACAGCTGTTCCTCTCAAGAAACAGAAGACTTCGTGTCTGCCAGGAAGAAGTACCGGAGTGCAGCATTATTTCCCTTCAAGATGCTTCACCACCCGTTCTTCACAAGACAGGGCCATAAATTGCAATAAGAAGAACAATAAAAAACAAACAAAAACTATAAAACAACTTTCCTCTCTTAATTGGTGCCATTTTTGTGACTTCGTCTGGAATCCTGCATCCCCTTCTTGTCCCCCCAGTACAGGAAAGGTACTGATGTGTGTAGTGTGGGCTCAGCCCAGGGTATTCGAGCGAGTGACAGGCCAGGGCACACGGCACGCAAGTTAGGGTGAGGAATCTCCTTCGCTCTGCAGTAAGGAGAGAATCAGAATTACACAATCACATAATTGTAGGGGTTGGAAGGGACCTCAAGAGATCATCGGGTCCAGCCCCCTGCCAAAGCGGGTTCCCTAGAGCAGGTTGCCCAGGTAGGCATCCAGATGGGCCTTGAATATCTCCAGAGAAGGAGACTCCACAACCTCCCTGGGCGGCCTGTTCCAGTGCTCCGTCACCCTCACCATGAAGAAGTTCTTTCACATGTTGGTACAGAACTTCAGTGCTCCATCTTGTGGCCATTGCCCCTTGTCCTGTCCCCACAAACCACTGAAAAGAAGTTGGCCAAATCCCTCTGTCTCCCACACTTCATGTATTTATACACATTGATGAGATCCCCTCTCAGTCTTCTTTTCTCCAGGCTGAACAGACCCAGGTCTCTCAGCCTTTCTTCACAGGGGAGATGCTCCAGCCCCCATATCATCTTTGTGGCCCTCTGCTGGACTCTTTCCAGAAGATCCCTGTCTTTTTTGTAGCAGGGAGCCCAGAACTGGACACAGCACTCCAGGTGAGGCCTGACCAGGGCAGAGTAGAGGTGGAGGATCACCTCCCTTGACCTGCTGGCCACGCTCCTTTTAATGCACGCCAGGATCCCATTGACCTTCTTGGCCACAAGGGCACACTGCTGGTTCATGGTCAACCTGTCGTCCACCAGGACCCCCAGGTCCTTCTCCGCAGAGCTCCTCTCCAGCAGGTCGCCCCCCAGCCCGTACTGATATGTGCGGTTGTTCCTTCCCAGGTGCAGGACTCTACACTTGCTCTTCTTAAACCTCATTTGGTTTCTTCCTGCCCAGCTCTCCAGCCTGTCCAGGTCTCACTGAATGGCAGCACAGCCTTCTGGCATGTCAGCCACTCCTCCCAGCTTTGTGTCATCGGCATACTTGCTGAGGGTGGACACTATTCCCTCATCA
>CM021729.1:10178331-10201096 GCA_011074415.1 Stictonetta naevosa
GGTGGACACTATTCCCTCATCAAGGTCATCAATGAAGATGTTGAACAAGACCGCACCCAGCACCAACCCCTGGGGAACACCACTAGTCACAGGTCTCCAACCTGACTCTGCGTCGCCGATCACCACCTGCTGAGCTCGGCCAGTCAGCCAGTTCTCAACCCACCTTACTGTCCACTCTTCTATCCCACACCTTCTCATATTTGCTATCAGGATGTCATGGGAGACAGCATCAAAAGCCTTGCTAAAATCAAGGTAGATGAAGGAGTAGAGAAGATGAAGCCTGCATCTTCTCAGAGGTGCTTTGTGGCGGAAAGCTGAGGAGTTCCAAGGCCCACGCTTCCAGACAGAAAAAAGAAGTTTCCCCACAAGGGTGCTCAGACAGAACAGGTGTCCAGAAAGGCTGTGGAGTCTCTGTCCTGGGGGGTAGTTGACCTTGACAGAACAAAGTTGTTATTATTATTATTATTATTATTATTGTTATTATTGTTGTTGTTGTTGTTATTACCACTATTGCTATTGTTATTATTATTTAATTTATAAACAATAAATGTATAAATTATTATTATTATTATTATAATGAAACCCAATTTTGAACAACTCAACTGTGTGTAAAAAGTACACAAATATTTACTCTAGAGTAGTCTGACAATTACAGATTTTCAGGCTAGTGTTACCTCCTATAACAGCCTTCCTTGTTCTTTTCCTTTTAGAGAAGCAGACACCAAGTCATGTAGAAGCATAATCAATTCAGCATCCATAGTTGTACAAATGTAGTCTGTAAATTCAGTTACTACACAGCATACCACGTTTGTTTAACACTTGTATCTACAATCAGAAAAATATGGTATTAATACATGTTAAGTACACACCATTGACTAAAAAGTACACAGAATTCAATACAAATAATTTTAAAATGTAATTGCTATTACTGAGCAGGCATTTCCCAACAGTTCCAATTGTGGTTTGAAGATAACAAGAGCATAAAAATCAGGTTCCTAACCCATATTATCTTTTTCCAGATTGGGCCTTCTCTAATACTTTAGAGAAAGCAAACAATGGCTAGGTAGGTGAGGGGAAAGCAGTGTATGTTGTCTACCTTGACTTCAGCAAGGCTTTCAACACTATCTCCAACAACATCCTCAGAGGCAACGTCAGGAAGCGTGGGATAGATGAGTGACTGGACAGTGAGATGTCCACTGGTGTCCCTCAATTCAGCCCTGGTAAGGCCACACTGGGAGTATTGTGTCCAGTTCTGGGCTCCTCAGTACAAGAAGGACATCAAGCTACTGGACAGAGTTCAGTGGAGGGCTATGAAGATGATTAGGGGTCTGGAGCACCTGTCACTTAAGGACAGGCTGAGAAAGCTGGGCCTGGTTAGCTTGGAGAAGAGAAGGGGATCTTAACAGTATGTCTCAATATCTGAAGAGAGGGTGTCAATAAGCTGGGGCCAGACTCTTTGCAGTGGTTCCTGGTGACAGGACAAGAGGCAGCTGGCACAAACTGAAACGTGGAAAGCTCCAGCTGAATATGAGAAAACATTTCTTTACTGTGAGGGTGACAGAGCACTGAACAGGTTGCCCAGAGAAGCTCTGGAGTCTCCTCCGGAGACATTCAAAACCCACCTGGATGCCATCCTGTGCAATGTGTTTCAGGTGACCCTGCTTGGCAGAAGGGCTGGACCAGATTATCTCCAGAGGTCCATTCCAACCTCAACCATTCTGTGATTAAGAGAAATTGTCTGAGCAGCTGGGGACAAGGTTAGGAAAGCTAAAGCCCTGTTACAATGAAATTTGGCCAAGAACGTCAAGGGCAGCAAGAAAGACTTCTGCAAGTACATCAGTGATAAAAGGAAATCTAGGGAAAATGTGGACCCTCTCCAGAAGGAAATGCGAGACCTGGTCACCCAGGATATGAAGAAGACTGAGGTACTCGGTGATTTTTTTGCCTCAGTGTTCACCGGCAGTGGCTCGAGCCACATAGCCTGGGCCCTAGAAGGCAAAGGCAGGGACTGGGACAATGACGAACCACTCACTACAGGAGAAGATCAGGTTCAAGACCAGCTACAGAAGCTGAAGGTGCATAAGTCCATGGGACCTGATGAAATACATCCATGGGTCCTCAGTGAAGTGGCAGATATAGTTGCTATGCCACTATCCATCGTATTTGAGAAGTTGTGGCAGTCCAGTGAAAACTCCACTGACTGGAAGAGGAGATAAAATGGGAACAAAGAAGATCCAGCAAACTACAGGCCAGTGTCACCTCTGTGCCTGGCAAGGTACTAAAGCAGATCCTCCTGTAAACTCTGCTAAAGCACATGGAAAATAAGGAGCTGACTGGTGAGAGCCACCATGGCTTCACTAAAGACAGATTGTGCATGACAAATCTGGTGGCCTTTTATGATGGGGTTACAGCATTGGTGGATTGGGGAAGAGCAACTGAGGTCATCTACTTGGACTTATGCAAAGCATTTAATACTGTACCACATTATATCCTTGTCTCCAAATTGGAGAGACATGGATTTGATGTATTGACCACTCAGTGGGTAAGGAACTGGCTGGCTGGTCACACTGAAAGAGTTGTGGTCAAGAGCTCAATGTCCAAGTGGAGATCAGTAACGAGTAGTGTTCCTCAGAGGTCAGTATTGGGAGTGTCACTGACATCTAACATCTAAATGTTAGACTAACATCTTTGTTAGTGACATGGAAGGTGGGAACAAGTGGACCCTCAGCAAGTTTTTTTTGCTGACACCAAACTGAGTGGTGCACTCAATATGCTGGAGGGAAGGACTGCCATCCAGAAGGAACTGGACAGGCTTGAGAGGTGGGCGTGTACAAACCTCATGAGGTTCAACAAGGCCAAGGGCAAGGTCCTGCACCTGAGTCAGGGCAAACCCAGAATCAATACAGGCTGGGCAGAGAATGGATAGAGAACAGCCCCAAGGAGAAGGACCTGGGGGTATTGGTGGATGAGAAGCTCAACATGAGCCAGGAATCTGTGCTTGAAGCCCAGAAAGCCAACAATATCCTGGGCTGCACCAAAAGCAGCATGGCCATCAGGGCAAGGAATGTGATTCTCCCCCTCTGGTCTGCTCTTGTCAGAACCCACTGGGAGTCCTGCAACCAGTTTGGGGGCCCCCAGCACAAGAAGGACATGGAATTATTAGAATGAGTCCAGAGGAGGGCCATGAATATAATCAAAGGGTCAAAGCACCTCTCCTACAGAGACAGGCTGAAGGAGCTGGGATTGTTCAGCCTGAAGAAGAGAAGGCTCTGGGCAGACCTTCCAGAGGCCTTCCAGTAACAAAAGGTGGCTACAGGAAGGCTGGGGAGGGACTCTTTCTCTGGGAGTGTAGTGATAGGACAAGGGGGAATGGCTTCTTTTAAAAGAGAGTAAATTTAGATTAGACATCAGGAAGAAATTCTTTACTCAGAGGTGGTGAGGCACTGGAACAGGTTGACTAGAGAAGCTGGGGATGCCCCATCCCTGGAAGTGCTCAAGATATTGAGCAACCTGGGAGATTTCCCTGCCCATAGTAGGGGGATTGGAATTAGATGGTCTTTAAGGTCCCTTCCAACCCAAACCATTCTGTGATTCTGTGAAGAGCTATGAACAGCAGCGAGGTATTCTGCTTTCAGCTTATATTTGAAAAATCATACTTTCTTGAATTAAATGATACTGTCTTTAAAAATAAAATGACCTCTTTTCTTTTCAGAAGATGGAACTGAATAAATCTATTTCCCAGAAAATGATGGTAGAAAAAATATTAACAAAGTTCTTCCAAAATTCCTTTGTAGTAATCTCTTTATAAATTATAATAAAACAACTACAGGAATATTTTATTATTGATAAAAATACACAACAAGGGAAATATCACGGGTACATTTGCCAAGGCATTTGCATTGGACATTACCAGTGGTGGCACTGAACGACCAATTAAAAAAAAAACATGATTTTTGAACAGATAATTTAACCTTCCTATGTGTCTAGGCATAGAATTTACCTTTGTATTATAACATACTCTTCATACACTCCCTGCAGTTTTATAATATTCATGATATTCATAATATTATGAAACAATAAGAAAAGGGCTAAGACAAACAGAAGGATCTAAAGTGAAATCCAAAGATTTAGTTTCCTAGAGACTAAAGCACTGTCACTATTGACATCTTCTCTCTCACAAATGTAAGAGTTACTGAGAAGAGGATAAGATCCGAGAAGCAGAAGGAATAAAAATTAGGGATAGATACAAAACCTGGGATGAGGGCATGTTATATGGATTCAAAAAAAATTAGTACCCTACAAAATACAGGAAGATAAAATAAACGAATACAGTCAGTCTCCCTGAGTACCTAAGTACTTGTTTTTTTTTGTTTGTTTTTTCCCCAAAATTTGAGAAGTGTTTTTTGTTTTGTTTTGTTTTTTAAGATTGTTTTAAAGGAAGAATTGCAAGGTTGACAGTAGGAAATAATCACAGAATGAAAAAGGACTGCAGCAGAAGTGGAAGCACTATGACTCCACAGATTTTAATTGTAGTCCAGAGGATAAATAAGCAAATACAAAATGGAGATGCTGAACAACAGAACATTTACGGGACTTAATGTTTCAATAGTATCATTAATATATGATCACAGATGAGTTAGAGTAGGGATACAAAAGATCAGAACCTTCATTTCTCATGTACTTATTAGCAAAAATTTTCATAATATAGCAGCCAGAAAAAGCAATAGGGGTTAAATAACAGTAGTGTTCTTTGTATATAACTGGAATGCTACATGTAAAGAACACATATTTAGATCTCTCTTATGAAACATGTAGCTATCAATTGATGAACACTGCAAGCAAAAAATTACTTTTTTTTAATTAGTGGGAATGAATCAAATGTCTTTTCACTCACCCTTGTATTATCACAAGATTACATGAAAAGATACATTAAGTCAACTTGACCAGACTTTGAGTCAGAGGAATCTCAGGAATATATCTACTACAAATAATGTTTATATTTTCTTTGACATCCCTGTTTCATTTGCAATTAAAGCTAACCTTATCATTAAGAACAGAATGACACCTTCTTTTTGTGATTTCATTATATTCTATCCCAAGTAATTAGATCACTTCTACCAAAACTCTTCCTGCAGTTTTTGATGCATGCTACAAACATCTTTATTGATGTATTAAAGATACCTAAGTAGTATTGCTTCCTTTGGTTACATTGTCATATTTTATCCCAGAAGTGCCTACATCTATTGCTATTGAACTTAATATTCTCTATTAGGAATAAGAAAACTACATTCTGGTTTAGAGGTGTTAAATAGAAGTAATATATTATTACAAATGCACCTATCCACTGCTATAGACTGACAGATTTAATGACTGGGAAGAGAATCACAGAGCAAATTGTTATTATAATAATGCATGGAACGTTCTTGCAATTAAAGCCATGTTGCCTTTCTATTTTAAAGCCCACAATGCAGTCTGTAATATTCCAATACTCTAAAATAGTCTAGGGCTTCATTAATAATATGATAATATAATATTAGTACAGATGATTTTTTTTTATTATTTTCTAAAAGCAGTGTATAGATTTCCACATTTCTGCTCTTTCCTGCTGCGTTGAAAATAAACCCCTGTTTTGAACTTACATTTAAGTAGTAACATTTTCAAGCAGTTAACAGATAGAGCCATTTCACTGTATTAAAAAATATTTGTATGTGTACATTTGGAAAACTATTACTGAGCATGCAAAGTCATTACATTTCATAACCTCATTTGTTATGACATGGCTTCAGTCTTTTATCTTCAAGGGATTTTGTTTCCCATCCCACAATTACAATGATGTCAGTCTAAGTAAATTGAGATGACTACAGTAACAGAAGGAAAACACGTCATCTTTATCTCCATAGTACCTTTCATGCCAAAATCATTTCAAAGCACTGTAAAATATACAGTCATCAAAAATAAAAATGTGTTTCCTATGCTAAAAAACAGTATTTAAAATGGCTGTCCTTCGGTTTAGTATGTATTGGTGGAATGGACGTTTTAAATGTGATGGAACTGATGAAGTTTAATGGTGACAATTAATCGATTGTGCATGAACTACAAACTTTTCTCTATACCCGATGGAAAACAAAGAATTTGGGAACTGAAATCATTTCCTCCTCTCAACTCACAGCCTTGTAATCTTAATTTCAACAGTTAATACCTGGAACAATGTTCTTTATTTTTGAGTAGCCAAAATCATTGTAGGGATGAATAGATAAATGTTGAAATAATACTTTCAAACAAAGTGTAACATCAGTTAAGCATTAGTAAATGAATTTTATCATTAGGAACATTTTAACATTTTAGCATTAGAGAAAAAACAAAACAAAACAACAACAACAAAAAACTAAATACCACAACCTCTGATTCAGGCATTTTCTGAAGTAAAGGTTTCTTTTTGTCTTTCTTTACGTAGAGACTACAATTTTTTATAAACTCTGTGACAGTTGCTTACATCCAATAGTAATAATGCAGGAAAAGGAGGTAGAAAAGTTTGTATTCCTTCAAATAAACATGAAAAAATGCTAGGAAGATCAAGATTAAATTGATCATATTAGTTCACAGTTGTAACAGTAGTTAAAGTGCAGTAGGTGCACTGGACCATACATCCTCATTCAGTTTAATCTAAACAAAAACCTACTAGCATTCTCTGAGACTGTTTTGCAGTGCAGACCAAAGCCCTGTGAGATAGTTGCTTGAAAACTGAAAAACCCAGGTGTGCCTTTCATTAATTTGATAGTGCTAAGGGAATAATGAACATTAGCATGAATACCTTGATCTACTGATAGAACAGTGTTGTAATAAGCACTTTTTTAAAGAAATACCACTCTAAAGGAACAGGATTACAGACATAGAGAAAATCAGGAGATGAAGATGGGAAATTAAGTAGAGTTTATCAAGGTTTGCTTTCAAATGTGTGCTGCTTTTCTAGGGAGAAACACTTTTTCTAGGGAAAAACACTTGTTTTTTTCCTTATGTAATTTTAGATGTCTTTTCCAACCTTAATGATTTTATGATTCTATATGACTTTAGGTTATACAGATTTTACTAATTAGAACCAAATTGAACTAAGTGCTTACGCACCCAAACTTACTAGCTTTAACCCCAGAAAACCATTGCAGATGCCCCAAAAGAAGTATGCTTAAGGAAGTTTTGAGACCAGATATTAAAATCATGTAAAGCATAATTTGGAGTTCTACTGTAACCAACAAAGCATTTCTGCTCTTGTTCACTATTATTATTTGGTTTACCTACCACTCAATGGTAGATCATAGTCCTAAAGGGACAGGTGATGAACTAATTATAAGTAAAAATAAGGAGAAATAAAGAGGATAGTTATTTCAAAAGAGGAAATAATCACTGTCAAATATAAGCAAATGAAATAGATAGAGTGGATGCAAGGAAAGGGGCAACAAAGTAACAGTTACAAAAGAAATAGTTATGTATAACGTAGTAATTTGCTAAAAATGATCACGGTATAGTCTTTATAGGCATTATGGGAAAATAGTTGGAAAAGAATAGTGAAATCAATGCCTTCAGTGTTTTTGTCACAGACTTTTTCCCAATCACAGGGACAAGAGAAGAGGAAGCATAATACATGCTGGCTGAAGGAGTAGCTGCTTGCCAGGCAGTACAGACTGTAGATGCTGCTGGCGTGAAGATTGAAATCAGCTTTCCCATATGTTTGTAATCCAGTGGAGCAGGACAGGTACTAGTAATAAAGCTTCTGGAGAAAAAACAGTGGTTGTTTTTATTGTCATAAGTAAAACCTGAAAGAATATGACATGCAAATACTGTCCTACTGTCCACATTTTTTTTTAACTTTGGAAAATGCAATGGAACTGAGTTTTGAAATAATTATCCAGAAAATATTTCCTCCTGCATTTCTTCAAGATGCACCCCCTACACTTTTGATAGTTAAAATACAAAATGAGTTAAAGATGGGTACCTAGTCATTTTGAACCAACTGGTCACTGTCAGTACAACAACAACAAAAAACTGTACCAAATACACAAAGAAGTAAAACCGGTCTGGATTTCCTTTTCTGGTTACCCTTCCTTAGAAAACATTAAAAACCAAAATTAAATCACATACTTGGAAAAAGTGAGTTTCTATTCTGGAGATTATCCCAAAATTCATTGTTTTGCTTAATATTACCAACTTACAAAGTCTGCGTTATATGACATAAGAGCAATACTGTAATAGCTTCTTGGAATAATAGCAGCTCCTGAAAGTCATGGTAACTTCTTTAGAGCCTAGCTCTATTTCCTTTTAAGTGCATAGGAAATTCTTACTGACAGTATTGGATTTTAAGTCAGGTCTCTTATCTCTGAATGATTCATCAAGCAAATGCATCAAATACATGGAGAAAAACTATACTACAACCACAATACATACTATAACTAAAATAGACACTGATATATATATATGTTCTTTGAAATAGAATCTACAGAACATATACAAAAAAAAAAAAAAAAAAAAGAAAGTCGACTGTTGACTAACTGATGGAAGCTACTTACAGTGCTTATGCACAAAGGTCATCACCGTCAGACTTAACATCTACAACCCCTGATTACCTTGGACAATTCTAGTCTTATATCCTTAAATGACCATGACGCTACTCTTACAGTATCTTAAATGTAGCTCATGAATAATAAGGTCAAAATAATGATAAAGCAGGAAGTATCAACAGCAAACTGGTTAATCAAAGGCAATTTCCAATAGCCAATTCCTTACTGTTTTCACCTTGAGAAGGACTTGTTTCATCTCTGAATTGCTGTACTCTGGGGGGGAAAAACAAAACAGAAAACAAAAAAAAAATAAGAAAAGATAAGAGACGATATATTTTTTTTCACTAATGAACATAGTGTTAATGGCCGAAGAGCTTCTTGACTGCAGCTCTGTACTTTAAACTTCATTTAATATAGTCTATTTTAAATGTAGTACCACTGTCAAGACCAGCCTCAGGACAGCCATTGCAGCAGCCAAGGATCAGATTTATGAGTGATGCTCTGCAGCTGTTGCCTAATGGAGATTCATTACAAAGAAATGATTTTAAGATAAGTATAATCTAAAGGGTTTTAAATCAAAAGACTAGATCAAATCAGTGCTCCTTGAGATAGAATTCTGGCTTTACTTTCCTTATATTTCTTTGGATGTATACAGGTTACTTTGAGGAAATTTATTCTTATATAGGCATAAATCCCGTTATGTCTACAATATAGTGAATTACTACAAACCATGTTCATCATCAGTGTCTCATTAGAGAGATGAAATTTGGTTATATTCTTTCTTGCAATCTGACATTCCAGCTGGAATGAAAAAATGCAGGTCTTCTGCTTTTAAAATCGCATAGCAAATATGATGCATATATCTGAAAAAAATTATATATATATCTGAATTATTGTCCTTTATTAATGCATGTAATTAATCATAATGCATATATTTTATATGTATTAGTAAAGGACAATCATTCAGATAAAACTATGTATTTACCTTTCCACTACTCTGTATTCTTCTCAAAGCTGACTTCATGTTATAAAGTAGATATAAAATCTAAGAATCAAACAGAATTGAAAGGAAACTCATTTAGTCTGTTGTCCTGCCCAAAGGCAAAATCTAAACTATTCACAGCACCTATCCTTAAACCTTCAGTGACAGAGATTCTACAACCTGTTGAGGCCATCTACTCCAGTATTTAACTACCTCAGTGTTAAACTGTTGGACTTTTTGTTCTCTAATGCTTAACTGAAATCATACCTTCCAGGACATTATTCTCATTGATCTTTTGTAGGCTTTCTCCAGTTGTCCACAACTTTCTTGAAACAGAGATTAAAATTGAACAAAATACTCCGCTTTTGGCTATATCAGTTTCAAATACAGTGGACATATTCCTGTATCTTACTCAGGAAACTCCTACTTAAGCGTCTAAATATTGTGCTTGATTATTGGACATGACAGTGCTGACACATACTGCAGTTAGCTATTAGTAATCCCTGATTTTTCTTTACAGAGCTGACATTTTCAACCCTGCATTTTGAATATGGCTATTCTAACCTGCTTGAGATTGAAATATTTCTCATCTCTGAATTATATTTTTTTTTCTAAGTATCTGGTATTCCTGAGCTCCTTTTTTCCATAAGAATCTTCTTGTATGTGATTTTATTTACAAATGCTCTTTTTAATCTCCTCCTAGGAATCATGAATTCTCTAACTTCTTGACTACACTCACCATTGTTATTTTTCACCTTCAAATTCTCAGATAACTCTGTACATGATTTCAGCATCAGATGCACTTCACTCTGTTTTTCTTCTTATTGTTTGAAAAATAATAATTTTTTACATGGTCAATGTGTTCCAAAGACTTGGTCATGCTGCTATCTGCTGTAATATCACCAAAGGTCAGCCGAGTCTGAAATGATCTCATCTACCCCATTGCCTTAGACTGATGTTCTATATTTGACTATATTTAACCATGAAATCACCTTTGTTATTTTTCTTTGGTCTTTGTAGTGTTATTTTCAGCACAATGGACTTTAAACAGGTTTATCTCCTGACAGATTCTGCCTCTTAGACTAAGCCTGGATGCCTTAATATACAGCCAAATATCTTATTCCTCTTTTTCCGTCTTTCCTTCCTAATAAGGCTTAGCACTCTTTATTCATACTTCAGTCATGAGACTGACCCCACAAAGCCAGACAGGCCAAACAGATCACAGTCTTGATTAGGGAATAAGATTTGCAGGTCCTCCTCCTTATTTTGATACTTTTTGTTAAGTATAACTTACCAGATGAAATGCCTTACGAAGTTCATTTATAAATAAAATCTAAGCTCAGTCCTATTCCTATTATATTTAATTTAATTTATCTTGGTATAGTTGTTATCTGCTTAATTTGTTTTGTTACTTGCTGCACAAACGAGTGTTTTACTGAGCTTCCAAACAGTGCTAAATGTTAGTGTGTTCTTTTAAAACTGTCAAACTCTAACACTACGACAGATTATCAACATAAGCATTTTTACTGTGAGTTATAGAACTATTTACTTTAATGCAAAATGTATGATGCAAATCTTAGATGCAAAATTTTTCAACAGCTCAGTAACACCAGGATGATGTCAAGCTATGGTACTGTCATTAATAGCCTATACCCAAATAGTGTGAAAATATATTTAGATCGCTATGGTGTTATTACAATAGAAAAACATTTTTTGAACATTTTGAACATTTTTTTTGTTTTATAGACCCATAATTCCAAAATATATCAGCACCACTGAACACCAGACCAAGACTGTCTGGTACAGTTTCAGAAGTCCCCTTACATTCACACTTAATTTCCCTTAAGACTATTTATAACCTAACAAGACAACCTTTTAAGACCATTGTCTCCTACAGATAGTGGCTTTAATTACTGTTTTAGTAAGACATTTCAGTTATTATTATAAATTAGAATATGTCTGTCATGGGAAGTATACCTTAATCTGAATTTTATTTTAATATATTGTTTATTTTAATGTACTTATTTTTATGCCTTGTTTAATGAATCATTTATGAAAATTATATGAGATAAATAATACGATTTAATAATAATAGTACAGTACATCTGTTATGTCTGGAGAAATAGTCACACAGAGATCTAAATAAACTTAGGAAAATGAAACAGCTGCAGAATTGTGAGCAAGACATTTGTTTGAAATTCCATGTTTAAGTCCATAAGATTCCCTCGTAGGATATGTACTTAGCCAATGAAATAAAAATTAAAGCAGTATGTTATTATTTAACGAGCTCTTTTGTTGATCAGACTTGAGGGGAATCACACTGTCCAAAGTGGCTACTAAAGCATAGCAAAGGAATTGTCAAATAAGCTTCTTCCAAGAGAAAAGACACACCACATTGTTCTTCCAAATTCCGAGGGCTGTTCATCACTGCAGGCACACAGTATGCAAATTAAACTTCTTTGCTCCAGCTGAGGCTGTACTTTGCCCACTGAATGATTCATCTTTGCACGAAAGCAGGCAGTACTTGCACCATTAACCTTCCCTGAGATTTTACTGGGGAAGCTTTCTTCATCTTTTTGATGGGATTACAAAAGATTCTTGGTATGGAAACTACCATAAATACAAACATACTTGGATATGTCCTGGCCCTGGTCCTAGTATCTGCAGTCTTATCCATGTGGGGCATAGCACATATATGATGCTTTTAGACAATTTTAAAATGCCTTGCCTGTTACACTTTCTATTAAGGGAATGCATCTGCTCTAAATTGTATCAGCAGAATCTTACACAACTTAGGAGAGTACATAAATGATATCAAAGATTCTTTGAAAGAGTAAGTTTCTCTGAAAAATGAAAATCTCATAGTGAACACCAAAGTAACTGTTGCCCCCATCCCAAGGTTGAATAATGTAATACTCTGCAGATATAAGATTTTTCTGATGTACTGACATCAATAGATTAGTTCTCCAAATTTACAATAATAGCTTGTTAACAACATTCACTTTTCTTTTGCTACACAAATCTTTTAAGTTCCCTCACAGAAGAACATGAGGATTTTTTTTCCTCTACAATACCTTGATTACAGCCTTAAAGGCCCACAGATGTCATATCTCCTTACAATGAAACATTCACAAACTAGTAAGAGGAAACAAAATACTCTGCATTTTCAAACTACTAAGCAAATAAATTAATAATCAGGGAACAAACAAAATAATTTAAACAAACTGCTCAGCTGTTCTACTTTTGCCTTCTTTCTCATTCAATCCTTCTTCTCTTAGCTGCTTATCTAGCCATAAACTATTTGGGGTGAGGGGTTGTTTTCTCAGTTTCATATTTGTCAGTGAAGATTGCTGGCACTCTCCACTAACAAATGACTGTTATAAACAACAAAACGTATATTCTCTTTCAAACAAAGTCACTAGATCTTTTAGCAATCAAGAATGAGGATTAGAATTCCATACAGATTCCATACTTCAGCTCAGAAAACAGGAAATTAGCTGAGCTGGAAGGGATGGAAGATCCATATCCCAGGAGTTAAGGAACACAAGCTGGCAGTGGCAACAATAGCAAGAAACAACAAAAGGACAGAGGAGAAGCTAATGTTAAAGGACTGTAGGGCACATACAGGGTTGAAAATCAGACACAAATGAATCACTGTAGCAGAAATGTAGCTCTTATTCAGAAAACTAACTGTTTCTAACTAGAAATCTGGTATTACATAGCTCCCAAATATTTGACATTGCCTAAGCCAAATGCTGCTGGGAAGAAAATTCCAAGCTTTACAGTAACACTGTACAACAGACAACATTGACTGGGTCTGAAACAAGGAATGTCCTTTTTCCAAGAGTCAGTTCAGCATTATCACAAAGTCTGAGACACAGTTATTTTACAGACAACTTTTTCTGCAGTGCAGTCCATTTCTTTAACTGGAAAAAAAAAATAATTATATATGTCAAGGTTAACCCAAAGTACTAGGAAATTAATGATTTGGTTCAAAATGGAAATAAAGAATATGTGTGTATTACTGAAGACACTGTACAATCAATAAATTACCATCAGATTCTATGGTTTGAATTCAAAAATTGCTATGTGCATGTACTGATTCTGTTTATGAAAGAAACATGATATGGCAGTTATTCATTCATGCAAACAGTCAATCAGATTGAAAACTGACTAGCTACATTATGAGACCAATTATTTCATGGTTGTATTTATGGAATTTGTATGAACACAGTTAAGGAAGTATAATTCACATTTATCAGTCTTAAAAATCAAGACATAAATCATGTTCCAGAGCAGCATAAACTGGTTGTTAGTTTTGAGTGTCAGTATTTACTATGCCTACCTGTTATGACATATAACCACCATTTTAAATCTTACGTTGATTAATAAATTCACCACTAAGTGTGTTTGACTAAGACTTGATTCTCAGTGCATTTCTGTAAACTTTTCTCTAAAGCCATTATTTCTATCACTTTAACTGTGATGATGTTAGTTGGTTTATTTCAAGACATGATTCTAGATTACTTTTCTTCTTTCCTTCTTGTAAAACTCTTATAATTCCCACATCGCAACACAGTCATCATCAGATAAAATTATTGTTATTAATTATTTTCCCACCAGAGCCAGAACCACAGCGTAGAAAGTCTGATGTTCACCCCAGGCAAATTGGTAGAAATAATACTAACCCATACAAATAATGGACACAAGGACAAATACAGGTATAGGGGAAAACATGAACTTTTCTCTTTAAAGGGAAATCGCATTTCACAGATCTTTTGGACCACTCCAGGTGTATCTCAGCTCTTAATTTTCCTATTACATTTTGTCTTCCCAGTTCCCATCTATTCCTCACTCAGAATGCTCTCATACCCCTTCTTACATTATAGTAAATATTTTTCAAATATTGGCTAGCTTCTGGCAGACACCCAAACTTTGTGATGGCTGACACATATCATCAAAAGAAGGAAAAAAATCACTTTGCTCAGCACTGATTACTTTGATAATGCTGTTGCTTTACCACTTTATTAACTTTCCTATATTACACTTAACTTTTCCACTTTTTTTTTTTTTTGCTATGTTAAGTCTGCCTGTTTCAAACTTGGAAATCTAGTATCTAATACTGTGTTTCCAAAAATCATTTACACTACTTACAAGACTGTAAAATAATGATTTTATCTGTATTTTTAAAATAGGGGGTATCTAGCTGTCTCTTAAATGTAAGACGTTAAAAAATGAAGACAGCAACTTTGGATTAGAAGCTGAAATGACTGAGGGAACCAAGTAAGGCATTAGAAAAATGTGCAAAAAATATATGTGTTCTCAGAGTAAGGTGGACAGGACCCTTCTGCAGTAGCTAATGCCTGAACACTTGTCTCAGTCAAGATAAGAGGGAAAAATGAAATAGTACGTGGAAATTCCAGCAAACATACAACAGTCTTAAAGAAATCTCTGTATTGGGTTTTGTTTGTCTTCCTTTCACTAATGCAGCTCTATTGATGTTTCTAACGGTGGAAACCACAGTGTAGGCAGGATGCAGGTCATCTGGTCCTGATCAGAACAATAGTAATAAAGAGAAATGCTTACAGATTTCTCCATGATGATGTCCCTGTAAAGATGGGATAACAAGAATCAATGTTGTGAAGAGGACATTCTTGTAATTGTAAGAGATAGGATAAGATGGGATGATGGATAACCTCAGGGTACTCTCAATGAAGTCAAAAGGAAGGTCCGAACTGCTCAGGTTCGGACAGGTTGTGTTGGTATCCGATGTTAATAATCATAAAACAATCTATACCAGCAAATCTCTTCTCTCCTAAAATGCCTCACCTCTTGCCTATTTCTAACAGCAGCAACTTGTACCAGGATGTTTTCAACAATTGCTGGTATTTCAAAAAATAAAACTGGATACCGACAAGGAAAACAGTAAAGCTCAATTTAAATTTTTCAGTATTGGCAGTGAAGCAACTGTTTGATTAGTTAACTGTTCTGAGCAATTCATTGAGTCTCTTTGTAAAAAAATCCAAATTATCAATGATTAATAAAATTCTTAAAATCTTGCTTAGAGTAACAGATAAAGTGTTATCTATAGAAAACATTAATTAAAATAACAGCAATTTTGTGTATGTATCTAATTCTGAAACGATAAACCCACTGATTTTCAGACAACAGGATACTAAGAGGAAAACAATTTCTGTGACATTTTCAGGTATTTTTAATTTTTCTGTAGCCAAGATAAAGAAAACTAAGATAATGTAAAATCTTCTATCTAAACAAAAGTATTTCAGACAACCTAATTCTAATTATTACAATACCACAAAAATACAAACTTTGTGACATGTACTTATCTCTAGTTTTCTCCTCTATTAATTTTTGAAGTTGTTTAGCACTTTGAGATCAGTTACCTGTTGTCTAACTATTAAAATATTCAGTTCAGACTTCAACTAATTTATAAATGTAGTATATACTGTCACTATTATAAATACAAACATTACATAAATACAAATGTAACAGCATAAATATTAGCTATACATGAGGCCTCATGAAACAGGAAGGCAAATTAATGCCTCTATTAATTGGTTGACAGGATTCAGATTTCTTTTTCAAAGTAGTAATAAGTCCTGACTGTGTATTTTAGAGACACTGAGCCACAGCAGAGTAGCATCTCAAAACTTGCCAGTGACTTGTAAATTTTCCCACATTCAATTTTTAAAAAAATATTGTGAATGATCCTCATGTCTCAGAGATGAACATGTTTAAAGTGCCTTTTCACCATGATAATTTCAATTTCAGCCTGTAGTTAGGGATTTCTCCTCTACTCAGATGCAAGATGGTCCTTCTGTTCCAAGAAAAGGCTTTCCAAATTAATTTTATTATTCAATGCCCCTGTATACCATACCTTATACTTACAAGGGGGTAGCCTGCACCTCTGATAACCCAGGCCCTTTTAGAAGTACCAGGTCTTGAGAATAAGCACTCACATAACATACAGAGCATGAGAGAAAGCAGCAGAAAAATTACTGAGGAGTAAGAGTTGTGAAGTAAATATTTTGCATGTGACCCACACTTACAAACTGCTGAAGTGAAGGGGATTTTCATCTCTTTATTTTTAAGAAACTCTAGTTCCCCATTTAAAAAGAAATGTGAGACTTTGAATTGTCACCATTTACTTTCCATTTATACTATTACTTTTGCACAGCTCTGTAACATCCAGTTGTCTAATGCCGTACTGTTTTTGCTTTGTTTTGTTTTGTTTTGGTCAAAAATGCCAGTTCTTCTAAATGTATACATAGCTCCAGTTTCTGCTTCTGTCTTTACATACCTAAGTCCCTGTATCACAAGCAGTTCCAGACACTGCTCTCTGATTAAAACTAGGGCCTTTCACACAGTCAGTCATGCTGCATGATTGCTATGTGCTGAATTAAACCATTCTTTTAAAGTTAGACAAGCCTAGAATGTCAAATTTCTAAAATATATCTTCCTTGAAAGTGTCCTAATAAGTTTTGCACATTAGTATTATCATCACATGTATTTACATGTTAATTGTTCACACTCATATGAGCTAAGTTCATCTTTCTTCCTAATCTTACCATTCACTGCACGTTCCACAAAACAGAAGAAAAGTTCTGTTTGAGAGCACATTTAATTGCCCACTTACGTCTAAAAGACTACTTAAGACTGAATGTATTGCTTTCTGATAGTTCATAGGAGATTAACCCGTTCTTCAAACATTGAAGACGGAGCTTTTCCTATATCACCATCTAGTGGGGAGGAAATATGAAGCACTGGAGCAATGGCTGTGGACGGGCGGTAATAGTTGCTTTCTTTCAATTCTGCTCCTGAGAACAGCATCTGGCAATACACTTGTT
The DNA here is from genome assembly GCA_011074415.1 of Stictonetta naevosa. NCBI lineage: Eukaryota > Metazoa > Chordata > Aves > Anseriformes > Anatidae > Stictonetta > Stictonetta naevosa. The sequence goes on from CM021729.1 coordinate 10,195,731, forward strand.
ACTTTCCACAGATGCACACATAATGCTTCCAAACTTCATTGGTTTGGAATAAGATCCTTGACTGAATGCCTTAACTGATGGATTTCACATTACCTGCTTTATCCTGCCAGATGTTCTCTCAGAAGACTGAATATTAGACCAGAGATATTAAAAAAAAAAAAAGCCCAACAGCTCCGGATACATCGCCTGTCTTAACCTTTTACCATTTCAGACAGAAACAATCAGGATATTTTTAAATGCTATAAATTCCATTCTTGTCAGTTAAAAATTTAACTGTTGCCTTGCTGTGATGGGGAGTGAACGTTCTCTGCAAATGATATTTCCTTGTAAATGAACAAGCCACAAAACTGTTATGATTATTTTATGGAAATAGAAAAACTGGACATAATTTGTTCAACCTTTGAAATAAGGACAAGAGAAAAACTCTACAGCAAAACATATCTTAGGGTAAAAATTCACAGAATAAAGGAAGACATCACGTTTTCTCTTACTGCATCTATAAAGCAATAATCCTATCAAAGCAGTACAGGACAAATGGCTTGCAGGACAAATTTGACATCAAATAGTGCTAAAATGTAAAAGATCTATTGGTATTTTCACAGACATCAAAGGGGCATTGTAATTCAGACATTTTATTGTGGCTAGGATATTTTAGGGTATTTTCCAAACCAGAATTAGGCTATTAAACACTCATTTCTCCCTCAACATGTCATGATTAAGAGTTCTTCTGACCTAGCTATGAATTTCTATACCTAAATAAACTTACTGCAAATATAATCCTAATACTGAATTTCTTGACATGAGAACTGGATAGAAGCTGACAGATGCCATGAGGGACATTCAGCTTAAGGCACTGCAAAAAAAGCAGCGGTACAGAGAGCCTGAAATATCAATAAAGAGAAGGTCAAGGTGCCTATTGTAAGGAAAAGTTATGGCTGTTCTTAAAAGATAAAGATTGAACCCAAACAAGAAGGAAGAAAAATAAGCTGTGGATTTTTACAAAATAAATAAACAAAAATTGTAACTATTTTTGAGACCGTAGTGGGAGAGAAAAGCGCTGCTCTCTGTAGTGTAACCAGAGAAACTGGGAGTGCAACCCAATCAACCACAACTTCACAACTTCAGAAGCTCCCATTGCTCCCAACACTTCGTATGAAAAGGAAAAGCTCTACATTTGACTGAAGAGAAGCAAACAACTAAACTCACGGAGTGAATACAATACCCTTGTTTACCCTTTTTAAAAAAAACTTGCACCAGTTCCCTAAGCAAAAGCAGACATTTCTCTTATGCATTCTATTAATCAAAATCTTGCAATTTATTGTTGTTATTTTGTAAAATGGTTTCCTTCTCTTTTTACTTTTAAGGGTTGTGGTTGCAGTTGTGTACCATGTGTGCTTTCTAGATTAGAAAACTTGGCCTGATGTTGAAATATAAACCAAATGTGTAAAACACTTTTTAGACAAGAAGTTATAAAGCTGTAATAATTTTAAATATTCTCATACTAGTTTGTTATAGTAAATCTGATACCTGTATCCAGTAATTGTCAGACAGCAATACAAGTAACTCACCTTGCTTGCCTTTAAGCACTCTATGAGCTGACATACGTGCATCCATACATACAACTTTGGAGGCTTCTGGAAAAGTGTCTCCTGCACTAGTGTAGTCCTCTAGTCCTCATACTCCATTGTGTCCTGCACTAGAGTTCTGGTAGAAGAACAGCTGCAAGTTCATGTCTCCTGCACTAAAGAAATTCTTTGCTTTCTCTAGTGCAGGAGACATGAATTTGCAGAAATTCTACCAGAACTCTTTCCATATGTTCACTGCTACCAGCACATCCCTAATAATCTTAATAAATTGCTGTAAAAGTAACAATTTTCTTCTGCATTTGGTTCAAGCCATATTCCGCCATTTCTTACTTCAAAAAGGTAAATAGTTCTTACCATATGGTTGAGTATGGTTCAGAACAGTATCATGAGGGAATTAGAGAGTGAAAGATAATGGAAAAAAGGGTGGTCCAAAGAAAGATCCCGATGCAGAAATGATATAAGAAAATAACAGGAGGAAAACATTTGCAGCCAAAGAACATTTGCAGAGGGGCAGAGAAAATACCAGAGGGAGACAGTGGTCCGAATCCTCGAAGAGACTCTGAGTAAGGGAAGTGGGGTTTCCAGTGTTCAATACGGCCAAGAGACTGAAGAGGCTGAGAATAGAAAAGAAGTCAATAGGTTTTTTATAAGCTTTATATAGTAACACTGAAGATTTTTGAGGGATTGAATTGCCACTTGAAGGGAAGCAAGAATAGAGAAATGGAAGAATAGTTGAAGAAACAGAAATTTGATCTAAAAGACCCCTCACAGTACATTATTTTAAGATGTAAGTACTTTTGGTACAATTTTATTTAATTCCTTAGGAATTGTAATCAGGAAAGACCAAATCTGTATCTGTCTCACCGTAGACACTTAAGTGCTTAAATTAAGAACCATAGGGTAGGACCCCAGGTCTCAGGTTAGGTCATCTCCTTATCTCCAGTTACATCTTAAGTTATAAGTTTAAGTTTAAGAGAAAAAAAAAATGTTGTTTTTAGAATGTGACTTAACCTACCTGAGAGGAGCAACCACTCTCCCTTGACTGAGGTATGTGTTCCAGAGAGGGGGGGATTGCTGACCCCGGTGGCAGGTAGGCGACAAGCAGGGTCTACAGAGGTTTAAATCGCAAAACACAGTTAAAAAATAAGTAAATAAATAAATAAATAAATAATAAAGAAACAGGAGGAAGCCGTTTACCCAATTAATATTTAAGCATTGTTACTTATCTCCACAACACTTCATAGCAACTCACGATGGGTGGCTTTACCTGGTGGCATGTAAGTCCACCTGGGGAGCCGGTAGACTTTTCCACCTTTTTGCACCGTCCATATGAGATGGCTCTTACCACCTTGACCGCCCTCTGCCAAATGTTTAAGTGCGGCGGGGCTCGAGGCAGGACCCGGGCTATTTCTCTGAAAGAAATAACCTTTTGCACGTAAGGGTCGGGGTTTGGCGGAAAAGGAGTTAAAAGCCGAGAGTCGGCGCTGAGGAACCCAGCGGACTGCTCCATTACCCGCGGAGGGGGGAGCCTGCTTCCACATTGTTAATTACTCGCTCTAAAATTCGCGACAAAATTTCGCATGAAGTGAAATTTTAGACACATAAATAGTGTCTATAAAGTACGAGTAGCGGATCTGTTAACGGAAAGAGGTGAAGCTGAGGTAAAATTCTGAGGGGAGGTCTCTTCTCAGTTCCACTCGGCGGCCGGGCTGTGTCGCAGCCTGGGCTGGGGGAGGAGGCGCAGTGGCACCCGGTATCGCATTTGGGGCCGGCAGGGCGTTGGGGGGGCGTTTAGAGCGGCTTTGAATTCCTCCTCCAGCATCACCAGAGTTTCCCTCCTCACGGGCTGCTCTGCCAGTCCCCGGTCACCTGCGTGGTACTGAGAAGAGAGGAGAAACGGGCGGGCTTGAGAGCGGTGGTAGCAGTGGGGCTGGGAATGACAAAAGGGCGGGCAGCGGCCGCCTTAGGGCAGCCCAGAGTGCTGCTGCTCAGTCAGGAGTCTCGTGGCTTCCTGTAGTGCCGACAATAATCTAACCTGCCCTTCTGAGCCAAACGCTGCTTAGTGGAGGTGTAACAAACGACTGGTCCCACAGCAAGCGTCCGAGCACCGGGAGCTGGGACCCTCCCGGGGCGCGCTGAGGCACCCAGTGCCTCCAGACCTCTGGGTGGTGGGGCTGGGGCGCTTGGTTGTGGTGGCTGTGCTCCCGTGGATCTGCTTAAAACGGAAAAGTGCACACGCAGAAATGTTACACAGAAATGTTTTTTTTGTTTGTTTGTTTGGTTGGTTTTTTGTTTGTTTTTTGCTATTAAATGATTATCCTGTGGAGTCTTAATAAGAATTTCTCAAGAAAGCGAGGAACTGTGTGCTAGGTTAGAAAGAAATGGAGGTCACTTCAAATGGTCATGAAGTAGCTAGTGTAAGAGCAACTTATTAGTGATAAACATGAGAGCTTTCCATCATACTGAAAATATTTCTGTAGAGTCATAAGCATGTGCAACGCTTCCCAGGCAACTATGAAATGCCAAGCCCACTTCCTCTGAGAAACTCTGAAACTTAAAAATGAATCAACCACACAAAATAAACAAATTAAGAGCCTAAAATGAGGTGAATGGGAAGGGTATAATCTTTGGGAAGCCTCTCCCCTCTCTTTTAGTTTATATTTTATTGTATATAGTTAATAAGAACGTTTCTTGTCTGCCCAATTTTGTGTACCAGCTTAGAGTATAAGCAATAATACTGTCATAACACAAATGTATACAGTCTCCACATGCAACTGAGATTTAACTATATTATAACCTTGGTGGTGGTCCTTCTGGGGCACAACAGGGAAACAGCACAAGGAAGAATGCGTTAATCGTTTTTCCTGCTCTGTTTTTATGGATAAATAAGGACTTCAATCTATTAAACTAGCAATCCAGAACCTTTCTTGAGCTCTAAATTAACACACCCCCAAATAGCGTATTTTTAAGAAAAAGGCTGCAGTATGTTTTTGCAGTCAAAGGAAAGTGTGTATACAAGAGGAAACCTATTACATTAATTGTACTGTAACTTTTTCCTTGGCACATATGCAGTTGCAAGAACTTGGCCTTTAAATCTTTGCCAATGGGAAGAAAACATTCCCAAGCCAAGAGCTAGCTATTATTCTACAGCTACCTAGGCATGTAGTTTTATTTCAATTACCAGATTATTACCACTCTATAACTTCCCTGAAATTACATACTAAATTTTCTGTTTCAGGCATATTGGCATCAGTATATAGCATTTTGAAAGAAATTTGGGGTACTGGACAAGTTATATCTATTACATGTGAAGAGCCCCATCCATAAAAAAGTTTCAAACAGACATCTCTGAACTGCTTTTACAAGAGGGCAAAAGTAGTAGAGTCCTGGTAAGAAAAACCTTCATACACATTGTTTTTATTTTGGGGAGGGAAGTTTTTTAAATGAGGACTGAAAAAGAGAAAAAAATTATTTAGGTAACTGCTAAAAATAATCAGAGTGATTTATCTTGAATGTTCAAGAGTTTTGCAGTTTTATACTAAATTCACAATGCTGTGGAAAGTCATCGAAGTGTTATGTTACATAATATTCCCAATAATGAAAAAAAAATCTTACAGAAGGGCCATAAGATACTTACATGACAATCCTTTCCTCACAAGGCATGTTATATTTTTGGGTTAGTCACCAACGACATAGGAATATTAAGCATTTTTCTCTTTTGAAATTCTAGATGGTATAAATTAGAAGATTTAGGAAACGAGGTGATCAGAAGAATATCAC
>CM021729.1:10221096-10240747 GCA_011074415.1 Stictonetta naevosa
TAATGTAATTTATCAAACTCCTGGAATGTAAGCATGTGTCTGTGACAGTGCAACCCCTATCTCCTCTTATGTCTGAGCTAACAATCTCTCCTCTGTGTTGACCAGAAAAGATGAAGTTATAAATGCTTTGTCTCTGAAATTTTATTTTCAGGTCTTAGGTTTCAATAAAGACTGTCCTACTTCTTGTATGTTGCCTTCCATTCAGATATGTAGCTATCAGTTTTTCTTCAGAGATGCTTTCTGGGCATTAAGTGTGGAGGGGGAAGGGGAGACAGAATTTAGAGAGTTCTCATTGGATGCTACACAGCAGATACTTAAGTAGCTTTGGGAAAAATAAGCTGGAACATGTTTTTTGAAATTTAAAAGTTGGAAAAATTTTGGTAAGACTATAATAGAAGAGTTGTAAAGATGCATGGAGAGTGCTTTGTGGAGATAAAAAACCAATTAAAGTTCTGTTTTTTCTGAATGGAAAATTAAAAATCTGCCCAATTATTTATTTGTCAAATTTCTCACTCAAAAGCTAGGAGACATGATTGCTTTTTATTGCAAGGGATGCTAGGGTGATTGCTTCTTTCTGGCAGTTTTTTTTTTTTTTTTTTAACTCATTTTGAGGAATAACCTGTAACATAGAAAAAACTTTATATTAGAATTTGGCAATTATATAAGAAATTGAAATACTGCTTAAGTGTTGCTAGTCAATTTCTAAAATACGTGTTGCTCCCTACTTAATTTGTATAGATGAGACTGATAGTGACTCCTCTTGGTTTTCTAGCACTATTAAAAAGCACTGACTTTACTTACGACTTTGCTAAATTTCAGTTCTATTGGCTGAAAGTGTCCATGCTGGGGTGATTGCCATTAATAGCAATAGTGACCAACTGCTTTAATAAAGCTTAAAACAAAAAATGTTCATTGGATTCTAAGGGTCAGGCTAGAGAAAAAAATGTTCAAAAATAATTTCTGACTTTTTCTTCAAGCCATTTGAACTTCCCCATTTTTTATGAGACAACCTTAAAATTTGAGTGAGGAGAGTTTTGCAGTAGGAATGTGCATTTTGTTGCCATTTGAGAATCTGTTCAAAAAATATGCAAGGTACTGGTGTCTGAAAAATTAGATGGCTTCCTTGTTTGAAATTATTAAAGCTGAAAAATGTTGTGTGCACAACAGGACTTCTCCAAGTAAGTACGGTTGATTTTAAGTACTGAGATGTGGTGCGGACTGCTTTGTTTGTGGGTGGCTGTTCAGTGCTTATCCGCAGTGTTGATTTGTTCAGGTGTGGAAAAGATGAGAACTGAGGTTACTGGTGTTTGGGAGGGTAAATACATGGAGGAGAAGAGGGGTGATTTGGAACAGAACTTACACAGGTCGGGAGGGAATGGGAGCTTGAAGGGCAAGAACTTGGGAGGAGCTTGGAGTTGCTAAGGAAATGATAACTGTCTGGCAGGACTCGGCATGGGAGCTGGTGGGACAGATACAAGTGTCCTTGGTGAAGTTACAGGAAGAGATGTGAAATAGTTCTAACAAGAAACTAAGATGAGAGTAGTTTGGAACTGGATGTAGAGTCAAGGGAAACTGTGTAGGGATGAGAATGAGTGGGAAGTATCTTCTCAGAGAGGCCAGCGAGGGGAGGTGGAGCAAACTGCCTGAGAAGCCAAAACTACAAAACAAGGATTGGCTGGGGAAAGAAGCATTATTTCAAGCACAAGAATTTGTTGTTAGAATTGTCTTTTTTTTTTTTTTTAACTGAGGAAATCACATAATGAAAAAAAAGCTCGGGAATCTGGAGTACGTCTTGTAATTGCAAATGGTAGGGAAAGCTGTAGTACAGATTATCTGTGTAGCCTGCATTTGGCATCTTTATGAATGCATTGTGGTAGTCCTTAAGGCCGTTGTCACTGTTCCTATGACAAGATGCCTGTTTCACTGACTGTGTTAAATAATAGTAGCTTCCTTAATAGAGATTTAAAACAAAACAAGAAAACCAACACATTAGATTAATGTCCCACAGGATTGGCTTTAGATATTGTTGATCCTGTCCTGGGGAAAGGGATAGACTCCTGAGATTGCTTCCAGTCCTGTTTTTTATGTTTAAATATTTTGATAACTCTTTGGTGTTCAATCTATAGTCCTTTGCCTTAGTCACTTCACATCATTAAACCATGCTCCAGAGATAGAATTCTTAATTTCTTCACAGGCTTTTCTATGGCTTGTATTGGAATATTGGAATGCTTCAGAAATGCTTTTTTAAAATGTTTTTGAGCAGATAATCTAATCTTAAAAAGTTAGGAACTGAGATGCAAAAGTTGGTCATTAGCTTTATAACTCCGGAAGTCCAACTAGAGCAACTGTAGGACCTGACATTTAAATTAACTTGCTTTTTTATCATAACATGTGATAATATTATAGCACATTTCATTAATTTTGGTTACAATATAGCTAATCAGTGCTTCTTCAAGCTAGAGGTCAGAGCTTGCAGGAAAAAAACACAGAAATATTTACTGTTAGTAATGGAAGTGGAATCAGAGTCCCAAGAGCAGCATTTTTTTTCTTGCAGTCTGATCTCCAGCCTCTTTTGCTTCATACTTCTTTCACTTTTACTTGAAGAGTCATGTATACAACTGACCTTATAGCCGTATGAATAACTTCTGATTCATCTCCAGAGCAGATCCCTCCTGTACACTGAAAGGAGATTGGGCCTATGGGTGGGAGGGGAATGTTACACGATTATATAATCAAAAGACTGACAGAATTCTTGAGTGCAAGGGGCATTTATTAACTTTTGATTGACTTTGCAAATGTGATCTTTTAGCCTGGGTGTGGGGGATTTCCTGATAGAAGTGCTGAAAGCTTTGAATTTGAGTGAATGTACAGATAATGTGATGTTTAAGTATCTGTTGATGTGAAGGCTGACTTCTTTTCTGTGCTGAATGTTCTGTTTTTAAAAGTTTATTAAAGTTAGATCTACAACATTTTTAAGTATGAATTCTGATGTTTTCTGGAATGTACCTACTATATCTTCTTAAGCATTGCCTTGTAAACTAACTACCACAGTATAGTAAGTAAAACTGTAAACTTGATTTCTGCATCATAAAAAGGAATTGGAATTAGATCAAAAAGGGGCTTCATTGTTGTGATACTGCTGTTGAACAGGTCGGCCCCCTTGTGTCAGTCACAAATTTGATATGTGTGAGCATGCGAAATGGAACTCATAACTCCAGTGGTGCTGAGCAAGTTACCCATATAGGTTAGTCAATAGAAAACATTGAAGAGATTTTTACCTCCTAAAAGAGAGTTTAAATCAATTTATTTGATATTCATATTCTCTCTTTAAGGCTCTTCCCCTGTTCTAATTAATTTTCTTTGCAATGTGGCGTGATAAACTGCTACTCCTTCAAAAAGAAGGGAATGCCTGCTACCTCATAAAGTCTTAGAGCTAATGGAAGACTCTAATGGATAGTGACAAATATATGTGTAAACCACCTGCTACTGAGGAGGATGTTAGAACCTGGGTATCTGGCAAGTGGTCTGTGCAGCTGAGATTTTGGGTGAAGGGATGAAGGCAGTGGCTACTATGTGGTATGAAGTACTCAGTTCTCTGTGCATTCAAAACGTGTGGGTGTATAACCGGACTTTTCCTACTCCGAGGATCTTGCCCTGGTTTAGATGCAGAACAGGTGTTGAGCTTTTTAGTTCTGCAAAAATAGTGGCAGGTCCGGCATATGCTGAAGAAGAGCTGTAGGTGCACTTTATTGGTGAGAATTTAGATGACTAATGGCATAGATGGAGAGTTGTAGGAACACGCTATGCACTTTAGGGTCACTATTATAAAAGATTATTTAGAGTTATGGCTCTGCATATTTACTCACTAGAGTAATTCCATCTGCTTCTATCTAGCATGATGTAAAGGTTAGTCATGTTATTTACAGAAGTAGATCATTTATTTTTATCACGGAATATATCATTAAAATATTTGAGGAATTGTAATAAAAATGGTTTGGTTTAAAAACTGTTTTGTCTGTAATTCTCTAAATATTATTACATGAACAAACCATCATAATACCACAAGGTAAACATTCTCAGTTTTTACATCACATTGTAATCTTAGTCTGCAACCTTGAGGAAGAAAAATTAAAGCTACTTATTTAATTTAGAGCCATGTTAAAAATTATATTGAATTAGTAGACTTCAAATAGGATTTCTCTCTCTTTCTGTAAATGTTTGTGTTTATTTCTGACAAATCCTTTTTCTAGGCTCAAATTAGACATATGTTGTCATGGGATTCAGCAAGTTCTTAATCACATCTTGATAAATAATTAGCCAATGAAGTCTTATAAAACAGTTCTGTAGATGGACTTCTGAAGATTCTACATAACTTGTTAAGTCCTGGTAATTTGAAGATATTGCATGTTCAGCTACAGTGAATGTTCAGTTGTGTATATGTAGCCTGTGGCAGTGGCACATAACTCGATTTAATTTAACCCTGTTTCATTGCTGGCTAAGGAAGGTTGAATTAGTTTGCATTTTTCATGGGCTAAGTATATATGCACAATTATTGAAAGTCAGCTGATGAACAGTAACTTCAGAGTCTGGGCTAATCAACTTGCCTAAAAGTGGCTAAAAGTCCAGATAATCCTGTGTGAATTTTGAGAGAGAATAATGTCAGAATCAAAACCGTTGAAGGTCTCCTACCTACACCTAATTACTGATACGGGTGTGAATTTGAACGAGTTTTTTGAGAAGGACAGTAAAAATGGATGAAATGCCTCATTCTAAGATACATTCATTTTTAAATCCAGTTAGAAGGTATCATAAAACTTGTTATACGTACACGAAGTTAACAATTTTAGGCAAGAACAGAAAAACAGAATCTGTTTTATGATCATCAGGCTTACATGCTTATGCTGTTTATGATGAAAAAGAAACAGAAACTAGGAGATGGATGTACTTTAGTTTTCCCATGGAAGACTTAGAGGTTTTATTAGGAAAATGACATTTGTCTTGATAGAGTACATTGTAGTTTCATGTATGTGATTATGATGAATAAAATATTCTGTAAATCAAGGTGCATATGGGCTCATTAGTAGGGTTGCATGTCAGTGCTTTAAAATGATTCTTGTGGAAATGTTCATTTCAGTATGTTTATACAGGTATAATTATTTGAAATTGATACATGTCAACATATTTGCTTCCTGAAATAAGCTAGAATTCTCAGCTGGACTTTAAATAGGTTAGTCCCTAAATCTTAGGATATTCAAATATAGTAAAATATTTAGTCACTGAGCTCAATGATTTTAAATAGGCACACACAAGACTATTCAAGAAGTGATTTTATTTTTATTTAAATAATCACTGTATAGATTAGATTTACCCCATTAAGATCAACAGTAGTTCTAATGATTCTGTCTTAGTTGCTTAGTGTATTGTTCTTGTGGTTAATTACGGTTTTGTCATAATAATTATTAAACATTTTATTAAACTTAAGACTTGTGGGGTGGAGGTTATGGGGAAGAGAGGGTGCTGGATTGTGGCTGAGAGTGCTCATTGCTAACATGTAACGGTAGGCTCTCACTTCTGTGGTTTCTTTGCAGTAACTTTCTGAATTCTGAGCATAGTTTAATGAATTCAACACCCGTGTAGCTTACTAACGTGGTAATCAGTGGTTTGTTAATGTGACATTAACTAACTACAGTTTTTTTTTTTTTTTTGTGTGTATGATTGGAAAATTATCCAGATACTTTTCCATGGAAAAGGATACTCATGTTTAAAACCTTACCTTAAGTCTGTCAGGAATTAAAAAACCCAAACCAAAACAAAACACCTACTTGAGAGCCAGTGTTATAAAAGATCTAGAAGAAGATGTTTGCTATGAGTAAACATTAGGAATAATTAGCAGTGGAGGGAGATCAAGTTCTTTGTAGTATGAAGCTGGTAAACACAAATGCAAATTAATATTGGATAATGTGAGATAGCAAGTTAGTACTATATAAAATACTATTGCCAATATGAACTTGTCTCAGATACAAATATCATGTGTGCCAAAGCATGCAAACAATCATCATGTTGAACATGTGGCCTGGGAAGGCCATTTGTGGTTCTGCACGTCACAATTTATGGTCTCCCCTGGCAACTGTTAAAGAGAAGAAAGGTTTATGAATTGAGATGTGTCCCTGGATCATGTCCTGTGAGTTAAATTTTTTCTTTTGTTTATTTGTTTTGAGGAGAGTGTCTGTTTTGCCACAGGAACAGATCTTTTCCTTATTTCTACTTCGCTGCTGTCCTTTAAGTTGTAAGTTTTATCACAGAGCTTGGTGGTGGGTTCAACGTTAGTAGTAAACAGGACAGGAACTCAGAAGTTTGAATTGCTGGATAAATAGCTAGCTAAGAACAGTATCCCTAACTGTATAGGTACCTCAGCATCCGAAGTAAAAAGGGAAGACAAGAAACTGAGAATAGCTACTTCTTATTGAGCTTGAGTGTATGCATCCATCTTGATGCCAGTTTAAAGACGAGGCCTGATCCATTTCAGCTGCTTCTGGTCTCTGTTTCAATGTCATGTGAATCAGGCTAGAAGGGTGTCATGGTTTATTTTTTAATGTCTGTATTGCCAGAATTTTCCCATAAGGATGTGTAGCCTCTGGGCCCTCTTTGTGCTAAAGTAATTTTCAGTTTGGAAAAATGCACATTGATTCTATTCATTCTGCAATAGCAAAGCTACAGAGGACTGACTCTCCAAAATGAGCTTGCGACACTTGTGAAATAATGTCTCACATGAGAAAGATGAGCTACCTTTCTAAAAGGTGGATGTGTATCACCTGCATCCCAAGGAAAACCGCAGAGATCATCTTTAGCTTTCCCTTATGGGTACTACCGTGCATACGTATAGCAATGCATCCTACCTTGCACGTCCTAATTTTCATTGGATGTTAAGAATGGCAGGCAAATAACTCTTAACTGTGTCTTTCTCATAATAGGATAAGCTGAAATACATAACATTCTTATTTTAGTATGATTTAAAATCTTTAGTTTTTAAATAATTGAAAAATACCGTGATCCCATTTCAGTGGCTTTTTAATGCTTTTTCAGCACTCTTCATGACATAGTGTAATTTACCTGTATTTTAAAATGTATCCCCTTCCTAGAGAAAACCAATGCTTTGTTGCAGTTGAACAGGTTAAGTAAACTGTTCAGCACAGAATCGTGTACATTCTATCAATATTAGAAAATCAAGCATCACTGAGTGATCTAGTCTTCATTTTACATACTGATTCATCTGCATGGTCAATTATGGCTGCTGTTTATGTCTCTGTAGTATATGGGTCACAGTTCACCTTTGCCTTAGCAACAGCTGGGACAATACTGCTGTCTGAATTCTGTAGTAGAAGGCTTGGTATTAATGCCTTAGAGAAATTAAGAGCTATAATTAGCCCTCTATTCCACTGTACTGAGTTTTAGAACCTTAAGAAAAGAAGCATGTAGAAGATGGTGGTCATTTAGTGTAAAGTGCCTGAAGAATAAAGAACGTAGGGGATAAAGGCTGGTTACAGAAAGGGAAAGAAGAATTCTCTGTGGATTGTCTTGGCTTAATCCTGCAAAGACTGATCTAACCATCATGGAGCAGTTTCTGGGCCTTCTCCACCTTCCCATATTGTAGGCAGCTTGGCAGTTCAGTCAGTATCTTAGAGCTGTGTCCATGGCCCAATATTTGCTTCTCAGCAAAAATTCAAGCTTTAATATTTTCCATTCAATTTAATGAACAACTTCTGGGGAAAGGATTCACATAACTTCTGTCTGTCTAGCAACTGATGGTGAGGGAAGTAAGATTTTCACTAGTGTCTTTCCCCTATACTTAATTTACATGACTTCATATGTTGTTATCGGAGTAGTATTTTTAAACGTCTGGCTATTTCTCTTTTGTACATGTGCGGGATAATAGCTGTAAGATTTTGTATGGATCTTGCAATTGCTTGTTGATTTTCCTGTTATTTTCCAGATCCTATTATAGTCCACTTCAGACAGCTTTAGACAGCTTTGATCTCATGGATGATTTTTAAATTTTGCTAAATAGACAAGTATTCCAAGACATTACAGGAGATGGCTAGAACTTTTGGAATATGTTCAGTTGTTGTGGTGCTAATGTGGCTTTTTTGAATATTCCTGTAGCTGACAAAAACTCTGTTTACCAGGTGTGAATTTAGAAATCAGAAGACTGAGGGGGTTTAGATGCCTATAGTTCAGTTTGTCACCTCTCACCCGTAAGCCTTTTTGGCCATGTTCCTATGATAGACATGGTCACATGGCTGTACAGCTTCCCATCATCAGTACTGCTACATCTAATTTTCTTAAGCTTAAAAAAATATTGCATATGCAGTGATTGCATCGAGGCTAACTAGGAGAATTATGCCAATGAAGAATAGCTTTATAGGTAAATTTTCTAATTTCTTGTGTAATAAATTGTTGTTATACAAGTTGGACAGTATAGTACTTGCAGAGCACAAGGGCTATTAATAAAACCTTTTGTGAATTACATGAAATTAAGTTACTATCTGTTTTCAGAGTATAGGGGCTTATTAGGGGTGACCATGCTTAGTCACTGTATATCCCATCCTAAATTCTGTTTACCCAAACAGGAATCCTTTCTCCACAGTAGAGCTTTGAAAGGTATTAAAATTGTATAAGTCTAGTTTATTCAAAACTGTTGAGTTGTAGTGAGAAATAGTTGAGCTACATGGCTATGATCTTCTGATTCTAGAAGTGGAAAATTAAGGAAAGATGTTTTTATGTAAAAATCGACGAATAAAACTTTTTCATTGTTACATTTACTTTTTGTGGTAAGAACCCTATTTAACAGTGTGGTTTAATTTATAACTGTGGAAAGGACAGGCTTTAAAAAGTACATTAAAAATGTAGGCAGTCAGTGATAGTGCTGCTGTATGCAGTAGTTACAAATGGATTTAACAGTCAGTCCATTCTGTATTATTTGTTTCCCCATCCCGTGGGTCTGTATTTAAGGTGGAAAATTCATTTGTTTAAAAAAAAATTTTTAAACCATGTTACCAAATAGATAGCCATATGCAAGAGTTTGACTGTGAAAAACACCCATGGAACCTGAAATTCTCTCATAATTTTGTAGTTTTATTTTTTGTGTTTCTTAAGCATAATTTTGATGCTTTTTGTCCAGCCACTACTGTAACTATAGCTTTAGTTTTCTTAAACTGAAATAGTTGTTAATTTAGGTACTGCTCAGGGGAAGCAGTACCTAAATTAACTGGCCAGAAACTCTCATGATCAATTTCATATAATTAATCCTGTTTGTGTTATTTGTGAGTGTGTGCTTATATCTAATACAAAGAGAAGTGGGAAATCTTAATTTGAAAAACAATTTGAGTACTAGAAAGGAGACTAAACACACACACACAGTTTCAGTGTTTTCTAAAACTATGGAGGATATGTCTCAGTACACAGAAATATCCTTATGAGGAAAAAATAAGTTATTTCCAATCTGGCTTAATGTATTAAACCACTGAGATGGTACAAAACCAGACCTTTATATTAATAGTAATCAAATAATTTATCTCTGTACTTCAGATTACCTGTGCAGTATGATTTCTTAGTTTTTCAAGTTCCTAGCTTGAAGAAGAAGTGGACAAAACACAGTAAGTGATGTAGAAGGTGGTACTATTGTAAAAGAAAAAAGAAAAAATCAGCACAGAACGTTTCTGCACCCTTCATCTAGTCAGTTATCATTCACAGCTTGTGCCTTATGACTCTTGAAATTGGATGACTGATCTAAGTGCCTTTTTCCACCTACTGCTCAAGAGGTCTAGGTACTTTTTGTTGGTGGTGGTAATCTCTACAATTGCAGCTTGTAGTTTTTGGGAAATCATATACAAACTGGTATTTTTAAAGAATGTATTTTCATAGTCTGTTAAGCTTTGCTTTAAACATACAGTTGCATGTTAACTTCGGAGTTGTCACTTGCTACTAGTAGGTCTCAATGAACAGCTGTGTGAGGTTATACCTTGCACAAATTGATCTCCAAAACTGTCAGTAGTACATGATCTAGGCTCTCTGAGATTGTGTCTAAGAGTGATGCTTGCTTACAACTTTTCAGAAGCACCAGGTGCTGGAGCGTGCAGGCTCTGGTAAAAGTAAGAGGAATTTTAGCTGACGTAGGCAATGAAAATTGCTTTTTGAGGAACAGAAAACACAAACAAGTGTTACAAGTTTAAGAATAAACTGAAAAAATATTTTAATGAAAAGCTTTTGGATAAGAAGGGCTTTTACCTTTGTGTTGTGCATTACCTAACATGTGGGATCTGTTCTTTTTTGAACTCTGTTGCTACTGCAGCTGTATCTGATTGTGAACAGTATAAAAACTGACACAGTCTATGATTAAATCATTTGCTGAACTAATGCAGTTTTGTTAAGCAGTCATAATTTTGGAACTAAGCCATATGTGCCCAGATACATTTGAAGTTTGTTGGTCCTATTTCTTACTGCCTGTGGAGTGTGAAAGATTAATATTGTTTTCAACATGCCATGCTACAAACAGCAATCCGGAAAGTGTTATCAACTGTAGGTATTAATACATTTTTATATAAATTACTGCTTAAAAGGCAGGTCCTTTAAATTCTTAAGTTTTACTCTATAATGTCCATAATTTACAGTTTTAAAGTGTTTGGTACAGTCCTTTTTATCTTAGATGCCCTATGTTAAATGAATGCAAGGAGATGAGAATTATGCACTCTGTAAAGTTATTGTTATAGCTCTATCTTTGCTCCTTAGTCATGTGCTGAGGTGTTTTTTCTATTCAGAATGTCAGGAGGCTGGTTGGAGTGGAGACTGCCTGTGGTGTTAAATTATTAGTAATTTTTAGTTTAGTGGTGTGGACAGGACATTATCCTTCAGATTTAGGTAGGATAACTCAATTTGTCTTGATCAGTCTTTTATTAAAAGTGAAATCACTTAGCTACTTAGGTGGAGTGGCAAATTTAGAAATAAATTATTTACTTTGAATTGGTGATTCTTACCTCTGACAGTCGTGGCTTACAGCTTTGACTTTTTTTTAAAAAAAAAAAGAAAAAAAAACAAAGAATATAAGGAGAACTCTGCTAAGAAAAAAGTACAAGTGTAAAAAAAGAAACATATCTAAACCCATCAAACTTGGATATACTACCTCTTCCTTTATTAGTGTGTTATATAAGTTCTTTGGGAATTTTCCTTGGCTTTGTCCTGTCATTGTTATGTTTAAATTTCCATTTCTGTGTTTTTTGTTTTTGTGTTCTCTTTTCCTGGGAGATAGTACCGTCTTTTTTCCTAAGGTTTCTTTGTGAATAGAGGGGAAGGGTAATGAAAATTGCTGGCCTCAATATGATGCAGCTTCCATAATTTGCTAATGTAGGCCTTTATGGTATTTCTGCAGAGCTGTTAAGAAGATATAAGGAAAAAAGAAACCATTTTAAAAAAACAAAACAAACAAAAACAACAACCACCAAAACCAAACCAAAACAAACAAACAAAAAAAGGTGGCCACCAGCATACTGCTGGTATGTCATCACTGCAGTGTGGTGGAGGAAGTGTACTTCAGACTTTGGTATGGGATGGAGCCTGCTGAGGTACTGACCTGCAGAAACTCACATCACTGGAAGTTATGTACTGCCTGTGCAAGGGAACTGTTTCTGCAGTTCCTTGGAAATCTGTAGAATTGAACTTGGAAAGGATTTTAAAGACAAGGGTAGCAGAGATCAGGGAAGTAAACATACTGGCTCAGGAAAACCTTTCTTTAAGAATTGTTTCCAGTATTTTGATCTTTCTGAATGCACTCTAAATTCTTAACACCATGACATTTTTATATGCAATATTTTTCTCTACTCTTTCTTCACTATTTTCTTTCCTGAATAGTAAGAATGAGAGGGTTTTTTCTCCATTTTTAATATTACAACTTTCAGATTGCAAATACAGTGTTTTTTATAATAATCTCTTTTATAATGAAAGAAAGTTAGGAACTTTGGAAGTGCTGGTTCTTTGTATAATGGAAAGGTGCCATACCACCATATCTTGTATTGATCATTAAGCACAGAATCACAGAATGGGCAGGGTGGGAAGGGACCTCTAAAGACCATCTAGTCCAACCCCCCTGCAAGCAGGATCATGCAGAGCACACTGCACAGGATGGCATGCAGGCAGGTTTTTCAGTATCTCCAGAGAAGGAGACTTCACAAGCTCTCTGGGCAGCTGGTTCCAGTGCTCTGTCACCCTCACAGTAAAGAAGTGCCCTCTCATATTGAGCCAGAACCTCCCGTGCTTCAGTTTGTGCCCCTTGCTTCTCATTCTGTCAAGGGGCACAACTGAAAAGAGACCGGCTCCATCCTCTCAGCACCCTCCCCTCAGATATTTATATGCATTGATGAGATCTAAATAATCTTTGCCTACAGCCTCTAAAAATCTAAAAAAAACTTTCTGCTCCTTCACAGGCCAGGAGTATTCAGTACCCACAAAAGTTTCTTAAGCAAACAAAAAAACCCCACTGCTACTGAAGACCAGGCATTACTCACCTGTTCATGGAAGTACTAGTTATTTTCTAGTATTTACTATTACTGTTATTTGTGGATCATAAATCATTTAGGAAACATCTTGGGTCATTACGTTTTTTGAAGAGGGTCGCCTGACAGTGTTAATGCCCTGACAGGCATTACCAGAGTATTTCTGAAATTTCACCCAGAATCTCATACTGCTTTGAAGGCTTGTATGCCTACTTCAGAGTTGGAGGTCAGGCTGGTCATTGAATAGAATTCACGTTAGAGAAGAGCTTGCCCTTAGCATCTGAAATCTCTACCTGTACAAAATGAGGCGTTTTCAAAATGAGGATTAAATTTAAAGTTACTACATAAATGAGTGCTGTCTACACTATGTTACATAGTAGGTTAACTATCTACATACATACAGATGTTTAAGACGTCAGCTGTGAGTTGTTTTCAGTCAGTCTATTCGGTAGAGGGAAAACTTCCTTCCAATAAACTGCTGTGGGTTTTTTGGCAAGTGAAACATCAGCTGGAGTTTGAGTTTATTAGTAATGTTCTCTGGAGACCACCATGGGTAATTCTTTCTTGCACAGTATAAAAATAGTTGTTACAATTTTGCTGACTTCCTAGTCTGTAGAAGAAGTAACTTGTTTAATGCTTAGATGCATTTCTCTACAGTAGAAGCAATGAAAATAGACAGGGTTTGCCAGTGAGTTTATGCTTTTCTTACATGTGGTTTTTGACACAGTGATGCTTATCACTGCATAATTGTCCTGTGAGAGATGCAGGTTATGCTACAGCTGTGCTAGAATTGCTGAAGGCCTTTGTGGTGTGTGGGCTCTGTAGGGTGTTTGACAGTGGGTTGAACATTTGAATGTGAGTGTTAAAAGTGATATATCTCCCCAGGCAGACTGATGTTGGTGAGGTGGTGAAAACAACATCAACAGTTGAAAAAAAAAAAAAAAGTTTTATATCACTACATAGTCTGTAGTATTTGGAAATGAGAGATCTTTCATTAGAGCGTTCTTTTCATCATTGGTGATTAAGTTCTCATAATCTTTTTCCACTCGCCCACACCTCCCTTTTTTTTTTTTTTTTTAATTTTCCTTTTTTTTGTTCCTGCATGTTTGTGGTCAGGTATAACTCTCAGGTTGAAATTATTGTGATGTAACATTTAAGAAATTGGAGATATTGGCAGACACAACAGAATAATTCAGCACATCTATATTTTCAGAGATCGCTTTCTCACCACTAATATGCTACTAATAGTTAATGGTAGAGTACAGTACAGTGGTGTTCACCTGGCCTGAGGGAGCAAAAGAACGAGGATTGATCGTAGTTTTTCTTGATGTTTCTGTAGTAATAGTTTCTCTTGATCTTTGTATGAAGCATTGGGGACAGCCTGGAAAGAAACACGGCTAAGGAATACAAATCAGCGCAGAACGCTTGAATTTGAGAAAGGAATTTTGCAAAATAGTTTTTTTGAGGAGTTGGCAGTAGAAACAGTAGTAGAGAAGGAAGCATATTTGTTTTTGCTGTAGTGGTTGAAAATGCAAGGGAGGAGGGAGGCAAGTGGAAATGAAGAAATGATTATTACTTTTTTCCTGTTCCCCAATCCAACTCTTACTTGCATTAGAAACTTAACATACAAAGCTCTTGAGTAATACCTTTCAGTATAACATTAGTTCATCACATTCTTACACTCTGATTTGTGCATCATATCTTTCTCTTTCTTTACGGTGAATAATGAATTGGCAATAGTGCTCTGAGAACAGTAGCTTCTGGTGTCAGTAAGCCACTGAAACAGTTGAGCTGTTGCATGGAACTTTATTCTGCACTTTGTGAGTATCTTTAGTGCTGCTACTTTCCCTCAGGATCTCTGATTCTCAGGTTGTGCTGCATTTATTGTTTATATATACACATACTCATTTCTGTTTACTTTTCCTGTTTTCTGATGCCTTAATTTAGAAAATATGCAACTAATACTTGTCAACGTACTACTTTTTGCTCTGACTTTTATCCACAAAAGATGTTCAGCGATTTCAGTTCATTTATGTAGTGAACGGTCTAAATTAAAAATATATGAGTAACAGTGGGGTGATTCAGACTCTTGCTTCTGTGTCTGTTCTTTAATCCAAACGTGAATTATAAAATACATATTTTGATAAAAATAACCACACTAATGCAAAACTAAATGAAACAGAAAGCGTTCTGATGTATAAAACATGTTTTCAAGGGCTAAACTTCCATTGTCAAAGCCTGGTAGCATAATTCTTTCATATATTGACAGAGGCATATTTGCACTACTACTATTTACCAGTTGCAAAGCTGCAGGAAGTCAATGCAGTTACCTGCAGTTAGCTGATGCACAGTAGCCTGAAGAAGAGCCCCAAGCCAGTATACTGGCAACATATGGATAGAGTAAGTCTTGATGTTCACAGTTCTTGCACTGAACTAAATTAAAACTCACTCAGAGATTCATCAGGAAAATAATAAAATTAATTCCCGAAATAAGCAGTTTTCAAAAGTGGTGAAAGAGTAGCTCATTACCTCAACTCTGTAATTGCATTCTAAAACCAAATGTTGCAATAACTGGAATGAATCTAGGAAGACAGAATCAAAGCATTGGATGTTAGTGTGAAATTTACCAATGGTAGAGGGAGCTGGCCTTATTGACAACATGAAGGAGGTGGAAAGGAACAGGGCATGAGACAATAGATAAATAGCATCTGATGAGAATAAAAAGGGTTTTTAGCTGTGAGGTAGTGGGGTGTAAAAGGAACATGGTTGAAGGGACAAAAAGAAAAGGTAAGCTTAAAATCCCCTGAAGACAGGTGTAAAAATGAAGTATGTTGTGGCCTGTGAAGACAAAACGGGTCACCAGAAACCAGAATATCAATGACATGATCATTTTAAAAAAAAAAAAAACAAAAAACACTGACAAACTGGAGCAAGTGTGACAGAGGGCCACTTAAAATAATTCGGAAGCTGCAGCTTGAAGAATAAGAATGTCATCTTATTTTATGTGAAAACTTATTTTGTAAGAGAAGATTTTCAGTGTAACATACCAGTGCCGCAATCTGGATTAAGCTGTTTACATGGCTTCCATATCCAACTAGTTCAGTGTTTACTGAGTGATACTCAGTATTTAATTTATTCATGCAACAGTTCCCAAGGTTTTCGTCTCTCTGTTTCCATTTCTGAGCTTGTAAGCATGCTTTTTAAATCGAAATTTGTCAAATCTGTAAACTGCATGTGTTCCACAGCTCCATCTCTAGGGAGTTGCTGAGGAATGGTATGAATAAGCTCTCTAAATATTATAGAAAGGTTCACATCTGGAAAATAGACGAGCTACAGGCAAATACAATTCAAGAATGTAAGATGGAATAGGAATATAAGATGACTGAATAATTTTAATCTGAAAAAAGAAAGTAGTGTAATAAGTTGTTTAAAAATTTACTATGTATTTAATGTAAAAATATAAAATGTAAAATATAGGACTTCTATATTTAGGTACAGCCAGTGTTAGGTAATCACTGTTACATCTCCATCTCCAGGTAGTTTTAGACTGTACCTTTCAACAAGGAACTTTGTAAGTTATCTAATTTATTCAAATGTATTTCTCAAGTGTATTATGAACATTATAGTTTTATATTGATGGCTAAAATTTCTTTTGTTGTTGTTGGGAGTGTAGGTATTGTTGCTTCAGGAAGGTGAGATGAATTTGTCACCCTCACTTTGCTCATCATTGGTGCTAATAGGTTTTCAGGTATCTTAAGGTGGAAATGAAACAAACATTTTTAATGACTTGGGCAAGTATAATGCAGAACCTAAAGAAGTGGTGTGCTTGAAAGGAAGAAGTTGATTTGATGGTGTGTGCACAGGTGGACATTTTGAAAAGACAGCCTACTTGCTTTGCATGTTGCCTTTTCTTTGAATTAATAAAGTGTGTCCTGCCATCATAAATGCAGCACTGATTGAGTCATGCTGCTGTAATAGATAAGTTTGAGAGATGAGAATGGCATTTTGATTCACAAAATTGTAGCGAAGACTGTTTTGCTATATTTACTTTCTAAATCATAGAATCGTTAAGGTTGAAAGAGACCTTCCAGATCATCTGGTCCAATCGTCACCCTACCACCAGTATCACCCACTAAACCATGTCCCTAAGCTTTATTTGTTCTTTTTATCAAAACGATTTCTGTTGCTGAGGTTCTTGCATTGGATGTTCCTTAGTGTCAAAGGAATGTCTACTTCATTTTTTTGTCCAAGACAGTGAAATCTGTAAACTGCATTTAGGACTCATCTTCAGGACTTTTCAGAGGGGATATTTCTTTGTGAATGCTTTTGTGAATGATGATGTTTGATAAGTTTTAGAAATATAAGTGTGTGAAGGAGACAAGGGAGTCTGTGGATTATTGTGTTCTCTTGCCTGTTTAGGTTGTGGCAGAAGTGCCTAGAGCCTTGGGCATGTGTACTATTCAATGTCTATTCAGTTTTAAAGAAACATAGACTAAGGGAATAAAGACAAAAGAAAAATTAAGGTACCAAGCAGGGAATTTGACTAGGTCAAATCACATGGCAAATGAATGGATAGCCAAAGAAGGAATCGGGATCTTCCTATTTCAGTCTTGGAGCCCCGTTCTTTTATTATGATTTCAGTCTGAGTGCTGCGAGCTAAAGAATGCATTGCCTATGATAGAGAAACCTATGCTGTATGAATATGGGAGAGAACCAGAATTTCATTACCACCTTGGACTGGAGCCCTGTAACAAAGATGAAGGACTTGGTGATGAATCTTCCTCGCGTTCGTTCTTCTCCCTCTAGCAAGATTAGAGTGCCTCAGCTGAGGAGAGAAAGACACTTCTTTAATTCCCAACAACTTATTAAATAGAGTAAATAGCATCATGATACTTGGCTGTGTCATTATTCTTTACTTGTTTTTAATAGAAAGAAAGTTCCACATAGTATTACTCATCATGCCTGAACCACTTACGATCATTGATACACAATTTCTGTCCCTGGCAGTAGAAAAAGTATTAAAACTTTCCAAGTGCCAACTGCTTCTGTTGTGCTTTTTTTCCCCATAAGTTTCTTTGATTTAGTTGGGAGTTATTTGGGGGGGGAAGGGGTGGTGGAAGACAGCAAACAAACAAACTTGTAAGTTTGTAGCAATTACAGAAATAAGTTCATAAAATTTATATAAAACTGGAAAAAATTCCAAACTTTGCAATGTTTAGAAGTTCATATTAGCAAATTCAATTGTATCAGTGAAGTAAAGCTACAAGTAAGTGCTGTGTGGGTGATACTTTGATTATATTACTTTAACGTTATAGGTACCTGTTAGTTATCACAGAATCACAGAATAGTAGGGGTGGGAAGGGACCTCGAGAGTTCATCGGGTCCAACTCCCTGCCAAAGCAGGTTCCCTAGAGCAAGTTGCCCAGGTTGGCATCTAGACGGGCCTTGAATATCTCCAGAGAAGGAGACTCCACAACCTCCCTGGGCAGCCTGTTCCAGTGCTCTGTAATCTTCACCACGAAGAAGTTCTTTTGCATGTTGGTGCAGAAATTCCTGTGCTCCATCTTGTGGCCATTGCCCCTTGTCCTGTCCCCAAAAACCACTGAAAAGAAGTTGGCCAAATCCCTTTGTCTCCCACACTTCAGATATTTGTAAACATCGATGAGATCCCCTCTCAGTCTTCTCTTCTCCAGGCTGAACAGACCCAGGTCTCTCAGCCTTTCTTCACAGGGAAGATGCTCCAGCCCCCGTATCATCATTGTGGCCCTCTGCTGGACTCTTTCCAGGAGATCCCTGTATTTTTTGTACCAGGGAGCCCAGAACAGGACACAGCACTCCAGGTGAGGCCTGACCAGGGCAGAGTAGAGGTGGAGGATCACCTCCCTTGACCTGCTGGCCACGCTCCTTTTAATGCACGCCAGGATCCCATTGGCCTTCTTGGCCACGAGGGCACACTGTGGGCTCATGGTCAACCTGTCATCCACCAGGACCCCCAGGTCCTTCTCCGCAGAGCTCCTCTCCAGCAGGTTGGTCGTCCCCCAGCCCGTACTGATATGTGCGGTTGTTCCTTCCCAGGTGCAGGACTCTACACTTGCTCTCGTTAAACTTCATTTGGTTTCTTCCTGCCCAGCTCTCCAGCCTGACAAGGTCTTGCCAAGTGGCAGCACAGCCTTCTGGCGTGTTGGCCACTCCTCCCAATATACCACCTTCATTTCCTGACATACTGGATTGCAACTGCATTTCATCATGAGCCCTGCTCTTTTGAATCAGGGATTTGATGAGTCAGCTCTAACTTGGAGTTAAACTGCTGGTATGTTCAACTTGCTGACTATTGTATTGCGTTCTTGGTAGTATTTCCTCATCTACTGATAAATGTTTCTTACGATTGTGATTCCTAGCACTATGTGACTCCTTAGCTTCATTTCTGAGAGAAAAAAACAGTAGTACCAAATTCTGAGCCTTTGTTTGCCAGTATCAGCTGTATCTGGAAGAGGAGTGCAAGTCTTAAGTTTTTAAGAAAATATGTTATTACAGGCTTTACGAAGGTTGTCTTGAGTGAATATTGTTTAAGTCCTAAATAGTCCTCCCCTGCCATGTTATCTGAGAATAAACTCAGTCATAACTGAGTCATAACTTTATAGTGCTGACCAGCATCCATGTAAGCACTGAGCTAGGAATAAGAAATATGTTGTGTATCTATATATAGTACATCTGAAACCTGATAGATAAGGGTTAAAGAGTGAAGTTCAAGTTAGTGTGAGTGCAGGATACAAATCTGTACAAGTTCTAGTTCATTCTGCTGCATGTGGAACAGCTCGATTTGATCTTTGTATCTCTGTAACAGGGAGAAGAGCAGAGAAGAAAGCAGAGAGAAGCAAGTCTCTTGTGCCATTTCTAGAGCTTCTGATGATAAAGCTTCAGTTCTTTCCATCACTGGCAAAATATTTGAATTCTATGATGAAGTGTTCCAGTTTTTACAGTTTACAGGTTTAAACATCACTTATTTCAAACTCTTGTGGAAGTACTGAGATACCACTTTGAGACAGCAAATCTTGCAATTTTAGGCTGCTTTCTTATTAGGAGGTACACTTACAGACCAAAATGGTCTG
>CM021729.1:10240847-10266715 GCA_011074415.1 Stictonetta naevosa
CAAGCAGTTTTGCAGATTTTTTAATTCCCACTTGCTTTCTGAAATATAAAAAAATCCCTTCTAGGTTGTGATAATATAGAGTTTATAATAGAGAAACATTTCTGAATTATAAAGACATTCATTTCCATTATTTTAGTTACATTTTTACCTACACAGTTTTGCTCAACTTGTATGTTTTTCTTTTTGCCTTAAACTCTTCAATATGTGGTAAAAATCCATTCTACTTCACATCTGCAGAAGTGACTACTTGCGTTTTCTTTGGTGGCAAAGGGTAATTTATAAGGCAAACTGACTAGCCTGTCTTTTTTCTTTCTCTGTGTATATAGTGTTTGTTGCAAAATAGCAAGTGCTTCAGCTTCTCACAGTGTTTGAAATACTTACCAGCATTTGAGCAAGAATGAATTTTGTGGCATTCACAAGGCAAAGGTTGAGATTTGTTGACTGCAGTGCACAACAGCTGATTTTCTAGGGGAGCAGATGACTTAAAGCTTGTGGATTCACCAACAGTGTCTTCCCTCATATCCAAAATCTTCTTGAATCATTGGTAGATACCCACCGCTGTCATTATCATCTGTGCCATCCATAGTTTGAATCCAGCTTAGCTGTCACGTAAGGTCAAATTGCAAATGCTGTGTTGTGTTTGTATTTCCAACATGATAAAGCTATACTGTATTCTTGAAATCTTTTTTCAGTTATGTTAGAATATTTAAAATGCAATAAGCTGTTTTTTTTAGTCCTTACTAATCTGGTAAAGGGGAAAACCATAAAATTATCAGTCTATGCTGATTACTGGTCAATTCCATAGTTTCTTATGAGTTGTGCAAAGTATCGCTGCTGAAAACAATGCAACCACAGAACTATCATGCTTAAGTTTTGCAAAGGCAAGTATTTCTTTAGCTTTGAGAGGCAGAAATTCCAACAGAAACCAGTAGGAGGCGTGTAAAATAAGTGTAAAAAGATTGTGCATAGTTTTTATCTTGGTTACTTAACATATGGAGACTTTTTTTTTAATGCGATCAGAAGTGGATATCTGAATTTATCGACTTTAAATTATATCGACTTTAAATATTTCTGGTGGCTTTAACCATACCCAGAGAAGGCTTCTTCTCAGGCAGTGCTGTTGTTTTTAGGATAAACATTTTTTCATGCAAGAATCCTGGGGATTATCTCTTCAGAAGATGGAAGGATTTAACATTTTGTTAATCTGTAGATAATTGATACCTGAAAGATGTAGCATGGAGCTGACTATATAAATCAATCGGCATCAAACCTGAGGAGACACTTGATTCTTTATCAGAAGAGATAAGAAATCGATTGGTACTTTGTTGGGAAATTGAACTTAAGTAGATAATAAAAAATTAAAGGATCTATCATTAATTTTATACAGGTTTTTGAAGACAAGATTTTAGTTGCATGGAAAAGCTATGTTAAAAGGTTTGATGGCTCAGAAGAAATCTTACACTGAGATCCTGGCTGTCTGTCATTAGTAATTCTGTTTCACTTTTCAGAAGGGTAGTAATATTACTCCCAAACTTTTGAATGTCTTACATGTCCAACCAGAATTGCTGGAGAAGTTGCACTTATCTACAATTAGAAATTGTGTACCTATTGTGTAAGAGCAGACATGAATCATAAGACAAAATAATTTTGTATTCTAATTTGTAAAATGGAATAAGCTCTGAGAGATACTTCTTTATGAAAAACACGTTATTATAATTGAGTCAATATCATTAGTCAAATATTTCAATGATATTCTTTATATCTCATGTTTCTTTGTGTTTCATTTGTTTCACAGTGGTTTCTGTTGTCTGATTTTTGGTGTATTAAAGCCGAAGTTCTCATCCATGTTGCAGAGGCCTTACTGTTTCTTCAGTCTTTACGGTCTTTGATTTCATTATTTGCCAATGCAACTAATGCTCTATTACCTCTTCCTTTCTGATTATCTATTACATTTTGTTAAGCAGTGAAGAAACTGAAGTAGTTTGCCACCTAAATATCAATTCTGTTCTGTTTATGCCAAAATCTGTATTATAGAGTAAGTAGGGATGTTAAAATTGAAAGTAGTGGCTTTGATTCCTTATTTTTGCTCTACACATTCCTCTCCCTCTCCTCCTTATCTCAAGGCTTTGCAGATAGTCTATCTTCTCACTGCTTGTTCATTTTTATATATGGTTTCATTGTATTGAAGCTTGCATTGTTGCTTTTCTGCACAGAACGTTGAGTCTGGGTGCCTCAGTATCATGGCCAGTAATTAAAATATACAATAACTCTGATCACTGAATCATAGAATCGTTCAGGTTGGGAAAAACCTCTAAGATCATTTAGTCCAACCTTTAACCTAGTACTGACAAGTCCACCACTAAACCATGCTACATCTAGACATTTCTTGAAGACTTCCAGGGCTGGTGGTACAGGGGGACAATCACTTCCCTGGTCCTGCTGGCCTCACTTTTTCTGATACAAGCCAGGGTGCTCTTGGCTACTGACCAATAATACAGTCACGTCCTTTTCTGCTAGACTGCTTTACAGATGCTCTTCTGCCAGCTGATAGCGGGGTTGTTACTGTTCAACACTCGGCCTTGTTGAACCTCATACAGTTAGTGTTGGCCCCTTGATCCAGCATATCCAGATACCTCTGTAGACCCTTCCTACCCTCAAGCACATCAACGCTCCCACCCAGCTTGGTGTCATCTGCAAATTTACTGAGGGTGCACTTAATCCCCCTCATCCAAACCACTGATAAAGGTATTGAAGAAAATTGGCCCCAGTACTGAGCCCTCAAGGACACTGCTTGTGACTGGCCCCCGGGTAGATTTAGCTCCATTCACCACGATTCTTTTGGTCCAGCCACCCAGTTTTTAACCCAAAGCATACACCCATTCAGGCCTTGAGCAGCCAGCTTCTTCAGGAGGATGCTGAGAGAAACTGTGTCAAAAGACTTGCTAGGTAGCCATCTACATCCCTTCCCTTGTCCACTTAGCTCATCAAAAGAATAAATTGTGAGAGCTTTAAAGTCAAGTAGAACTTTGTGGACATACAGGAGAAGTTGAAGCCTATACCTTGTGATGGATTCTCTTCTTTTGAATTAGTTGTTATGTGCATTTGAGAACACCTTAGAGAGCATTTGGGAGACCAGTTTCTTTACTGCATAATACCCACTGCAATTTTTTTTTGCTTGTCACTTTGCATGAAGTCTTACTTTTAATAAAAATCATTTGTGGAGAGCAAGTTTTCTGAATCATCACAGCTGAAAATGTATATGAACTAGTTTCATTCAGTTTTATGCTGTTGTTTTGAAGAGCTGTGATATACTTGGTATAGGTAGCTGCCAGAGGATGTTATATTGTACATGTGCAGGGACTTTTTAATAGGCTTAATTGGACACTTGGACCTATGCATGTGTGATTTTGATGAAATGGTAGCTGTGTCTAGAAAGGAACTTTTTGTTTTGTTTTGTTTCCCATGTACTTAGCTAGCAGAAGCTTTAGTTGAGTATAGTTTGGGCATATTTTATGTGATCTGTACTTAAAGTTTATTCTCATGCAGTTTTATCTAACTCAGGGCTGGAACACCTTTGAGAGAGGAATGTTGAAATCACAGAAGCACTGAATGGTTTGGGTTGGAAGGGGCCTTAAAGATCATCTGCTCCCAACCCCCTTGCCATGGGCAGGGACACCTCCCAGCACACCAGGCTGCCCAAAGCCCCATCCAGCCTGGCCTTGAGCACTGCCAGGGATGGGGCATCCACAGCTTCTCTGGGCAGCCTGTGCCAGTGCCTCACCACCCTTTGAGTAAAAAATTTCTTCCTTTTATCTAATCTGAATCTCCCCTCTTTTAGTCTAAAGCCATTACTCTCTGTCCTATCACTCCATCCCCTGACAAAGAGTCCCTCCCCAGCTTTCCTGTTGCCCTCTTTAGACACTGGCAGGCCTCCCTGGAACAACTCCAGCTCCCTCCGTCTGTCTTCATAGGAGAGGTGCTCCAGCCCTCTGATCATCTTCATGGTCCTCCTCTGGACTTGTTCTAGTATTTCCGTGTCCTTGTTCTGGAGGCCGCAGAGCTGGGTGCAGGACTCTCAGTGGGGTGTCACGAGAGCAAAGCAGAGGGGGACAATCCCCTCCCTCGCCCTGCTGGCCATGCTGCTTTTGGTACAGCCCAGGGTACAGCTGGCTTTCATGGCTGCAAGAGCACATTGCTGGTTCATGTTGAGCTTCTCACCAACTAACACCCCCAAGTCCTTCTCCTCAGGGCTTCTTTCAATATAGATCACGTTGCTTCCTTCCTATTAACTTAAACTAAATAATAATATTTTTTTTTAAAAAGATCAGGTAATTAAAATGAAAAAAATGTGGCTGTGCATATTCCTGTATAGGATCATCGCTATTTTCTTATACCTCTTTCTATTTCTGAAATCAGTTCCTGTAGCACCTGGAAACCTATCTTGTTCAGCAGTGAAGACGAAGCAATTTGAGGCCCTTCACTATCTGCTGAATTGTAAAGTTTTCTCTCACCTCATACCAGTATTTAAAATTGTATCTTTCAAGTATTTTCTAAGAAACAGTAATTTGGTTGCACAGAGATTCCTTATTTTGGATGTTGTTCACACTTTTTTATGTTACAGATTTGTTTTGACTGTTTAAAATAATACCTACTCTAGCAGTTTAGAATTTTAGGGTTTTGTTTTGTTTTAATTCATGAAAGAAACAAAGCTTTAGTGATTTAAACGAGGTATCTAACCCTTTTTTTTGGAAGTTAAGTATGTAAACCTCAGTCAGGTGATACCAGGTGAATAAATTAGCATGAGGAGTCATAGCACTTTCAGGTCACTAGAAAGGAACTGAGTCCTTTTTATTTTAAATTTCATTTCCTGTGAAAGTAAACCCTTTAAAGTGTGGAAAACACATGTAAATATAACCTTAAGGTGATGGGATAAGCTTGTATCCTCCAAGAGTGAGTGCACAGATACTGTGGGAAACATATCCCAGCTTAAATGCTGCTCTAGAGTGTTCAAGGGGTTTAAGGGTCAAGCCTTCTTCCGTCCCTCCATCAAAAATCATCCTTTGCTAGTAGGTAGAGAATGTCTAAAATTTTCAACATCTGTATCTACAGACCGATGGTATTGATTGTATATATTCTAGCTATATTTTTTGTTATTATTTTTGTAATGCAGGTCATTTAAGGGCAGGTTGAAGAACTTTTATTTTGGGGGAAAGTGTGAATATGATTTTCCTGCATCTTTAGCATGCAACATGGAAATGCTGAATTTATTAGCTGCTGCCCTTTAGCATGCACTGAAAAAAGCCCCACAGCACCCTGTGCTTTTCTGAACATTTCCTGATCCCTAGTGTGTTCCCCATAATCTTTTGCATGGCATAATCTTGCTTGACCACTGGTATCATCCACTATCCTTTCCCTGACTACCATAGACTTTATGTACCATATGATAGTTTCAACAGAACTAGGTACACGGTTTCTTGTTGTAGGAAATGATGATGAATTTTTTCTTGCCAAGTGAGCAGTAAATTTCTCAAAGAACTGATTCTTTGATGTGAAGTTTTCAGTGAAAAAAATCTTAGCACATGAATCCCTGACTTGGGAGGAAGACATCAAAAAGAGGAGCTTATTTAAGGAAAAAAAAAATTAAAACATGTAAATCTTATTTTGGTGGAGAAAAGGAAAGGCTTCTATTACTTAACCCTTCTACTTAGCAAGATACTTTGAAAGATAAATCACTTTAATTGTTTGGAGCTATGCAATATATGCTCATGCTTTTATGCCTCTTAGATGCAACTTGTAAAACATGAACTGCAAATTACCAATAACTGATGATATTTAAACATGGTTTTAAAGCACCTTGATGCTTTCTAGAAAGCACAGCCATGCAAAGCTTAGATTTTTAAAATATTGCATATTTAAGGAAATTATGCTGATGCAAACAGAACTGTTTTTGTGTTGTAATGTTAAGCAGGAGGCGTCATAATGCTTTTCTATCATTTCAACCAAGATCTAAAAGGAAACAAAATGACCTCTAATTTACTTTTCTTGTTAGCTTCTTAACTGTGAGGCATTATTAATTGAACTAAAGACTATTCTCTATGTGGTGGGAGTGCTGTATTTTCTCTGCTGTAGACATATCCTGCTATCTGTTGAGGATGTTTCAAAAAAGTGGAAAAACTAGTCATGTAATTGAGAGTGAAACATTTCTCTTGTAAGAATTAGTGTCAGAGAGAAGAGAGATGTAGACTTCATGGATCACAGAATGACTGATCATTACTCTTTTTTTTTTCAGTCTTCACCTGTTATTGATGCGATTTGTCTTATTTACCTATCAGATTGTCATATATATCATGCCAACGATGATGGCAGTGTTAACATACATGTTTTGAATTAAGCAGCAAGAATGCTAAAAGTAAAGATTTATATGAGGTCTTCATCAAAGATGAAGAAGCTGAGACCCAGGGTCCTGAAGGAGGTGGCTGATAGAGTTGCCAAGACTCTCTCCATCATATTTGAAAAAATGTGGCAGTCAGGTTAAGTACTTGGTGACTGGAAAAAGGGAAACACCAGTCCCAATTTTGAAAAGGATGGAAGGGAGGACCTAGGGTACTACAGACCAGTGAGCCCCACCTCTGCCTGGGGAGATCATAGAGCAGAAACTCCTGGAAGCAATGTCAAGGTACATGCAGGACAAGGAGGTGATCCAAGACAGCCATCATGGCTTCACCAAGGGTAAATCATGCCTGACTAATCTGGTGGCCTTCTGTGATGGAGTGACTGCATCAATTGACAAAGGAGGACTGACCCATGTCATCTACCTGGACTTCTGCAAGACCTTTGACACATGACATTCTGATCTCTGAACTGGAGAGAGAAGAATATGAGGGGGTTGGCCATCAGGTGGATAAGGAATTGGCTTGATGGCCACAGCCAAAGAGTTGTGGTCAACAGCTCTGTGTCCAGGTGGAGGCCAGTGATGCGCAGTGTCCCTCAGGGTTCTGTCTCAGGACCGGGGCTGTTTAATGTCTTTATCCATGACACAGACAGTGGGATTGAGTGCACACTCGGCAAGTTGGCAGATGACACCAAGCTGAGTGGTGCAGTCCATACAACAGAAGGAAGGGGAGGCATCTAGAGGGCCCTTGAGAGCCTGAGAAGTGGGCCCATGTGAACCTAATGAGGTTCAACAAGTCCAAGTGCAAGGCGCTGCCCCTGGGTCGGGGCAATCCCAGACATGAGCACAGACTGGGAGAAGAACCCATTGAGAGCAGCCCTGCAGAGAAGGACCTGGGGGCTCTGGTGGACAAAAAGCTCGACATGAGCCAGCAGTGTGTGCTTGCAGCCCAGAAGGCCAACTGCGTCCTGGGCTGCACCAACAGAGGGGTGGGCAGCAGGTGGAGGGAGGGGATTGTGCCCCTCTGCTCTGCCCTTGTGAGGCCCCACCTGGAGTGCTGCATCCTGGTCTGGGGCCCCCAGCACAAGAGGCATGTGGGGCTGTTAGAGCGGGTCCAGGGGAGGCCACAAAGTTGATCAGAGGGCTGGAGCACCTCTCCTATGACGACAGGCTGAGAGAGCTGGGGATGTTCTCCTCTGCACTAAAGGAGGCTTTGTAGAGACCTTATTGCAGTCTTTCAATACTTAAAAAGGATGCTTATAAAAAAAGATGGAGAGCAACATTTACTCAGGCAGATAATAAGGGGAAGACAAGTAGGAATGGTTTTTAACTGACAGAGGGTAGATTTAGATTATATATTGGGAAGAAATTCTTCACTCAGAGGTTGTTGAGGCACTGGCATCGGCTGCCCAGAGAAGCTGTGGATGCCCCATCCCTGGCAGTGCTCAAGGCCAGGCTGGATGGGGCTTTGGGCAGCCTGGGCTGGTGGGAGGTGTCCCTGCCCATGGCAGGGGCCTGGAATTAGGTGGTCTTTAAGGTCCGTTCTGACCCAAACCATTCTGTGTTTCTGTGATTATATACCAGTGGCCCACTTTCAAAAGCAAACATTTCTGGCAGATCTGTGATCATGCTGTTTATGTTCCTTCATCTCTGTCCTCTGTGTCACAGATACCTCCCTCCATATTTTAACTGTGTGTGTTTGGGAAGTCCCTGTGCATTCCACACTGGCCTCCGCTTCCCCCTCCCATTATATTAATTTTCACAAGACAAATTCTCTGTCAAACCTAGCCAAATCAGCCATGAAACTGAGTTTGATTAGTGAAGCAACATACTAAATGTTTGAGTATGCAAGTATAAAGCAGTGGATAAAGACGTATTGGATAGCAGTGTATTCTTGTAGGTTTTTGCAGTTCTTTAACTTATCGGCTCTTCTCTCTAAGAGCCACTGCCCTTGCTATTTGGTTGCTGCTGAATTGTGTAACACAGCTGTGAAAGGTCCTGACTGTTGCATGGCTGGTAGTTTCAATTGTTGTAACAAAACTGTTCTGTGAGACAGTAAACCTGTACTGGTATTCTGTAGTTCTTGTATGTCATCCGTCAGCTGAAAAATGAAAACTCCTCTGTTGCAGCTAATTCTTCAAGCCAATAATTCAGGTGTTTGGTTTGTTTGGTTTTGGAGGGGGAGAGGGGTAGAAGTTTTTATTTTGGGAACAGAATATTTCAGTATGTTTTTTCCTTCAAGTTTTAAAAATCTACTGTAGTACATTACTGTAGTACATTGCTGTGCACTAAGTCATTTCATCAATTTACAATCCATTGATTCTTAAATTTACAGTATATAAAAAACCACTGAATTACACATTTAAAAGCAATTATATGAGCATTTCATTCTTAACTCCTTCAGTTTTGTGTAATATTTGCTTTTCTAGCTTAATAATGAATTAAAACAACACTACTTGTTATTAACCCTTTTAATTAACCATATTACTTCTAATGGAATAAGCTTATTGCAGTTCCAAGCTGCATTTCACTCTGTGTAAATGCTTACCTCTGCAAGGTCTCATCTACAAATACCCTCTCCATGTATACTAAATTTTCTCTCATGGTTATAACTTTATTTTGGCCTTTTTCTTTGCTCTGTAAAAGTAGATTGTCAAGTGGAGGTAGTATTTCAGATAAGGAGACAATATTAATTTGTTATATAGTTTACTAAGATGGAGTGTGCGCTAGCAAATTGCAGATGCGTTTGTTAGATATTTTTATGTTTGTATTGTGGTTTTTCTGTTGTTTTTTTTGGTGGTCCTAGTAGCAAAAGCTGTACTTTTACTGTGTAATTTCTGTCAGTGAGTTGATATAAAACATGTAGACCATGAGCCAGCAGTGTGCCCTCGAGGCCAAGAGGGCCTATGGGATCCTGGCGTGCATTAAAAGGAGCGTGGCCAGCAGGTCAAGGGAGGTGATCCTCCACCTCTACTCTGCCCTGGTCAGGCCTCACCTGGAGTGCTGTGTCCTGTTCTGGGCTCCCTGGTACAAAAAAGACAGGGATCTCCTGGAAAGAGTCCAGCAGAGGGCCACAAAGATGATATGGGGCCTGGAGCATCTTCCCTATGAGGAAGGACTGAGAGACCTGGGTCTGTTCAGCCTGGAGAAGAGAAGACTGAGAGGGGATCTCATCAATGTGTATAAATACCTGAGGTGTGGGAGGCAGAGGGATTTGGCCAACTTCTTTTCAGCGGTTTGTGGGGACAGGACAAGGGGTAATGGCAGCAAGAGGGAGCACAGGAATTTCTGCACCAACATGTGAAAGAATTTCTTCACAGTGAGGGTGACGGAGCACTGGGACAGGCTGCCCAGGGAGGTTGTGGAGTCTCCTTCTCTGGAGATATTCAAGGCCCATCTGGATGCCTACCTGGGCAACCTGCTCTAGGGAACCTGCTTTGGCAGGGGGGTTGGACCCGATGATCTTTCGAGGTCGCTTCCAACCCCTTTGATTCTGTGATTCTGTGATATCAAAAATGTGATCTTAACAGAAAGTACTGAAGTATGGAAATGTGCTTTTTTTATATCCTAAATACATACTGAAGCAGTAATCAGAAAAAAAACTAATTACTTTTTGACTGCCAGCTCTTTAACAAACAAGTCATAATGATGTCTCTTTCCTTATTTTGTAGCTATTTTTTCTAGTTAAAGAGAGACTGGAAAGTTCTATGCTCTTCAATACTGGACTGTGAAAGAGGGAGTCTTCGTAAGATTTCAGCAGTGAAGGACAGGGCATCTCTTCCTCACTTCAGTCCCTTAATCATTAGTTGATATAAATGACTTAGACTTCTCTTGACTTTTTATTATTCTTCTGTATTGATCTCCAGGTGTCATTTTGCTATTTTTTTTTTAGTTTGGGAAAGACATTTAATATTGAATGGTGTAGTTGAAGCAAGATAAGGAAGCAATGTGTGCCATGTTTTGATAATGCCTTTGAAAACATAGCTGAGTTTCTTATAAGTGTCTGTGCTAAGCTCTGATCATTTACTCCTCTTTCTTCACTTTTTGTGCCTTAATCAGCTTTTAAATTATTTGCCTCCTTCTGCTTGATCACCAATTTCTATTACTACATCTCTTACCCTTTATTCTGGAAAATTCTTGAAATTGGTTGTGTGTAAATTATATATTCACAAGCATCATTTGTAGCCATACTTACCATGTTTACATAATTACTAGATTTTAGATGTCATAATTTTAAATCTTCATGAGTCGTGGAGTTTGGTATCTGAGTTTCCTAGTTGCATGTTTATTAGTTTTAACGGGCATTTACACTATTTCAGATACTGAAAGTAGGACTTGGTGATACTCAAACCACAAGGTCATTAGTGCCTTTTTGAAAGAGCTGTGTACTTTTGACTGCTATGCATCCTTTGAGAGACCTGTTCTTGATCATTTTCACTTCTACAGCTTGCAGCTTGATGATCTTCAGTCCCTTCAAAACTGTTGGATGAATACCACCAAATTCTTGTCACTTACTGTACATAAAATGTAAAATAGCCGAAAAATAATTACCCTTAGCATGTCTCTTATTTCAAAGTTTCTGAAATAGTATTTTGTTTACTTCTGTGTTTGTATAGACAGATGCTATCATGTGCTTCTTCTTTTTTTAATGTGTAGTCTGCATGTACTGCATGTATTCAGCACTATCTACCTTTGGAGAATTACTGGTTTCTACTTAATGAACTTTTAAATGTATCTTTGGCTAGTTGTTTCTCAGGTTTTCTAATTGCCACTTTGAAATTTAAATGACATGATTTGCATGGCTAATATTGGCTAGTGTTTATATACAGCCCAGTATTTACACACAAACATGCATATATATATTTTACAATTTTTCCGTTATATGAAGGTTTTATGTAATTAGTCTGTAGCAGGAATCAGTGGGTGCTCATTTTCCTTAGCAGTCTTTAGCAAGCTCAGAATTAAAAACAAATAATTTTCTCTTTCACATTAAAATTTAAAAATTAATTAATTATTATAACTAATTAAAAAACAATTATTTCCATGTCTGCAATATCATTTTGGCTTGTCACAGATCTCAAATTTGTGTTGTAGATACTTTAGCTTAGTAGCTCAATCACACTGCTTGAAGCAGCTCCTGTATTTTGGATGTTCTCCGTTTTTTGACAATAGACTGTGCTAACGTGTGAGAAATGGTTCTTGTCAAGACTCTAGTGGTGATATAAAATCCAGGTAGTCATGGAGATCTTTCTGACTTTGATATTTCTATACAGGGCTCATCAGTGCTGCTGTAACCTAAAGGCTAAATGTATTCA
This sequence comes from Stictonetta naevosa, assembly GCA_011074415.1. Classification (NCBI taxonomy): domain Eukaryota; kingdom Metazoa; phylum Chordata; class Aves; order Anseriformes; family Anatidae; genus Stictonetta; species Stictonetta naevosa. Next base: position 10,252,554 of record CM021729.1, read on the forward strand.
TATGTTTTCTATTCATGGAATGAATAGAAAATGTATAGCCAGGTATTATTTGTCCTTAGTGGAGCCATGTTGTCTGTCACCAGTCACCTCCTTATTTTCCATGTGCCTTAGAAGAGTTTCCAAGAGGATCTGCTCCATGATCTTGCCAGACACAGAGGTGAGACTGACTAGCCTGTAGTTTCCTGGATCTTCTTTTTTCCCTTTTTAAAATAAGGGGTAAAATTCCCTCTTCTAGTCAGTGGGAGCTTCACTGGACTGCTGTGACTTCTTGAATATGAGGAGATTATCAGTCAGCTAGCAACTTCATCCACTGGCTCTCTTAGGACTCTCAGATGTATCTCATCAGCTCCTATGGATTTGTGCATCTTCAGGTTCTTTAGATGATGACCTATGAGTGATTCTTCGTCTCCCAGTCTTTGCCTTTGCCTTTGCGTTCTGTGACTTGGGCAGAGTGGCTATAGCACTTGCCCATGAATACAGAGGCAAGAAAAGTCACTGAGTATCTCAGTCTTCTCCATATCCCTTGTAACTGCATCTCCCGTTTCCTTCTGGAGAGGGACCACATTTTCTCTAGTTGTCTTTCTATCACTGATGTACTTGCAGAAGCCTTTCTTGTAGCCCTTGTTGTCCCTGGCCATATTCAATTCTGTCAACATCTCCCTACTGCTCTGAGGTTACCCATCCTTGCTTTTACCCTCTGTAGGCTTCCTTTTTGTGTTTGATTTTGGCTCCTTGTCCATCCACACAGGCCTCCTGGCATTTTAGCCCAACTTCCTCTTGTTGGGATGCATTGCTCCTAAACTTGGAGAAGGGTGATCCCTGAATATTTACCAGCTTTCTTGGGCCTCCCCTTCCCTCCAGGGCTTTATCCAATAGGACTGTACGAAGCAGATCCTTGAAAAGGCTAAAGTCTGCTCTCCCAAAGTACAGGTTTGTGAGCTTGCTGTGTGCCCTCCTCTCTGCCCTCAGGATGTTGAACTCCATTGTGCTGTGGTCACTGCAGCCAAGGCTGCCTTTGAGCTTCACATTCCCCACCAGCCCCTCTTTGTTGGTGAGAACAAGGACCAGCACAGCACCTCTCCTTGTTGGCTCCTCTATCACTTGGGGAAGGCAGCTACCATCAGTGCATTCCAGGAACCTTCCTGCTGTGCTGTCCCTCCAACAGGTACCAGGGTGGCTGAAGTCCCCAGGAGGACTAGGGTTTGTGAATGTGAGGCTGCTCCTATCTGACTGTAAAGGGCCTCATCCGCTTGTTCTTCCTGGTCAGGTGGCCTGGAGCAGACCCCTACTATAATGCCAACTAGCTCTGTCTCCCCTTTAATCCTAACCCATAAGCTACCAGTAAGCAACTCATCTGTCCCCAGGCAGAGCTCCATGCATTGCAGCTGGTTGTTGACACGGAGGGTGACACCTTGTCATCTCCCCTTCCTGAGGAGTCTGTGTCCTTCCGTTGTAACACTACAGTTGTGGAAAAATCCCATCGTTTCTCTGTGATGCCAATAAGATCACAGCCCTGCAGTTGTGTGCACCTCTCCTGTTGTTTATTCTCCATGCTGTGTGCATTTGCATAGAGGCATTTGTTGGGCCCCTGATTAAATTGTTTTATTGGATGAAGTAGGTGGAAGGAATTCCTTTGTGTTCCTCTTCAGGTGGTCTCCCCCTGACTTCTGATCCCTTTCCTGGCTGTGGGCATCTACTGCAGGTACTGACATTGGATTGGTAAGAGTCAGGTGGATGGAGGTTCCTCTACCCTGGCAACTTGTTTAAAGTTCTCTTCACCAGCTTGTCAAGCCTGTAGCTAAAGATTCTCTTCCTCTCCTCCAACAGGTGGGCCCCATCAGTCTCCAGCAGACCAGGTTTCTCAAAGAGAGTCTCTTGGTCCAAAAAAACAAATCCTTGGCTGTAACACCAGTCCTGCAACCATGCATCAATCCATTGGATTCAACTCACCCTTTCAATGCCTGTTCCTTTGACCAGTATGATCAAAGAGAGGGCCACCTGTGTTCCAGAGCCTTTTACAGCTGCTCCAGGGGCTCTGTGGTCCTTCATGGGACACTATGGTCTGCTCTTGACAGTGTTTGTGGTGTCCACCTGAAATAAGAGCAGTGGATAGTAGTGTGCAGGCTGTACAAAACTTGGTAGTCTTTTGGAGATGTCCTTCATACAAACCCCTGGTAGGCAGCACATCTCTCTTGACCAGACCCACTCCCAGCACGTGGGTGCCTCTGTACTTCTCAGAAGAGTGCCTACTGCTGTCACCCATTGCCTTTTCTTGGTTGCACTGGTTGTTACATGGGGCACGTAGATCAGACTGCCTTATCCGGGGCCGGTGTCTTCCCCTGATGTGACAGGTCCTTCCTCTTCAGTCCTGCTGTGGTTTAACATGGCAGGCAGCTGAGCACCACACAGCCACTCACTCACTCTCCATTCTGTCAGTGGGGTGGGGGAAAGAATCGGGGGGTGGGAGAGGAAGGTACAACACTGAAACAAATTGGACGTGCATAAGTCCATGGGACTTTATGAAATGCACCCACGATACTGACAGGTTTGGCCAATGTCATCATGAGAGCACTGTCAATATCTGAAAGATCAAGGTGAGTGGGGCACCTACAGTCTGAAAGAAAGCAAACGTCACTTTCAGAAGGGCAAGAGGGGAGGATATGGAAAATTAAGGGCTAGTGAATCTTACATCAATCCCCAGGAAGATGGTGCAGCAACTAGTCCTGCAAGCTATTTCTAAATACGTGAGGGACAGAAGGTGATGAGGAGTAACCAGCATAGATTTATGGAGGGGAGATCACACTTAATAAGCTTGATAGCCTTCTGTTATGAGATGATTGCCAGTGTGGATGAGAGGGTATGTTCATTTTTAACTTTACTAAGACTTGATGCTGTGTCCATCAACATCCTCATAAAAAACCAATGAAGTACAGACCAGGTAAGGACAGTGAGGTAGATCAAAAGTCGGCTGAACTGGGCTTTGTAAGCAGGGGGAATGAACTGCAACTGGAAGCCAGTCACTGATGGTGTACCCCAGGGGTTGATACCGAGGCTGGTACTGTTTAGCATCTTAGTTAATGACCTGGGTGGTGGGACAGAGTATACTTTCAGCGGGTTCGCAGGCAATACAAAATGGGGAGGAGTGGTTGATACAACAGATCATTGTGCAGCCATCCAGAGGAACCTTAATGTGCTGGATAACTGAGTAGACAGGAACATCAGCCCTTTCAACAAAGGGAAATTCCAAATCTTGCACGTGGGGATGAATAACCCCATGCATGGTGGTTAACCCTGAACAGGCTACAGGGTAACCAGATGGAAAGCAGGTTGGCCAGAAAAGGACATGGGGATGCTGGTAGATACCAAGTTGAACATGAGATAGCAGTATTCCTTTGTGGCCAAGAAGACCAATAGCATCCTGGGCCTCATTAGAAGAGTGCTGCCTGGAAGATAATGGAGGTGATTCTTCTCATTAGTGGTGAGACACACCTGGAGTGCTGGCTTCAGTTCTGCGCTCCCCAGCACAAGGCAAACATGGACATACCCAAGTGAATCTAGTAAACAGCCATGAGTATTGATAAGGGACTGCAACTTGTAGTGTTTGAGGAGAAGCCGAAAGAGCGGGGACTGTTCAGCCTGAAGCGGAGAATGCTCAGGGGAACATTATCAATGTATTCATAAGATTCCTGGTGGGAATTCAGTAAAGAAGAAGGAGCCAGACCCTTCTCAGTGATGTCCAACAATGAGACAAGAGACAATGGGCATAAACTGAAATACAAGAAATTCCCTTTAGATGTAGAAAGAAACCTTTTCTCTCTAAGGGTGGTCAGACACTGCAACATACTGCCTAGAGGGGTTGTGGAGTCTCCGTCCTTGGAGTTACTCAAAACTTGACAGTACCCAGCCCTGAGCAAGTAGCTGCAGCACGCAGCTTACCCATCTCTGTGAAGGGGGATTGGAATAGGTGGCCTCCAGAGATGCCTTCCAGTCTTACCCATTCACTTATTCTGTGATTTTTTTTTCATACATAATTCCCTTAAGCCAAAAATCTTACTCATGTTGAGCAAATCGTCACGGCTGTTAAGTGCCAGTGATCTATTATATAATTCTTTTATAACATTACTTCCTGACTTCAGTAACTTTCACATATATTTTATTGCCAGGAAATGCAAAATCTGATTCTTGTCCCACATATATTTCAGAAATGGTGATTTATTGCCTAGATCCTTTATCAACCTTTTTACTTTTTTAATGCTTTTGCATTAGCATAAATAGGAAGCTCTGTGGCATGTGGTGGTTTTAAAAAATACTCCATTTCACATCTGCTAATTTTATTAATTAAAATATAGTTTTCACCCCTCTTATTTTTTCTTGGAAAAATTAAGTATTTGATAAGTTAATGGGGGCTCTGTTTTGTCTGTATTTCTGCTTTAAAGTTGCCAGTGCAGTGTGAGCATATAAAAACCACTTTGCAATAAAGAATACTTTTTTCATAACTAAACTGCTGCTGACCATCTGTTTTCATTGGATTCTTCTGAGTCAATAGGATATAGAACAAGTTTCTTTAATGGAATTTTGATTTAAAGTATCAGCTTTAAAGTTCTTGGGTGTGTTATTGGAAATTGTGATGACAGCTTTCACCCATAAAGGAAGAACACTGCTTTGAGCTTAAAGGCCATATTCCACCATCGTTCTGCATGCAGTCGGCGTTGATACTTCGTTCTAAGGAATAAACATGGTAACAAGAAACTGTTTTTAGACTTCTGCTAAAAATCCATTATGCTGGATTTCACTGTCACAGTAGGTGTATCGGTTCTGAAAGGAAATGACAGCTATAAAAGATGGTCCTGATATCTCATGGAAACTGAGGAAAGTTTCAAAGTGATTCTCAAAAACAATGCTATAAAATATGTAAATAAATTGCTATTGAACTCTTGAAATTTATCTTTGGTTTTGTTCTATTTCCTTAGAGCTTAACATTTCGTAAAAATTTTGCTTCATAAGTGGCTATACTCTCTAATTTTTGTACTTACTTAAATAGTTAATAAATATGCATGTAAAACAATCTGTAAATATACCTGGGACTTACTGCTTCAGTTTTCAATCATGATTTGGAAAAAAAGATGTTAAGCTAGATCTTCAGAGTTGAACTGTGCTCTCTAAGTGACTACAGAGCAAGTTGTCACTTTGGAGACTGGTAGTGTGAACCTTTCCAGTTTCGTCAGATTATTATTTCAAATTGATTTCCAGCAAGAGTTTTTTCTTGTATGATACGTAATGGAATTTAATATTAGAAACTCTTTTGTCCATTATGTATTAATAGGCAGTGAGGTCTTTTTTAGTAAATTTGCTTCTAAGGAGGTAGAAAAACATAATGGAAATTTTATGGCAGTGATTTCTTACAGCTTTCCAAGAGCGCCTGTCTCACATAATATCTTTCGTGAAGTAGCACTTGCAGAGGTTTTACATGCTTTGTGAAGGCTAGATACCAAAATTGCCTTCTGAAGTGAGAGAGCTTGGAATCATCTCAGGGAATATGGCAAGTCCCAGTCCTTTTTCCATGTAGTTTCAGAATCTACAACAAAGAGTGATTCTGAAGGACTTTCATTCTTCAAAGAAGTACTGAGGTCTGATAAAGGCACTTCTAGGAACCAGTATCTTGAGAAGTTGTCGTCGTGTTTTTGTGTGTGTGTTGGTTTTGTTTGTTCAAATACTAAGATGCACTTTTCAGCATCACTCAAGCTTTGAATTGTGTACGGTCAGGTTTTGTGTGACAAGAATAGCTTCCGTTGAGGAGAAGGAGTTTGCTTGCAAAGTCTTCCTGAAAGATGGGACTGAATTGAGGGAAGTCCGGTGGTCATTACAAGCAGACATATACATTTCTACAGCTGTTGCAAGGGTTGTAACCAGTGCTTTGAATCAAATACAGAAGTTTCAGATGTGTCACCTGCAGTAAAAGTCACTTTGGAAGAACTGACCAAATGACTAAGTTGTTGTGCTTCCTTTAAGCTTGGGAAGCAAACCTATTGCTCTGGAATCCATGTGGTGTCTGTTAGTAATGGTTACTTCAGCAGGTCAAAGGCATAGTACTTCTTTATCTGAGAGAAGGGTTACTGGGAAAAGGGGAGATCTTAGGAACAGGTAAATTTGTGTTTGAATCCAGCAGTGTACCCTACTGGAAATGATTTGATCTTAATGGAACTCTTCATTTCTCTTACTATTCATTACAAAGTTTGGGACATTTTACAGAATCACAGAATCACAGAATAGTCTAGGTTGGAAGAGACCTCCAAGATCACCAAGTCCAACCTGTGACCTAATGCTAATAAGTCCTCCACTAAACCATATCCCTAAGCTCTACATCTAAATGTCTTTTAAAGACCTCCAGGGATGGTGACTCAACCACTTCCCTGGGCAGCCTATTCCAATACCTAACAACCCTTTCAGTAAAGAAGTTTTTCCTAATATCCAACCTAAACCTCCCCTGGCGCAATTTTAGCCCATTCCCCCTCATCCTGTCACCAGGCACATGGGAGAATAGACCAACCCCACCTCGCTACAGCCTCCTTTAAGGTACCTGTGGAGTCCAATAAGATCACCCCTGAGCCTCCTCTTCTCTCCAGGCTAAATAGTCCCAGCTCCCTCAGCCGCTCCTCGTAAGACTTGTTCTCCAGACCCTGCACCAGCTTCATAGCCCTTCTCTGGACTCGCTCAAGCACCTCCATGTCCTTGTAGTGAGGAGCCCAAAATTGAACACAGTACTCGAGGTGCAGCCTCACCAGAGCCGAGTACAGGGGGACAATCACTTCCCTGGACCTGCTGGCCACACTGTTTCTTATACAAGCCAGGATGCTGTTTGCCTTCTTGGCCACCTGAGCACACTGCTGGCTCATATTCAGCTGACTATCAACCAATACTCCCAGGCCCTTCTCTGACAGGCAGCTTTCCAACCACACATCTCCCAGCCTGTAGCTCTGTTTGGGGTTGTTGTGCCCCAGGTGCAGGACCCGGCACTTGGCCTTGTTGAACTTCATACAGTTGGCCTCGGCCCAATGGTGCGGCCTATCCAGGTCATCCTTCAGAGCCTTCCTACCCTTGAGCAGATCGACACACGCAGCTAACTTGGTGTCATCTGCAAACTTACTGAGGGTGCACTCGATCCCCTCATCCAGATCATTGATAAAGATGTTAAAGAGGACTGGCCCCAGCACCGAGCCCTGGGGGACTCCACTAGTGACCCTTTTAGTTAAGTTTTTGCCCTATTTATTACAATTTCACAATTGCAAACTGTATTGTGTATTCTTCATAAGGAGAGGAATAGAGTGAAATTAAAACAGATAAAGCAGATGAAGCTAATGAAAGCTAACGTCATGTAATGGGAATGTCATGTTACGTTGAAGTTAAAGCCTCAGTTTGTAGTGCATTGTGTCCTAGTTAGGGTACTTTATCATCAGTAAAGCTATGCAAGTATATCAAATGAGAGTTCAACAAAGTACAAGTTTTATATTTAAACTTTTGGGATAGTTTAAATGCAGACTGATAATTTAGTATAGTGCACAACTGTTTTACAACTTTATTTTCCCCTGCAATTAGAAAGGGTACAGCTTTGCTGGTTGATAATGTATTCTTTGGGGCTGAACATGCATCTTTTTTGCCCTAGTTAAATAACTGTAGTGGTTGTACTAAACTATAGGTATGTATGGTTGGGGAAGTAGGAAAGTTTGATCTGTGAGTCCAGTGTTTCTAGTTCATCTGCCTCATCTGATTGCAGAGAGCTTTTTTATCGAAAGGTCTTCAAATTTGACAAAGCAGGAATAAGAAGCCTATGGCTCAGATTGAGTGGTAGCAGTTATAGTTAAATCTGGAAGTGGAATCTTTTCTGGTTCCATGAATCTGTGAATAGAATAGTGATGGCTTTGTTGCTTCTACTGATTGTATAGGAAGAAATACATGAGTCATTGTGGATACCTCTAACTTTGTTTAAAAAGACCATTGAGTTGGAGATGTTGTTACCCATTTCTTTTTGCAGGATGCATTTATAAAGGCATTGATCTATTTTGTATTTTTGTTTGTTTGTTTGTTTTCCCCCATTTCTGTGGGGCTTTCTTGTTTGTTTGTTTTTGTTACGGTTCTTTCTAAGAGTAAAAGATTAAAAAAAAAAAAAGTATTTGTTGTACGTGTCAATTCTCTTCATGAAACTAACTTTGTTTTTTCTTCAACTTAAGTAACACATGAACAGGATTAGAAGCCGAAGTAAAAGCTGCAACATGGAATAGCTTTGGAAGATTGGTAAACTTAAGCATAGGGTTAATTCTTAGCAAAATATAATGCAATTTGTGGATTACTGATGCTCTTTTACCTTATGATGACTTTTTTTTTTTTTTCTTTTTCCCAGTCTCTTGTCAGTCTACTTTTGGTTTCCCTGCTTGAGCAAGGGGTTTGGACAGGATGACCTCCCAAGGTCCCTTCCAAATTCTGATTCTATGATTTATAAATCATAGAAAGATAGTAATATATGGAAAGTTGTGGATGCATGAACAGCCCCTTTCTTCAGGAAGAGGGGAGTGAGAAGAACAAGTATATGCAGTGTCATTGGTGCATGCCCTCCTGTATTTGTTGCCATTGTCTGTGTACCTAATTGGCACTAATAGGGATTGTTTCATGTAGTGGAGAGTAGCTACTACATCAAGTAGTAGTTTGATGGTAATTTTTAGCCCTGTCAAATTTAAGTGACTCATTTTCTGCTGTTAATTGTGTTGCATACTGAAAAGGAGAGCTCTGCAGAAATACCTGCTTGGCTGCAGACCACATTTTATGGAGGAACTGAATCAAAACATAAATCATGTACACATGGAAAACAATAAAAAGTAGAGGCAGGAGGGAGGCAGGTTGGGAAACAGTAAGATTGCCTGTTGTTTTCCTTCACTCACCTAAAAGCTATGTTTGGAAAAGTTTGAGGAAGTGCAACAGTTTGCCTTCTGGCTTGTCTCTGTGCTGTCCTGAGTCAGCAGAAACCCATTCTGTATGAGCATAGGCATACCAGCTGTAGTTATTGATTTTACATACTTAAACTTATTCTTCCTTCTGTTTTCTTCCCCAGTCTGTATATGTGCAGATTGCATGTATGTACACACACACACCTGTCTGAGAGGCTAAGTTGTTCCTTTGCATCTCTGTGACGTCCTTGGGAATTGTGAAGGACAGCTGGAGAAACACAGACCTAAAGGAGCAGAGCAAAACCATACTAGAATAAAAAGACATAAACTTAAATCTTGGATATGGAGGAAAAAGGGCAGAGAAGGATAACTTCTTTGGTTAGTGGTCACAGTAAGTTTCATAGGCTGTTCTGTAAGCAACTTGGCCTTGTGCATTCTGGAATTGCCGTGGAGGTAGTGTCATGTCCTAGTGGCTATTAACACAAGTGTTGTGTTCTGTGTATTTTCAAAATAGTCTGCAAAGGAAGTGATAAAGCAAATGCCTTTGTTACTGAAAACAGCCAAATCTTCAGCTGATGCAAATGCTACCTAATGAGGCACATGAAAGCAGATAACATACTCATTTCAGAAGTTTTCTTAAATAGTGATGCCAAGCATACTATTTTGTATCAATGTATAATTTTTAGTGCAGCTTCTCAGATGCAAAATTTCTGAATTATTTTGTGTGTCATGGATTATGGTTGTGCTTTGCTCTTTTAAGTGAAATATATGTGTCTGTGTGTGTGTGTGTATACATATATCTGCTATTGGTTACCTACAGTCTAATCTCTTTACATGACTTGGAGTGTTTCACTTGGTCTCCAGTGATTTACCTTGGTTTTGACATTGTTTTCCCTCAAGATACACAATGGTTCAATCTTCAAATGTCACAGTGCTTCTGTTTTCTTCTGTTTGTTCTACCCACTTCTATTCTGTTCAAGTTTATACCAGAAGTTATGATAGAAATTTACAATGTGAAACTTAATTTTTTCCTTGTTCCGTGGAAAAAACTAAGTTGAAGCTAGATTGCAGATTCACTGTTTGAAGATGTGCCTAACTTTGTCCAAATAATTAGAAATAAAGGGATTGCTCAGACCTTGTCTACATAAAGACACGTAGGGCTTCTAATGTAAACAGGAGGAATTTGTTTAAAGTGGATTAGTTGAGCTACATTAAACATTGATTTGATGTTTCTCATTCAGAATTAGTAGCTTGAATTCAGGTGTCTTTATTTTACTGTTAAATTTCATTGAATGAACTATATTTAAGTTTGAAGAAAAATTCCAGACTGAGATAGTTAAATCTGATTTAAAAACAAATAAATAAATAAATCAGATTAGTGTTTTCAGGAATTTCCATGGATAAGGAGATTTTCTTCAAAGCAGCGTTCTGTGTACTTGTTTTTACACTAACTGGGTTGTAGTAGTCTTATCCAGACAAATATTTAGCCATTGTTTGCTACAGATTATTAGTTCTTCAAGTATGCTTTCATTGTTGGCAGCTATTGTGTGTTCCTTTGTATCACTGTTGGGCTTGGTAACTTGTGGAACTATTCCTGCAGTATCCAGTGGAGATGAGCTGGGAACACTTAACATGGTGAGGTCAAACACTGAAAGCCTTTTTGTGCATGGGCATCATAATTTTCGTATCCCACCTGGTTGTTATTGATGGAATATTTGTTTATGTTATGACACTGGCATTTCTGAAAAAATTGGAAGATAAGGAGTTTAACTGAAGCGATCATAGCCTGTGAGCAGCTTCTCAAACTGATGCTGCAGTTGCCAGGTAGCTTTGCTTTAGATTTGTGATATTTGCAGCTTATCAACAGTAGGATATGGAAGATGGCCAGTAAGGTGAAAGAGACACTGCTTTAAACAAATGCTTTTCTCATAACTGCATCCTTCCTGTCAGCATGGTTTGTGAGCTTAAGAAATTTCTCTCATGTTTGTACTGCAACGTAGGAAAACCAGCAATAGCAGCAAAAGTTCAGGGTGACATGGGACACTTTCCTGGTCAACCATCTGAATCCTTCCCCAGACCTACCACACCCCAATGTAATAATATTCCTAGCTGTTGAGAGAGGTGGGATTGGTACCATCTAGCCCCAGTTGTGCCTGGTGAGCTGGTAATCATTTGAGCTAATTTTAACGGTAACTCCAACACAGTACCTCTAGATGTCGTGTGCCGCATGCCTCAGGTCTTATTAATAACTTCGAATATGCATGCTTTCTTGACTGTAGACTCCGTTTGTTTCCTATGATGTGTCTTTGAGTTTATTGTGCTCCAAAAGTTTAGAAAACTGTAGTGTTCATATGAAGAAAAGCCTTTAGTCCTCACAGCTGGGGAAAAGGGATTTCTTGACTGAGTAGGGATGCTGGTTTACATGCTTGTTGACATTCTCTTTATTTATATTGTTGTCAGGAATGACTACCTGGAGGATTCATTTTAAAAAATGAAAGAAAAAAAAAAAAAGAGAGAAAAAAAGGCATAAAAGTCAGGGACTCCTGACATTAACCAGACTTTTCTAGTCACAAAATCATGGAGCTCTACATTTTAGGATTGCTAAATTAGTGTGCACAAAAAAGTGTACGTGATCTTCATCTTTAGAATATGAATGCTAACTAAAATCAGTTGAGATGAAAATTTTCATGTTTGAAGTCCTCCACAATTATTTACTGTTAAGTAATAAATTTATTTTATTTATTGTTTATTAAACACTAACACTGCAGTTATTTCTTTTGAAGTTACTTTTGCTCTCATGTTCAATCTTTCCAAGCAGTGTGGTTTTGCAAAATGTTAGTCATTTTAATTGAAATGCTAAATTCCATGAATTATTTTGTAATCTCTTTTTAATGTTAGAAACCATGTTTTTCTTAGATTATCTTCTGACTATTACATGAGCAGTACTCCTCTTGTAAAACAAACCAGAACAAATTTTGTGTAGTGAATACTAGATAACTACAAAAATAACAGTATTAACAGTAATTGCGCAAATACATACAGTAAGACAGTACAAACAAAGCTTTTTATGTGGTTCTGCACATACTTAGTAAAAACACTGAATTATTTAATCATTTTCTGCCAAATGACCAAGGCTTTCTGTCCCTCACTCTAATAATTTTAAAAAGCCTCAGCCCATTTCTTCCCAGTATTGCTTAATAAAGTTTATGAATCACTGAGGGAATTCAATGACAGAAATGCAAGATTAAAAGTTTGAACAAAAATCCAGAATTAAATATCTTTGGTCACTTGGCTTTCAGCTATCCCTGGTTAAAGATCTAGTTTAATTAAAGAAAGAAAAGTCTGTAAAACAAATTTAATTGCACAGCTGTTTTTGGAAAAGGGCAGCATTACTACCAGCTACGAAATGAGACATTCAAGAAAAGATTGGAAAAAACAATTTCGTAATTGCTCTCTCATACCTCTGTCACAACTATTTCAGTAACAAAGATGTGTGCTGCATCCTACAGTGCTCTCTGTCTTTGACAGCGGTGACCTGCCAAATGAACCCTTTTAATTGCCTCTTACCTGTATCTAATATGAGAGGTTACTTGTGTGTCTAAGCAAGCAAAAGTGCTGTGCTCACTGAATCAAGCACAACTACAGATGTACTTTGTTAGTTGCAATACGTGGAATATGTACTGTAGATGGGAAATAAGGTGGATGAACTACTTAAGTTTTGCAGGTTTTCCCTTTGCTTGTGAAGTTCTCCTGACTGCTTCTTCCAAGCAGAGTTATTTTTTTTTACATGTTAATTCTGTGTTTGCTTCTGAAGGACAAAAATAATTCAGTAGCGCTCACGAGGGTCTGAATCTTTCACCTGAAGGGAGAGGCTCATAAAGAGGATATTTATGGTTTACATTTAAAAAGATGTAAAAAGAGCACTAACAAGCCCCCTGAATAACTGTTTCTCCCAGAAGAAGTTTTAGCTGCTTTATTTTGCAGAGCTGGTGAACATAACTAACTTGCTAAGTTATTTCATGTCTAATAGCTCTTGGAAGTTATAAAATACACAACATTGTTGCATGCACAATTCAATATAACTTTTCAAATTATATCACTTACTTGGTTTAGGTGTGGATTATCAGTGACTTGATCTTGTATGACTTCTCTTGTGAAGAGGGGGTGCTTCTTCTTTGTCTGCAATAAGCTACACTTGTTGATCATCACAACACTTCATAAATACTATTTGGTTTTCTGCGATTTTTTGAGAAACCTTGTGTTGTTGCCTGAATGATTAGGCTTTTAAATAGTACTTAAATATTTGTATATGAAGCTCCTTTTAAAGAGTTCTTAGCTTAAGGCACCTGAATTAAATATTCAAGGTGTTATTTTTAAATGGAGAACACTGTTTGTAAGTACTTTTTAATTTTTGTATATATTAAAATGAATAAATGGGAAAAGTTTCTTGTGTTTAGAAGAAGGAAATGGCTTTAACAGAATAGGATCTTACTGCTGTTAGGGACCTTGTCCTTCTTTTCAGGAAATGCTTTGAATGAATCTTTACCCTTTTTTCTTGCCACATTGCAAATACAGTCAGTATTTCCTGCTAGACATTCATGTAGTGTAGATCGGGGAAGCTGCACTACCCGTAGGTATTAGCTCACGGCACATGGCTTCATCTGGGTTTTGTTGATGGGCTGTGTTTTTTATATTTATTGTTGTTGTTGTTGCTAAATTTATTGAATTTATTTATTATTGTTATGTTTTGGTCTAATTGTGTCAGCTCCCCTCCCCTGCAACGAAGTGCCATTAGGGGTGTAACGCACAATTACATTTGATGGTAGTTTACCCTGGTAGGAGCAGTGCTTGTGGTCCTGCACCAAGGGCCATCTTTCCTTGAACCCACAGACCTCTCATGCTCCAGGTGCTTCCACCACCTTTACTGGTGTTTGCTGCCATTTACTGTGTGCCCTGCCATGAGCAGCTTGTGGGCAGCAGCACAGGCATCAGTGTCCTTGTTATCCGCTACAGCAGCAGAGAGCAGGGTATGGTGGAAGGAGCTGCACAGCAAGAAGCTGTTTTTTTTTTTTTTTTTTTTTTTTTTAGTTTGGTTTGTTTGTTTGTTTGTTTTTCTAAAGGCAGCTCTATATCCAGAAGCAACTGACACCTGGCCCAGAACAGTGCTTTTCACTAAGGCTTCTTTCTTTACAGTAGTTATGTGTGGTGATTTGAACAGCTACTATT
>CM021729.1:10271715-10309312 GCA_011074415.1 Stictonetta naevosa
GAAGTTAGGTTCCTTTCAGGTGGCTTTACAATTCCTTGAGTTACTATTTTAACCTTAAGACAACTCCATCAGTGATCAATACTAATCACTTCTAATGCTGACTTTACAAGGATTGAGTTAGTGCTAAGAACTTCTTGTGAATAATACTGTTAATGAATATGTTAGTTTTTTTCATGTAACTTAAGTGTTAGGCAGTGTTTCAGTAACCGTATCTCCTTTCTAAATATATTTTAAAGCGTTTAGTTCTGGAAACTTTTAACAGAATTACTACCGTTGTGTTAAACTGTAGCTCTGGTTTTGAAGCCAGAAGTCTGCCCTCTTGTGGGTTATGTCTGTATTACTTACCTTGCTCAGGATCTTGAATGAGAACTAGAGGATATTCATTCATGCTCTCTTTCTGTCTGTCCCCTTGTTGCTGAATTTCGTTTGTTTATTTATTTATCCATTTTTCTATAGGGATTAGCTTGTAGACTGATAACTGGGAGAGATTCATCTATATGTAGTAACAAGAAAAGTACTTTATTGCAAGGTATTGAAGTTTAAAACTTCAATGGCAAGGATTCTTGAATCTTTAGTAGCACATTTGCTGATTTAAAAGAAAAGAAAAAGTCCACTGCTCCACTTGAGTTATAAAACAGCTAATATATGAGCTGTGCTGGTTTACTTTTGAGTGTGCAGTTGCAAAAATCAGCTTTAATCATGGTGCTGTGGTTATATCAATATGATACTGCCCCACATATAAGAAATGAAAACCACTAACTGCATTTTTAGTTAGAATGAAAATATTTAAAAGACTTACTATGTTTCATCTAGTTTCAATTACTGTATTTAAAGTGTTCTATTTAATAGAATGCTTTTAAAAAAGAAAAATAGAGTCCTACTCTACTATAGGCATTCTTAAGATTTAATTTTAATTCACCTAATTTTATCTCTCTTCTTCTCAGAAATATATTAGGTCGGTCATATATACTTTTTTTTTTTAATATAAAGATATAATAAGGAATACTCTGGAGTATGAAGAATGAAATATTTGAACAAACATACTGAATTTCTGAATGCTGAGTTTGGTTGTGGAGCTTTCTGCTGAGCCTATGTGTTACTGTATATAAGCAGACTTTCCACTTTATTTTGTTTTCTACCGCTCTTGTGCATGAACATAGCTAAGCCATGTAAAAACTGGTATTTTTGTTAAGGAGATGAGAACATGCTTTAACCAAGGGGAGCAATTCATAAATGCAGGACTTGAATTTTGTGTGATAACCAGTGGTCAGAGTCCTACAGTTGTGTTTGAGAGTCAGATGCTGCAGTATGTAAAAAAACAAAATTAAAAAAAAAAAAAAAAAGGGGAGTAGAGGGGAGAAACATACTGAATAAGCACTTTAATTGTGTAGTTTAAAAAAATATATTATCCATAGCATAAACTTTCAGTTTTACTTCACTTCCTGACATGCCTTGGCTTCTTGCTTTTATTGTGTATTATAATACATTTTCATATATTATTCTTAATATAGGCTGCCCTTTCACTGTTTTCCTTTCACTAAGGAGTTCTTTGTATAACTTTCTTTGTGCTCTGTAGTTTCTTCCTACCTGGAATGTCTTTTACAGTATCCATTGTTTTACGGAGAATAAGAATCTAGATAAGTATATACTGAATATGCAATACCTGTTTTGCATACATGTAAATTGGACATGTACTTCTGTGTTTCAACTGCTATTCTCTGATTCAGTGTTTAAAAGTTTTCTAATTCAGCAGTTCTTTAATTTCCTTAATTCAACCGATACTAATTATGTTCCTTTTTTTCACATCTAGAGGTAGAACTTCTGTACCACGTGTAAAAGCTACTGAACAAAGATGATAGTGTATAATATTATCTAAACATTGATAAATTTTGATTCTGCTTGACTGATTTTGGCTAAGCTGCTATAATGTACTACTTTTAACTGTCGTTATAGTTCAGGAATTAAAAAAAAATAAAGTTGTACATCAGTCAAGCCATTAATTGTTGCATGCGGTTCTGCTGGTTTGTATGAAAGAACCTGTTTTGTCTTGAGCTGTCAGTTCTTTCTTCCCTAACTACTTGATAGTTTGAATTCCTTAAATGAGTGATTTTACTAATGTTCTTGGTGACAACAAATTCTAACATTAAGTTTCACCAGACCTCAGCCTCTAGCTCTGGAATTGAATCCCACCTTTTCCCAATTGTATAACTGATGCAATTTTGCTCTCAACACAACAGATGTAATATTTGGACCCAAATATTCCCATGTGGTTTCTTTGTATTGTGTTTGTTGTATAAACTAATCTCATTGCTTAATCCCATCAATCTCTCTCTTTTTTTTTTTTTGGTCTATTCTCATCTGTTTACTCACATCATCACACTATCACATTTACAATAGTGTAGCCCTGTAAGAGTCTTCTTGAATCACCATGTTTAGTTCCCTGCTGGTGCAGGCAACCACATCCTGTCCCTTCTGTAACATCTGCACGATCCATCTTTAAAGTAATAGTATTACTTGTCTATACTGCTAGGAGGAGGCTGTTCCAGAAAGTGGCTGCTCTCATGGTGAGAAGCTCTGTTGTGATTTCCCCCTTGCTTTCATTCATTCCTCCGCGTATTGTTGTGTTAGCATTGGCCTTTAGCATTTCTCCTTTTCAACCTCATTTGACTGCCATAGGGAGAGCAACCACGTTCCCTCTTGACCTTTGTTTTGTTAGCTAAACAAACTAATCCCTTCTACGTTCCTCTTACAAGAAAGTTTGCCCTTCTCCCGACCATCCTAGCTTGCTGTGGTCCCAGGTCTGGACCTTGCCAGCTTGGTTTTCTTATTGTGTAGCTGTGGAGAAGGCTTCTAATGTAACTGTCTGGTTTGGGAGGAATTTTCCCTATTGAATATCTATATAATTTAATTATTGTGGCAGTAATACTGGGAAAGAACTTACATTAATAGTGACTGCCTCCAATGTTTACACCTTCCCCAGGCTATCAGGAAGTGAAAGTGATAAGGCTTTTTTTTTCCTTGCTTCAGCATTGCATGCAGGGTTTCCAATAATACTGCTTTATACTGTTACGGCTTTAGTCAGTGTTGATACGGTTTCAGTCAGGAGAAGCAGATTATCAGACGTGGCCTTTCTGTTGTACATAGAATTTAATTTAGAAGTGTTAACAGCTCTTGTGGGTTTGGTGTTGCCGACTCATCGTGGAAAAAGTTAGGTTGTAGGTTTGTAGGGATTTTGTTTGTTTTTTAAAGAATTGCTTATTTATGGAAGTAGGAAACCACTGAAATTCTTCGTATCGTGGTGTTAGTTTCAGCTAAAGAACCTCGCCTAGTATTTGAAGCTGCTCTGGGTGCATGAAAGCTCTTTTCTCCTGGTTCAAAACAAAACCCTGAAAACCCAAACCACAGAGTGTATCTGTCTGCAGCAGTTTCCTTTGCTAGATTTTGCACCTGTAATGTACTATATTTTTAATAAGCATATGTATTTTAGTGGTAAAGTATGAGACTGTAGCAGGTGTAGCAAAGGAAGTCAGCTCACTGTCAGTTCTGTTTAACCTCAGTGTTGGTATGTTTTTCATAGAATTCAGTTGCTTGTAGATAGGGAAACTGAAAAGTTAACTTTGGTGATTCACAAAAACTTTCAATAGACTTAAAATATGCAGCTTCCTTACCTTGCTTGGAATCTGTATGTATTTATTAGCAGGGGTGTCCTGTATCTTGGTATTGGTGTTGGAATAAGAAAGAAAGAAATAAGAATTATTAAGGAAATGCCAGTGTTCTTTTGTTTTGTATGTATTGTATATGTGATTCGCAAAAATGTTGGTTTGTAAAGTAATAAAAGCAAATAGTGATTTCAGCACCTTTAGTAGGCAACATAAATGCTTACGGAAGAATTCTTACTATTTCACTAACTGTTAACACAGACACCTGTCTATAGTAGGTACACATGAATACATCATCAAACTCCTTTCCTTTATTTTGTTTCTCTTTAGGGTGTATCACGCTCAAATTTTGTCATTAGTGTAATAATAGTGGATTGTAATGTGTGATCTTTGTAAACTTTGTAATTTTACAACTGAAATTTAAATTATTATGATGACTTTTTTTTTTTAGTAGTGTAGACTTCAGTGCAATTGGAATCTTTACAGTTAGTGAAAACTGAATAAACAAATACTTATCTTTAGTTGAATACAAACTCCATTTACAGGAAACAAACAAGCTGGTTTAGTGGGATGAAGCCTTTTATTTTTGTGGAATGGGGGATACACTTCCAAATAGCAATTTTACCAGAGGGTGTTTAATATTAAAGACATATTATCAGATTAATTTTGAAATAGATACTTCTTTCAAAATTCACTAAGATCTATTTGTCACATTGTTTCCTTGATTCTTGCATATGAATATTATTGCTTTTATTTTTCGTAGCCATCTCTTGTGTGAAAAATACTTTCTTCTCCAAAATTGAGAAGAGAATGTAGCAGCTAATTAGTTAAACTGGTTATGGATTAAGTACTCTCCACTGCATTATGAACCAATGGAAGTTTTGCTACTGAATTTTTGGTTTTTGACTTGTTTTCAAAATAAGGTATAAAATTCATTAACTTTTAATTGTCCTTGTACATGTAATAACCATATATTGACTATTGGTTTAGTGCTGTATATCCTGAGAAATTTTTTTCTTTTGCCTTATCTTGCATCATTTTTGCCTGCCTTTTGATTGCTTAATGCCATTTGATATTGAAATTCCACATTGTTCTACCTACTCTTAACAAAATGTACTTAGTACACAACTGAGGTTATGGCCTGTGTTTCATTTATATTATTGAATTTTAAAGACTTTTAAGTAAACTAAACATTGCTGTTTGGTTTTGTTTTTTTCTTTTAGTGCTTGGGAGATGGGAAGTAATGATAGCTGGCACCTGAACTAAAATATCTGTGTAGGCACTACCATCCCAGAACTTCAGGATGAATGGGGATATGCCTCATGTTCCCATCACTACTCTTGCAGGGATTGCTAGTCTTACAGACCGTAAGTATTCTTCTTTTCCTCATCTTTGATATATTTCTTTCTACCTTTTCAGCAAATACTTGTATTTTCAAAATAGTAAAAATATTTTTATTATAAAAGTTACTTTAAAAAAGTAAATCTGTATGAAATTAGCTTTGGCATTTAAAGGGTTAATTTTTCCATTACGTGAATTTTAAAAATATATTCAAATAAGATAATGCTAATTTTAACATGTAGTGAATTCTAGATTTAAAAACAAATACAAAAAAATCAACTTTGAGTAAACCTGATGCTGAAGTTATTCAAAACGTAGTTAATCATTCAGAAACATTTCTGGGTATCCCACAAATAAAAGAAAAACAAAAGAATTATAAAATAACTTTGTAAAACATATATTCAACAGAGAGCTGTGATAATATGCTGAATATACTTGAAAAATATTTCCTTAGTTTTGGTCAAGGTATAAAATTTGCTCTACTTAATAGTTGCAAATAGGGGCTGCTAGAATGGAACTAAGCAGCTCAGCCTATGAGGCTTCTTCTTTCATAGAATCACAGAATCATAGAATGGTTTGGGTTGGAAGGAACCTTAAAGATACTCTAGTTCCAATTCCCCAGCCATAGGCAGGGATGCCACATGTTCAGCCTACGTATGGAGCAGGTGAGGTTTATGTGGTGTCTAAAAAATATCAGGAAGACAAAATGCAAGGAAAGGACAATGACTGTTACCATACTGTTGAAATACAGGAAAGTTTTCCAAGAGAAACCGAAGTTATATAACCAATAATTGAATTTAATTGCCTACAGTTTAAAACAAAAACAATAACAAAAAAAAAAAGCAGATGTATTCAAGAAAAAAACACTCTTCTTTGTGTCTTTCTGGTATTCTCAAATGTCAAACTGGATGAAGATACTAGTTATATATACATATGCATATATATATGTGTGTATCTGTATCTAACAGTGGGCCTTAAGGATGCAAATCATAAGTTTCTGGGCTATGGGAAATTTTCCAGCATTAAATTTTTTCTGAAAAGGTTCTGAAGAAAGTCAAAATACATAATTTGTAGAAGTCACTGGCCAAACTCCTTGCACAGAAGTTTTTGGAATACTGAACTATCTTGGGTGGATCATCCCTTGTACTAGTTGCATGTATGCTTTGTTATCTGTAGTATTTATCTTTAGATCGTTTAGGAACTCTGGAGCAGGTGAAAAAGAGTGGCTTGTCATTGTTTCCCCTTATTTTTGTCTATGTGAAAAGAAGGAAGTGGAATGGACAAGACACGTTGTCCTAAAAATATGGAGGGTGTGATGACTACAGGTGGTAGAATAGGTTCAGTTCACTAGCTGGAATTTATTCTGTAGTAATAAATGAGTATGTTGCTGATCTTGTTAATTTTTTCAGGTTTCTGCTATATTCAAGGTAATATAGAGAAATTAATAAAAGCAATTTTTAATATGCACTTTATTTGAATTAAAATATGTTTCTAAATACAATAGTGACATACATTGCATAGGGAAAAAAATTAGAATCCCTCCCCCTCCTTTTTTTTTCAGAATTTCGAAGTATAAAATACAAAGTAGAGCTGAAAGAGTATATTTCATCTAGTTTTTTGTTTGTTTGTTTTTCTGAAACTTTTTCTAATTGTTTAGTTAAAACCATTATCTCAGAGCCTTAATCACCCTGGGAAGGCTGGGTCAGCTTACTTTCTTGTATCCATGAAAGTGACTTATTTTATAGCTTGTTTTTTGTCCTCTTCTGGCTTACTCTTCTCTTATGTATATAATACTAGCAATCATCTGATTAAGGTTTATGATTTGATATACGTTCTTCTTATGCATGTAGAGCTAAGAATGCACTCTGTAAGTGTAGTATGCTCATTTGTAATCTGACTGAAATATTGAGATGGGTCTTTCATTAAAAATAAATCCTTTTACCAAGATTTGTGTATAAATATTTTGAGTGAATTTACACTGTAATGATCATACCAACCAACAACACTAGCCTTTCCTTAAGAAGAGCACTTGCATAGAATTGAATACAACAGGAGAAGAATAAACCAAGAGGTTGTACATCTTTGTATGATCGTGTTCTGTGAAATGATTCGGAACTTCTTTCTGTCATCTAATAACAGTTTTGAACCAGCTGCCTCTTCCATCACCTTTACCTGCTACAACAACAAAAAGCCTACTCTTCAATGGACGGATAGCTGAAGAGGTGAACTGCCTTCTGGCTTGCAGGGATGAAAATCTGGTTTCACAGCTTGTCCACAGTCTCAATCAGGTGTCAACAGATCACATGTATGTATTTTGAATTTAAGCCATATCAAGTTACTGTCCGTACTCCTTGAGATTAAAATAAGTTGGATTGAGAGGGATGTTTGTGAGAATATGAAGATCAGAACCTGCAAATTGTTTTATTAGGCTTTCTTAGGAGATTAACACTGTATAAGAGTCAGTTGTTTCAGTCAAGTAGCTGTGAAGAATAATGGTGTGTTTTTATGGGTCTGCTGCTTGTTCTGTAATGCTAGTTATGAGCACAAATGGTATTGGCTGTGCAACAGTTACTTATATTCCAGTGTGGTGAATGATGCATATAGACAAATTATATATCCAGTAAAAAAAAAAAACGAAACTTACTGGTAAGATCCTAATCAGCTGTTGACCTTTAGCACTAGAAGAATTGAGTCAGCAAGCGTCCACTTTTTGTTAATATATACTTCGTTTTGTTCGGTTTTGCGTGTTGTCCTTTGAGTTGTCTTGTGTTGACAGCACTGTCTTTTTCCTGCATATTTCAATAAATTACCTTGAGCAAATGGACATAATTTTTAAAAGTACACCAAACAAACAATAAATGAAAACACTGATGTAGTTGTAGAAAATCTATTTCATATTTAATAGTTCAGAGGGAATTCTGTCAATTTTTGTAATAAAATACACTACCTGAATATTATACATTCATTAATATCTTATTATCACTACCACAATACTTTCTTGATGTTACAAAAATACAAAAGGGGCATAAGAAACTTTTATAATACCTTGAAACTGACAGCCATGGATATATGTACTTAATAACAAATTAATTTTGAAGACTGGTAGGAATAGTTTTCCTTCCATTCTTTAAAGAAGAGAAAAAAATGGATGCAGGGAACAGTGCAGGGAACAGTGCTTTACAGACTTGTTTTTTCCTTTATTTTAGCAGTAAATTATTTTAATTGTTTTGTTTGTTTGTTTTACTTGACCATGGTTTCTTAACATTTGAAAATGTTTATTTGCTTTTATTTGCTTACTTCCACAATTGCAGAGAATTGAAAGATAACCTTGGCAGCGATGATCCAGAAGGAGATATACCAGTCTTGCTGCAGGCCATCCTGGCAAGGAATCCTAATGTTTTCAGGGAGAAAAGCATGCAAAACAGATATGGGGTACAAAGCGGTAAGGATTTCTGATTACTTACTGATTGTATTTTATGTTGTTCTGTAAGTTAAGGGGACTGATACTAGCAACAAATATGTATGGACTACATCTATTATGTTTATGCCTTACCTTGTATCTGATACTGATACAATGGTATGTATCTTGTCATCTTCAAAAAGTGTTTGCATTAGGATAAGCATTGAAATAACTCCACGGGGTATTTTTGTAAAAATAATGTTTAATTTACCTGCAGAGGTGTAATTTGTAGAAGGATTGATTTAATTTTATTTTGAAAACATTTTATTTGATTTCATGCTAAGTTCATATATTTGTCTTAGTTACTAATTGAAGTTGGAAAACTATGCCTTGATCTTACTGAAAATCTGTAAAACTACAGTTTATCATTGCAGTGAGTGGTAGTTCTTGGGTAAGGATTAAGGCTGAATGAATCATACATAAGTCCTTCCCTACCATTCTTCTTCTCAGCAATTCGTAATGCCATACAGATTGTAGTGTTTTGATAGCTGATTTCTCTTCTAAGGGGTTTACTGCTGGATAGCAAAGATGGAGAAAGGAAGACACGAAGCAAAGGATTAGTTGGGCAGATTAGAGTTTTAAATCTCAAGAGATTTTCTCTTGCACCTGACATCCATTCTTTAAATACTAAAGTATAAAATGAGTAGGAGAATTTCCAGTTTCTTCAGTGTGAGGATAAAGTTTTGCTAGCACTGTAGAAATATAAATAGTTATAGGAGTTTACAGCAGATGAAAAGTGTGGACTGTTTTTGTCAGGAGGAAAAAAGAAATAATTAGATGATTAAGTTCATTCACCTAGCCTACTCAGTAAAAAGCCTTATAATACTTCAAAAGAACTTGCTTAGGACAGAACATGTACTGTTCTTTGAAAGAATATAGGAATTTTCGTGAATGAAAAAGTTAAGGACAGTGCTATATATTTAGAAGTTCACTGGTCCTGAAATTTGAGCTCTGATAAAAACTTTCAGATTTTGTGTTCATTGACAGCCATGACAAAATGCATTTTTTCCAGTGGTGGGAAGAGTTGTAACTATCCTGATAGTATGCAGAGTGGTACCACAAATAACATATGCTTGAATCAGTTTTGCACCAGTTTTGTAGGGTAAAATATTTTTTTGCCAATGTGAAAGTGAGACATTGGTTTGGCTATTATTTGTTCCATTAGAAAATTTTGAAAGAGAGGAAACAAAGCTAGTTAATTTCTTTCTAACTTTTGTTAATGCTGTGGTTCACAGGGGGAAATCCTTTCATAGCTTGATTTAGTAGAGTAAGAGTGAGTAATCCTCAAGGAAATAAAAGCACCTCTATCTTTAGTAAATATTCCTTGGCCTATGCTTGAAGGAAGATACTGATATGGAATTAAAAATAATTCAATTTGAAGCATAAAAGAATAATTGTTATTATTTTAATGAAGTTAAAGCGTTTCAGAGAACCAGGGGAGATCTGAATTTAAAAATTCCTTGATTGTTAAGTTGTATTTTACCTAATTCTGAATGCATGTGCCAGTGTTAAGCATTGCACTGTAAGTCTGAAATCAGAAAACTGGAGAGAAAGACAGAAGAAGGGAGACTCATAGATGTAGATACATGATTTTGAGAGGAAAATGATCTTGGAATAAATGTTTGGAAAAGCTAGGCGAAGTGTTATGTCATTTTCAAGGGAAAAAGGCTACACTCTTATCTTGAAATTAAGCTGAATACCGGCAAGTTTTGGTAGCCTTATTCGCATCAGTATGTCCCATTCAGATCTCCAAGGCGAAAGGAGGCTATGTGGTTATATCAGGTTAGGAAAGGCTGTTTTTTCTACTGTTTTGTGAGCAGTTTTGTATCTCTGTATAGTCCTAAGTTATAGAACAATTGGGGGTTTTGTTAGAGATCTTACATAATGCTTTTTACCAGCTAGAATAATGAATCTTAGACTCTTTTCTAGTATTTAAAGCTCATCTCCTCTGATTTCTTTACTGTCTTCCTTCTGAATATTATTTTTCTGCTCTCTACTGGGTCTAGTGTACAGTAAAGTCAGTGGTAGGTACTGTGACCCAGTATTTGTAAATTGATAAGGAATTCATAAGGTCCTCATAAGGTCCTCATAGAGAAGCTCTTGAAATGTGGTCTGGAAGAGGAGACAGTGAGGTGGACTGAAAACTGGGGTAGTCGTCAATGGTGCAAAGTCTGGTTGGAAGCCAGTAATGAGTGGAATATCTCTGGGGTCAGTACTGAGTCCAGTCTTGTTTAACATATTCGTGAATGATCTGGATGATGGGGTAGAGTATACCCTCAGTAAATATGCAGATGACACAAAACTGAGCAGACCACCTTGCAGAGGGACCTCAATAGGCTGGGAGAGGTGGAGCTGACAAACTCATGGAATTCAACAAGAAGAATCACAGAGTCCTGAACCTCAGGAGGAACAACCCCAAACAGTACATACTGGAGGCCACCCAGCTGGAAAGCAGCTCAGCAAATAAGGACTTAGGTGTCCTGGTGGATACTGAAGTGAACATGAGTCAGCAATGTGTCCTTGTCACTGAGAAGGCTAGTGGTATTCTTGGCTGCATTAGGCAGGCAAACTATTGCCAGCAGGTCGAGAGGTCATCCTTCCCTTTACTCAGTGCTGGTAAGGATGCAGTTCAAGTACTGTGTTAATTTCTGCCCTATACAATACAAGAGAGACATGGACATAGTCCATGGACATGGTCATAGGAAAGAGTCTGATGGAGGGCCACCAAGATAACAAACGGACTGGGGCACCTCTCCTGTGAGGTGGGGCTGTGAGAGACTCTCAGCCTTGAGAAGAGGAGGCTCAAGGGGGATCTCATCAGTGTTTATAAATATGTGAAGGAAAGGTGCGAAGGGGATGAAGCCAGGCTCTTTTCAGCAGTGCCAGGACAAATGGGCACAAACTGGAACACAGGAGTTTCCACCTGAACATCAGGAAGCGCTTCTGTACTGTGCTGGTAACAGAGCACTGGTATAGGTTGCCCAGAGAGCTTGTGGTGTTCTCCCTCCTTGGAGATCTTCAAAAGCTGTCTGGACACAGACCTCAACAACCTGCTGTAGGTGACCCTGCTTGAGCAGGGGGCAGATGGCCTCCAGAGGCCATCTTCCAACCTCAACCCTTCTGTGATTCCGTGAACAGCACAAGAATGAGGTATTATGTGGACACTTTTTTGTTTTGGTCTCCTGTCCAATTTTCCCTCTCAACACTTTGGATCTGTCTTTTGGCATAGATACATGTTGGAAGGTAAACTAAAATAATGTTTTGCTAAAGGTTAGTATTCATAGCATAGCTTAGGGTTCAGAAAGGTCTTAAAATTCACTTAAAGCTGTTTACCACAGCTTGTGTCCTTTTTTGGGATCAAAATTTTGTGCATCTATCCAAAAGTGTTGATTACTTAGATTTTTTTTTTCCATTTATACAAGAATGCAAGTTCATGTGTGCCTATAAAAGGGAAGAAGAACATTGCAGATGTACACTTTCAAATGAGCGTCTGTCTTACTGAAAAATCACCTGTAGCTCAGCAGTACTAGCTTAAACATGCATGATGCTATAATACACTTGAATCATAGATCAAAAACTTTTTCTGTGATCTTGAGCTGCATTTTTATGTAGTGCATTCTTTGGCATTTAGTAGGAATGCTGAAATGGAATTGCATATCACTCTTCTCCAAGCCAAAAATAAATAAAGAAATAGTCAAAATCGGGAGTATATGTTAAGGAAACTTATTAGATGAGTGTTTTTACTGGGATAATGTTTTCTTAAAATCAAACACTACCAACTTCCAAAATTGAAGTTGCAGTTAAAAGAAATTTTAAAATATTTCAGGTATGCACATTTGCAGTGCAGCCATAAGTCTGCTACATAGTGATATGACAAGAACTTAAGATATTTTAGAATTAATGGCCATAGATTTCTTTCAGATCCTTTTTTATCTAAATTTTTGGGGCTTATTTTTATGCAGGCCTCATTTTCGTCATTACTTTGGACAGACTTTTTTTTTTTTAAGTTGTCTAGATTGCATCCCCCTTGTTCCACTACCCTCTAATTTCTCCTCTAGAGAAGTGAGAACTGTCTGCCACAGAATAAGCTGTAGCTTTTTCTTTTAAATTACATGTTAAAAAAAAATAAAATCTTTCAAACCATAGCATGTCACATCTGTGGTTCAAAATGTTTCTAAATTTAGGGAGGAGAAACCAAATATGTTTTTAAAGTATTTTAAAAGTGCATCCTTTGCTTTAAACATAAAATGAACCTTCATCTGTATAATTTATATAAAATTGCATGGTATTTGTTTAGTTTTAATATGGGCACGTTCTGTCAGCTTTCTGTGCATGATTTTTAGTCACAGAATCACAGAATGGTTTGGGTTGGAAGGGACCTTAAAGGTCACCCAATTCCAACCCCCCTGCCACGGTCAGGAACACCTTCCCACCAGCCCAGGCTGCCCAAAGCCCCATCCAGCCTGGCCTTGAGCACTGCCTGGGATGGGGCATCCACAGCTTCTCTGGGCAGCCTGTGCCAGCGCCACACCACACTCATAGTTAAAGGTTAGTAGTTTCACCAAAAAAAAAAAAAAAAAAAAAAAAAAGTAACTATCTGGTGAGTATCCTATCCTCTGGTTAGAGCGTCTGCAACATGTGAACCTGCATGTGTACTCAGGAAACTTCCTGTAGCAAAAAAACACTGTACAAGAAGTGGCCGGGGGATGGATGACCTGCAAGTGCATCTCTGTCGTTTTTACCTGTGGGTGGGAGATTCCTTGCCACCTGCCTCTGTGCGAGGCAACCAGCCTCCATTGAAGCAAATTTCGGAGGAGTTGATGTGTCCCCTTCTGTTACTCAGGACATTGAAATGACCTTTTCAGTGACATATGGAGGTCTCTGATTTTTTTCAGGACAACTAGGAACTTTCACTCCTACTCTGAGATAGTTTGTGTGTGTTAATCTGGTTGGAATGCAGCATTTTACACCTACTGGGAAGGTAGTAACGGCTGCATTCCTGGGGGATTATCACATCTCTGCTGGTAAAACAGGGAAGAGAAAAGAGGGTGACAGGGAGGATTTCTGAAACAAGTTTTTCATGTGCAAATATTGCAGTAATTGAAATCAGTGATAGTAATTCAAGGATTAATGACTCCCAGGCACTCAGAATTGTGGACTACTGTCAGCCTTCTGTGGGTCATTCGCTCTTTGCAAGCTGCAATTTGCACGTGGATTTTGATGCTGTTTAGCTATGAGACATTTGTTTCTGTCATTAAAATCACCTGGTTAAGTCGTGTAAGTTTATTTTTACTTGCACCATTTCAACTTCCAGAGTCACAGAATCACAGAATGATAGGGATTGGAAGGGACCTTGAAAGATCATCTAGTTCAATCCCCCTGCTGGTGCAGGAACACCAAGATCAGGTCACACAGGAACGTGTCCAGGTGGGTTTTGAATGTCTCCAGAGAAGGAGAATCCACAACCCCCCTGGGCAGCCTGTTCCAGTGCTCTGTCACCCTCATCATGAAGAAGGTCCTTCTGACATTTAAGCAGAACCTATGTTCCAGCTTGCACCCATTGCCCTTTTTCCTGTCATTGGATGTCACCGAGAGGAGCCTGGCTCCATCCTCCTGACACTCGCTCTTTACATATTTATAAACATTAATAAGGCCACCCCTCAGTCTCCTTCTCTCCAGACTAAAGAGACACAGTTCCCACAGCCTTTCATCGTAAGGGACATGCTCCACTCCCTTAATCATCCTTGTGGCTCTGCACTCACAAGCAGTTCCCTGTCCTTCTTGAACTGAGGGGCCCAGAACTGGGCATGACAACCATATGTCATGTGGTTGTTAGCAAATTCTTTATACCTACATTGACAAATGGGGAAAAAAAAGATTGATTTAGTGTCTCCATAATAAAGTCGCAGGTTAGTTTCAAGCACTGCAGTACTTGTGACCTGCTAGGTAGTACAACTCCTGAATTTCCAGAATGTGACTGTAAAACTCTATAGTCTGTGGGAGTCTACAGGTGGGACTTTGGCTCTGCTCTGCTGCCTGTCCTTGTCCCCTACCTCTGCTAGTGCCTGAGGAAGGCCTGCACCCCCCCCACTTTGTAATGTAACGTGGTCAGTTCTGGGCCCCTAAGTATGCGTACACGTTCTGGGCCCTGGAGCGTGTCCAGAGAAATGCTACAAAGCTGGTGAAGGGCCTGGAACACAAGTCCTATGGGGAGCGGCTGAGGGAACTGGGGTTGTTTAGTCTGGGGAAGAGGAAGCTCAGGGGAGACCTTATTGCTCTCTACAGCTACCTGAAAGGAAGGTGTGGGGAGCTGTGGGTTGGCCTCTTTTCTCAGATAACTAGCGACAAGACTAGAGGGAATGGCCTCAAGTTTTGTCAGGGAGGTTCAGGTTGGAAATGAGGAGATATTTCTTCTCAGAAAGAGCAGTCAGGCATTGGAACAGGTTACCCAGAGAGGTGGTGGAGTCACCGTCCCTGGGGGTGTTTAAGGAAAGGTTGGACATGGTGCTTAGGGACATGGCTTAGTGGGTGACATTGGTAGCAGGGTGATGGTTGGACCAGATGATCCTGAAGGTCTTTTCCAACCTTAATGATTCTATGATTCTGTGATAAATTTTTTCAGCACCTTCTTTGATAATATTCCTTGTAAGTGTACTGGAGGTGGAATAGAAAGATTTTCTTCCTGGGTAGAAAGAAACCACTTGGGCATTACGGAAGAGAAGGTATCTTGTACCAGTCTGCAAGTGATGCGCTTCAGTTGAAAGTTAGCTCTCTTTGCTCAAAAAATGTGACATAAGTTTTCTGTGTCCTTCTGACTTGTGAAACTCCCAAATCTTTTACTCATTGGCACAATCAATACCTACACACTAGTCTGGGATGTGAGTATATGTCCTGTTATAAGATGTTTCTATTTACTAGCAGGTTTGCCTTAGGAAGCTTAAAGAACTTAAAAGGAATGAAGCCTTCTTGAAATTTATAACTGAATTAACACTGCTTTAGGGAGTGCTTTTCTGTATCATGGCGTAAAACAGACATCTTACTTTAGACTTTTATTTTTTTTCTAACAATTAAAGATCTACTCACGTCTACTCACAAAGTTACCAATCTCTTTGTATATAATCATTTCTGATATGAGAGACTTACTTGATTAAATAACAAATGCATATAAAGTAATACTGCTCTCTTCTTTTTAATAGGGATTATGATGTCGCAGTTTAGTATTTCTCAGAATTCCATGCGTGGTAGTCCTGCATCTTCCAATTATCAACAAACCACTATCTCACATAGCCCTTCCAGGTAATGCAATGTTTTAAATGGGGAGAGGGAGGGGCAGCAAAATGCTTTCTACAATGACAGTCAATTCTTGTTGCAAGTATATGAGTGGAAGTAAGAAGATCAGGATCGAGATAAATCTTGCATTTATCTGATAGCAGGGTGAGTTTCTACTGCTGTAGAAGTCAAATATATCACTTACTCACTTTTTTTTTTTACCAGTTAAATAATGTTTGTATTATAGAGAGAGGTCATGATTTCCTCCTTCTCATAGTTTTGGCACACTTTCTTACCTGCATAAGGAGTCTATCTGCCTTCTCCCACCCCTTCTAGTTGTTCTCTGTGGCAGATTGACAGTGGTGTCAGGAGGATAGGAGAGAAGAGGAGATGTGTTTTGGCATGTATGGGTATGTGTCTCTTATGTACTAGTGTGACAGGAGGGTATGAAGGAAGACTTGTTAAAGCATGGAGTGCTGCTTTAACAGTTACACAAAAGGCCACACATAGGAGGGCAGGCCCAGTAGCTTCACCAACATTTTCCTCTTCAACTTTCAAGTTATTTTTCAAACTTCAGCTAGTAGGATGTACCTATAATCTAGTTCTTTATGAATATAATAATATACTCTGGACTAAAAATTGAGTTTTAGTCCCATTACTGGGTGTTAATAAATTTAATTTGCAGTTATTAGACATCATTATTAAAATAATATTTCACATTTCACTTCAAGTTAGTGTAATAATTTTTTTGGCAAATAAAACACTGTACAAAACCCACAAACTGTCAAGAGTGGTGTTTTGTTTTTACTTTTAGTTTTATATCAAAATCGATATTGAAGAAGGTTTTATGAATTGTGAATATTACAATGTGCTCTCTTCTCAAAATCCTTGCAAAATCCTTGCTTTTAATATTTTGCTGTTTCCTTCTGTGGAAGCTTACCTTCATAAGTGCTATCTAGAACTCAGAACAGGTATTTATTCTATTTTTATTTTAAAAACTGAAACAAGAAAGTAAGTTGTAACATACATTATTGCCACAAGCCTGTTAGATTTTTATGGCATCCTATCTTTAAGATCAGTTGAAGATAAAGGCAATGAAAGAATAAGTTGTATTCAGTGGACTTTGTAGCAGGTCCTACATATCTGCCCACTGCATTCCTATATCTTGGCATTATTGTCATGTTAGATACAGTTCTTTTGAAATCTTACTGGAAAAATCACATAGATGGCTCCTTGTTAATCCTAGCAAGCTTGTTGTTTGATAAACTTGAGCTGTCATCTTCATTCAAGCTTCTAATAAGATGGAACTAACTTTTGGAAATAGCATACCTTATTTTAGTAAATATTTATAACTTATGTTGTTTCCTTTCACTAGGTGGAGATCTTCTGAATGCTTTTTATTCTTTTCTTTCCTTTTACTAATACAATACCTAAGCTGTGGCTCTTAAGTAGCAATTGAAGTTGGGAAGGCATTGGTAGAATTAAATACTGCTTTTGAAGGGGGTTCTTGATTGCTTCACGATTTTATGTCTTTTCCAGAATTTATAATGTTCCAGAGGTATAATATTTCAAAAGGAATAATAAAATTGTCTAAATTTGCTTTTACAACTTCTAAAAACTTTTTAATTTTTATTTTTAGCCGGTTTGTGCCACCACAGACAAGCTCTGCTAACAGATTTTTGGCACAACAGAACAGTCCAGTGCCTAGTCCATATGCTCCTCAAAGTCCTGCAGGATACATGCCATATTCACATCCTCCAACTTATACACCACATCCTCAGTTGCAGCAAGGTAAGTATGGGATGTTTGTTATATTCTTCTGTATCATGTCAGTTTTACCTTAATGTGCATCTTTCATGGCTTTAATCTCTGTGAAGGAGTCACATGCTTAATTCAAATCTTTCCGTTGATAGAGGTTTGTTGTGATTTTGTTTGTTTGTTTTTTAATTTAGCTTTGTTAACCTAACAGTGTGGAATATTATAGAGTCATAGAATATCCTAATTTGAAAGGGAGCCACAAGGATCACCAAGTCCAACTCCTGGCTCTACACAGGACCACCCCAAAATCAAACCATATGTCTGAGAGCATTGTCCAAACAGTTCTTGGACTCCAGCAGGCTCAGTGCTGTGACAACTTACCAGGGCAGCCTGTTCCAGTGCCCGACCACCCTCCTGGTGCAGAACCTTTTCCAGATATCCAGCATGAACCTCACATGTCACAGCTTTATGCCATTCCCTCAGGTGCTATTGCTGGTCAGCAGAGAGAAGAGATCAGTGCCTGCACTTCTGCTCCCCCTCACAAGGAAGCTGTAGACTGCAATGAGGTCACCCATCAGTCTCCTTTAAGGGTTACAGTATATTCAAAAAAAAAAAAAAAGAGGAAGAAATAAAACTAAAACGTATCTTCTTGAGACATTGCTCCCCTGTGTACAGCCATCTTGCATAGTTATCATGTATGTATGACAACAGAAAATCAGAACAAACCAAAAAAATTTATTTGATAGCTATAGCTATCATTTATCTGTACTAGGAAAAAACTCATTTTTGCCTGTGTAATTAAGTTCTGCTGCCAGCTTATCCAGCCTTACCAAACCTTTGTAATATAGACTAGACTAATACTAAATTGGCTAGAATTATGCTCAGGGTATACAGTACCTGTCAAATATGACCTTCAGAATGAATGGATTTCTGTGTTCTCCCCCTTTCTAAATACAATCTTGAACAGCACGAACACTGTTAAACTATCTAGTCATTTTTTTTTGTTGTAAAGTAGAATTCTCATTAGATTCTTCTAAATAATCTGTTTTAAAGTTTACTAGTGTGCTTGGAATATTTACATATATATATGTGTATGTATATACAAATATCACTGTTCTATATGCAGTGTTGCATGTCTCATGAATACCTTGGAAGTTTCATATACTAAAGGTACTGAATACAAATTATATTGAAGAAAATAAAGTTTGCTATAGTCTTTAAGAAAATGATACTGACAGTAATTAGGATAGATGTGGAGAGATCTTGACTAATTGTACACAGAATTTAGATTTTTGTCCTCTTGAAAATTCAGATCTTAGGTATTTGATTTCATTCAAGGTATTTATGGCAAAAGGATTCAATCCAGTAAAAATTATTCTTGTTCAGATTCCAGACCTCTTATATCCAACTCACTGATATCCACAATTACGTTGCTTTTTTGTGAAACCTTTAAGAGTTAATGAGAGTATGTATGTATCAGTGTAATTATTTACATTTTTTATATTTCAGCTTCAGTGTCCAGTCCCATTGTCACAGCTGGGATGAGGAATCTCCATGAAAATAAAGTTTCAAGTCAGTTGTCTGGAAATTCAGCTAATCATCACGCTGATAATTCTAGACATGGCTCAAGTGAAGACTACCTACAGATGGTGCACAGACTAAGCAGTGATGTATGTTCCCTAAAATTATTTATTTTGATAAAGCAAATATGTGTTAATCTGCTTTAAGAGTCAGATATTGTACTGTGCTGTTGTTGATGTATAAAACCGCTGAAAACATTTCTAAGTTTCAGACACGTCCAGTCAACTGTGCATCTTCAACATGTGAGGCTATATTTTATTTCGAAGATACCTGATTCCTTTAGAACAGTTTTTAAAATAAATTCTGTTGAAAGTATGAAAGTAAGATATCTTTTATATATGTGAGTTTATCACATACAGAAATTTAAAGAAATGGTAGAATATCACTACATTTACTCTACATCAATGTATTGATACAAACCATACTGGATTCTAGATAGGTGCATAGTTGATTTGTCTGTCTGAAAACCCCTGTAATTCTCAATTAGATTTGACATATTTGAATAACATATTGGGTAGCATTGTAGTGTTTCCAAAGGCAAGAGTTCCTATGGACATCTTTTCTTACTGGTCTACATGTGTTTTATGGTGGTCTGGTTTCTTTTAAAGAAATTTTCCCGTAGTGACTTTAGTTCTCGCAGCAGAAATTCTTTCAGAAATCTTGAATGCTAACTTCCTCCACAGTTTTTGTTGTTGTTTTTTGTTTTTGTTTTTAAAAAAATATTGATTAATTTTCATTTTAAGGATGAAAAGGGTGAGCTTTATCTCACCCTGCAGATGAAGCTTGATGGGGAGTTCTTCTTTACAAGCTTGACACAATCCCTTATCATCTCTTAAGGGGAAAGCACTGAAGTTTTTGACCATCTGTCTTAACAGTGTGGTCACAATGATGCTTACAACAGTGGGCATACCAGTAGTTAAAAAGCTTCATCAAAAGTTAGTGGCAAATAACACCTTCTTTAAAGTGTTTTCTTTAGCTTACAAAAATTGTGGGTAACTCCGAGAGGGTCACTAGTTTTATTAGACTTTATTTTTATTTTATTTTAAACAGAATTATTATGCTGAATAAAATTAATAGCTAGGAAGTAGTATTTGAAACAAAATAATTTTGTATTGAAGGAAACTATCATAATATACAATTTCAGATGTTTTTTCCCATTCTTCGTTTCAGCAGTGCAAATTCTTATAAATAGGAAGCTGTTCTGGGCATTAAGTATTCCCTGTGTTAAAGGTGCACTGTCAACAGAATTTTGCTTTTGATAAGGCAAAATTTTTGGAAAATTTTAATCTTAGGATAATATATTTTAATTTTTACATTTCAAGATATTTAAAAGTGTTCACTAATTTTGTCATTCACACAATGCAGCCTCATCCTAGTTCAAGAGCACTTAGAAATGAAACTCATTCAGAATTTACAGGCTGTGAAAACATGAAACATACCATCATTGTTCAGTTTAATTGGTGAAATGCTAAAGGCAAAAAGCAGTAAGTCTATCAGCAGCTGCCACCTGCTGAGAAGAAGGTGAGGTTTGCAAGGTATTCGGGGTGGTGGTGGTGGTTCTGAGGGGATTTCTGGGCCTCAGCACCCTCGTGGTGTATGTGAGGAGGGACTATCTGGCAGGCAGCAGATCTCAAGAGAGAGGCAGGTGAGAGCTGAGCACTGCCAGTTGCCTCAAACCAGGTGAAGCCCATACCAGTAGCTGCTACGTGCTGGGAGGAGTGTGATGCTTGCAAGATACCTGGTGGTGTCCAAGAGTGTTTCTTCAGTCCTTACACCCTTGTTCCACTGTCATAATCCCTTCCCAGGGAGCTCAAACAAAAATGACCACTCCAAGCTATGTTTTCTTCGTACCCTGCAATATTAGCTCCCACTGGGACTGATGTGGCTGTTCTGTTCAGACAGAACTCCCAAGGGAACATGCAGCCATCCAGGCCACAGTGTGTGCCTGAGGTTTCTACTGGTGTCTGAGGGCAGTAGCAAGAATACCTGGGGGAGGTGTGCCCTGGCAGAAGAACTGCTCAGCTTGGTGGCTGAGTTTTGGGAGGAAGTGGACAGGTTGAGGAGTATCCAGGAGTCTGAGAACTTTCAGTCTGCTCCACAATGTACCAAGTATGTTGGAGAACATTTGAACATTTGTATACCAATGCACACAGTATGAGGAATAAAAAGGAACTAGAAGCTTTGGCTCTGTCTCAGAGCTATGGCATTACTGCACAAGTGAGAATTCCCAGCTATCTGTGTTCTTTATTGAGAGCAGCCCTGAGAAGGACTTGGGGATGTTCGTGGGTGAGCAGCTCAACATGAGCCAGCAATGTGTGCTTACAGCCCAGAAAGCCAACAACATCCTGGGCTGCATCAAAAGCAGTGTGGGCAGGAGGGTGAGGAAGGGGATTTTCCCTCTCTGCTCTGTTCTCGTAAGATCCTATCTGGAGTCCTGTCTTCAGCTTTGGGACCCCCAACATAAGAAGAACATGGACCTGATGGAGCAAGTCCAGAGGCGGGCCATGAGGATGATCAGAGGGCTGGAGCACCTCTCCTACAAAGACAGGCTGAGGGAGTTGGGGTTGTTCAGCCTGGAGAAGAGAAGACTCTGGGGAGATCTTATAGCAGCCTTCCAGTACCTACAGGGGGCCTATAGGAAAGCTGGGGAGGGATGTTTTACAAGGGCTTTTAGTGAGAGGACAAGGGCTCATGGCTTTAAACTAAAAGAAGGTAGATTAGATATAAGGAAGAAATTCATTCCTATGAGGAAGGGTGGTGAGGCACTGGAACAGACTGCCAGTCCCTGGAAGTGCTCTAGGCCATGTTGGATGGGGCTTTGAGCAACCTGATCTGATGGAAAATGTCCCTGCCCATGGCAGGGGTGTTGGAACAAGATCATCCTTAAGTGTCCCTTCCAACCCAAACCATTCATGATTCTGTGACTTGGTTGGAAATGTCCTATGACTGGAACACTGCAATGGATGGTTGTAGGTTCTTAGGAGAGACAAGCAGTGTAGGCAAGATGGAGGAGTAGTTCCATATATAAAGGTGGGGTTGGACTGTACAGAGCTTGCTGTTTGGATGACACAGTTGAGAGCCTCTGGGCTTTAGGATTTAGGAGACAAACTAATAAAGCAGATGTTGTGTGAGTCTATAGATCACTCAACCAGGATGATGACACTGATCTAGTATTCTATAAAGAGTTAAGGGAAATATTTACATCAGTTGCCCTTGTCATTATGGGTGACTTCAACTTCCTAGATTTTAACTGAGACTATCATAAAGCAGACACAAACAGGTCTAGTGAATTTCTGAAGCACACAGAAGATGACTTTTAGATATGAGTACTAAGAGAGGTGACTAGGAAATGTGCCTTCCTAGATCTGTTTTTCGTAGATGGAGACAGTCTTGTGGATGAAGTGATGATCGGCGTCTGTTTTTGCCACAGAAATCATGGAATGGCTGAGTTTAAAATCTCTGGTGATACAAGAAAAACTTTTGGCACACTGGAATCTGGGAAAGCAGACTTTAATCTCAAGGAACTGGTTAATAAGGTCTCCTGGGAACCTGCTTTGGAGGGGACTAGGGTCCATAAATGGTGGTCGCTTTTTAAGAGACATTTTTTAAGAGTGCAGGAGTGCAGAAGCAGGTAATTCCAATGTATTGGAAGACAAGTGGGGTAGAAGGACAGTTTGACTGTTGAGTGATCTCATTTAGGAACCTAGGTGTAAAAGAAATTGAAAGAAATTGTATAGACTTTGGAAACCAGGTCAGCCCACGCCAGAGGAGTACAGAGATGTTGTTTGCCGTAGGGAGAAAGCTCATATAGCCAAAGCTCAGTTGAAGCTACCCATTATTTTAGTGGATAACAACAACAACAACTACAAAAACAGCTTTTTAAGATACGTTAACAGCAAAAGGAAGAATAAAAGGAAACATTGGTCCATTACTTGATGGTTGGTCACCCCTGCAAATAGGAATGAAGACATTGACATTTAATGTCTTCTTTTCCTCTGTCTTTAACACTAACCGCTGGTCCTAGGATATCTGGAGTTCTGGGTTAGAGGACTGTGGCTGTGGAAGGGATAAGCTCCCAGATGATGATAAACTACTATGGGATTTGCTGCTGTGACTGAATGCACATAGGTCTTATGGGGCTGGATGGAACTCATCTCAGGGCACTGAAAGAGTTGGATGATGTTACTTTAAGGCCCTTGTCAGGTTTTATCAATGGTCTTTGGAATCTAGAGAGGTTCCAGTTGGCTGGAAGCTTGCTTATGCTACTCCAATTTCCCAGAAGGGCAAGAAAGAAGACCCTGATAGTTACAGGCCTGACAGTCTCATTTTAGTGTGTAGTAAAATTATGGAGAAGATTATTCTGGGAGTTATTAAAAAACACCTGAAAGATGATCAGTCAAAAGCAGCATGGGTTTCTGAAGGGAAACTCACCCTTTTATGACAAGATTACCCACCTAGTTGACAAAGGGAAAGTAGTGGATATGTGGTGTTTTTTTTCTGGGGGGTGGAGGGGTTGATTTTAGCAAAGCCTTTGATACTGTCTCTCACAGTATCCTTCTGGACAAAGCATCCAGCTTACAGATAGACATTGTATAAACAATAGGATGGGTGAGAAACTGGCAGAAGGGTCAAGCTCCAAAAGAAGTAGTAAATGTTGGAACATCAGGCTGGTGGTGAGTCAGTAAGTGGTGCTCCCCAGGGGAGCCAGTTCTCTTCAATGTTTTTATCAATAATCTAGAGACAGGAGCTGAGTGCACACCAACTAAGTGTGCAGATGATACTAAATTGGGAGGAGCCATTAATTCCCTTAGGGGTAGATAGGCTTTTCAGAGAGATCTTTATAGATTTGAGCACAGGTCAATCACCAACCATATGAAATTTAATAAGAGCAAATGGCAGATTCTGCACTTGGAACAGTGTAAACCTGGATGTACATATAAACTGTGGGACAAGTGACTGTAGTGCAGTCCTGCAGAAAGGAATCTGGGGGATTTGGTTGATGTTAAGCTCAATATAAGTCGGCAATGTGCCCTGGTGGCTAAAAGGGACAACTATCTCCTGGGGTACATTAAACACATTATTCCTAGACAGTCAAAAGAAATGGTTGCCCTGTTGAACTCAGCACTGGTGTGGCTGCACCCTGAGTAATGTGTGCAGTTTTGGGCTCCACAATATAATGATGATATGCAACTATTAAAATACGTCAAAGGAGGGGAATACAGGTGGGGAAAGGACTAGAGGGCATGATTTATAAGGAGCAGCTGAAGATGTTTGGTTCAGCTTAGAGGAGATTGAGGGGTGACCCTCACAATCCACGAGGAAATGGTTGGCGACCTGCTACAGCACTTAGATGTATGCAAGTCGATGGCGCTGGATCCACCCGAGGGTACTGCGAGAACTGGCGGAAGAACTCGCCAAGCCGCTTTCCATCATTTATCAGCAGTCCTGGCTATCAGGGGAGGTCCCGGTCGACTGGCGGCTAGCAAATGTGACACCCATCTACAAGAAGGGCCAGAAGGTTGACCCAGGAAATTATAGGCCTGTTAGTTTGACCTTAGTGCCAGAGAAGCTCATGGAGCAGATTATCTTGAGTGTCATCATGTGGCACTTGCAGGGCAAGCAGGCGATCAGGCCCAGTCAGCATGGGTTTATGGAAGGCAGGCTTGACTAACCTGATCTCCTTCTATGACAAAGTGACACACTTGGTGGATGACGGAAAGGCTGTGGATGTGGTCTACCTTGACTTCAGTAAGGCTTTTGACACTGTTTCCCACAGCATTCTCCTTGAGAAACTGGCTGCTCATGGCTTGGACTGGCATACGCTTCGTTGGGTCAGAAACTGGCTGAGTAGCCGGGCCCAAAGAGTCGTGGTGAATGGAGTTAAATCCAGTTGGAGGCCGGCCCTTAGTGGAGTCCCCCAGGGCTCAGTACTGTGGCCAGTCCTCTTTAATATCTTTATCGATGATCTGGATGAGGGGATCGAGTGCACCCTCAATAAGTTTGCAGTTGACACCAAGTTAGGTGCATGTGTTGATCTGCTCAAGGGTAGGAAGGCTCTGCAGGAAGATCTGGATAGGCTGGACCGATGGGCCGAGGCCAACTGTATGAAGTTCAACAAGGCCAAGTGCCGGGTCCTGCACCTGGGGCACAACAACCCCAAGCAGCACTACAGGCTGAGGGATGAGTGGTTAGAAAGCTGCCTGTCAGAGAAGGACCTGGGAGTATTGGTTGATAGTCAGCTGAATATGAGCCAGCAGTGTGCTCAGGTGGCCAAGAAGGCCAACGGCATCCTGGCTTGCATAAGAAGCAGTGTGGCCAGCAGGTCCAGGGAAGTGATTGTCCTTCTGTGCTTTGGTCTGCTGAGGCTGCACCTCGAGTACTGTGTTCAGTTTTGGGCCGCTTGCTACATACAAGAAGAACATCGAGGTGCTTGAGCGAGTCCAGAGAAGGGCAATGAAGCTGGTGAGGGGTCTGGAGAACAAGTCTTATGAGAAGCGGCTGAGGGAGCTAGGGTTGTTCAGCCTGGAAAAGAGAAGGCTCAGGGGTGACCTTATTGCACTCTACAGGTACCTTAAAGGAGGCTGTAGCGTGGAAGGGGTTGGTCTATTCTCCCACATGCCTGGTGACAGGACAAGGGGGAACGGGCTAAAATTGCGCCAGGGGAGGTTTAAGTCGGATATTAGGAAGAACTTATTTCCTGAAAGGGTTGTTAGGCATTAGAAAATGCCTAGGGAAGTGGTTGAGTCACCATCCCTGGAGGTCTTTAAAAGACGTTTAGATGTTACGCTTAGGGATATGGTTTAGTGGAGGACTTGTTAGCATTAGGTCAGAGGTTGGACTTGGTGATCTTGGAGGTCTCTTCCAACCTAGATGATTCTGTGATTCTGTGACTTTAACCTCACTGCTGTCTACAACTTCT
This sequence comes from Stictonetta naevosa, assembly GCA_011074415.1. Lineage (NCBI taxonomy): Eukaryota > Metazoa > Chordata > Aves > Anseriformes > Anatidae > Stictonetta > Stictonetta naevosa. The sequence goes on from CM021729.1 coordinate 10,297,703, forward strand.
TCATGAAGAGGAGGTGAGAGGGACATGCTGATCTCTTCTTTCTGATGACCAGTGGTAGAATGCAAGGGGATAGCTTAGAGCTGTGCCCAGAGAAGTTCAGATTGGATATTAAGAAGTTTTTCACTGTTAGGGTAGTGAGGCACTGAAACTGGCCCCCCAGGGTCATGGCATCAAGCCTGTTGGTGTTCAAGAAACGTTTGGGCAGTGCTTTTAGGTATATGGCTTATCACTTAGGTTGCCTTGTGTGGAATCAGGAGGTGGACTTGATGATCCTCATGGGTCCCTTGCAACTAAGAATAATCTTTGACTAGTAAAAAGTATAAACTTGCACTTATATTTGTAATTATGCTTTTAAAAGATGATTTTAGTAGCTATAATACAGAAAACAGTGAAGAATTTGGAGTAATTTTGCATCTATGTGTGAATAATAAGTTTAATCATGATGTTACAGCCTTTTCAGAAGCATTGTGATCTTTGGTACAGATGCAGTTACTAATGAGGATTATTAAATCCTAAAAAGTAATAGCTTTAATAATTCTTTAAGGAATTTATTACATTAAAATTTTTGAATAGTTACAGGATGTTGTATATTTGCAATACATGATGCATACAAAATCAGGAAATACACCCCTGAAGTTCATTGCACATAAACTCAATTTAAGGACCATTCTTTGCAAAACTTCAGAGCATCCCTCAAATATGAGTTTGCACTTACATTTTACCATTTGATGAAACTGTGAACTATGAAAAAGCAAGTAAGTGCTTCTAAAAAGTTATCAGCTAGAAAAGGAATACCATTTGTACCTGGAAGGTTATCTACCTACTTAGTATGTTTAGTTAACCTAATGAAAGATGTCTTTGCCTGTGTCCTTTGCGATTATGGGTAGAGGGCCTTTCCTGTCTTAATAAAAGTGTATACACTAAAGAGTTAAGCTATTTTTTAAAGTTGTAAGTAAATCAGTAATTCAAATGCACTGGATATGAAATCGTTTTTACTAGCAATCACAGGCATGTAAGTTTAAGGTGTAATTCTTTTTATTGTGTTGAATATAAAAGATTTCTTTGCACGTGAGGCTTTCTTCATGTGAGGAAACAACTCTTTTTGCAAGCAGTGTTGCAAAAATAAGTTTAATGGTACAGCATGAGTTTTAGATTCAGTTTCTTCGGGGGCAAAAAAAAATCTAATGGAAGTATTTTCTAAGTTGCTCATGGATGGTGAAACTACTGAAATTTGGTTTCATACTGATTCATATTATTTGCACTGTAAGCACTTCCAATTCATAAATTTAAAACTAATTCCTTTGCTCTAAGCGGTGAGAACTATGCCTTCACAAGATGTAACATGTATGGTGTCTAGTCTGCTGCTAGGCATGGGAAAATTGGCTGTTTGACCATTGCCAAAGGGAGTGTGTGGTTGCCTATCTATGCAGGCTTCTATCTCCTTCCAATGACAATTCAGCTTTTTGGCTTACTGCCTGCTGCTAACTTTTTCGTAGAAACTTGTAGAAACTTAATTACAGTTGAGCCTTCTAACATTCAATTAATTAAGTTGAAAATGGTCCTAAGGATAAAAAAGTATTTAGGGCAGAGAATTCAGGGTAGAAAAAAAAAGAATGAAGAAGAAAAAAGAAGTTATATGAAAGAATTGTGTGTGTGTGTAGACACCTCAATATTACATATTAGCTACTGAAATAACCAAGAATCAGAATTTTATTAGGAAAATATTAACAAACCACTTCGGAAGCTTCCCTTGCGTGACTTTACTTTAAAAAATAGACTTTTTGCAATTTGTTAATAACTGCAGAAATAGTCTCTTCATAGATATAAGGGTTGTTAATTTGTTCTTCCCCAAAATGTTCTATAGACATTGTTTAAAAAACAATCCTAACACTATGAAATACCGTTCTATAAAATTTTAAATCTATTAAGGTCCTTGATTGAATTAGTATATTCTTGACCAGCAGAGGGCACCATGAAAGTGATTGAAAAAAAAAAAATTAAAATGGGAATCTGAATAGGAGCTTTCATATTTTGTTTTAAGGTACTGTGAGAAAAAAAAGTCACATTTACATTCTTAAAGTTAGAGGATGAACATCCTTACATAGTAATTGGTATATATTGTGAAGTTTGTTAGAAATCAGGAGTTTTGTTAAAGCAAGTTGTTTTGTGCAAAACTGAAAATACACTAAAACTTATTTTTGTTCTGTTGGGAAATTTCTCTGAATTGCCATCAAGTTGTTTCCTATCTAACTCTCAAGGGAGGCAAATCACTTGATAAAATCACTTAAGTTGTGACAAATACATGACTGTCTCACCTGCTGCAATGGGCATGCTACAGATTTTGTTCAGTCCTGGTGTATGTATCCTGGAGGGGGTAAATACAAAGTTTGCTTAAATGTAAAAGTACAATAGTATTCAAGATAAGCTTTAAGGGTAGGCTAAGTAGAAAAAAAACGTTTAGTTTGTTTTAAAAATATACTTTCTATGTTCAATATCAGTTGTTTTTATTATATAGAGTTCATACTTCTGCTTATTAGCCTTTTACTTCAAGTGCTTGTAACAAAAAACTTGTAAATTGAATCTTTATGTCAGCCAAAAGTGATTACTTCAGCTAAAAGATAAGTACATAAATTTATTTTTGTGTGCATATTCAGGTGATACATTCTTAGGACACTTGTGCTCTGGAACATTGCCTGTATAGCAGTCAAAATTATAAAGATTTTTATATAAATATTTTTCTAATATTTGTTGTATGATTTTTCATCCAACCCATTTTATCAGTGTATGTACTAATTTCAGACTTTATTTTATGAAATGTTCATGTTCATAATGTTAATTTTTATCATTGTCACTTTAGGATGGCGATCCTTCAATAAGGAATGCTGCATCTTTTTCCTTGAGGTCACCACAGTCAGTCTGCTCTCCAGCTGGAAGTGATGGAACCCCTAAAGGTAGTCTAGCAGTCATATATATCAATGTATTTTTCCCACTTTGAAGGAACAGAGAGTTTAAAGAGGTATTTAGTTAGTCCTTCTGACTTATGTTTTCAAATAGTACTAGAGAGTATGTCAGTAGATTTCAGTAACAAAATTATTTTGAGCCCTGATCCAGCAGAAATTTCTGAAGGTCCAAAAGTTGACTAATGGTACTTCAAAAAGTAGCTCAAATTAATGGAGGACAGAAGGATTTTAAATCCTTTTCAATAGGAAGACTAAATTGTTTATAAGAATGGTTTCAGTTACTCTGCATAACAAATGGTTTCAAGGCAGCATTACGAGTATTGAACTGTTAACTAGCTCAAAAGTATTTTAACATACAACTGTTGTCTTAATTACAATCATCAAATTTAAAGAACATAAAAGTAGTTCAATGAACACTATACACATATAGTATAAACAAAGCCTGAAAACATTAGCTGTGGAGAAGGAATAGGGCAAAATATCAGTTGAAATGGAACAGAAAAAATCTGCTCAAAATAATTATTTATGCTAAAATCTAGAACACATACTGCTGTTTATAATATTATCCTTACAAAGCAATGACTGAGATGCATGATACTTAGCAATGTAGGGGTTTGGGCACATTTTTTCTAGTACAGGTCTTCAGTGCTTGTGTATTTTCATGGCAATAGGAAAAAGATGCAATGGTGCTTGCTTTTCTTTTAACCCTGGAACAAAACTGAGTCTTTCTGGATGGTCAGGTTAGGTTGAGAGGGAGAACAAAATGGGGGAGATTACAGAGCAGGTGAGGGAGTTTGGCTTTGTCAGCCGTAAATCAAGTCTTTGGAGTGTGGGGAGCTTAGAGCAGCCTTCCCAGACCTCTTAAGGAGATTATCAGGAAGATGGAGTTAGGCTCTTTGCAGTGGTGTGGCGAAAGTATGAGATACAATGGACATAAACTGAAATGGGAGGTTTTGAGTGGATATAAGAACTTTTTTTCATTACCAGGATAGTTAACCATTGGAAAAAGTTACCCAGAGAATCTATGCATTCTCCCTTCCTGGAGGTTTTGAAGACCAGTCTGGATAAGCCCTGTGTAATGGTCTGACCTTGCTCACCCTGCTTGGAGCAGGAGGATGGAATTAAAGAATTCCTGAGGTCCCTTCTTAACTGTATTATCCTATTATCCTGTGACTGCTAAGTGATCTCTGGTTCATCTTCTCTAGACGTATACTGTGTTAGACTGTGATGGAAAAAATGTGGCTCAAATGCAAGTGAGAAGTATTGGTATAGCATGCCAGCAGCATCATTATATTAGTCAGTCTTGTGCTAAACGACTTGTTTTAAGACTTGTAAAAATGGCAAAGACTAAATGTGTTTTCTTTAACCCATCACACAAAATCTGTTCATAGAACATTCAGATCATTGTGAATCTGAGCTGCTTCCACTCAGATATATAATTACCACTCAGCCAGAAGAATATTTTTTTTTTAATTGCAGCTGTTTCAATTGGTTGTCTCAGAACCATTTTTGAAGGGTTATCTCTATGGATTGTTTCTGAAAACAATCTGATTGTGCAATTCAGATTGTGAAGTTTCAGCACCAGAGGGGCTGAAAAAGTGCAAGAGGAATTTATTTATTTATTTATTTGATTTACACTGATAAAGCTCATGACTGAAATACTGTTATTAATGGTGATACCATTGTGCCTTCTTTGAGATTAATGAAGTTTGATGGAGAGAGCCAGTTCTTGATGTTGCAAGAACCTTGCTTTACTTCCTCTAATCAAGCACTTTATAAATGTATTGAAGAGGTGTATATACTTACAACATTGCTTAGAACATGTGATCCCTGACAGTGAGGCTTGGCTATGCTTTGAAGTGAAAGTGGTTGGTTATGCTGGTAAATTTTGCAGTGATGAGCAAACAAGTACCTATACTGAGTTTTTTTGTGGCTGCTGTCATGAGCCTTTGAAAGTTTGGTTGACAAGTTGTAAATGGTAATAAAGAACATTAGCAAAACAGGTAATTGTTTGTTTGGGAGGATGAAAAGAATGGCACTAGGTATCATCAATCAAGAGAAATATCTCAGGGAAGGGTATTACAGTATCTAAGCTTTTTTATATATAGAAACATGAGGCAATTACTGAACATACAGGTACAGACTGCATTTCTGTACTTTTGACATGGAAATTGCAAGGACTTCTGGAGATTTGGAGAATGTGTTTGCACAGTCTTGAAACAAGGCTGAACAATAGCTGTCTGACAGAATCTGGGGAAGTTTTATTTGTGACTCAGGACAATATTTGAGAGGTGACAGAAATCATGTTTGCCCTTTCGGTTGGTTATTCCTGTACTGCATGGAGTAAAGTTTCTCTGTTACAGAAATTGCTTCACCTCATTTGTTCCTGTAAAGGTAATAGAGCAGCAGCAGTTTTATGCAGAAAGTTCTAGGCTGGACTCTATTCCTTTCTTTTTAATGTAAATTTTAGATTTTTAGCTATGTACACAGAATAGCGGCTCTGCTTTCATGCTGTCATCTATTATCTCATCTACTTTCATGGAAAATTCATTTCTATGAATTCATCTATGAAGAATTAGCAAGGAGTAATTTCCTTCTGTTGATCTCATAAAATATTTTATGGAATCCATTACCCAAGATGGATTACTTATTAAAATCCTTTATCTATTTGTTCTACTTTCCTACCACTCTGGAACTTCAGAAAACTTTTTTTTTTAAGACAGCTTCTAAAGATGTGTAGAAAGAAAAGTCTTCCATGAAGTTCTTAGTCCACTGATTTCCAAAGAGAATATTTGTAGTTCTGTTTCCATACAGTTTCCTGAACTCCTTGGGAAACATCTGTAAGGGATAACAACAGCCCTTATTAAACTATAGTATTCTGTGTCCCATCCCTCTCACCTCAAGAAATAAATTATATTCCCTCCAGAAAATGTTAATCTTTCTCTTACAGGAAATATTTCACAATAGCCTTCCAACATTTTATAAGAGTGAAAATTACAGCCATAACTGTATTTTATTTAGAGGATATTATCTTCCAAATTAGTATGGGTGCTTGATTATTTTCTGAATAACTTGGAAAGATGACTTTTGTTTTCTTAGGGATTTTTAAGACTTCTCCAGTATTCTTTTATACTTGGTCTCTGCATATAGTGGGTTTCAAGGAGAACTAAAAATATTTTGAAAGCTCTGTTGCAGACCTCAGTGCTGCCAAAGGTATTTTTTAAGTGAAAAACGCCGTCTTCCTCTCTCCTGTAAAAGACAGGTGGAAGAAATTTATTCCAATGTGTTTTCTGGCAAGGCCAAAATAAGCATTCATTCTTGCTTCTTCAGGTTTTACCTTTTTACACAAAGATGCTTCTGAATACAGTAGTTCTAAGAACAGACAAAAACTTTTTTTTTCATATGGCATTTGAAGCTATGGAGAAAGTGGTGGGACTCTTCCCTGAAATCTGTTGAAAGAGTATGTGGAAAGTGAATAGAGTCTGTTCCAAATATATGTTCTTCTTTGCCTGTTTCATATGCTATGTGTTGAATTTTGAATTCTAAATGAAGTTATGCTGTTTAAAAACAAATGACAATGCAGTCTGTTAATAAAAATAAATAATAGTTTCTTTATATCCAGTACAAAGCTTGGGAAGATTTCCAGAGGAATATTCTAAGATTTCAGAGAATAAAGCAGGAAAGGACTTGGGGGCTTCTCATCTTCTTACCCTCATGTTGGATGAGCTGTGCCAGTATTACTCCCAGTAACTTCTATGCATTCTTTTATTAAAATTTCAGTAATAGTTTCCTTTCTCTTGCCATGCAACCTGTTTGATTCCTATTGCTAGAAAGCTTTTATCGGAATGTTTTGCATGAATCATTTTTGTTGGAGTTAGGTATAACACTTCCTGACTTCTTTCTGGTAGGCAAGGAAAAAATATTCACGTACATTTTTTTGTATAGCTTTCATTTACATATCAAAGGCTGTTATCATGTCTTCCACCAATCTAATTTTCTACAGACAGAACAGTGCTGCATCTTGCTATCATCTTTACAAAACTCAGCATTTCTAAGCTTCTAATAGTCTTTGCTCTTACCTGAATTCTAATTTGTCTGCATGTCTTGATGTACTGCCCTCAGTCATACAACACAATATGAAGACTTAGAAGGATGAGTAGTCAGAAAAGTACTGTAGGTGACTTTTTGTATTATACTCCTGTTGTATATGAGAGAATAGATACTCCTTGATAATAGTCTAGATTCTTGTTGCAAGCTGCTGTAAACATACTGCTGTCTTTCTGTAAAGCTTGTCTATCTTCCTGCTATGTTATTACAATTGCTCTTTCTCAGATGGGTAAGAAGTTTGTGCTTATTCTTAGTGAATTTCTTTTGATTCAAAAGGATATTCCAATTAGAAAAGATAATAGTAAATTTTGGTTCTGTTTAAACAACAAAAAAAGGTTGCAGGCCTCTCAAACACTCAACATCAAAAGTTTATCATAATTAGATTAATGAAGGTACTCTAATTCTATTACATGAGTTCTTGCTATTGATGAATATTTTAATACTGCTATTCTTAAGACCGTGCTCTTGAAAGCTGCACTTGTTTACCTATACTTTGTTCACCCATTTTTACCAAGAGCAACTGATACTCTTTGAAAACACTTTTTACAATGGGTATACTGCAATCTTACAGTATTTTTGCCTTCCCCAGTATCTTCCCCAGCTTGTTGATGAAATTGTTATGAGACACTGTGTAGAAAGCCATTCTTAAGTCCAGAGACTCAGTTCTCTTCAATCCACAAGACATACTGCTTTATAGAATTAAATTATTTTGATTTGATGATACTTATTCTTAACAAACTCACTTAAGAGTATTACCTCTTCATTATTCTTTGAATCCTTAAAGGGAAATTGTTCTAGCATGTACTGAAATCATAAAGACTATATATAATATTCTGGACAGTCCTTTGCCTTCTTTTTGAAAAGACAGTGTTTTCCCTTTTTGTGTGTGATGGAGGCACAAATTCTCAATATGATTATTACTGACTGTGAGATTGGTTTAATGAGGTTTTCAGGGTGAATTTGTCTGATCACATTTTCATAAAAATTCAATTTACATGAAGGTGATTAGGATCGTGATTATATATATATATATATATTCATTTACACAGTGTAACTGCTGTCTTTTGGCAGTAATGTGTGAATGTTCCTCATGTTCTGTCATCACCAGGTTCTCAGCTTTTCCAACAAACATCAGTACCAGTGCAACATGGATGCTCTGGTTGTTCTTCCAGCTTCTCCAATTTCTGCCTTAGAGAAATAGTTTGCCATGTAACTACTGAGATGTGAAGTCTAACAGTTTGTATGCAGACTGTATGCATTTGCTAAAGGCTCTCTTCCCAAAAACTTTTTCAGAATAAAAAAGTCTGGAATACTGTGTTCAGGTTTGACCTATAACAATTTGACACCCTCTTAAAGAATGTTCATGGAGTCTTGAGGATCACTTTGTTAGGAATTTAAAAAAGCATAATGCTTGATTGTTTGTGGTGTAACTCTCCAATATGCTATGGAAAAAGTATTATCCATCAGTCTTCATTTGTTCACTAGTAGTTTTTTTTCTGGCTTTCATGCATAGGGAGCAATGCCTCTTGCAAAAGAGCATGTAGGTTTGGTGAAAGACTTTCAACATCTGGGAACCTTTACCTGTAAGGGATTTAAAAGAAAATGAAGATACTATTTGGAATGATTCTTCTGAAGTTCTTGTGCAAGTGAAAAGCTAGTAATTCTTTTAAATATGTGAGTCCTAAGTTCCTGGTAACCTTAATAACTGGTTTTTAATCACATGGATCACAACAAAGGATGTGACTACTGGTGGGACTTTGGTGCATCAGCTTTGAAAGGCAAGTGTTCTTTACTCTAAAGAGGCTCAGAGATGATCAGGGAAGGTGTCATGAATGGTTAAATATAAGATGTGAGTACTATGGCATGATTAGAAAGTGTGCAGCCAAAAAATAAAAGATTTAGATGTCAGTGATGTGTCTAACCTCCTGGACAGAAGCTTGTTTGCTACCCAAGTCGCTGATGCACAGTGGGCAAGTGAAGCCATTTCATGGTAAACAAGATGCATTTTTAAAACTTTTAATTCTACAATGGCTAAGTCACTCTTAATGTAATGCGTTTTATAGTTGCTTGCATTATAAAGGATATGATAAGAAATCAGTCAAAAGTCATGGGGAAAAAAAAGGTGTTTACAAATTGCCAAAGCAGTTCATAAAACTTCTTCTATACTCAGTGCCATAAATCACTAAGAAAACTGATATAGAGAACTAATCCCAGGGTTATCCTGGGTGGTCAGGATGACTTTTACTGAACGACTATAGAGGAATTGTTTATGGGTGTGTTTGTTCTTTGTAGAGTCCTTATGTTGTTATGTAGAGTCCTATGATGTTACCTGCTTGTCAGTTATATTGGGCATTATCTCGATGACATCGCAACAATATTTGCTGTTCAGCAATAATACAGTGACCTTCCCAAATCACTAAAGAGTCTCTTTTTGTCTCACAAGTTTTGTATAGTCTAGTCATATAAAAAAGTTTGGACAAAATTCTTTTACTGGTACTATGGAAGATCAACTATAGCAAATCAGACTTTTTTTTTATTCTCCTGAATTACTGCTCGTCTCTAGATTTAAACTAGAAAGCTGCCTACATATTTCTCTTTTCTAAAAGGATATTCTAAAATTGGGGTCATTCACAAAGATCATTTCTAAAGATTGTCATTACAATTTAGTACATAGAGAGCATTTACCTTCTCAACCTTGGAATCTTGACTGCTTCAGCCAACAGACCATACCTACCTGTCTGTCTGTCTATTCTTTCCACAAAAACATTTCTTCTGTTATCAGCAAGTCTTGTGACAACTTTGTTCTCAGATACGTAATGTCTCAAGCCTTCTCACATAGGAAGTGTTACAGACCGACTTCAACAGTATTAGGCAAAACTCTCTTTGTCTAATGAGTTATGTTTTGTCTGAAGTTTAAGCATCCAAGAGTGTGGTACGTGTTCAATATACGATAGAAGTTCAGAACTGTTAATGTCTCTGGTAGAATGAAACTGCTCCAGAGTACTTCATTTTTTTTCAATTTCTTTTTACCTCAATACCTAGGTATCGTAGCTTCTAAGTCCAATTGTTGCTAGAGGCTTAACCATCGTTACACATCTCAGAAATATGTGAAATTAGTGACAGAACATGTGCTCTTAAAGTGCAGCTTATAAGCCTTACTATCAATGCCTTTCAGGAATTTCCTTCAGGAAGATATCTATTCGTAGTGCTGCCTAGGAGAGTGAAAACTGTACTTTGTTTCTTCATTTACTGGAATCAAAGTACATTCAATGGAATGCAGTGAAATCCTTCTGACCTCCTCAAGTCCAGTCAAAGATAAAAAAGAACCACTTTATCTGTTGCTGCAGTGTTATTTTTCAGCATGAAAAATCCAAATTAATACCAAATCAGAAAAATCTTGTCATATTTACTTAAAAGATTAGGGCAAGGGAGAATGAAATCTTTGTCCTCTCTTTGAAATTTAACTGTGTAGAACAGTAAGTGTTCCAATATTTCAACTTCACAAGTATTTATTGAAGTGATAATTCAAGAGTAAGATGTCAGTAAGTTCTCCTTGATAAGTTTTGAGCTGCTTCTAATATTTGTAGAAAGAAAAATGCAGCCTGTATTTCCAATGAGTGGTACTCATTACCTTAACAGAAATCAGTAGCTAGCAATTTCTGCTATACAATATGCTGAGAAAATCTTGTAAATTGTTGTCTAAAGAGACAGTAATTGGGAGAAGTGTGTGCGTGCACATGTGCATCACAAGAAAAGGAATCTGTGATGGGAAGACAAGTGAGAGAGCTTTGTAGGCTATAGCCAGGACTCTGGTACTGGTGATCGATTGTAGTGTTTCATGTGAAATGAAGTAAAATGAAGTAGGGGAAATAAAGTAGTGGAAAAATCTTGAAAATGAGGGTGAGTCAAAACAGGAACTGGGAACAACATTGTAGATATTGTTGGCAGAATATGGAGTTGTTTCTCATGGCCAAGGAGAACTGGGTAAGATAAACGCATTTTATACCCAGCTCTACATACAGAGGCTGTAGGACACCTCACAGAATGTACTAGAGAGAGAAAATAAGGTATAGTAGCCTATGCAAAGTCATCAGTAAATGAACAGCTTTCATTTGAACTGAAGCTTTGCCAGATGTATCTGTTTTGTTTGGTTGTGGGTTTTTTTTGTTTGTTTGTTTGTTTGTTTTGTTTTGTTTTGTTTTTTTCCAGGTCAGTGTATTATTTAGCGATTATTATTTCTTAAAATATGTAGTGGACATGTAAGATGAAGAATAAAGGTACTAGCTTGTTAGTGGTGTTTCTTGATTGAAGCACATGGGGACCTGTCTTCCAATAAATTTTTGAGTGTTGTTACAAGTATTGACTTATGATGACCTAAAACAGAATGACTAATAATAATAATCTCAGTCACTGCTTTCTGAAGAGCAGTATTCCTTAGCAGATGAATGGGATCAGAGAAATGCTTGTTTGTTTAAACAAGAGCAGGCTGAAGCTTATTGGTCCTTTCATTTTTTTTTCTTTTTTGTTTCTGTTTCCTCTGTTT
>CM021729.1:10309412-10366638 GCA_011074415.1 Stictonetta naevosa
CAACCAGTATTCCTTTGTAAGCCAAAAATTGTAGCTTAAAATCATAGTTGGGACAAGTTGACAAGTTACCTGGTTTTGTAAAGTTTTTCTAGACTAACAGTCATGGGGAGCTGATTTAATTTGAGGAACAAAAAAATGAAATGTGATGAATTGGGAGAATGTTTTTAATGAAACATGTCCTCTTTTTAAAATTTCTGTAGATGAAGTCTGGAATGAGTGCATGTAGAAGTAAAAAATCATACCTTTAAAAAAGGAAGCAAAAGAGAGGAGATAAGGCAGGGAACAGCAGAAAAATACCTTAAGACAATAGGTATTTTCTACTAGTAATGGGTGTGGGGAGGGGGTGGAATGACTTTACCTGAAATTAAAGGAAAAGAAGTTGAAAATGAACCATCAGAATCAAAGTTAAGGAAGGGGAAAGATGGATTTATTATGTTTTCTAATTTCATCTTTCTATGGATATGTAAAGTAGGGAACCCTCCCTAAACAACATTTGTATGTGTTTTGATCCCCCACCCGCCTCTTTTTAATTATTTAAAAATCTGCTGCTGAAATGGCTAATGTCAGTATGCTGATCATTAAATCTTCATCGCTGGACCTTATGAGGGACCATTCTGATCTTTTTCTGTATTCAACTTGCTTTCACTGACTATTTTCTAACAGTTGATATTCTGAACCTGCAGATACTTTTTTTTTTGGTGGCATTTTTTTTTTTGTTCCATCTTCTCTGAAATGATCCCTTCTCCACCTGCAGTGGATTGCTAAAACTCCCAGAAATACAATGCAACTTTCTAGATGGCATCTTAATCTAGGAATGATGTGCTTCCTACCAGTCTTATTTAGACTTTTTGTGAACACAGATATATGTACAACTACACATTAAAATTATGTAGGTTATATTTAGTGTGTTTTTATATAAACATGAAACAACATAACTGTTCAGTTTTTCTGAATTATTATTCTAGGATCAAGACCACCTTTAATCCTACAATCTCAACCTCCACCTTATTCATCACCTAGAGATGTTCCCCCAGACATATTGTTAGATTCTCCAGAAAGAAAGCAAAAGAAACAAAAGAAAATGAAGTTAGGCAAGGATGAAAAAGACCAGACTGAAAAAGCTGCAATGTATGATATCATTAGTTCTCCTTCCAAGGACTCCACTAAGCTTACATTAAGACTCTCTCGTGTAAGATCTTCGGATATGGACCAGCAGGATGATATGCTTTCTGGTTTGGAAAACAGCAGTGTGTCAGAGGGTGATATTCCTTTTAATGTGCAGTACCCAGGACAGACTTCCAAAACACCCGTTACTCCACAGGATGTTAACCGCCCACTAAACGCTGCTCAGTGTTTGCCGCAGCATGAACAGACAGCTTTCCTTCAGGCACAACAAGTGCCTGTTTTACAACAGAACACTTCAGTTGCTGCAAAACAACCTCAAACTCCTGTGGTACAGACACAGCAACAGGTTTCGCAACACGGAACTATAACGTCATATGATGAAGTAGAATTGGATGCATTGGCTGAAATTGAGCGGATAGAACGGGAATCAGCTATTGAAAGGGAGCGATTTTCAAAAGAAGTGCAAGATAAAGGTAAAAGGATTGTGTGTGTGTATACACTCTCTATATTATATAAATATATATATATATGCCTATAAAGCCCATATATATATATATTAAAAAAACTTCCTTTCATTGTCACAAAGTTCAATTCTGTTTACTCAGTGTAGGTTCTTCTCTGACATTCATCTCCATTCCCTTCCAACAATGAACTGTAATCTCTCATACATGCATATATTTTATAGCTGATATTCTTTAGTTGGGTTCTTACTGTATGGAAAGTGAAGTTCTTATGTTTCAAAGTTCTTTTTAGCCTATTCTTATTTGAACCATGAGACTGAATGAAGTACAATTAACAGCGTTTATAAAGTTTCTAAAATCCCAGTAGTGCCATTCATCAAAATTTTTAATAAGCTATGGTAGTTGAATTATTCATTAACTATGTATGCTGCCTAATTTAAGAAAATTGGGGAAAATTTTATCCCCATCTATTCATATCCTAGTTAAACCCATTTGAAGGAGGTGTTAGATTAAAATCACATCTAGTCTTTTAAAGGCACTGTAATGATTGGTTAACATATACTACTATATTGTATCCAATGTTTGTTCAGCTGGATTTTTATTAATATGTAGGTGTTAGAAGTTTTAGAGAGCTACCACATATCTGTATGGTCTCTAACTCTGTACCAGATGAGCATCTGGAAACTTTTCTCTTCCCTTCAGTAGCTAAACTAGTTGACTTAACTGACCTCACTGAATCTATCCTCTTTAATTTTTTTTGCTCTTGTTAACTGGTTTGATGGTCTTTAGGCTTCAAAAATCTCAAAATGGATTCAAAATCCACATGTATATCTTGAAAATAAGATGTTTTTTTATGAAGTAGGTAGTGATATGCTAACCTAAGTATTTCTCAAAAGCTTCCTCTGCACTATGTTTAACTTCTGAGAAAAAATCTTTTATAGTATATAGCTAATTTACTAGATACTTACAAGAAAAATCTTACAGAAGTGTAAATGGAGCATGTTCTAATTTTGGAATCTCAGAGCTGAAAATGGTCAATTTTGGACATACTTGCAAGGATGCAACTGTATTTACGTACACGCTGGGTTTTTAAACACCAGAGAGAGCACATTTTCTCCCTATTCAAAGATCTTATTTCTGTTTTTGAAGATGTCTGCAAAAAGATAGTATGTGTGTTTGTGAGTGCGTGTGAATATAATTGCTGAGATTACTAAAAAGTTTAACTATAGGTATTCCTTAACTGGTAACTAAAACAAGTCGTGTTAGAAAGAAGTTGTTTGTCAATCGATGGAGAAAATTGGTTGTTCACCTCAAAAGAGATCTCTGCTTCATTAATTTTGATTTAATGAAATGGAGGATTTTGCTGCTGTGCTTACATCTCTTGGACTAACTTTAAATTTAGTCATGGAGAACTTGTGATTTGTCTGCTAATACTTTTGTTTCTACAAAAGCTACTTTTGTTTCTGCACTACTAGGGTACATTCTGCAAGAAGCTTTAGCTGAGAAACATCTGGAAAAATGTGGTGTATTTTTTATTGGTGTACTGTAGCCTTCAAACATTTAGATCAAGCCTAAAACACTCTTCCCTTTTTATTCTGGCTTTCAGGAAATTACGCGCTTTAGTTGTGAAGCTTGCTTACCATAATTACTTAACCACGGGTAGACTGATTTGTTTGTTTTGGGGGAAAGGAGTGATTTTTATGTACTGCAGTCTCTCCCCTGTTGATTACTGCTTGATAAGCATCTTGCCAAATAAGGATTTCAGTCTTATGCTTCACTTCTGCCTGCATCCTCTGCCAGGTCTCAGTTCTTCCTGAGTTCCTGCAGTTGCTATGGATCAGGTGCAGGAGTTGCTGCCTTATTCTGGGACAAATGATTGCCATTTATTCACTGGTGTTAAATTGCCCCTATCCTAGACAGCAGCTCTTTTCTCTTTGGCAGCCAAAGTTCCAATCATGAACAAGAACAGAAGAATTTTTACCAGTGTCATGTCAGATTAACTAAAAACTTGATACCTTAGAGTAATACAGTTCTTATTTTTGGTAACGCTTTTGTCATTGCTTCTAAGTTTGTAGAAGTTGATATGCTCAGAGATTATTCTAATTATAGCCATTTGGTTTGGTGTGACTGCAGGAGGAATGTTCCTCTATGGTTCCTATGGAAACATGTCTATTAGGAGTATACCCAATAGCTCCTAAATATGTCGTGAACTTTTGAGAAGCTGCTTACTGCATTTGTGTTTTTTTTTTAAAGGCATTTGTGCATGTTAATACATACAAGGTATCTTCAGATCATATTATGTCTGGAAAATAACGTTGACTATAGCATGTACTCAGCCTAATTAGAGTGGTAAGGTGTAGCCCTAGCTGATACATAGCTAGCAAGCATCCCTCTAGAGATCTTCAGATGCTAGCACATGCTGCATGAAAGCATCTTTGCTGATTTTGTGATGGAGGCGAGGGAATGTAACTGCAGCCATATTACACTTTCTGTGTATGCACTCTTTGTTGTCTTCCATAAAGTATTTTGAGTGGAATGGTACTTGGTCAAGTTCTCATAGCAGGTTAATGGTCTCCTCAGACCTTTTTTTTTCAGATATGAAATCTCTACATTACAATGCTTCATCAAAGGCAATCAGATGCTTCTTTTTAGATAGTAAGGCTTTAGATAGATATGATATGTTTTCTGATGTTTGGAACCAGGAAAATGGTGAAATGTTTTAGTCCAGGGAAGAGGTGGAAATGTTTTTTTTCTGGGAGTTCTTGCCAAAAATTATACAACAGCTACACTTGCCTAAGGCAGTAATAAGGTCTGTTTTTTAATGCTAAGATCCTTCTGTAACGTTCAGTACAGGTGGGAAATGGGGATTCAGAGCCCTTTGGAAATTATAGTGCCTTCTATAATACAACCCCCCATTTCTTATAAAACTGTTGGAATATTTTTATGTTCCACCAAACAAAGTCTCTAAAAGTTGGAGGCAGTCTCCAGTCCAGCAGTGAAACACCAGGTTTTGCTGAAGTGTTGTCTTCTTCAAAAAGTAGCTTATCTTTCTGAAATCTGACTGTCATGCTTTTGCTTTCTGAAAAAGTGAAAAGGTCATTTATGCAAAATCTGGCAGATTTCACCTAATATCTATCAAAAATGTGTAAGGAGAGATATTATAATGTAGACCTTTTGCCTCCATAATAGAATGCTTTTCAGAGCTCTGTTTTTGTCATTCTATTCTTTCGGTCTATTTGATTTCTTGGATTAAGCGGATTATGCGGTCTTTTCATCGTGATAGAGGGGAACAAACTTTGGTAGAAGTTAGTTTTGTCCTTGACCTTTGTTTGGAAGGACAATATTCCACCTCCTCTTCCTACTTTTTCCATCAAGGAAGTCTCTCTATTGATTAAGTTTGCAAGTAACTTCTCTGTATCTGTTAACTAAAGGAATAATTGGACATTTTGAAGAGCAAGGCTCTTAACACCAGAGGTTTCATTCTAATATGCCTATTATGTTTAATAGTTTCAGACCACACTAATAAGTCCCTGGAACATGTCATGTCTCAGGTCTTCAGTTCCTATTGCCCCCCTCCCCCATAATGGCCGCTATATTCTCATCCGATTCAAGTTGTCAGTCAATGCTAGGTCGTATCATCTGTTTTGAAAAGATGTATAACATCACAGATAGATCCAAGTATCAAGATTCATATTATCTGAGTAGAAGAAAAGAGCAGCCATGGTGTGGATGATTCTGAAGGGTTAATACAGAATGGGATTATCTTTTCCCACAGCAATCAACAAGAATTTAAGCATCCTCAGCTTAGATACATTAAGGTATTTTTATGATGTAGTTTCTTTAGACAGGCAATGAAATGCACACTTCCTTCTCTTCTAATCACCATTTCTAGTCCCATTTCCTGTACTACTTGAATGCTTCCAAAACGAGCAGAGATCGGTGTTCTGAATCCATTTGTTCACCTAACTGGAGTTGTAATTAGTTCACATACAGAAGTTGACTACTCCAAGAAAGTACAGGAAATCCTGTTGAGTTTTAAAAACTTATGTCCCATGAATTTCTGTGCTTCTCAGAACCCCTTTTTCTTTGTGGGCAAGGTGGGTGGTGTTGAGGGAGAGATTGCTTTCTGGTAACCTCAGTTTTCTGTATTAACTTGTGCTTTGCAGCTTTTCAGATACAAATGGGGTATTTTTGTGCATAGTTAGGTAGTTCAAAGCTAGTCATCTAACCTTTCCCAGAACATTACAATAAGATCTTATTGTTCTTCAAGATTTAGACTTGCTACTGAATTAATTATTGTGTTCAAAGTTTCTACCTCAGGATCTTTCATGTTTCTAAAAAAAATATACTGCAAATCAAAAATACAAGATATTTAAGATACTAATGTTAAAAGACAGCCTGAGCCTTTTAAAAGGGGGAAAGGGAAGATGACCTTGAACATTACTTGAAAAATAGAAGGGAAACCACCTTTTTTCATTGACTCTTCCAAATTGCTTTAGATTTTTTTTTAAATTCAGATTTGAGATATTCCATATATAGTATTATTTTGTGTTCTCTGATATATTTTAGGCCACTTCAAATATGTTTTTGTATAATTCACCAATCATAAGAGACAAAGGAATTTTACTTATAAAAGGCGCTGTTCTCTGGAGTTTATGAGAATAGTCAAGAAATCATTAATCACTAACCATTTTATTGGGGAGGCTAATATTTTTTTTTTTATTTAACTGATAAGCATTAATAGCATTAGAAGCATTTTTTAAATGAGACAAACCTACTCGTATCTGTGTTTTCCCCCCTATATATTTTATCTCTGAGGATCCACTTTACCCAGTTATTTGGAATCTTACTATGGATTCTTTGAATTAGGAAGTGAAGCTGTAATAACTTTATTTCCAATAATTGGATCAGTTAGGGGGCATTTGGATGCCTGCTGTGGGCCCTTCTTTTTTTAGTTCGTTCCAAGCCCATAGCAGCAGAGACACACATCCCAAGAGTGTGAATCTGCCGGAGCAAAACTATCAAAACTACAGTTATAGGTAAGTAACATTTTTCTCTTACCTTTTAAGTTCGTAACCAGGTCCTCTCCCTTTCTCCCCTTTCCCCATCTCCCCCAAAGTCTCCTGAAGAGAAAAATATTAGAACACTATTAAGAATTAATAGTTTGTTTATGTCTAATTTTATGTAGCCAATGAATGAAATGACAGAATGTGTAATTATAACCAGTATATTACCATTCATTTTCAAAAATGTATTATAGGGCTTTTATTTTCTTAAAACTGGAGATACAAGTGTAGGTATTTGTATAGTAATCTTGCAGAAATTTAGAGTGATTAATACAAGAAGGTGAGAGGAAACAGTGTAAAACTTAAATAATTGTGTCTTGATGTAGGATAATGTAAGAATTAGATATTATATGATTTGTGTATATAAACTATTGGTAGGTCTGCATTTTGCAGTGATAAGTAATAGATGAAACTGGCTCCCCCAAGAAAAAGCAGTTTATCAATGTTCAATTTCTATAGTTAAGAGATTGCTTTTGTTTTGTGTTCAGACATGTTTAAGAAATGGAAGAGGAAGAAATTCCTCTTCTAACTTAAGAAACTGCAATAAAGTGTTGGAAAATTTCCATCTATCTAGGAAAAAGTACTTTGTATTTATATATATTTTTAAAGAATGAAAAACAGGTTGAGTGAAAAATGCATTTATATGTTTTTAAAAAGTGTTTGTTTTCTTTTGGTGCTCTTATGTAACATGAAAGCAAATTCACAGAATAGGAAGTCTATTTTGATTTTATCTGTAGTATAAACTAAGATTACAAAATTAAACATAATTTGCATATAGCCTGTGCCCTTGATTGCACCTGTTAGGATGGGAGGATTTATAACATTACTTACACAGTAATGACTTTATTTTCTTCTGAGATAGTTGTTTCTCTATGATGGATTTAACTCTTGATAAAGAAATGGCATGTATGATTAATAAAGCTTATGAAGAGTTCAAGCACAGTACTTCTATAGATCGTAGTCACTTAGTTCATGACATCAACCTATGATGCTGCAGGCTTTTTTCCATTATCATACTACACAAGTATTACTGGATCTAGTCAACTGAGCATATTTTTAAATGTAAGCTATGATACCAGAATGAAGTCAACATCTGAAAGGGAGATTAAAAATGTTCACTAATAAATTTTAAAGTCATTTGGTCACTTTTAAAGTTTGTTGTTCATACAAATGAATAAAAACTAATTCAACATCATAATCTTTGATACATAAAATAAGTAGTTTTTCATTAAACCTGTTTTTTTTCTTTCTTGTGAAATTAAGTGCTCTGCTGTGTATTTCTAAAGTAACTGCATTTCAGGTTTTGCGCAGTTTTTCTTTTTTTTAACAACTGAGTTTAGAAAACTATAATTCTTTACAAAGCAATCACATGCATAATACCCAGCATCTGTATGAGAAAAACCTACCTTATACATAAATTAATATTATTTGTAAAAGCAAAATTAAATTCAGGGAATTTAAGTTATGGTTTTCAGTCTCTAAAGAAGAGTAGATGCTTCGTTATATTCTCTTGCAGTTCAATTCTTGTTATTTTCTGTATTAGTTTTTTCAGTAGCATTGTAGTAGGCAGAGCATAATGAGTCAAGACATCCTTAAGCAGAAAGATTCCTAAGATCATATTTCATTCTCCAGCTATGTTAATTACATTATTTTCATACCTAAGAAAATGATCCAAACTTTACAAAAATGGAGATTCTGAAGTTTTCTACACTGTAAGGCATGTCAGAGCCCACTTTAATCTTTTTGTGTTTTGTCCTGAAAGAGTTTGCATGTCCCTCCTGATGGGCTTTCTCTTTTGCACAGTGACCAGAGATTTGATAAAGTCTTTTGACGAGCTGCTAAAAATTAGCATGTTTCCATATAGTTTCTCAGAAATCCCTTCCTCTGAATGACAGCAGCTGAAAGTTCCTCAGTCTCTGTTTATTTTGGAGCCTTTGGAATTATGTTCAGTTCTGAAAGGCTTCCTATATCAGGATCATCCCTGAGCCCTTTTAGTTTCTTTTGTAAGGGAGCAAGTAGTGAGACTAAAATTGCAGATGTGTTTGCTCAGTCTCTCCTTCAAGGGGAGGAAGTAGTTCTGTGGGAATCTCTTCTACTGATTGGAAGGGTTCTCTTTAATTGTTTGGTTTTTGGTTCTTGGAACAGATTTTTAGGGGGGAAGTGAGGTGAAAGCAAACTCATGGTCAGTAGCACTGAATGTTTATGCAGAAATAGAAACAGAAAATGAGTGCCCTCACACCATTGTCAGGTCATTCATCAGTACCATTAAAATAATTTCATATTTAAAATTTCCTTATAGCCAGATTACATTGAGAGGCTTAGGTTCTTGTGGTCTGCAAAACACTTGTGGTTGGTGGGATGAGGTGTTTGGGCATCTTTGAAGAGATCTGTGAAAAATAACTAGGAAAAGTGAAACAGTTGTCAGTAAAAAAAAAATTGTTTTTTAAGAGTATGGTTGTGTGCTGTTTGCTGAAAACTGTCTTGATTGGTAGCCTAAATAAGATAAAGTTGTAATTGGCCTCTGGCTCACTTGTCTGTGAAGTTGTTCAAAAATTGAAGGCTTGATAATAAGTAATAACTGTTTAGGATTGATATAAATGCACTCATTGTTGATTTAAATAATGCAAATCAGTGCCATTTCAAATGAATGGAGGCATATCCCTGTGATCTCTAAAGAATGTCAGAATTTAAAATCTAAGAATGTAAGACTCTAAATTTTTATGCTTGGGAAAAAAAAAAAAAAAGGTACTGATCTGTACTAGAGTCAGCAAAATGGTTCATCCAGAATTCAATGTCGAGGATTAATCTTCTTTGTAGTTCTGAAGAGGAGTACATACTCATTCAGCCATCTGTGATCTGAAGTCTCCAAGTGAATCCCTTACACGGTATAAATGGGGAAGTGATAATTTAACTGTTGTTTCTTCAAGATCAGTCAGAAATTTCTGGATTTCAGTGTCTACAAAACAGTATTAAGAGTGGGATGTTACCATTCTGCTAAAACAAAGCTCTGCATCCATGTGGTTCTTTTTTTAGACTTGTTACCTTTTCACAGGTATTTTTTAGAAGACCATTTCAATTTGCTAGAACATGAAGTTCTAGAAGATTTTATTGTCCTATTTTGTTCATTTGCTGAGAGAGTTTGATATAGTACTTAAGAAAATTGTTGGATTTGAAGGAAGCAGAAACATTGGAGTCTTCGTCATTAGTGATGTTCTGACTGCTGCTTTGGAAAGATTTCAGATTAAATGGAAGAATGGAGAAGTTTCTTTATTCCAACTCCCCTCATCCAGCCTCTGCCCCTAACATTTGCTCAGCTTCCAACTTTATCTGTTTTCAGGATGGAGGTTCTTCATGTGGTTGACTTGTAGTTTCAGTAGAAATGTATTTGGAGATATCTGTGGTTACTCTAGTGCAATTTGCTTTTATGCAAATGTTCCTTAGTAATTAAACAATTTCTAAACATGACAGTACTCATCAAACGATGACACATAGACATTTCCAAAGATGAAGGTCACACCTATCTGCAAGAATCTTGTTCATAACAGGACAGGTGAGACACAACCACTTGGAAATCCAGCTAACCTTTTTTTATTATTTCAAACTTGTGGTTCCTGTAATGTTTAGTTCCTTGCACCACTTTGACTCATTTAATTTGACACATCATCTCTACTATGTTATAGAATGAGGTGGCTTACAATCTTGCTTTGAATGCCAAGTTTTATTGCATTTTGGTGAGCATGCTGCCATGTAAAGAGAAAATCTGTATAGATTTGCCAAACCAAAAAGATGAATACATAGGAAAATAACTGGGATCAGACAGTACTCTGAACCATCATAAATTTGCTCAAGGAATCATTTTGGAAGTATCTACATTCTTGAGGTATGGGTGGGGAAAGAAAAAATAGTTCCAGAAAGAAAAGAATCTGAAAAAAAACTTGAATGCCCGGTCTCAAATACAGTCAGAAAGTTCTTCTGTGGCTAACTACATATTCCTTTTGTTAGAAAAACTATTACAAAGAGTTGGAGCAAAAAGATCTGGATCACACTTGATTGGTCTCAAGAGTTTGTCAGCATACCTGTTCAGAATTGTACCAAGCTTTGAACCTAGGTCTGATATTTTCGCAAAGTCCTAGTTCCTGATAATAAAAAGAAAGTCTACTGTCTGTGGAATGAAGTGGACGAAGATTGGATAACTATGCCTTGGAGGATACAAAGTGTATTTGAATGGATATTTTTAAAGTTCTTAAGTTCATATGTTCGTCAAGACCCTGATGGGCCCTGGGACCCTTGCCTTCACAAGGTAGATTTATACAAACTTGCATCTATTTGACTGTAAAAGAGAAGACATGAAGAAATCTGTTTGCAGAGGTTAATTATTCTCTCCTTAATACTCTATCGATTATTCTTATATAGCTTAAAGCAAGTCCAAGATTTGATGAAGCCCTTGAAGCCCAACAATGGTGTTTTTCATCTTTCATATTTCTGCAACTGTTGTGGCAACTTAAAATGGCTTTGTGCTCATTCAGTGGATTTTTTTTCATTATACTCAATGAAGATGGTGGTACTATGTATTCATCCTACCTTCTCTGCCCTAATTGAGTATAATATTTTCCTATACTTGGGCCAGCTTTTTTGTCCTAGATCCAGAAATCTCTTAGAGGCAAAACAGTAACGACCAAGTTTTGTTCTGAAGTTCACCATCAAGATGCACTGGAAATATGAAGAAATCTGTGAGTTATCTGTAACTCTGTCTGCAATCACCTTGCCCTTTAGGAAGAGAAAACTTTGAAGGCATCTTTTTCTTCTCAGATAAGAACACAACAGGTTGTGGATATAACAACATACTATAATGTCAGTATTCAGTTGTCAAGAGAAATGAAGAAGGTCCATCAAAGGAGCTCTATGTTTAGAGGGAATATGCCAAGTTGTGATGTGATCATCTATGTTCTCTACTTACAAGTTGACATTTTGGATGAGGAAGATGAGCAGCATTTTGAGCCTGGTCAGTAATGGAAGTTCAAGAGTGAAAAGTGGTCCTACCTGAATTGTTTTGGTTGTTTAATCTTGGAGCCCTCAGCATGAGGGCTCTGAAAGGTGAGTTTTGGTTGATCCAGCTTACAGCAGTTTAAGGCATCACAGCTCCTGGCCATCTGCCTTGCTCCCACAGTAAGGGTAGCAGAAGGAAACATTTGCTTGGCTCTTAGCTGACTTGTTCAGTCTGGTAGGTTAATGCAAAACATCTTCAGTATTGCCTAAAGCTGATGCTCTGGACAATGAAACACACTTGTGGAAATGTGAATGTGTGTTCCCTTCTGCTACAGGTGATAACCTCTGTTAAAGGAATGGGGCAGATAACTGGTAACAGTAATGTCTTAAAGGCTACTGTTAGATCCACCATCTGAGCTATATGGTACTTTTTTGGTGTGGCTGTTATTTCTGAGTTAAAATGGAGAAACAGACTGACTTAAGGAACACAAGTTTCTTAATTTGTGTTTCAAAATTTGTGGAGTTTTTAATTGAGAAATAAGGTAGTGATGTGTGTGTATGCATGTGTATTTAAAAAAATAATAATAAAGGGAAAGGGAAATTCAAATTTGAAACCTATCAGTTTGGAGGCTTCTGCCTCATCATATTCCTGACACCTGCCATGAAGTTTAGTGAGGTCAAAGGCCTCAGTCATAGGGAGAAAAAGGTTTTTTATCAATGCATGAAGGCTTAAAAAAAATGTAATCAGTGGTATAGAGAAATTTATCTATACAAGTTCTCATATGAATACCAAAATTGTTGTTCTACAGAAAAAGTAAAAATCTCCGTGCTAAAAAGCTTCACCTTCCATGTGGCAAAATTATTTTGTTTCTCATGTCTGTCATAAAATTGACAGGCTTTCCTACAAGTTTTTGTTGAATTTTGAAAAGTTTGTTATTTGCAGTTGACTATTTTCTGCATAGAGTTTTTGTATATATCTTTACTATTGTCTAGCCATTAAATATTGTATATAATTTTGGAGTTTTAGAAAGTTAGAGATGTGCAAATAGATTTGACAATGAGAATGATGAGAAAAAAAGCCTGTTCACATCACTGGAATTGACCATGTTACTACTTGTTTCTGTGTTCTAATGTTAATTTCAGAGATGATCCTTCAAAGTTTTCATTGTTCTGAAAAAAAAAGAATCTTCTGCAAATAAGATTAAATTAGGAATCGTGTTATAATTCTGGTTTACAATTTGAGAGGTTTTTTTATTCTTAGAGTTTGTTTATTTCTTCCTTGATTGTATCCTTACCACTTTACCTGCTCCCAAAAAGAGAGCTAACTAATTACATCTAGTTATAGAGCACCACAAATACGGGCACTAAATAAGTTATATTTCTTATATTGTATTTGTGGTCTAGACATTTTGACAAAAGAGCTACAACAGAATTTCTAACCAATGTGTAGTCATTCTTTAGACTTAAAATCATATTCCCTGATTACAGATAAAGTAATTGTTTTTGTTTTAGTTTTTAAACAAATTACATAGTGATAGTTGACAAATGAGAATATAAGCCTTAGTGCAGGCAGGACTTCTAGTTTTAACAGCAGTAATTAACTTTAGGTTATAGTACCATGTTGGGAAAATAAATAGCCTATAGTTGAAATGAACAGAACATATTCCTTTTGATATTCTCATGTGCTATTAATGTCTATGAATTCTACCAAATTACAACATGTGTGGTTGGCTCACTTTTTATTTTTCTGTATTCTACTCTTGATAATTTTTTTAGTACAAACTGAAAGGATTATTGCAGAAGAAAGCTCTTGACACTACATAAAATTATCACTGAACTTTTTGTTTTATCCATGAAGTGTTATGGTTGCAAAGGGAAATTACTCAAACTTTTAAGTGTGTATTGGACCCCCACCTAATATATATGTGTTATGGTATAAGCTCCAACTCTTAGTGTACTGTTTTGCTTCACAGAGAAGCATGAAGTGTTGGAGTTACTTTAATCCCTTTTTGTACATTGGTCCTGTGTTCCCTGGCAATACTATGCATGAATTCCAACTGATGCACTGAACCATGCAAGAAGAACCTTTGGTTTAATTATTGCAGATAGACCCTTGCTCATTTCATGTACAATGAAGCAGGCTGAATCTGCAGAAGAGAAAATTTTACAGTAGTATTCATCAAAAAGCAGTTATGAAGATGCACTTGAAGTTTGTTTTTGCAGACTTTTTCTTCAACATTATATTTTTTGTTTGCTTCCTTTTGCCATTATACATTGCAGCATTGCAATTTCTTTATTAGATGGTTCTTTTGGAAATTTTTCTGGAACTTGGATTTGATGTGTTTTGAGGGTGTTTTTTAAAGATGATTGATTGGCACCTGTGGTAGGCTGACTATGAACAATAGTCAATGAATATGTTAAAAATATTAGCCAGACAAGTTATATTCTTGCTTTTAAATTCAATGAGTTTTGTTGTGCGTGCACATACATGCTGAGCGGGATTGATTTGTGGGAATGGATATTTTTGCTTGAACATCTATTCTCTTTCTACATACATCATTTATGATTTTTCTCTTTTAATTTGCAGATAAACCTCTGAAAAAGCGAAAACAAGAAAATAAACCACAGGAGGCTGGGGGTGCTACTGGAGGAAGTAGACCAGCTTCTCAGGAGACAGGTTCTGCAGGAAATGGGGCCAGGCCAGCATTGATGGTTAGTATTGATCTTCAGCAAGCAGGAAGAGCGGACTCTCAGGCAACAGTAACTCAGGATTTGGAGGCCATCAAAAAGCCTGAAGAAATTAAGCAGTATAATGATGGGTTTATGTGTGTTACCCAAGAAGACACTGTTGGAGTTCTTAAACTTAAACCTGAAAACCATCCAGAGATTTTTAGGAAAAAGACAGACTTTGAGGGTCAAAAGGCAGATATCCAGCAAAATGAAAACAGACAAATGGAATTTCAGCAAAATGAGAGCAGAAGGTTGGAAAGTAAACACAGTGAGAACAAACAAGTAGAAGTTAAATATGAAAGCAAACATGAAAGACAATTGGAGCTGAAACAAAATGATAACAGACAGACAGAGGCAAAACAAAATGAGAGCAGGCAAATGGAGGTGAAACAAAATGAGGGAAAACAAAATAACGGCAAACAGGAAATACGACAGAGGCCTGAAACGCCCAAACAGAAGAATGAAGGCAGACCTGAAACGCCAAAACAACAGAAGAGTGAAGGCAGGCCTGAAACGCCAA
Source organism: Stictonetta naevosa (assembly GCA_011074415.1). Lineage (NCBI taxonomy): Eukaryota > Metazoa > Chordata > Aves > Anseriformes > Anatidae > Stictonetta > Stictonetta naevosa. The sequence continues at coordinate 10,324,301 of CM021729.1, forward strand.
AACAACAGAAGAGTGAAGGCAGGCCCGAAACGCCAAAACATAGACATGATAATAGGAGGGACTCCAGTAAACCATTGTCAGATAAGAAAATTGAAATATCCAGGCACAAGCCTGATGTGAAATCTGATCCTTCAAGGATAAAATCTGAAAGTAGACCAGATCCAGCAAAACAAAGGCCTGATGGGCGTTCAGTTTCTGATACACCAAGGCGTGACTATGACAGCCTAAAACAAAAGTCTGAGGACAGGGGTGAGTCAGAGAGATTCAGAGGAGATCCATCCAAGATTAGAAGGCCTGAGTATTTGAGATCCTCAAACAAAAATGAGCATGATTCTAAGCATGGTATTAAATCTGATGGTTCAAAAACTGAGAAATTTGAAAGGAAACATAGACATGAGTCTGGTGAATCAAGGGAAAGGTTTTCTTCTGGGGATCAGAAATCAAGGCCTGACAGCCCTCGTATTAAACAGGAAGGTAAAGGAGATTCTAGTAAATCAAGACCTGATAAACCTGGTTTTAAATCACCTAACAGCAAGGATGAACGAAGGACAGATGGTAATAAGAGTAAAGTAGATAGTAATAAAGCACATGCTGACAATAAAGCAGAGTTTCCCAGTTATTTGTTGGGGGCAAGATCTGGCGCATTAAAACATTTTGTCATTCCAAAAATCAAGCGTGATAAAGATGGCAATGTCGCTCAGGAGTCAAGGAAAACTGAATTTAAAGGTGAACATAAGGACAAAGTAGAGAAGATTGGGCTAGTTGAAGATCTAAATAAAGGAGCTAAGCCTGTAGTTGTCCTCCAGAAGCTTTCTTTGGATGATGTGCAGAAATTTATTAAGGATAGAGAAGATAAATCAAGGGGCTCTTGTTTTAAACCTAACAAGAACAAGTCATCCAAATCTAATAAAGGTAAGATTATTTTTGTTAATTGCATTATATCTCGTACACTCCTTTTCTTTTAGATTTGCTAATCCTATGGTTAGAAATTAAACAGAAAAGTTTGATATAATTGCTTATATGGTGATTTTGATACTCATTTAAGGGCTTGTTACTGAAAATCTTCCTCCATTGTAAGTGAAATGATTTATTTACTCTGGTGCAAGTACCTAATGTGGGGACACTTAAATGGTTTTGAACTGTACTTCAGCTACATTCGTTAGTCTGGGAACTTACCTATTTAAACATAACTGATAAATGTATTACTTAAACTGGTTTTAAGTGTGTCTGTATAAGGGACTGGTACTATTATGAATAAATCCATAGCTGGAGTGGTGGAAAATACTAGTTAGGCAAGCCCTAAGATTCTTCTACATTTTGAATGAGGACTGAACTGTGGTTTTCCAAGAAATGTTTTGACAATAAACAATAACAACAGAGTTAAAAAATATGACCTGCCTTTTACAGTACAAATACAACACACTCTTGGAGATCCTCCACACTTTAGGCTGTGTAACAAACTTACAAAAAGGTTTTGTCTTTAGGAGAATTTAGACGTTGTCTCTAAGGTCCACTGTAGGTGGAAAGAGGAATGGAATTGGTAAACAACTAGCTGACATTTTTAAGTTAGTAATATGGACAGGATATTTTTCAGTATAGTTTGTAGGTTTAATATTTGGTTGTTGATTCCACAGAAACATCCCTTCTTACATGATTTCTTTTCTTATGTGTGCTTGGTTTCTTTGATTTCAAACTGAAGTAGATGATCTTACGTTGTGAAATAAATGTTACTAACTGGTCAGGGTTACTTTTTTAATGTTTAGTATTTAAAGCATTTACATTTCTTACATAGTTGTGTTTACAGAGTTGTCATTTCTCAAAAATAGACAAAACAAGTGGCAGGGAGAGGATTGCAGCTGTATGCAGGATTTTTTATGAATGGAGTTACAGGTATAACATTGCTCATTAATTTGAGATTAAAATGTTTTTCACAGTTAAGAAATAATGTAGATAAGTGATGTAGAAATCAACTTTGTGAATGTATAATGGATTATGTGCATGTGTACAGACTGATTTTTGTGTAAAGAATTTATTGTGCTAAGTCTGTTTTCTACTAACTTGATTGTACTGACTGTTAAGGACTTAATTCAAGATGAGTATTACATATTTTTTGGTAAAATATGAACCTCCTTGTGCAATATTTTCTCTTAATCCTGAAAATATGAACATTTCCCTTTTTCCTTCTGAGTTTCATAACAGGCAAGATGTCCATTGCTAACAGTAATAGCCATCTGAAGTTGGACATAAAATTATAATACTTTTCTGCTGTCAGCTACGTCTAAAGATTTTGCATGAAACCTGTATATTTTTGATAGAGATGGAATTCAGTGCTGTCCTCGGAAGGATAGGCTATGAATTCATTCAATTCTGTGTGCAGAGAATTAGTAGTTTTTAGAGGTTCTAGCTCCCTCAGAGCTATATACAGTGCATACATGCTTTATAAAATGCTTCTGAAGTAGACTTTGTGGTTATTTTATGTTTTAGTAATGCATAAAGGATTAAAGGACTTGTCCAATTGCCATGACTCTGGTAGCTGTAGCACACATGAGCAATGCATTCATTTCAAACTCAGGTTTACAACCTTTCTGGAAAGTTTGTGTATTTCATGTTTTGAGAAGCCATAAATGTTTCTTACATATTCTGCAATAACTTGGGACTTATTTTCCAGGAGAAAAAAATAATTGATGTGTTGTCAGTCTCTGCTATTGTATCCAGAATAAGATTCTTACAAAGATACTAGAATTAGGTTTCATGGAGAGAATAATGTTGTAACTACATTTTCTTACAAGTCAAATTTTGAATGTTCAGACGTGTATTTTGGAGAAAGTGTCTTTGAACTTTATATCTTTCATGTGTATTTTTAGTTTTATGCTATTTGCCCAACTTCCTGATAACTTACTTCCTAGGATATTTTATGCTAAATAATTAGGTCAATTCCAGTGTCTGAAATGGTTCCTAATACACAAAGATATCTTCTCATAAGCTGAAGTCTACTTATCAAAAACCAGCAGACTGATACAGAAAGTATTCAAGTGAGTTCCACAATGTCCTCACTCCAGCTGAGAGAAATAGTGTTCACTGCTGTACTCTGCCATTTTTAGTTATAAACATTTTAATTCACTAGGAAAAGTAATATTCATAAGCATTCTTTTTTTAGTTCATCCCTTATTTCTTATTAGATTGTAGCAAATCTTTTCTGGTGTTGCCTTTAGCATCACTGTTTCACTTCTTCTCCCATCCCTCTTATTTCATATAGCTTAGTATATTTTGATTTTTCTTTCCTTCTCTTACTCGCTTTTATTTCTTGTCCTTTGTTTTTCCTTTGTCATCCATCCCTTCCACAAGAAAATATCTTCTTCTGGTATTATCACATTCAACATCATTGCTGTGATTCAGCTTAAATCTGGTTTAAAAGAGGATTAGTTCAGCTAGTTCAAAACACCATTTATATAGTTATTCTGTCTTCAGGGACTAGTGCCAATTCATTATAAAACTCAGGAAAATCACTTGTTTTAAGCTAAGGTGAATGTTTTGTAAACCAGAAATCTATATAACTTTATATATAGTTTTAATAAATTTTAAATTTGAAAGTTATGTCTTTATTGTACATGTGCATTTATTATTCTGTAAAAAGACTTAAAACATTTTTAACATATTTTATAGACAGGTTTGGAATTTTCTAAGTTATTAAATGAATAGGAGGGGTAGCCATGGTGCATTACTGTTAAGATTGAATCATTCTGACAGTCCCTTTTGACATTTACAAGGGAGAAATAACATTTTTCTCTCTTATGATCTTTGAACACTTTTCTGAAAGGTGCACTCTGTCTCAGAGGAAGGTTGTGGAATACTATCCTAGTGGTTGTTGTTTTAATTGTTTGTTTGTTTTGTTTTTAAGGGGTCTTGTGCTGGCCTGTTTTGTAAAGGTCAGAAAGAATTGTAATACTTCTTTCTTCTGGTTTTAATTTCTGTGAATGCCATTTATCCTGGTTTTAATGCAAATATGTATTGTAAGAGATCCATGGAACTTTTCACTTCAAGTTTGTGATTGTGAGGTTATGTGTGCTGTCCTTCCTTTTCAGGACTTCAGTGAATACCTTCTCTGCTGCTTCTTATAGCTATACTGATCAGCTATATGGGAGCTGATGGGAGCTGTTACCAGTTTCACAGTTACTGTATTCTGGACAAGAAAAAAAAATAATAAATTATGAAACAGATACAAGTAATGTAACTCTGCGTAAGGAGATGGCTGAAGTGGTTTATGATGTTTGGAGGACTGGCTTCCCAAAATCAACAGTACATATGTAATGACAGTTTTAGTTTAGGGCAAAAGAATGTGTGTTTTTAAGACTTGTGCAGAAATGCCATTTGGGTCTTTAAGTATCATTTTTAAAAGTTTGTTTTTAAAAAAAAAAAATCAAATACCACATCCTGCTCCTTCATTGTGTAGACTGTTATTATAAGATTTTGTTATCTCTACAACACAACTGTAAAGACAGGTTTTGATTGCTCAGTGCAAGTCTTCTTAAATACATTGCGTTCTCTGCCGCTGTATTCTGAAATTTGAATGAAATTTTACTATTTCTTCAGAGGTGTTCTTCATACATTTTTTACAGGAGCAACTGAATTTCACTGCAGCTCAATCATCTTCATGTCCTAGAGCTAAAACAATGCTTCTAGATTTTTCTGTGTTCTATCCCTATGCACTTGGTTGCTATTTTTTAATTCAAATGACATTTTTAGAACCTATAATAACTACAGTTTGTAATCAGTGATAAGCTATAGCAATGTAAAATTCTATGGCTTTGGGTAACATGCTGCTTCATCTCTGAGTTCTAGCACTGCTGGAAACTGTGTCACTTGTCAAGCCGAGTGATCAATTAGGCGTTCATCTACTACATAGGAAAGACAAGAAGGCAAATATTCCAGGATGAAAAACTGCATCCACATTGTGTTGGCTCATTACGCCAACTTGTACCTCTTCTCACAGTTTTCTCGGCAGCACAGCAGAACTACTCACCAATATTTTCTGGTACAGCTGAAAACTGTGGACAAATAGGGAATATTAATTTTAAACATTTGCTGAAATCCTTCATGTGTAGGACTTGTATAAAGAAAAAATTGGTAAACCCTTGAGAAAAATAGCTTGTGGATCAAGAAATTAAGAGTTCATGCAAATCTATTTACAGAATAGCAGTCTCAATGCTGAAACAGACATACTGAAATTGGTGAGGCAAGCAGTAAAATAATATTTCCTTTGGAAAAGAAAATGCTGCAACTTAGTTTACTTACTAGAGGTTGTACTTTTGTAAAGATTACCATTGTGAAAGTCCCTAATTCCACAGATCTGAAATTTGGGATCACTGTCTTGGAGTTCCTGGTAGAAGCTGCGTTAGCACAAGGGAATAATAAACCACTAAGTATCTTGCAAATTGCATGTGATGCTAGGTGCATTGAGCAAATTATAATTTTCTCTCAAGTTCTCTTGTAAATTATACAGAATTTCAGAGAAGCAAAGGACAATATTTCATGGTTTACAGCAAGGAGTTTTTCATAAGTCTTCTGAGCTGAAGACTTTGAAGCTTGAAGCTTCTCATAAACTCTAAATTTAACTGGATTTTTAAAAAACTATATCACTTTCATAAGAATTCTACAGTCTTTCTGTTTATCTTGCCTGATATAATAATGACTAGTGCTTTCCAGCTTGACTAGACTGGAAGTGTACCTGCCTGTTCCTCATGGTATTAGAAATATTTAAAAATGTGTTGAGTTTACCAAGAATCTGTTAGCCCTAAGTCTTCTTTCTCTTTCTTTACATTCTTGTGAACAGGATCACAATTTGAAAAAATACTCCAGGCATCATGTAGTCAAAAGCCAAAAACAACTTATATATAATGAGCTAAATCCAATAGCCTTGAAAGATCTCAGTTCTTTGGCATGCCTTGCACCAGAATGGATCATTTTTGCGGCAATGTGTCTGTCCTCTCCTGAAAAGTATGCTGGGATGCATACTGGCATTGTACATACTCTCTGGGGTCTTTGGTTTTGGTGTTAGTTTTTCAGAAGCAGATGTTGGATAAATTCAGCAGATGCACACTGGAGTCCTTTCCTGTGTTGATATGGTACCAGTATGATAGGAGATGTTTTCAGCACATCATTTTGCCTAGAGGCTGCGTGGGTTATTTCCTACTCTAATATTTGCCACTAAGGTAAATACTCTGATTCTTGCGCTCATAGTTCTCAAGTCTTCTCTGGGTAACAAAAGTGAACATCACATATTGCACATCTAGTTCTTAACAATAACAATAAACTTCACCAAACCTATTAATTTGGTCATACATTTGTTCATCAACATTACCATGGTTTGTCTGCAGATTTAGGAGTGCATGATTTAATTAGTTCACTTTTGAAAGATGATAATTTTTTTTACTACATGTGTCAAAGTTACCTAATTTGTCAGAGCAATCAACCTTCTTCATTGAGAGTCTGAAACTCTCTTTGGTTCATGGGCTTGGATGCTTGATCAGGTTCCTCTTATTTCTGGGAAAAGCTGAAGTTACTTTCCATAAAAAATTTTTGCAACAGTACATTGCAATATGGAAAAATGAAGGCCAGCAATTTATCTGACGTTACAATGTATGCAGTGCAGTATGCAATGCAAACTTGTTCATGTATCTAAACATCTAAATAAGGATGTTATTTCTCAGTATATGTGCAAGGATATGTGGTCAAAATCTTTGGGTTGAATTTTCTTCTAAGCAAAGGATAAATTCGACAAAAAGCAAATAGTGGAAAGCCTCACATTTGTTTTTGGTAAATGAACTTTTAAGTCGCTCAACATTTTCACCCATTTTAGGTGAGTGCTTTTGTGCAAGAAAATTTGAACTGTTAACTTGAAATTTGGAGTTTGTTTTTGATCTGTGGGTACATTAAGAATGAACATGAAAAGAACGAGACCTTTTTTCTTCAACTTACTGAATTGTTGTTTTCATCAAATAAAGGTTTCTTAAATATACTTACTCTTTCATTATCTACTAAGCAACATTTATTATCTTCTAAGCAACGGTATTTTATATTAAAAGCCGAAGCATCGGCAGCCTGTTGTTTTTATTGTGATTAAGTTGCTTTGAAGAAGCAAAACAAGAGTAGCTTCCTGGGATGTTTTCAGCGGTAAAGGCTAAAAATGTCAGTGCAAGATAAAAGCAGATCTTGTTATACCTATAGTCAAAAAACAGCTAGAAATCACGACATTTGTTTTGTTTGTTCTCTGCAAAGATCTTGTTTGTATTATATTGCTTAAATGAGAGTATTTCTTTTATGAGAGGAAAAATTCTGAGGTGTAACTTTATTTTATTTAATGAAGGTCTTTTTTCCTAGGTGAGGCCCCATGGCATCAACCATAGTTTTCTAATTCCAAAGATTAACAGTAATTAAAACAAACAAAAAATAAATAAATCTGTGTTTTGCATCTGTACAAAACACCTTAACTTTTTAATACAGTATATTGAGTTAGCTTAAATTTCAATGCCTATGTTCAGAAGCAACTATAGTGAAATTCTATTTTGGAAAAGTAATTCTGTCACAACTTTCATTCATAAAAGTGAGTTTCTTTGAGCAGAACTGCATTTATTTCAATTGCTGATCTTGCTCCACATTACTTTGAGTAATGCTGTATTATTCATAAAGCATCTTTCAAAACTAAACCCTTTATGAATTTATAAAGATGAGAAGTCAGTTAATAGCAATGAGGAACAAAATAACTTGTGATATAGTTGCTGCAGCAATTGGATAGCTTGAGGTAATCATTCATGCTAAGGTAATACAAGTTCTGATGCTTCTTGGCAGTTTTTGAAGGGGATGTGTTGGCTGTATTCCCTGCTCTCTGCCTGGGTCCTTCAGCATGCTCTTTGGAAATCTCTTCCCTGCATCAAAAAATATTTCTTGCTTCTAAGAGTATTTTGTACTACTACAAAATCCTTTTTGAATCTGTGGGGCTTAGCTGGGGGCAGTGATGAACTCAAATACATGATGGAATTACTCAGTTGCTTTGTCCAGGCTTTTCCCTGACCAACCAGTCTGATGGGTCCCATTTAGAATCATAGAATCATTAAGGTTGGAAAAGACCTCCAAGATCATCTGGTCCAACAATCCCCCAACCACCAATGTTACCCAGTAAACCATGTCCCTAAGAGCCACGTCCAACCTCTCCTAAACACCCCTAAGGGACGGTGACTCCACCACCTCCCTGAGAAACCTGTTCCAGTGCCTGACTGCTCTTTCTGAGATGAAGTGACTCCTAATTTATTCCCTCATGTCCTATCACCAGTTACCTGTGAGAAGAGGGCGACCCTCACCTCCCCACACCTTCCTTTCAGGCAGCTGTAGAGAGCAGTAAGGTCTGCCCTGAGCCTCCTCTTCTCCAGGCTAAACAACCCCAGTTCTCTCAGCTGCTTCTCACAGGACTTGTGTTCCAAACCCCTCACCAGCTTCATAGCCCTTCTCTGGACATGTTCCAGAGCCTCAATGTCCTTCCTGTGGTGAGGGGCCTAAAGGTGAACACAGTACTCAAGGTGCGGCCTCACCAGAGCAGAGTACAGGGGAAGGCCAGAGCGGAGGACTGGAATGTTGACAGGGAGACTGAGCCTCTCCTTTTTCAGAATCTTCCAGAGTCTGGGGACCTTCCCTTTGTGTCATTATTAGGGTAGATAAAGAAAAATTATTTTGAAAGAAGTGTTCAAGCAGGTTCTATGTGATGGAACAGGACATAATTCCTCACGAGGGGGCGTGGAGGGGAAAGTGCCGATGTATTCTCTTTAGTCACCAGTGATAGGACCCGCTGGACTGGTGTCAAGCTGAGGCAGGGAAGGTTTAGGCTCAACATCAAGAGGTTCTTCATTGAGAGGATTGTCACACAGTGGGACAGGCTCCCCAGGGAAGTAGTCACTGCACCAAGCCTGTCAGAGTTTAAGAAGCGTTTGAACTGTGCACTTAAGTCACATGGTCTGATTTTTGGGTAGACCTGTGAGGTGCCAGGAGTTGGACTCGATGATCCTTATGGGCCCCTTCCAACTGAGGATATTCTATGATTCTATAATTCTTCCTGGCACAAGGTCTCCCTCCTGCCAGATCATCTGCAGCAGAGAATACTGAGGGCTCCTGTAAGTCTCTTGGGCAGTGGTAGTGAGGGATCTGAGTCTCCTGCTCTCCATCTGTGTGCGTGTGTGTGCTGATCTCATGTGATGTCCCTTCATGTATGTAGTCAAAAGGTGAGGTTAAAGGGGCATGATAGAAGGTCTATATCCTGCTTAAAAGATATAGCTGTATACACTTCCACAAACTTCAATATAGAGTGGGATAGCAAAGATGAAAGCCACTGAAGTAAATGGACTACTAAGATTATTTTTGGTCACCATTCATCTTGGCTATGTGTTTTTCAGCTGATGATACAGCATCAAGATAAAAGTGGAACTTCTGTCTTAAGAGCAGATGTATTTTCCCCATGACTTAAATTCCTCCTTGAGAAAAGGGCTGCCGTTGCCTGTGTTTTCTCTTCCATTCTTAAAGCTGTTTTGGGCACAGAATTATATGGAGGAGTGTGAAGCCAGTGGGTGAGAGACTTGGATTACCAAGGACTCAGTGCACCATATAATGAACATAGAGGAGCATTTTAAGTAAAATAGCAGTGGAAAGGATATTGTTAAATTTGCACACTGGTATTTGAAAGTTTACAGCTTTAACTGTAAGCTGTTCATCACTCACAGGTGATGTGTCCCTTTGCACTGTAGTGCCTAAGTGCTATACTCTAGTAGTACTCAACTATTTTTAAAGGGTGTTTGTTTTCCAAACATCTTTGTACAGTGGGGAGGTATTTTGATACCCTCTTTTTTCTTCTAGCTCTTCATCCAAAATAGAATTAAGCTGTGAGTCTATACCATTGCACCATTGCAGTTACAATGATACGGCTATCCAAGAACAAGAAGAAGGCAGTTTTATTATGGAGTAACAGTGTGTTTTATTCAATTTAGCACAAGAGTTTGAGGGTTTGAGCTAGGCCAGAAAGAAACAGCTTTCCTTCCTGCATATGTGTCTAATGTAGGATTTTTTTATCCATGTAGTTACTGCAGTGACCCAGGGTGACTTGAGAATGATAAGAAAGTAAGCTGGTGATACATAGAAGAGGTAAACCCAAAGCCTCAGTTCATATTAAAACCACTGGAACATCCTCTATTAAATGCTGAGAGGGGGAATGTAAGGGAAGTAAGCTTGGCCTTTGTAGAATAACAGCAAGACTGAATATACTAGTCATCAGCAGAGAAGAGTCCAGTAGTCAGGTGTAGTCTGTTTTAATTTTTAATGGCAAATGAAAGTGTATGACAATTCATTAGTGTAGAAGTCCCAGAATGCGGAGAGTGGCTAAATTTAAATTTCTGAACACTGACAAATGAAAGCTAAGATTCATATCCCCACCCCAAACAAGTGGCGTTGTTCCCTCTTAGGCTCTTCTGTGTTTTTTCATACCATGTCTTGATATTTGGAAAAGTTATGTTTTGAAATGCAAGTTGCATATAGAGATTGGAAATATGAAATTGAGTTAACTGTAAGTTTTGCTTATTACCAATTATTACACAAAAATTGAAAAGAATATATATGGGAGACTAACTTACGTAAAAGGCTTCATTAACATAAACCTAAGTTTTTAAATGAACTCCAGGGGCCATTTTTCTTCAAGTACTTGTTAATTTGCCACAATAGATGTATCTGCAACAGATCATTTAGGTATTATGAATACAGAATCGTAGAATATCCTGAGTTGGAAGGGGACCCACAAATATCATGGAGTCCAACTCCGGGCTCCACAGGGGACCACCCAAAAATCAGACCCTATGTCTGAGAGTGTTGTCCAAATGCTTCCTGAACTCTGGCAGCTCATTGGTGTGGCCACTGCCCTGGGGATGGGGAGCCTGTCCCAGTGCCTGAGAACCATCTGGGTGGAGAACCTTTTCCTAACACCCAGCCTGAACCTCCCCTGATGCAGCTCCTTGTCATTTATCTATATAAACAAACCTGGTATTGATTGCTTCCACTCTATTAATTGCTTCTTATAGTTATGGAAGTAGCATTTTTTTTTTATGTTTTTGAATCTTTGTGGCTGGTTAGTTCATAGGAAATAGCACCAAAATGTAAACCATGTATCTGTCTTCCTTATTTTGGAAAGTACAGATAAGTCGTTGTCTTTGTTATCAAAACAAGGTAAGAGCTTATTAGCATTGGTTCTGATTTAATGGCATGAACAGCCTTTCTGATCCTGGAAAGCTTTCTAATGCATCAGCAAGCATCACTTCTTTTCCATACCTGCTTGTCTGAAATTTTTGCATCAAGCTGGGTGAAACTAGTCTGAATATGCTGACTGTTGTGTCAAAATGTAGTGCTGTTGTCCATTTTGAGTGGATCCAATAAATGTCCATAATGATATTGCCTTTCCTCTCTTGAAGGCAATGCTGGTAATGGATACATTTACCTGAATCAGGCAGGTCTATCTGGCTGAAAAAATTCAAGGCAAAATGAGCTTATTTCCCTCTTAAGATTAGGTTTCTGAAAGTATTAGCTAAAGTTAAAGGTTGTTTAACAAACTTGAAGCCACATATCAAGCTGTGAACAAAAAGTAATGCTGAACATTTGAATCAGATCTGTTCCTTTCTATTTTTTTAAGCCATATGTAAAGAAAGGAAAAAAATATATCCACTAGGATTTTAGTGTTTGTAGAACACTTTCTACTATACATGTCAAGACCCTTTGAAAAGCTTACTAAATATGGGAAGAAAATTACAGACATTCCATTTTAGTTAAAGTTCTCTAGCTGTTTTTTAATTGTGTTTTATGTTGTCAAGAATTGCTGGTGAGAAAACAAGTGTCCTGAGTCAGTGGATATTTAGTAACAACTGAAGATTCTTGAGTATTTTCTCTAAGAAACCTTTTGGTCACGATGCATGATCTAAAACAACATTGCCTTCTTCAACCAGCAAGTAACTAGTATGCAAGTCATGAACAGCATTGTATAGGTCTGGACAAGCACTGAAGAAGAAATAGATGTTTATGTTTGCAGCTCTTGAAGTGTTTTTACGGCTATTCTGTGACTAGTCCTTCAGATTTGCTAATGTAGAGCACTGAGATTCCTTACAAATTAGAGTAAAGACGTGGTTACGGTGGCAATTTCTTGTGTTTTTTGTTTTTGTTTTTACTTGCTTACTTGTTTATTTGTTTTAGAGTTGTGACAGCTTTGAGGGTATGTGTAAGTGATGTCTGAAGAACACTAATGCCTGTAGTCCATTCTAAGTATATTGTGTTTAGCGATTGCAGACATTGCTGTTTCCTGGTGCATTCTTATTAACTTATGGACTAATTTTTTAGCGTAGTTACTTTCTCCTTTGCTATTTTAAAAGCCATGCAAACTAGAGCCAAATGTAACCAGTAAAAGTGGAAGCAGGAAAATAAGGTATAAAGTCTTAGCAAACTTACCAAACAAATTGAAAAGCTGCAAGTGATCACACATGTTTTTGTTTATGCTTTCACATGGTTTTGCATTATATATTCTTTTAATCATTTTTGAAAAGTATCTTGTAAACTGAAAAGGTATTAGCATGGGTCTTACAGCCTAATGTTTGTTGCTGTGTGACTAGATTCTTGTGATGAACTGGATTCTCTTAAGTATTACTTTACTGCTGTGAACAAATAAGAAGTATATTTTTAATATGGAGCTCTAAAATTAATTTAGTAAGGTGTTTCTAGTGAAGATTGGGTTGCCTTGATTCAACATAGCATACATTGTAAAATAAAATATTATTGACTGGAGTCCCACTGTCTATAATATCCCTGAATTTCTTTAAAAAATGATGAGCAGTCCTTTTCCATGTATATCAGAATTGCTGATACATGTGCAGTCATGCCTAACTGTATGAGTAGAACTCTTTGTAGATTCGGTTATTTACAGTCCTCAGCAACTAAGGAAACTACATGCAGCAGACTTGCTCCAGGGAAGATTGTGAAAGATACAAAATCTTTAAAGATGACTTATAAAAGAGACCTTTAAATTTTTTTCTTTTCTGCTATTCCCTTCTTGAATAAATAATGCTTTATATATTCTATATGCTGTCATCTGAAATATCTGTAACTGGCAAGAGTGCAGTTCAAACAATTGTTTGAGTTTAGCATTGGAGAACGTAACACAAACAAAACAACTTGGGACTTTTGAGAAGGAAATAGTTATTTTTCCAAATATTTACAGTATTTGCATTTTTATTCTTGCACTGTTGTCTAATTAACATGGTGGCAATTGACTTATTTTTAAAGATTGTTCCCAGAATTCTCAAAATCAATATGGAAAGCAAGAACAGATGTTCCTATGAGTTATAGTAGCCTGTGTTTTTTGTTTATTGTTTTGTTTTTAAGGGTTTTCTTACTCAAAAAAAACTACCTTTCATCATACTGAGACTTCCTCTGTGCACAGTGTAAGCAAAATAAAGAACAAATTCTGTTCTAACAGTTCCTGAAAGCAATGATCACAACCTTAATATTGCATCGTGAAACATGCAGATATAGTTTTGAAATTAAGTAGGTGTCTTAAGTCACAGAAGACTTGTCAATGGATATACAATTTATTTCTGATTTGTTTCCTTTTCTCACTTCCTCCCCAGGTGATCTTAGTAATTACTCTGCTTTCATATATATATATATACTTTTCATAGTAGACTCAGGAAGACTTAAGTGTTTTTAGAAAGTACTCCTGTTGGTGTATAGCTTTAAAACATCTATATGAATCTTAACACACCTTTTGTTCCTTTACTTATAGCTGTTTTTAGCAATGCCTTCATTTGTCAGATTTAATGTAAATTTTATTGTCTGTGAGTAGTTCTGCTGACTTCAGTGCATTTAACCACAGTGCATAAAACTGAGAGCCAGGATCTGAGGCCCACAGGTCTGCACCCGTGGAATTGTCCTAAAACAAGTACATGCAAATGTCCTTCTTGCACCTCTCCCCAGATGCTGCAGAGGTATACAAAGGGACATGGAGTACCAGGTGGGGACACCACTGCTCATAGACAGCTGTGCAACCTCCAGATTAGACCTGGCTGGCATCCAGTCAGCTGGTAGCACACACACAGGAAATAATCTGTCTCTGCTGGCATACCTCTCTTCCTATCTTTGCTCAAATGCCTAGCCCAAAAGGAATAATCATTTCGTATCACCATGGTAAACCATGCTGTGAAATGTTTTGTATCAAACAATATTGAGAATTTAGGTACTGTTGGCAGGCGGTGAGTATCTGAGATCACAACTTAAGGCAAATAAATGTGACCATGGTCTGGTGGAATCAGGGACAACTCTCACTAACAGCTTTGTTTAATAGATATTTACCTACCTCAGTTTAAAAATGTTAGAAGTAATTAATATTTTTAAGTTTTTTGTTTGTTTGTTTTGAAATGCACTGAACTGAGAGGACTTGTGTGAATGTACTTGAGAAATACAGAAAAATAATTTTCTGATTGTAAGTTTCATTGTTTACAGACATTTTTTTGAGTATAGACAGATGTTGAAACCAGAAGTATAAAAAACTTCTAAATTTAATTAAAAAATACTGTTGAAAACTATTTTCTCATATTAAGGCTCTTCTAATTCCAGCTGAAGGTTTTTAAAAAGGAAAAAAAAAAAAAAGATTTTAAACTTGGATTAGGAGATGGGGTATTAGTGTAAAAATTGAAATAAATTTTAGAAAGTTATGTTACCTATATAGTGAATGAAATTAAAAATGAAAAACCATCCAGAATATGATATCTTGAAAGATTTAGTTTCTATATGTATATATAATATGCATATATATCTAGCAAAATTGGCAGGTGATTTCCTTTGTATCTAAACAATCGTGTATACCTCAGAGAAGGAGAGAGGAGCACTTGTGACAGTAGCAGTTATTCTTTTGCTGGAAAAAGTTAACAGATAGTCTGTGCAGTAAAGCTCTTTGGTAAATAATGATGACATCAAATAAACAAAACCCCAAGAAATGATTTTGAATTAACTAGATTTCCTTGACACTTCTGAAAACTTTGACTGCAAATCTCCTTCATGCTGACTGCATATGTGTCTAATAGTTTCAAAATGTGATGAGAATGAGAATGGTACAATGTTTTCTGTTTATGTCAATGGTAAAGAAACCTGATGTGATCCAGCTTGATGTTTGTCTATACTAAAACAAACAAAAAAATCAACTTTGTTTTGTAGCAAAATCAAGAAAAAATGTGGGTTGACTTGTAAAGTTATTAGTAGGATGTAAATCTGAGACAGTTTGAGATGTCAATCAGTTGGCGTATATTTAGGGATAAAAACCTCAAGATTCTGCCATAGATTGTACCTACTGGAAAAGGAAAAATTGCTTGCTGTCTTATATACACTAAGTGATATGATTGAGAATAAGCAGAACTTAATGAGACACAATGAATCCTTAATTTACCTACACTTTCAGCAAAACCTGTTACATGCAGAGGATGAAAAAAATAAGATTAAATGTTGTGGTAGTAGAGCAGGGATGTCATTTTACTGGTGTAATTCACCAATTTGGATTTGGTTTTATTTATGTGCCTGAAAAAATATTTTGTTGAAAGTGATGTTTATGCAATTTATTATGTTAATTCCCAGTTGCAGTGTGAACAATATACACAGTTTTACAAAGACCTGTCAAATACATCCAGGTATATCTAACTGTGGTATTGTTAGTAGGTATACCGTAAGCAATTCCTGAAAAAGGACTGTAGTGTTGGTCCCTTTTATTTTAATCTTCAGGTTCACATGACTCTTCTTATTCTCCATTAATAGGTAGCATAGATCAGTCAGTGTTAAAGGAGTTGCCTCCTGAGCTCCTGGCAGAAATTGAATCCACCATGCCACTTTGTGAACGTGTGAAAATGAACAAGCGCAAACGTAGCACAGTTAATGAGAAACCAAAATATGCTGAAATCAGTTCTGATGAAGACAATGACAGTGAAGGCGCTTTTGAATGTAAGTAGTGCACCATTCTGTTCCTACTGCTAAAGAAGACTAATATTTTGCTGTTACAAAAAATTATTTTTTCAAGTGGGCTAGTATAAAGCATATGAAATTAGGTTTGCTGTCCAGAGAACTACCTGGCCAAAAATCTTTTTTTTTTCTTTTAAAAGAATAATTACTTGATTTAAATTTGTAAGTCATGATGAAAATGGGAAACCATTTCCTGGATTTTTTTTAATTGTGCTACAAAACATTTTTAGACAATCAGATTAAAGAACCCTGTAAAGCAGCTCAAAAAACTTACATACAAAGCTACAAAGCAATGCAGGGAAAAAAAAAGTCAGTACCTAAATTTTAAATTATTCTTAGTTTCACTGATAAGAAAATTGAAGAATTCCCTCTTGAACTTTTCTGACATGATGTATTGAGAATATTACTGCCCAGAAGTTTCTTAAAATATTTCTTCTTTTACTGTTTCTTTGGTATATTGCTGGAAAAACTGAATTACTTCTGATGAGTTCTCAAAATAGTATTTATTGGTCACACTAGTCTTGAATTAAGTGATCTCAAAGGGAGAGAGGAAGCTATGTATAGTTAGAATTTTGCTGTGTGATGAGATAACATTCATGAGAGTCAAAAAATAGTTATACACCTCTTAAGTTAGGAAGGGATTTTCTACTTCTTAATGAGAGTATAGTTAGTTGTATATAGAAGTTCAGTTAGCTAGCACTGAAAAGAAAATTCATTAAAACATAGTGAATCAGGTGAGTCTGAGTAACATCTTAGCAGCATTACCTATATAGGGATACAGCTGAAGTGCCTTTTACTGCTAACCAGAGAAGGCATCTCACAAAATTTTTCTGATTTTCTTTTGATTCTTAGTCTTATGGTCCAAAAGAGAAAGATTGGTTTATCCTGCTTTTTTAATATCTTGTAATGTGTTCCCTCTAACAGATATGCAGTTCTTACGCACACGTACACATAGAAATTGTGGTAGTAATATCTCTGATCTTGATCAAAGAAACAGAATAGAATGTCCCTTTGTTTTTTTTTTTGTTTTTTTTTTTTTTTTGTTTTTTTTTCTGTAAAATACATTGAAAAATGCTGCCTTGACCATGAGTAACAGATCTTGAGGTAACTTGTAATCAGACTTCATTATGGCAAAATATCAATGATGATTTGCTTCATTCAGGATTCTATATTCTCTATCATATAATACCACCAGTTTATAGTGTTAATAATCTGGGACAGGGAATTAAGAAGTAAAGCAAAATTATGTAAGTTGGTTGGGAATGGAGAAGATTGTCAGAAATTTCAGAGACACTTTTGGTACAGCTATTAGTCACAGTGGCTGTTGAAATTCTTAAGGATGAAAGAATGCAAATTAAGAAATACATTCACAGTACTTATATGCTGTAAGTTACTCTAGGTTTATTATGTACAGCCAAGAGATCTGGCCAACAGATTCTAAACAATTCAGTGAGGACATCTGATTTAGAAATTAATTGTAATATTTCTCAAAGAATAGTGTAGAACAAATTCAAGAGACAAAATGATCAAGAGAATGTAAAATTTGTAACAAATACACCGAATAGATTTCTATTGTTACAAATATCTATTTCAGAGTTATTTTGGTTATCTAAATGTAAACTTAAAAATGGGCAAAGTAATTGCTATAGAAGG
Source organism: Stictonetta naevosa (assembly GCA_011074415.1). Taxonomy (NCBI): domain Eukaryota; kingdom Metazoa; phylum Chordata; class Aves; order Anseriformes; family Anatidae; genus Stictonetta; species Stictonetta naevosa. The sequence continues at coordinate 10,342,019 of CM021729.1, forward strand.
TGATTTTTTTATTATTATCTCATTCCATTTAATTAAATGATGAGAAATTAAAAATTGGTGAAATCTTTCTCATACAGCAAGTAATCAATGTATTTTATATAAATGTTTGGCAGAATTCAGAAGCAAATGAGATGCTTACAATCCAGATATTTATGTATACAATTAATATTTTTTAATGTTACTAAAGCTTACATTTTTAGTCAGTTTTACGTACTTCAAAGTAAACTTTTTCGAGCAATGTCTGATTGTGATAATCTGTTGGCATGATCATCTTATTTGCCTTTCAGAACCAACAGAGCTGTAACACATTCTGTTTTGCCATGCAGCATTGATAAATGGTCAATTTAATTTTCAGCTGGAAAAGGATACTGGAAGTTACTTTTCTCATGGAGAAGTAGCTGGGGTCAGAATTCATCTGACAGGATTTAAATAGCTATTGGTGATGCGTAAGCTCTGGAGACGAAATTCATCTACCTGTTTCATGAGGGAATACTGTCTCATGAGGGAAAGAAGCAGCAATTAAGATGTATGAAGCTTTTTTCCATTAAACACTCATTTCTTTATCCAATGCATGCAGTTCAAGTAACCCAGATAACCATTCATTTCCTTAGTTGCAGTTAGTTTTAGAACTGAACCGTTAGTAGTTCAGACTTTGTTAACATGACTGTTCTGTCTCCAGAAGGAAGTCTGATCCAGAAGCAACACAGCTCAAAGCCCAAGCTAAGTTATTATCTTAAAGTATTGGACCACCTCTTTGCAGAAATTTCGTACTGTGTTTTCAGAAGTGGGAAAAGTGGGTGCAGTGATGAGCATTATTATCACCCTGGCTTCAATCATTTTTTATTCATACTGAGCCTGGGCTGCTTATTGGCTATATCCTGATATATATAAGTCTCTTTACTGTGATGCTCAGTAAGCTGGCATTGTGGAAATGATTTATTAGTTCTCTTCCAATTCTTTATAAATGTTTGGAGCCATTTTGCTCAAAAGCCAACCCTATGTACAGCCATACCTTTCTAAACTTCAGGAGAGTTTGATAGAGACATACAGATGTAAGGTCTGTTACATGCTGCTTCACAATAATAATAAACTCTAATAGTATAGAATATTTGGGAGCCATTTTGATCTTCACAGTACAGCCCGTATTAGATGCCTTATAGTTAGCCCAGTCATCCTGTTTTATTAAATAATGGAGAGTTACATGGATGAAACTACATCCTCCTCCATTTCCTTTTTGTATTATGTTTTAGCACCTTCTCCCTTAACAATGTACAAGACTGTCTTTGATAATAACAGAGTACTCTACTCTTTGTTCCTCTCTCCACAATATTTTATTTCCAACAAATCTCTGTTTCTGTAGAGAACTTATATCCCAGTTTCTTAAAAATCAGTTCTGCTGTGTTTATTTGTCTTGACTGAAAAGTGGTTATAAAAACCTTCAGAGGTATATACTCACTGCTTAGCACAGAATTGTGACTCCAGCTTTCTCCTTTCACTGAATTAACTGCCATAAATATTACAGGACAAGCTTTTGGGTGTCTTGGCAAAACAGAATACTTTTAAGCAGCTAGAATTTTAAGTCTGGTTGAAGTTTGTTGTGTTAGATGGGCAAAGTGAGCACTGAATTGGACCTAATAATAGTCACAATTATGTAACTGAAGAAATTATGTCAGTGTTCTCATATGAAAGGAAAGGATGAAGATTATTTTGATTTGTTTCACTCTCCATTGTTTAAAAAGACAAGCGTGCTTTAAATTAATCTCTTAAGTATTTGCTAGTGTCTTTGTCGATTTCAGGCATGATTTTCCTGTAATTCAAAATGAATTGTTAAATTAATGCCATAATAGAATTTTATATAATGGTTTTAGAGTGTTTCACTTGTTTTACGGTACAGCTATATATAATCATTTTACTTGTAAATACATAATTTTGAACTATAAAAAAATGAATTTTTATACTTAGAATGAAAATGAATTTCATTTCTAGCTTCTCGAAAAAGACATAAAAAGGATAGAGATGAAGCTTGGGAGTATGAAGAACATGACAGAAGAAGTTCTGGTGACCACAGGAGAAGTGGTCATTATCATGAAGGAAGGAGGACTTCTGGTAGTGGTCGATACCGTAATCGCAGTCCCGATGACTCTGATATGGATGATTATTCTCCTCCTCCTAGCCTCAGTGAGGGTAAATGAAAAAAAAAAATCTAATTTTCTTACATAATACTAGTGCATTTTTAAAGGATAAGCTGCACTTTTTGAAATAAACATCTTTATATGGCGTATTTAATATAAGCATAAGAAATGTAAACAACCTTTATTTTCATTTTGAGAAAGGATTTGTTTTACTCTTTATTCTTTTAACTAGTGGCAAGAAAAATGAAGAAAAAAGAAAAACAAAAGAAGAGGAAAGCTTATGAGCCTAAACTAACACCTGAAGGTAATTTTAGAAGACTTATTTTCTTCAGTTTATATTTTCTGTATTGTATATGAAACAATTATACATACATTTATTTTTCTTTTCTTTTTTTCACCAGAAATGATGGATTCTTCAACTTTCAAAAGGTTCACTGCTTCAATAGAGAATATTTTGGAAAATCTGGAAGACATGGATTTTACAGCTTTTGGTAATATGTCTGAAATTTTCAAACTGCTTCCCCAAATAGAAACACAACAAAAGCCAAAAAAATTGCATCTCAGTATTTTAAGACTTCCTTCTGACTGACTTAATTGCCTGTGACCTACGTTAGGGTATGTTGTGTTTATATGGCTTCCATCTAGAGTGGGAGCCTTTACTTTTCCAATTTCACTTGCTGCTTGAGGCAGAGGATCTTATTACCTTCACCCTGCAGAATCCAACAGGGTCGTAAATCATAATGAGATAAGTAATAGTCTACTGGAGTTCATCTGCTGTGGCCTTTGACCTAACAGAGCTTGATTATTCAACACAAGCATCAGAGTGTCTTACATGCTTATAGCTGAGTTACTGAATCTCTGTGTAGTCCTTAGTCCTTTCACTTGAAAATCAGTGAGCTTAGCTTCAGTGTCGAAGTAGTTCAGGCTAACCAAAATGACTTTCAGTTGAAATGGATAACAGAGAACTCAAATAATCTTTTCCCTACAATCTTTATCACAGCATTAGAACAAGGAGGGGAGCATAGTAAACAAATCAGTACGGTTTAAAAGCAATCTTGTTTTTAAAGTAATGCTTGGTTTTAAAAGTGAAGTCATTGGCTCTTTCTATGTTTTGTAATGTCATGTTTTTGTGTGTGTGTTTAGTATCATATGCATTTTTCAACAACTGTTCTGTCCCAGATTCAAACTACAATCATTTGTGATTTGCTTTGCTGAAATGAGGGTGGTACTGCAAGAGGTGCAATAAATGGGTTTTGATATATTAAAAATAGTTTTAGTCGATGACTTTCAGAAATGGATGAATGATGTTAGGCTGTTAGAAGATATTTCAGAACATATGATCAGTTATATTGAACAAGTAGTTGTTTTGTCACAACCAAAAATCATCGTCATCTGTCTTTGTTAGATGGAACTATGAGATGTTAGCTGTTTGGAAAAACGTTTTTTTAGCAAGTTTTCTTGCATTTGCTTTTTCATATTGGCTGTAAATACTGTATTCTTTGACATGTTATTAGAAATAGTGATGATTTTTTTTTTTAAGGTGATGATGATGAGATTCCACAGGAATTGCTACTGGGAAAACATCAGCTTAGTGAGTTGGGTAGTGAATCTGCAAAAATCAAGGCAATGGGCATTATGGACAAGGTACATCTTCATAGTCTTTACCTCTTTTTGAACATTTAATTTCATTAAAATTGCAAAATACAAATGTCCCCCTGTAATATTATTTCACCCTCTTCAGCTGTGCATGAGACATACCATGAACAGGTATGCTTATGCTTGAACTGAGCTCAAGTACTTCAAAAGTTACCACATCACAACTGTTACTGTCTTTGACGCTGAGGTATTTTTGGTGAATGGTCTTTCTGTATCAGTGGTAACTGAGAGCACTGTGTACCAATATATAGCACATGTTCCTGAGCAGTAAAATCTAAAATAATCTATTTTCACAAAAGCACATCAACCCATAGTCTTTGTTCCTTACAGATAGTGTTGAGCAACTATAGTAAAACAGAATCTACCTTCAAAGTCAAAAAATCTACTCTTTCTAATATAATCTATCAGATCATTGTAAATATGTGGTGGCCATCTGACACATTACTGAATTGCTTATTTCCTCTTTCTCTCCAGAAAACCCTTTCGAACTTAAAAGATAGGTGCTAGAATTCATTTTCTGTAAACTGCATATTGTGATTTCTTTGCTCTACTCTTCCTGACTTCAGTTCAAGACAGCTTTGTGTGTTGGTGCATACTGTTGGTATTACACCTGTAGAAGCAATTTTCTTGCTTTCCTTATTTATCTTCATAGAACTCTTGGCTTTGGGCAGTCTTATGCTACCTTCTTACCCTGCCTGCTCTTGAACACTTATATTTATGAAGTGCATGTGAAGCCACTTATTAAAGAAGTCACTCTGAAGGATTTTAACCCAAGATTTATATTTTCCTCCTGACTTTTTCTTCAGTCCTGCCTATCTTCATCTGTAGGAGGACGTTTTCAACCTGAGTGTTTTGCCCTCTTGATAGTTCTCACCCTTAACCTTAGTTCCATGTTTTTTATACACAAGTCCATACCTGTATATGTAAAATCAGAATTTAGTTGATTCTAAGAATGAGTACCAGTATTATCTGGATGAGTTCTTCTGGAGTTCAGCATATTCTGCAGATTATTATTCCATTGTAATTCTGTAGAACCATCAGTAAGCGATTTTGAGTTACTTTTTTCATCATGCTAGTTTTTCAAAGTTAAGAAAAAGAATTACTAAGAGTACATTTTCCCTGTGTTAGCACTCAGAGAATTTTATTTTTGCTTTTCTATAAGATTTGGATTTTCTTCTAATAAGTCTTTATATGGTCAGACAGAATATGATTCATAAGTGGATTTGGTAAATTCCAGTTTCCAGAGTCAAGAATATATAACTATACAACATTATTGGCAGATACTCTGTTTTCAATCTATTCCTACAAATTTTGTTGGTTTAAAAAGCAGTTTGTTTGAAATCTTAGAACATATTTTACTAATTCAATTGTATTATCAATACTATCAATCATGCTCTGTCAGAAACTGACAAGTCAAGATCAGATCCTTATGTCAAAAATACTTAAAATTGAAGCTTAATGCTAGAATTCCATAAAATGTTCTCTCCTTCATCCATAGACTTATTTTCAGCAATTTGAAAGCCTTTTTGTTCCTACAGCTGCTTGATGTGTTTGTTTTCTTGTTGTAGCTCTCAACAGATAAAACAGTAAAGGTCCTGAATATTTTGGAGAAGAATATTCAAGATGGATCAAAGCTTTCTACGTTACTTAACCATGTGAGTTTCAAATTCCATCGTTTCACACCACTGTTCAGCATAGGATTTTCTTCACTTGAGTCCCATTCAGTGATAATTTCAGATGCTTTGTGTGTGCCTGAAAGGATTTTCTGGTTTTACATGTATGTGATTAACAGGTTGTCAAATTTTAAGATTTGAAGTAAAATTCAGTTGATTATATGCTTTTTGTACTAAATGCTTTACTATAGTACTGCTAACAAACCAGAGTGTTGGGAGTAGTTATCTTTTGATTTAATTTTAAATTTATAATAGTTTCAATCTGAAATATTTGTGGCTACTGGTATTACTTACACCAGTGAAAATTTCTTTGCTACTTCTCTATAAAACTTCCCTTACACAGCGGTAGAAAGGATGGCTTTCCTGCAGAGCATATTCCTCCCCTAAGTATTAAGAACTGAGGAGGCATTTTAAACCATAGTATCATAATATCCAGAGTTGGAAGGGACCCACAAGTATCGAGTCCAGCTCCTGGCTCTACACAGGACTACCTAAAAATCAAACCATGCATCTGAGAGTATTGTCCAAACTCTTTCTGAACTACGCCAGCTCAATGCCATGACCACGTCCTTGGGGAACTGCTCCTCATACATATCCCCTTGTAGACCCCGCACCATCTTTGTTGCTCTTCTATGGACATACTTTATATGTCCTTCTTACATGCTTCTATATTTTATAAATTCTTTTATGGTTTTTTATATAATGTTGTTTTATCCAAGTGTTATATTCTTCCTATGTTACATTTATTTAGGTTCGTTCTTAGGCTGCAAAGTTAGTCATCAGCATAAACAAAACTAATAGGAAGTTTACAATTTTATTTATTTTTTCTGTTACGCTTAAATCTGCGTCTGGATTTTGAGTTTTTGTGGGGTTGAAATACAATAGTTCATATATGTTTATTTTTACACTGTCTAGACAAAACAATATACTATCAAGAATAGTGTTTTTGAGTTTTACAGAAAAAAATCTGAGAAATTTAGAGAGATTATGTATATTGGAAAAGAAGAATATGAACTTGGAAATGAATGTCTTCAGTAATATGAAAAATAAGTGAATAGGAAGTACTGTTTTTTCTGCCTTGTTGCAACATGATTGAACCTTCTTTACCCAGTGCTAAAACTAAAAGGATATATTTGATAAGACATATTTTTAAACCCACTGAAATTAAATAGTTGAGTTGGTCTGTGGAAAGTTTTATTCTCATGAATTTCATGTGACTTTTAATAGTCTTATTGTGTGAGAGTTCCCTCTAGTGGCAAAAACTAGACTGGTAAAAGCAGCAAATGATACGCATAGACCACTAAGGACAATACTAGATGAATGAGTTCGGTTTTAAGTATGTCAGTCTTAAGTAGAGAATGCAGCAATCTTCTTTCATAGCTCTTCCCAATGATATACAGAAAGTTTCTGTGTGTTTTACCAGAACAATACAGTGGGATATTGAAGATTTATAACTTAGGGAGAAGTACTGCAAACTTATTGGTAGTAAAACAACCAGTTGATTTATAAAACAAACTATCCTTGTATCATAAACGAATGTGCTTGTTTGTAAGTATATTAAAATGGCATTGGTATATTGTACTTGGTAAGGATAAATATTTGACTTTTTGTTTACACTATCCTGCTTTTCTTGCCTCTTGCAGAACAATGACACTGAAGATGAGGAGAGATTATGGAGAGATCTTATTATGGAAAGGGTGACAAAATCTGCGGATGCTTGTCTTACTGCTATCAATATTATGACGTCACCAAATATGCCTAAAGCTGTATATATTGAGGATGTAATAGAAAGAGTTATTCAATACACAAAATTTCATTTGCAGAACACTCTCTATCCGCAGTATGACCCTGTATATAGAGTGGATCCTCATGGTGGTTAGTATACTAAAGAATTTTAAAATATCTTTTCACATTAGATTTATGTTTTGCTTTATATATACATATGCTTTATATATACATATATATGTATTGCATGATCATGCAAGTGATATGACTTCCCTGAAGATTTTTATTTTTTTTTTATACTGGTAGTTCTTTCATATCACATATGGCATCTGAATTAATGCTTTATGTAATATTGAGGATAATTAAATATAGAGTAAAGTAACAATGAATTAATTGCATCCTCTGAGTAACGTGGTCATTTTAATGTTTAGTTGTACTGTAATAGCTATAGCCATTTGGACCAGGGTATAAAGAAGTTTGTCTCAAGTTTTTCTTCTGTCTGTAGTTACTATATGCATCAATAAGTCATTTTGTAGTCATAATCCCTGCTTATGTAATGATTTATTTTAGAGAATTTTTTTTTGCCTTTAGCATTTTGTTGTCATATACATATCGTCAGATGTGGGTGTCAAACATCAAGAACTGTTTTAAAAATCATGAATCCAGAATTCAGAACAAATACTGTTTTGCATCAGTTCTGAAATTAATTCTGAAAAAAATTAATGTCATATGAAATTCTTGCCTTCCAGCTGGAAATAAATACTTTTTCATCTGTAAACAATTGGATTAACACAGTTGTCATTGTAGAGTTGTTTGGGGGACATTCTTTGAGAAAACAGTTATCTTTCTATTTAATGGAAGTGAAACACTGAAAAAATTAACAAAAATATTTTTGATTTTCTAGGTGGTGTTTTAAGTTCAAAAGCAAAGCGTGCCAAGTGTTCCACCCACAAGCAAAGAGTTATAGTGATGTTGTATAACAAAGTTTGTGACATTGTCAGCAGTTTGTCAGAGTTGCTAGAGATACAGCTTCTTACTGATACAACTATTCTTCAGGTAAATTTTGTCAGAAGAATGTCTGAGAATGTTGTGTTTTTTTTAGTTTGTTTGATTTGGTTTGGTTTCGTTTTATTTTTGTTCCTTTTATTTTCCCAGAGAGACTGTAAAGTGTCAATGACATGAAATATGAAATCAGTACATAATTTTTGCACATATTTACATAGGCTGACAAGTCTCTGCGTAGTATGTTATCTTCCTGTTCTCTTCTTCAATCTTTAAGGGTTTTTATTGTACACCTAAGAACAGTTTAGCATCATTGTATTCAATTTGCAAATAATGTGAATTAATATGTGTTGTTGAATACGTTACCTGATGAATGAATGCTTGTAACATAGCATGAATATCAGTTTGCCAGTCAAGTACACTTACAATAATTTCTTTCCATTGATAGGTATCATCTATGGGAATAACACCTTTCTTTGTAGAAAATGTCAGTGAGCTACAGTTATGTGCCATAAAATTAGTGACCGCAGTAAGTAATTTTTAATATGCAATTTTATGTTCCTCTGTGTCCAGGTTACTAGGACATATACATAGGCTGTATTTTTTGCTAGTAGAGAATTAGAGCTTTAAACTAATTTTATTTTTTCATGTTTTTACAGTTTGGTATTATAAGGTAGGAATAGTATTAAATCTACCTGAGCTGCTCCTATTTGCAGAGGAGCAACTTAAGCAAGGAACTTAATTATTATGTGGTCTAAAGTCTAAACACAAACCCCTCTCTCTTACCTGTCCTCTCTTGTTTAAAAAATCATAGCAACATGATTTTCCTAATTTTCTTCGTTAAGATATGAATTTATGGAATGGAATAAGCTAGAGAACTAGCAGGATATTTTTATAATAGAATAAGTTATTTTCCCTGGAAGTGGTGGATATATGAAAAATTCATGGGGCAAATAAAATACAATTCAGGAAAAATGTAGTGTAACATATATATGGTTGTTTAAGTGGAAAATGTTCATCTTTGTAAGGATCATATGCTCCTGAACTTATCAAAAGGCCTGAACAAAAGAAGAAGCAAATTCTACGATCTTAACCATAAATTTAAAGAATATTTCATATCAGGCAAATATTAAAGACAAACATATGAAGTAAAACTGGATTGCCAAATATGTTCTGTAACTGTGTATGTGTTCATGTTAATTTATGCTACCATAGAGCTTTGCTATATACTGGTGTCTGAAAGCTTAGTATTATACTATTTGACTTACACAGTGTATTTCTACCATTGACTAAAATCTTTAAGATATACAGTATTTTTAAGAGCTATTAGACATCTGTGTTGTTAGAATACTTTTAAAATCTTTATTTGAAAAAGTTTTCATGTATTTTATAAAGAAATACTTTGAAGAAATAAAGTAATGTGTTAAAACCAAGGTATGCATTAAAAGTCAAGTGAAGTATATGTTACTACATCTAATTTTTATAGATTTAGCAAGAAATATTGTATGTAACAATTAATAACATTTTAACAATTCTGTAACTGTTAAATAGGTGTTCTCCAGGTATGAAAAACACAGACAGCTAATACTAGAAGAAATTTTCACTTCCCTTGCAAGACTACCAACTAGCAAGAGGAGTTTGAGAAACTTCAGGTAATTTTTGCATAGATCGCTAACTTGTAGATGGAAGCATTCACAGTTCTGTATGTGTAGAATTTTCTCTACAGGGAGAGCAGAGTTCCCTGACAAACATATCTTGTAAGAGTCACTGTTTCTTATGCCATCATATTTATGCTTGGTTACAAAAATAATTGAAATATCTGGTTAGTCTTCTCCGTAAGGAGTGATGTTCTAAAGTGTAATGTTAGTGTGCATTCAAAAGGATCCTTGTTTCAAAAATCTTTGATTCTATTTATATGCAGCTAGATAATTTCTTCATTGTTAAAACCTAATAGGAGATTTATTGCTGAATGTCTTTGAGTACTCTTTACAGGGTATCAAACTAATACTCCTTTAAATGAGTTTCATATAGGAACTTGCTTGGTTTATGTTAAATGTGTTTAAAGTGCTTCCAGTGCATCTTCTGAATAATAAGTCCAGGTTCAGTCTAAAAGAAAGAATCTGACACTGAATCTTTTAAGTTGAATTCAGTGACCCTAATGTTAACCTGTGTGATTTCATAATAGTCATCAAAGACATCTAATAAATAAGAACATGGTAGGTATAGGACCATAACTAGTGGATAGCTTCTTTGAATTAGGATCTTTGCTGGAACAAAGTCTTCATCTCAAGTCCACAGTGACTACACTATTCATCTGTAAAAATCCTAGCTCTGGTCTGTCAAAGGGCATTTCCTATATGTGGCTACAGTCGTGAAGGGGACAGCTTTTGCAAAATTTCATATGGAAAGATTTTTTTTTGTACATGTAGTCAAAAATAACTTATAATAATTGAATTAAATAGGATAACTGCAATGTTTTGTGTTCTGTTATTATTTTGATAATATAGGGAGAGTTATGTCAGAGATTGACCTTTTTCATATTGCTAAAGGTAATATTAGGTGTTATTAATGCATATATGAGTAGATAAACACCATACCATTTGTCAGGTTAAATCACTTGGAAGGGGAGAAATGTGAGTTTTGATGTATTCACAGTGGTCATAGAAACTTAAAGACACTCTTGCATACTGAAGTTTAAAGTCTATTACGCTACCTGATATTACCATAGATGTAACTCTTGTAGAAGCCGGTCCAGGTCACAATGACTATTTTCTCCTGTTAAAAAGTTCTCCGGATTCCAAGTATATTAAATAACACAGAAGTAGTAAATTATTAGGGCAACAGTTCATTAGCTTTTTTATGCTATGTTGGAAGTTGGCATGGCATTATAAATAATAAGCCTATTTGTAAGTAGCTTAGCCCATAGGTGTTTCATAGAATCACAGAATGGCTTGGGTTGGAAGGGTCCTTAAAGATCATCCAGTTCCAACACTTCTGCCATGGGCAGAGATGCTATCCACTAAATCAGGTTGCCTCGCACCTGATTCAACTTGGCCTTGAACACCTTCAGGGATGGGGCATCCACAGCTTCTCTGGGCATCTTGTTCCAGTGCCTCACCACCTTCTGAGTGAAGAATTTCTTCCAAACTTCTGTTCTAAATCTCCCCTCTTTTATTTTAAAGCCATTCTTCCTTGTGCTATCATTATCCACCCAAGTAAAAAGCCACTCTCCATCTTTTTTATAAGCCTTCTTTAAGTACTGAAAATCTTCAGCGAGATCTCCCTGGAGCCTCCTTTTCTTCAGGCTGAACAAACTGAGCTCTCTCAGCCTGTCTTCAAGAAAGAACCCAATATCAAATTACTTTCCTTCATAGAAGAGGTGCTCTAGCCCTCCGATCATCTGTGGTCCTCCTCTGGACCCATTCTAACAGCCCCACATCCTTCTTGTGCTGGGGACCCCAGTCCTGGATGCAGCACTCCAGGTGTGGCCTCACAAGTGCAGAGCAGAGGGGCACAATCCCCTCCCTCCCCTGCTGCCCACCCCTCTGTTGGTGCAGCCCAGGACGCAGTTGGCCTTCTGGGCTGCAAGCACACACTGCTGGCTCATGTCGAGCTTTTTGTCCACCAGAGCCCCCAGGTCCTTCTCTGCAGGGCTGCTCTCAATGGGTTCTTCTCCAGTCTATGCTCATGTCTGGGATTGCCCCGACCCAGTGGTAGCACCTTGCACTTGGACTTGTTAGGTTCACATGTGCCTACTTCTTGAGCTTGTGTTAAACTTATTAAATATTTCTGTAGATTTTCAGTGCCTGAGCTTCACAGATATTCTGGTAGTCATCTGTGGGCTGTTTCAGTTCATCTCTCCTACCTAAGAATACTTACTGTTTTTGTTAGATCCAATCTTTCACTTCATGAGAGAGAAGCAAATGACTAGTTAAATGTCTAGAATATAGATTTCTAGCTGTGGTAAAAGCATTATAAATCTTAAAATTATTTAGAACTCAAAATAGTTTTGTTTTATTTTAGTGTTAATGCTGTCCTTTTCATATTAACAGGTTAAATAGCAGTGACACTGATGGAGAGCCCATGTATATTCAGATGGTAACGGCATTAGTTCTGCAGCTTATTCAATGTGTTGTGCACTTACCATCTGCAGAAAAAGATTCTAATTCAGAGGAGGAATCAAACAAAAAAGTAAGGAAGATAGTTTTAAGAAATCCTATTTTCTTATTTTTTTTCTTCTTTTTTTCAGGAATGACTGTGTTTGTGGGTATAATGTTTTATGATGGTGGTCTAGTAATCGGACAGTGTTATTTTGTCCACTGTGTAATTATTCATTGCATGAGACATACTGATCTGTAAATAATATTTCAATGTATGCTCAAGTGTTAGTCTAATAAATCTTCTTATTTTTAGGTGGATCAAGATGTGCTTATTACTAACTCATATGAAACAGCCATGAGAACAGCACAAAACTTCCTTTCTATTTTCCTTAAGAAGTAAGTACATTTATATTCTTTAGCGTATTGATGAAGCCAATTCTGAATAAAGTCTGTCACTCCTCGGGACAAACCTAACTACTTAACAGCGCTAAATACCGACTAGTGAAGTTACTTATAGCAATGTACTTCATAGATCCCTAAGAGAGTTACTTTTCTGGACAAAAAAAAATATTGTGTGGAGAATTCTTTAAACATGTAACAACTGTCTGGTAGCTTCTATAGAATACTTTCATTAGGTTTCTGTTACTCATCTGAAGCATGAAAGAGAAGGATGAATAAATATTTGAGTGGTGAAACCAGATTCATTCAGTCATCAGAATGACTAAGAAAGAGAAAACCTAGAAATACTTTCATATAGCTGAAGTTAGGAATGTCAATAGCTCAACAGGAAGAAAAAAATATATATATATGTATATTCAGGTATATATAAGTATACCTGAATATAAATATTTATATATACCTGAATAATCTAAGTATTTTTTAGAAAAAGTCCAGAGGTTTTTACTGTGTAATTTCCACTGTTAAACTGAGAGGCTGTTTAAAGATCTAGCCATCTCTCTGCATAATTCTGATATTAAAGAAGTTAAGACTGTCACAGGTAACTGAAACATATCAGGTTGAATTTTACATTCTGATTTTAACCATGAAGTACATAATACTGAGAAGTCTTATCACTCTGAAATTAGTCAGACCGGGCTTAAAGAGTCTAGAATCAATACCTCCTAAATACACCACTCCAGCCTGAGGTTCAGAATTTTACCTACGTCATCCATACTTTTCATGCAGGCTTTAACTCAAAATAATAAAATGAAAAAACTCAGGAAAAAAAAAATCATGGATTAGCATGCAGTGCAACTTAGAGTTAAAAATGTTAGAACTATTTGTCCTTTACTGGCTAAAATCCTTTTTCTTTTAGAATCACTTAAAACTTGTTTTTTCTGATTAACCATAGGATTGCTTTTATTTACATCAGAAGAAGCGCTAAAATGTCTCTAAGATGTACTTATATAATGCATTCTTTTGAACAGGTGTGGCAGTAAACAAGGGGAAGAAGATTATAGGCCACTGTTTGAGAACTTCATTCAAGATCTTCTTTCCACAGTCAATAAACCAGAATGGCCAGCTGCAGAGTTGCTACTTAGCTTATTAGGAAGGCTATTGGTAAGGGATTCTTGTTTTTAACTATGAAGACTTGTTTATTTCATCTCCATCTATTACAGGAATGTTTTTAGATAGTTGGAGCAGACATACAACATCTAAGGATTTTTTTACATGTATCACTTACTGTAAATACTAAAGTTTAAGTACGAAGATCATTGATAAGCAACTTGGAAAAAGTCATATGTAAATTGTTTCTCACAGAAGTCCACTTCTACTATTCTGTGACATTTTCCACATTTAAAAAATGGCATTCTATACCAGATATTCATTTAGAGTAAATTCAGATTAATAGCTGTAACTATTCATGTTAAATATCTTCTCTGGACTGTTCACTTAGCACAGAATCTGAAAACAGTTAGGTAGGTAGTTCCTGTACCAATATCATTTGTTTATGAAATATGGAATTTTACAGAATGTGAACATTTTTGCTAATGTGTTTTTAGAGAGTTATTCTTCAGTATTAATTACAGTGTAATTAACACAGTAACTTCACAAAATCACAGAATGGTTAATTTTGGAAAGGACCTCTGGAGGTCATTTGTTCCAATCATTCTTCTCAAGCAAGGACACCTCTAGAGCAGGATGCCCGAAGAAAGAGACTCTACAGCCTTTCTGGGCAGCCTGTCCTTGTGCTTTTCCACTCATACGGTAAAGAAGTGCTTCCATATACTCGTTTAGAACCTCTTGTGCTCCAGATTATGCCCATTGCCTCTTGTCCTGTCACTGGGCACCACTGGTTCCATCTTCTTTGCACCCTCCCTTCAGGTATATGTAGACATTGATGAGATTCCCCTATGAGCGTCCTCTTCTCACGGCTTAATGGACCCAGCTCTCTCAGCCTCCCCTCACAGGAGAGGTGATTCAGTCCCCTGATCATTTTAATAGCCCTTTGTCAGACTCTTTACAGTATGTCCACATCTCTCTTGTACTGCATGGGGCAGATGTGGACACAGTCAGTACTCAACTTGCAGCCTCACCAGCACTGAGTAAAGGGGAAGGATCACCTCTCTTGATCTGCTGGCAATATTTTGCCTAATGCAGCTAAGAATACCACTAGCCTTCTTTGGGCACACTGCTGACTTATGTTCACCTTGGTGTCTACCCGGACTCCTAGATCCTTTTCTGCTAAGCTGCTTTCCAGCTGGGTGTCACCCCAGCGCAGTTGGGCAGCAATCCATCTCCATATCAGAGAATGTAGCAAGGACCTGAGATCAGCCATGGGCCTCCTTCTTTGATGCCTACAATGCACTCTTCTGCGTGAGCTGCTATGCAAACTGCTGTGTCTGTTGGATGCTTCTGTTAGCTATACTCTGGGACATGTGCTCTAGATTAGGCCTTTATGAAGGCCTCTCCTCAGCAAGTAGCTAGGCACCAGCTAAAGGGATACTTGACCCCCTTTTCTTAGTGGGGGGCAGCTGCAACAGAAGCTCCTGACATCAGGGGTTGTCAGGTCAGTGGTTGTCTAATCATGCTTGTTAGAAACCCCTTGAGCTCATTAGGAGCATCTAGACCTTCTGCAGGCCCACACCCTACTGGTCTCCCCTATCTTTGTCCTTGCCTAACAGCAGCAGTCAACCTCAAGTTCCTCAGACGATTGCCAGGAGTTCCTCAGTGCTCCTTGACCATGGAAGTTCTGAAGTTTTCTGAAGTTCCCCAAAGCAGGGCCAAAGACTGCAACACAAATGGTTGCATCTGTTGGTTGTTTCTGTTAGCTGTGCTAACAGCTAATTTGATCTGGGTTTTTGTTGGTTTTGTTTGTATATTTTTTCTTTTTGAATTTGTTATGGTCCTGTTCCTCGTAAAATGTAGCTTTCATTACAGTTGTGTGAATAATGAGGAAGATGTATTTTGATTATTAAGATCTATGCTATACTAGATGTCTGGTTGATTTTATGAAAGTGTATACTTAAAAAAAACTAACAGGCACACATGTAGAGAAGGAGAATAAAAGAAAAAAACAGTAATACAAAATAAGGATTGTATCTGGTGAGAAAGTAAATGACAATTTTACTGAATATGGAGGTTAGGTAGAGATTTTAATAAGGTCACCCAGTATCTTGTGATCTCAGCTATAAAATAAAAAAATTAAAAGTATATATTCTGCTTTTCTTAGGTTCACCAATTCAGTAACAAATCAACAGAAATGGCTTTAAGAGTTGCATCACTTGACTATCTTGGAACTGTAGCTGCAAGACTGAGGAAGGATGCAGTCACTAGCAAAATGGATCAAGGATCTATAGCCAGAATCCTCAAACAGGTGTGTGAGAGATCCCATGCCAGCTGGATTCAGTTGGATTGAGATGTGTCCATTCAAACGTTTGAAAATTACTAAGTTTTCTTTAAAAAAGCTAAAAGCAAACAATATCTCCAACAGAAAACATGTGAAGAATCAGTTTTCATTGTTTTCCAGAAATCTGAACCAAATGTATTTGATTTATACGTATCACATTTCTTATCTCATCATGAGTATATTAAGTGGTTAATTACAGTGGTAAAACCAGTTTTACTGTAACAATATAGAGGAAATAATGGAGTGACAGCAACAGATGAATTCTGTCTTCAGAGGCAATAAAAATATATATGTATGTAAGTATTTTCTGTCACAAACTGGTAATTGAGCTTATGGCACTTACACAGGTTTTAGAGAGTTCAAGTCTTCAGCCTGTAAGGTTAGATTTTATATGATGTATCTGGTATTGGTCATCTTTATTTTATATGTTGGACTTGCATATATCTTTCATTAGAGAATGCATATGTGCATTTCTGCTAATGCCGATTATCAAAATGTTTCCAAATCTGCAAGGGTGGCAACAGTTATCAAAGTGATATATGCTTTTGAGTTCTCTACTGCACATAGTATGAGAAAATCATCAGGTCTTATGTGTCCTTCTAAAAATATGGACTTGCGCATTTCTTATGGGGCCTATACGCTTCTTTTTTGAACTATTACCTGCTTACAATGTGATTAGATCTGAAGTTAAGTAGTCATGTCAAATTCACTATATCAAAATTTCCCTTTCAGTAGCCTGAAAAAGTATTCAGATCTATTTTATGTATTCTATAATGACTGCTACAGATCTATGCTGGAGGGAACAATTCCACAATCCACAGGCATTCAAATAAAAAATCAAAACTCATCTACTCTTTTGTGAGGCTGATAATTGCCATAACTGTTGTTGATTAGAATATTGTACTATATAGAGTGTCAAATCTTCACGCTCATGGTTTAATATAATACGTGCTTCTGTGTGCTAGTGAATTATTATTCTCTTCTATTGGCAGTGATTCTGACAATTCTACATCAGATTTTGTAGGGAAATGTTTTAGAAGGACCCCTTTCTCTTTCCCTATCTCCAGAAGTTATAAAGGTGTTGAAAGATATTCCAGCAAGATATGTATGCAAATAGTAACCTGATTTTTATTTTTTAACAGGATCAGGTAGTAACTAGGCATTGACAGCTGTAGAAAATAAAATTGCTTTGGGCAATTGAGTGCTAAAAGCATTTTTTTTTCAGTTATTTAGGAACTTAACATCAATGATCGTGGATAGTACCATCCATACATTATGGAAGTATAAACTATGCAGTACGATTAGTATGGGTAGACAGTGTGTTTATAAATGATTTATAAGAAAAAATAACTACATAGAAATGTTTGTGTGACAGGTAAGCTTGAATTTATTACTCAGATGGAAAGACAGTAAGAGGATCTATTGGTAGACATAGTCAGCTCTAGTAATCAGGAAATTATCAGTATTATCAGAAAAGGGCTTACACCTCTAAAGATTGTTCTTTCCAGTTGAGTTGAACACTCAGACTATTTGATGTTTCCTTCTACCCTCTGATACTGCTACCAGGGTATTCCCCAATGACTGATGAATGCTTATAAGTTTCTACTGTGGTTTGGACTCTTGAACAATATAATCAGATTTAGGAGAAAATCTATTAATTAGTTTTTCTCTTTATACTCTGATCCTCTGGACTGTAACTATACCTTTTTCCACTTGCTCATGTTTGCAAGCCATATTATGTACTGCACTTGTGACAAAATTCTCAAACTATGTTGTTCCTGCTGAAGTTAAAGTTCTTTAAGTTGTGAGGTTTATTGCTGAAGAAGAATTTTTTTTTTGTAGCTGAAGAAGATTAAACCAGAAATTATTCTATTCTACTTTTATTATCAATATTGAATATGATTTCACTTATGGGCTTTTTTTCCTGATTGTTCTGTTGTTGTTTTTTTTACTTGTTAGAAAATACTTAGAGTTCATTATGCACGTTATCCAAAAATTTAACATTTAAAACATTTAAATTATAATTTGTACATATATGAGGGTTCAAAATGTTAATAAATGAACCTATGTCAGCATTTTGTGCACTGAAACTTAATTTAATCTCAGAGAGCATGATTCTTTAACGCTAGAGCCCAGAGGTTTTTAGTAACATCCTCCATAAATTCTTTCCCTAGATGCATTGAGCACAGTTGCTGCACTTTCTCTATGGAGGTGCTTTATCCCTGGTAACAGTTATGCCAAATATTTTTGGCATACGGAATAAGTTATTTTTATTTCTTTAATGTTTTCCATACCTTTTTACTGTTGTCTGTGGCTTTCATATTTGTTTTCATTTGGATTTTGTGTCTTCTATGCCTGAGAAGTCACTGCTTCATTTTTTTTATTGTCAGTGAGATAACTGACAATGACTTTTAAATGTTAAACCTTGTGTCAGTCTGCTCTGTGTGATTTCAGCCCTTCTTTTTTTCTCAGTGACATAGTATCTTAATACAAGATCACAGAAGGAGAATTAATCATATCAGTCAATACGTTTTAACATGAGTCTTAAACTGCTTTTAATCATTTTTAGACTTCAGAGTCATAAAGTCTAATGTGCTTCAGTTTGTATGCAGTTTATAGGCAACTGCTTAAATATTGTTAATGTTCTGCAATTATCAAAACAACTACTTTATTTTATATGTGGACACACAGATTGTCAGATATTAATTACCACTGAGCAATATTATGTTTTATATCTATCTTTCACCTTCTGACAGGTTTCAGGAGGAGAAGATGAAATTCAACAGCTTCAGAAGGCTTTGCTGGATTATCTGGATGAGAACACAGAAACTGATGCATCACTAGTGGTAAATTTCAGCTTTCTGATGTATATAAAAATAATTTCAATAACACGCTGACTGAATAAAATGACTTTCAGTCATGCATCAGTTAAATTTTCACCTTAACATACACTGTTGTTTGCCTTTTCCAGAATATGGTTGATGCATTAGACTCGCTTAATCTCATTATAAATCTGTTAATTTCACTCTTCCATCTCTTTCTCTGTGCATTCTGTTATCTTTCTCCAGTTTTCTCGGAAGTTTTATATAGCTCAGTGGTTTCGTGATACAACTATGGAGACAGAGAAAGCAATTAAATCACAGAAAGATGAGGATTCATCTGAAGGAACTCATCATGCAAAAGATGTTGAGACCACAGGACAAATCATGCACAGAGCAGAAAGTCGCAAAAAGTTTCTTCGCAGCATCATTAAAACTGCTCCGTTTCAGTTCAGTACATTAAAGTATGTTTCACTACTGCTGATTTCTTTATTAACCTTTATTAAAGCATCTTATTTGATGCTTTTAGCTATTTTTGATATATGTCCTAATTATTGCATTGAATTTGTTGCAGGATGAATTCTGATACTGTGGACTATGAAGATGCATGTTTGATTGTTCGCTACTTGGCCTCTATGAGGCCGTTTGCCCAGAGCTTCGATATTTATTTGACACAGGTAAACTGTGCCAGAAGTCTTAGTACAGTGAAACAGAGTTGGTTTCTGAATCTAAACACTTTTGAGGTAGTG
The DNA here is from genome assembly GCA_011074415.1 of Stictonetta naevosa. Classification (NCBI taxonomy): domain Eukaryota; kingdom Metazoa; phylum Chordata; class Aves; order Anseriformes; family Anatidae; genus Stictonetta; species Stictonetta naevosa. Next base: position 10,361,725 of record CM021729.1, read on the forward strand.
TGCAATACCTGCTCATTGCTGAGCACAGGTATTTGTCAGGCGATGATGACACCATGTGCTTTCATATTCTGTACATATTCTGTACTTTTTCTTGCATGCTTTTTATACGTCATGTTGTGCTTATGTGATTTTCTTTGTGTATGTATGTGCAAAATTATTATATTAAATGCACACAGTAAAGGGTTAATTATAGAATGTTGAAATCTTTTCCACAGTTTTTGTAAGCTCATTTAGTAGTGCTAACCCATGAAACGTATCTTAATTTGATTTGAAAATATGTGTCAACATGGTTATTTGCTTGTACAAGTGCATGTTACTCCCACTTGCTTCAGAAGTTGTTTGACAGCGTGGTTTCCTTCCTTTTCCTGGGAGAACAAAATGTTGGCATGGTGACATGTTTGAACTCCAGGAACGGTTTAGGTTGCATTACTTATACTGATCCACATATGTAGCCAGTTCTAGAGTTGCAGTGTCCAAATTCAACCTTCCTGTTAAAAGAAGCATGGTGAAAGCCTCATCTGAATGGCAAAAGTACAATTTAAAGTAAAGGGACATGGAGTGAACATATGGACCTTGTATGAATCTTGCTTGGAATAGTCTTGGAGATATAGCAAATCCTGGCAAATACCTATGCTGAAGTCATCAGTACTATGGAGCATCATTTACATGCACCTTTTTACTGTCTAAGAAAATATATTCAATTCTTAGTAGACAGATACTCTTATTTTACTTAAATAGTGTACGTGTTGTTCTTCTGCATTTTTGCCTTTATTAAGCCCTATTTACTACCTTCCCGAAGCAATTGAAATTTTCTTTTTGTTCTCTTACTAGATTCTGCGTGTACTTGGTGAAAATGCAATTGCTGTTCGAACAAAAGCCATGAAGTGTTTGTCTGAGGTTGTTGCTGTAGACCCCAGTATTCTTGCCAGGGTAAAAAAAAAATAAAAAATAAAAATAAAAAATCCCATCATGCACATGTATATTTTTATCATACTTAGAAGAAATCCTTATTTCTTATTTTGGATTTGTGTTTTATTTGTTCTTTTCAGCTGGATATGCAACGAGGTGTTCATGGACGGTTAATGGATAACTCTACTAGTGTACGAGAAGCAGCTGTGGAGCTGCTTGGCCGATTTGTGCTCTGTCGTCCTCAGCTTGCTGAGCAGTATTATGACATGCTGATTGAAAGAATATTGGTATGGTGACTTGTGATATTTATGATAAATGGCATTGGGAAACTTGCTTTCAGCAGAGCTTGTATGTTTAGTAATACGGAATTACAAACCCAACAGTGTATTACATTTCATTGTTTTAAATGAGGTTACATTATCCTTGTAAGAGCAACCGTGTAAAGCACATCACTTGTTTCCAGTTAGGCTTTTTGGCATCAGAAAGTAAACATACGCAGAAAGCTGTACTGCAACAGAACCAGGATTGTGTTCCTTTTAATTCCACTGTTACAATGCAGATTTTGTGAGAAGAGGAATTCCATATCTCTGGATTTTGAGAGATAGGTTACTGAAGGCAAATTGGTAGTGTGAGATAATGAAGAAAGATTGACAGCACAGTATTCTAAAGTTTCCATTTGTAATCCAAAGTAAAAAAATATAAAACTACTTTGTTTTTCTATGCTGTGTTTTAGCTTTATAAAAGGTTTCCTGATAGAAACTTAGTTTTAGTAGTGTTAGAAGTTCAGGTTTTGTACAGGAAGTGTTTTTTGTCTGGCTGTTCAGATAAAATACAATGTGAATTTAACTATAAAGTAACATTAGCTTTTAGGATCCATGTCATGTAGGTTTTTAGTCAAGTACTACTCATTTACTGCACTTATATAATAAAACATGTTTGTGAGGGGCTCTAGAGATAGCCAGCTCCATATGCTTACAAGCATGCATGAAACAATTAATGCTGATGTTCAGATAAATAGGTTTTGAATATGATCGTATGAAGTGAAGCTCTTCATCCATCACCTCAGACAAAGCCTAGGAAAATGGGAAAGGTTAGCCACACAGGGCTTATCCATAAGTTTTGTCCAAAAGCTTGAAGTATTACTGTCCAGATCTACAGGGGTTTTGTGTGTTCAAACAACATAGTTAAAGCGTCACTACATCTAGCTTTTAAAATTGTGGAGTGGAATTACACATATGCAACATCATGAGCTGCTATACAAAAGAGGGTGTAAGTGAAGGAAGCATTTCAACATAAAGGGCACTCAAACAGCCCTTTAGAATTGTTGAAAATAAAGTGGTGCAAGTTATGCTGACCTTTCATATAAATGCACTGTAGAATATTTTAGCTGCCTTTTCTATATACATTTTTAAGCAAAGTTGGTTGATCTTCAAATATTAGTTCACATAACACAAATTAATTCGTATGTCAGAATTATTACCAAGAGTGTAATGCTTTTATTATCCTCACAGGATACAGGTATCAGTGTCAGAAAAAGAGTCATAAAGATACTTAGGGATATATGCATTGAACAACCAACATTTCCCAAAATTACAGAGATGTGTGTGAAAATGATTCGAAGAGTCAATGATGAAGAAGGCATTAAGGTAGAGTAAAACATATCCCTCAGAATTTTGATTATCATTGTTTTGGTGTTTCTATTTTTTTGACAAAAATAAATTTAAAAAAATAATATTACTTTGCTTTTTTGTAAAGTTTCTGATTTTTATTTACTTTTAATTTTTGAGAGAGTAAATATCTTAACTTCTTACATTGCTGACTTGTTTTCTTTTCTCTTCTTTTTCTTCAAGTTCTTACTTACAGTTAAAACATCAAAAAAAAGTTATTTTGTAGAGGTTTGGGTTTTTTCTTCTACTTGCAAGAATTGTGTATAGTACTTTTCTAACAAGTAAAATTGGTTTATGAAAATCCTTCCTGCACACAAAATAAGCTTTAGGACAAAATCAAGTGCTTGAACTTAGTATATACCTGACAGTTCTCTGGTCTGAGGTATTTATGTGTGGGTTTTTTTTGCATTAATTCTGAACATTTTATTAATCACTTACTCGCCCCAAAATGTTACTTCTGTGGTCACATTCTGCTTTTTCTGCACTGTATTTGCAGAAGGGCACAAAAGTAAGATTATGTGATAAATCATAAACCTGACACTGATGTTTTTGTTTGACTAAGCAAAATAATTTTAAAACACGTGGGTGCACCTGTAATAATTTTGTATCACACTTTAAGTGGGATTTGAAATCTGCAACTTTTAAGTTGCAATATATATTTTTACCACTTGAGACGTTAATACCAAGCGGCTTTCAGAGAAGACTGTTTATCAAGAAGTAGGATCCAAGGCACTGGAAGCCAGATCAAAGGTGCTGCTACAAAAGGAGGTTGACCTTGTTCCCTCTCCTTCATTCCCTTTCCTTTGCAACAACCTCATAAAAATGAGGTGGTGTCTAAAATGTATTTTTTATGCCTCCATGGACGAGGAGATATACTTAAAACAGTATGCTTTGTAAGCAATGCAGAAATAATTTAGTTCCTTATCACTCTTCCAGATTTTCCACCATCAAAAACATTGAAAGGGAACCTACATCCTAAGTTTGGCTAGGGAGACTTGGGTTCTCTCTCTTCCCTACCTTGTCACAACTGTTCTGAAGACTCCAAAATAATCTACCACTGCTGCTAATTCTGCTGTACAAATTATAATCTTGTGTTTAGTTTTTATTTTCTCAGGGTGCTGTTTTCCTGAGGAATGCAAATTAGAGCAGGAAAGTTGTAACCATTTGTAAAGGAAATGGTTTCTGTAGCATCATTTCCCAGTGAAATGTTTAGAGGCAGGTATATAACTCCTGTAATATTTGATCTAGGTCTGCCTCTGATAGCAATCTCTACAACAATCTCACTTAGTTTGAACAATTCCTCATGAAATGACATGTATCATCAGTAAATCTATTGTATGGACAGATGAGAGATAATATCTATGTGCAAAGATCAGCTTATTTACTTGTGCTAATACTTTTTTTCCCCCCCTTCAGAAATTAGTAAATGAAACATTCCAGAAGCTCTGGTTTACTCCAACTCCACACCATGACAAAGAAGCAATGACCAGGAAAATACTAAACATCACTGATGTGGTATGTTATATAAATTTGGATTGGGTTATGTGCAGAATTTGATTATATTTTTAGTGTCTTTGAAACATTGTCTGTAGTCTTTTAGAAAGTGAAAAATACACATCTAACTCACGTATCGGATGGTTTTCTTTATGTATCTCCTGGCATTGAATGTGTGTGAGAATTATTCATCTGATGGAACAAGCTTTAGAAACTTTAACTCATGAAACATAAACTCACAAATAGGCTGCCAGTAATAACTGGGACCACCTTATATTTCAGTTGTGTAAAATACTTGTTCAGTTAAAACATAATGAAGTTTCTACTATATATGATATCTCCCAGCAAATGCTAGTAGCAGCATCTAGTTACCTAGCTAAGAATCACAGAATTGTAGGGGTTGGAAGGGACCACAAGAGATCATCGGATCCAACCCTCCTGCCAAAGCAGGTTCCCTAAAGCAGGCTGTCCAGGTAGACAAGAAATAGTCTCTTAGAAGAAAAAAATTCCTCAAACAATTGATCACATTTATTTTGAAAGATTAGTAAGCTTTCTTAACAAATGCAGGGTCATGTCCTCACCTAGAATAAACTAATAACTGCTTAATTGTATCTACTTTGTGGAAACAGTGAATTAAACAGCACGTCTCAAAAATATGTTTCCAATAAAATGCTTATACATTTGTAGTGATAATGTGTTGTGTAAAATCACTGTGCTGAGAAGGTGTTTTAATATCAATTTAACAAAGATGTAAAGATCAAGTAAGTCTACTTAAAATTGTGTGCATTTTTATCCTGCTTTTCAATATTTTTACCGGATAAAAATAGAGAGTACATTTTTCCAG
>CM021729.1:10366738-10411175 GCA_011074415.1 Stictonetta naevosa
GAGAGCACCTGTGAGCTGATCTTGATACATGATAAGAGTTAAGGATTGGTTTGTTTCTATTAAAATGTGTGTGCATATATGTATGTATATATATACATACATACATTTTCATATGTGTATACACATGTTCATTTTTGATACACTTTAATGTGTAAAAAAATGTTCTACAGAACCAAAATTTGCAATGGCCAGTAAAATATGTAGGCTTTGCATTGTATGGAAAATATATAAATTCTGGAACTACTGAAATGGTGAGATTTTTTTTCATATGCAGAAAACAGTTTCTAATCTATAAAGATACAAAATCATCTTACTGTTGCATATTTGCTGTTCTTTAAAGATGACATCTGCATTGAAGTAATATTTCTTCAGGTTTCTGTTTTAACCAGCTTATTCTCAATACTGCTTTTAGGTTGCAGCTTGTAGAGATACAGGGTATGATTGGTTTGAACAGCTTCTTCAAAATGTAAGTAACAAAATTTTAAAGTATGACATAATAACTGTAAGAATATTAATATTTCTTTTGATACTGAAGTGCATTGGAGGGGTACTTCAAAAGCAATCTTCTACAATAGACAAATTCAGTTAATGCCCTTTAAACATCTTTTTTTTTTTAATCTTGATTGCTGCAGTTTTCTTTGTCTCTGACACTAGTTTCTCTATTTCCATGTAAAAAAAAAAAAATTCTGTAAATATTTCACATTTTGGTTTTCATTTGGGGAGGTTTTAGGTTTGTTTTGCTTTGTTTTGTTTTTTAATTTCTTGGTGTCTTCAATAATGAGTGACATAACATGAAATCCACAGTTAAGGTACTTAGTTCTGAAATGAGCATCTGGTGCAATGTAGATCATTTTTTTTCAGTGATAGATACATATGTTTTCATATCTAATATATCTGTTACACAGTTTATAAAAGCAGTGAATAGCTAAAGTATTGCTTACTTGTACATTATGTTTTACCTTCATTGTTCTAAGGAATGAGCTTGCTTTGTTTATATTTATTAATTGTGGTATCTTTCTCCTCCAATTCTCGTATGCACTGATGAATTTTAAAGCAAAATTAACAAAATAATCAATTAGAAAATTAGAAGTCTCAAAACAATTTACTTTAGCCTGGAATGCCAAGAAAATAGTTAGCCAAGTATATCAGCTTAATGCTTACATGGAAAAAAAAGACTATAGTTTGGGTTCAATCCATGTTAGATATTAAAGGATCTTCAGGAATACAATTTCAGTACCCAAAGTTTGATTACTATGTTCATAAAAGTGTTTCATCTTAGACTGATTTTTTTGGTTAATGACAAAAAAAAAAATCCTTTTGCCTTTTCCCTATTTTTTACCTAATCATTTTGAAAATTTTTCTATTAATTACTCTTGGCAAGTATGACTAAATTAATATTTTCCTCATAGTTCACGAAGCACAGAGTTAGTTTCATCCCAGTGAAAACATCAATAGAACTGCTCTTGTCTATCCTTTTGTCACACTTAGTTTTTCTTTAATTCTCTTGCATTTTGGTTTGATTTTGTTTTTACTTCCTTTAGATTTTTCTTCACTATGTAGCTTTTATGGAGATGTTAAAGAAATTATTTTGTAATACAAAATCCTTGTTTACTTGTAGTAATTATGAAACCAGTATTTATCCAATGTAAATGAATGAATGAAACTAGAGAAGCCTAGTGCAGAAATCTTGATAAGTTAGAGAGTTGGGCAATCCCCAACAATATGGAAGTTTAACAAGAGCACCTGGCGAGGGGCAACCCTGAATACATCTGCAGACTGTGCGATGAGAGGCTGGAGAGCAGCCCGGCAGAAAGGGGTCTTGGGGTTCTCATCAACATCAAGTTGAACATGAGCCAGCAGTGTGCCCTGGCAGCCAGGAGGGCCAACCATGCCCTGGGGTGCATCAGGAACGGCACTGCTAGCTGGTCGAGGGAAGGGATTGTCCTGCTCTGCTCTGTGCTGCTTTGGCCTCACCTTGAGTACTGTGTGCCACAGAATAAAAAGGACATAAAACTTTAGAGAGCCACCAAAGGAGGGCTACAAAGATGGTGAAGGGTCTAGAGGGCAAGACATATAAGAAGTGGCTGAGGTCCCTTGGTTTGCTCAGCCCAGAGCAGAGCAGGCTGAGGGGAGGCCTCATGGTGGCCTGCAGCTCCCTCACGAGGGGAGCAGAGGGGCAGGCGCTGAGCTCTGCTCTCTGGGGACAGCGACAGGACCCGAGGGAATGGCATGGAGCTGGGACAGGGGAGGGTCAGGCTGGGTGTTAGGGAAAGGTTCTGCACCCAGAGGATGGTCGGGCACTGGGACAGGCTCCCCAGGGCAGTGGTCACAGCACTGAGCTGCCGGAGTTCAAGGAGTGTTTGGACAATGCTCTCAGACATTTGGTTTGATTTTTGGGTGGTGAAGCCAGGAGATAGACTTGTTCATCCTTGTGGGTACCTTCTAACTAAGGAGATTCTATGTTTTTATGAATGTAGCCTTTCTACTGAATCATTTTCTGTTTCATCTGCTATAGCTTTTGAAGTCAGAAGAGGATGCCTCATATAAACCTGTGAAGAAAGCCTGTACTCAGCTTGTTGACAATTTGGTTGAGCACATCCTTAAATATGAGGAATCTTTATCAGGTAATATTATTTAGAATCCAGTAGCTAATTCACTTTGCATTTTAAATGCAAATAAATGAATATTGTAAGAGTGGTTGTTAAAATCAATGTGATGAAAAATTACTGTTTGAGAATTTCTATTACAAAACCTCTTGTAGTGGATTCTTGCATACAAGTTCATTATTATATACCTTTGAACACTGTATAATAAAGTTTTCCTAATTTTCTCTAGCTAACCACAATAACAGAATTACTTATAAAATAATTTGTCAAAAGTTTTAGGTCACTAAAAACAAAACAGATACAGAAAACCTTATTTGCCTAAATGTGTTCTACGCTTGTAATAGGAGTCATTGGCTGGACCAGTGTTCTGTATATAGTATTTATGAAATAATAACGTCATTGAAGCATGCCTGTTTCTTATTTCACATATTTTGTGATCATATACAAATGCTAACACATTATGTTATCATCTCTAATGCTCTTAACTATTAAGAATATATAAGAATATTCTATATTGACCATGAAGGATATGTCATGGAAGAGATTGTCATGGAAAAGATACTCGTATTATAGTTAGGCCATATGTTTTTAATTGATCAAGTAATACTTGGATCTCATATCATTTGTATATTTTCTAATTTTTGCAGATTCTGACAACAAAGGCGTGAATTCTGGTCGCTTGGTTGCTTGCATAACCACTTTGTTCTTATTCAGCAAAATCAGGCCCCAGCTAATGGTCAAACATGCCATGACCATGCAGCCATACCTCACCACTAAATGTAGTGTAAGTAGAGAAAATTAGAATATCAGCCTTATTTTTTCCTCAGATAATTAAGCATAGAAATTAATGGCTGTTTTACATGTTCAACAAAATCGAAGGTAGGAAAAGAGAAATAAAGTTGTGTTTCTGTTTCCTGAACATCCTACCTTATGAAAGTATTAGGTCATTTTAATGGTCTATGTCACTTCTAAGATGCTGTTCCTCACCTTCTCCTCCACATTTTACAGCCAAAGGAAACTGAAATGTTTACTGCCTCTTTTTCTGTTGAGAACTGAAAACCATTTTTTCACCTGTTACAAAATCATTTCTTAAACTTGTTTTGTTTTTCAGTCACAGTCTTAAAAGTAGTTAAGATTTAATACATGAATATTAGGCCTAAAGGCTTAATCTATGATTCCTTGAAATGAATAGCAAATATATCAGAATGAAAATGTCATGCTCTGTCCTTTAGCACTTCACCTCTTCCTTCCCTAGTTTCCACTTACACAGCTCTTTTTTTGTGTGTCTCTCTATAAGACAGTTTAGTTCACAAAAATTTTATGGAGTTATAATGGTAAATCAAACACTCCAGTAAAATGTCCCTCTTCCCCTGACATATTGTGGGGCTTTCTGCCATTTTGATTAGCACAGTGGGTTCAGTGAAGTTTGCAACAAATCCCTGAACTGGCAGAAGAAGCAGGGCAGATCATGCAGCCACGGCTTAAGGAGGAGCATAGCTGAGTAGGTGGCAGTACCCCATCATAATATGTCAGTTCCTCAAAGATAGAGGTTTTTTAGAGTCTTGTTATCAGATGAGCTTGTAGGTATATCCAAACATTTTCTGGGTTCAGCTCTGAATCATTATCTAGGCACACCTACAACAGACTTTTAGAGCTGCTTCCGATCAAACAGTATAGGAAACAGGTATCTGATTATGCCCCTGATTATACTTGCTACAACATCTCTTTAGTGGTTTATATACATTTTGTACCTACATAGGTTGAAATGAATTGTAGAATTAGTTCACCACTGTCAGCTTGAATATGTAAATAGTTTGATAATACCATATGAAAATTATCCTATTATGCTAAATGAGCCTGAGTTGTCAAAAAAGTCATTTTTTCCCCGGGGTTAAATTAATATATAAAGTATTTTCCATAGGTTCCTCACTTACAACACGTATATAGACATGACTATGCAAACTAATAATAATTTTAATTGTAATTTCTACATTAGTGGACATAATTATCTATTTTGTTTAAGCCACATTCAGCCATAACACAACTTTGTTTGTTACTGATACCTGTTGCCAGATATTGTGTGTTCTCTAGCATGTGTCAGAAAGTTTTTGTAAATTTGTTGTAGAACTTCTGAAGAAAGAAAAAATAGATAAAATTGTCAAGACAAAAAGTTTTCAGGTCTGCTTATAGCCTTTATGAAAGGTGAAGTTCTTCTTCAACAGATTTTTTTTCCAGATGTTCCATAAAAAACAGGAACTAGGTTTCATAAAAATTAGTAATGTAATATCAAATCTAATAATATAAATAGCATTCTAAATCTTTACTAAATACCTCAGTCATATCTTATGTAAGAGCTGTGATTTTTTACTATCAGTTCATATTAATAATACTTGTTTAATAGGTAACATAGCCAGAAATATTAAATGCTGTAATCACTTCTTTTTCAGACTCAGAATGATTTCATGGTGATCTGCAATGTTGCAAAAATCTTAGAGCTTGTAGTGCCGCTAATGGAGCACCCAAGTGAGACCTTCCTTGCCACTATTGAGGAAGACCTCATGAAACTCATCATCAAATATGGCATGACGGTAAGCTTTTAATTGCTAATACTCAGTTGTTGATTCAATTTCACATGCCAAATTTCATGGTTTGGATTTAAAGAAAGCCTGTCTTCATTACAAAGTTGCTTATGCTGGTCATGGGACTCATGAGCCACAAAAAAGGCAATATTCTAGGTTTACTGGAATTTGTATATGTTGTTGCTATATTTTAACAATTATGAATTAGGGCAGTTTTTCAGAGCAGTCTAGGAGATAGACTGTCAGAGAGTTTGTTTTAATTCTGTATTGTTCTATGGAACCCTCAATTTTTAAATTCTAAGTATGTAATTCATTTGTTCTTTCTTGCTCCTAGGTTGTTCAGCATTGTGTGAGCTGTCTTGGGGCTGTTGTGAACAAGGTCACCCAGAACTATAAGTTTGTGTGGGCCTGTTTTAATAGATACTATGGTAAGTAAAGTCATAACATGTAACTTGCACTTTTCAGTTTTGGCTACAAGTCTTAGGAATGCACCACATTTAAACACTGTGGTTAAAACTTTTATCTTACTGTAGGTGCACTTTCGAAATTAAAAAGTCAACACCAAGAAGACCCCAACAGTACAATACTTACTGCCAATAAACCAGCACTCCTTAGATCACTTTTCACTGTTGGTGCACTGTGTCGGCATTTTGATTTTGATCAGGAAGATTTTAAGGGCAACAGTAAGGTAAAAAAAAACTTGTATTTACTCTCCAAGTCTTACACATATTGAATATTCCAGTTTTATTTGAAAGCACTGTATTCCTAGCTGTTCAAACTTATATTTTTTCAGAATGTATGCAATAATGTTTTGGGGTTTGTAAGTATGTGCAAAGGCCTTGCAAGAAGATTGTTTCTCCTTTTCTTTTTAATAATTATGTTTTTTGAAAGAGATTAATAACATCTGTTTCATCTTAAGTATTATTATTGCTTTAATTTGCTTAGGTTAACATTAAGGATAAAGTACTTGAACTGCTGATGTATTTTACAAAGCATTCAGATGAAGAAGTACAGACGAAAGCCATTATTGGCCTGGGTAAGAAATATTATTAGTTTTTATTATTTTGCTATACAAAACATCTATGCATTCTAGCAGGAATTCATGTATTTCTATAGTGGCAAGGGAATTTGTGGAAAAACAAACTTCACTACATGTTTTATTTGAGAAATTGCTAGAGAAATGTAGTCAAAGGGATGCTAGTTGTTTACATCTGCAGCAGAATAGATGCTTTTGACAGAGAAAGCTTTCATGATGTGTGTCCAAGTCCTAAAAAGCAGCTGATTTCCAAAGTAATGGAGATTTTTTTTTTTTTTCCCCACATGCAGGTATGTTGTATCTCCAAATCTTGTTTTTCAGTCCACAAGGCATGGTTAAAGAATAACTAGAAAAAGTGCTGGAAAAATCTTGAGCATCTTAAGTGTAGGGCCAGATCTTCAACGGGAGTCAGGAGAACTCTGGTAGTTTGTACCAGCTATGAGAGTTTATTTTGTACCAACTATGTGAATTCACTAGGCTCTGAGATGATGCCATAGCCTAAATATCACTTTTTCTTTTAGTATTTTGGCTGTATTTCAATTTTAAATTCTTTATCTGAAGGCATTAGTATGGTATCTCAGTGACTAGCACTACTGCATGGGCTGCCATTGAGTGTGGTCTTTATCTCATTTGTCCTCTGCTCCAGGACAGAAAATGTACTTGGGAGAGAACCTTGTTTGCGTAGATAGACCTTGGTTTCTGGAAGAGTTCAGTTCATGATTAAGGCTTAGTCTAAAGAAAGTTCTCTCTTGTGCATGTGAGCTTGCTATCAAGCTATCCAACTGTGAGCTATAGTTTCACTATGGTCAATAATTTGCCTCCTTATGCTACTGTGTTGATGGCTTTTTCAATGGCTAGGAAGGACTCTGAGGATAGGGACCAAGACTTGTTTTGATATTCTGTGAGAAACCGTTTCAGACAGCTGAGTAGGATTAATGGCTTTAGAGTTGCCTCAGTTGCAGGAGTAATGATATGGTGTTCTGGATTACCTGGAGTTTTTCTGGGCATTGCATCAAGGTGCACACACTTCCATAGTTCAGTCCAATTTAATTGTCTTCTCCTGGGTATTGCATGTGGGACAGGGACTGCCGTGCTAACCATACACAGGATTGCTTTACTCATGGATGCTGACAACATTGCATTAGCCAAAAATGTTGCTAAATTGCAGACTGAAGTGTAATCAATTCAGAGAAAGGGGTGTAAGTGGAGCTGGCTATCAGTAGGCTTTTTCATATCTTTTTCTCTCTGCCTCTAAGTACCTCAGTCGTCTTTTTAATTAAACCTCAGACAACTGTTTTAAGTGACTTACTGATTTCACCTACATACTGGTTCCATTTTGGGGTTAGCTGTTGTATGCATGGAGATGTAGACAGTGGCAAAGTTCGGCCTTACAGGCTGGTAATCGAGTCAAGTTGTCAAATCATTCAACATGTGTATGCAATAAGATGAAAAAGTAGCAAGCTATTTCAACATTTGTACACAGTAAATGTACAACATGAAGAATGCGTACTTTTCTGTCAGTAATTATTAATGTGTCCTTTCAGTAATGACAGTTAACAGTTTTAGCCTTTGCTTTGGGATGTGTAACTCCTGTTGAGGGATTAAGTTTAACCATAAGTCTTTTGAGGCCTGTTTATAGTTCTTTTCCCAATGTGTACTTGCAAGGCAGATCAAGTATATAAACTTTAGATAGTGAATTTAGCTAAATGTGTAAGTTTCTAACAGGTAGTGTCTTATTAATGCCAATTTCAGTGCTCACTCTTAACAGAGTGAAAATAAAAGTATGAAGAGAATTAGTGTGACTGCAGCCCCAAGATGTGAAGTCAGTCCTTAAAAGAACACAGCAGATGCTTTTTTTTTTTTTAAAAAAAAATCTCCTGTGGGAGATTCTTATGCCAAATAAGATTTCTTCCTTGCTTACTGGGGATGGAATATAAGAGTTTCTGTGCAATTCCTGGTATATGAATTACAAACTCATATAAGCAAGTGAATGAAGAATGGATTATGGGTCATTCCACATACATGCACATGCTTTTGTGTTTTGTTTTTTTTTTTTTTTCAAATTAACCTTAAAAATAGATTGAACTTGCTCAGAGGTGGTCAAGTTATAAACATCATTATACATTTGTACAGAGTACGCAGTTATACTGTGTAATTCAAAGACCATCATTATTCGTTTTTTTTTCCTCTTTCTCCTTCACATCCCCTGCCTTCTCTCCTTTCCTTGTTTTGAGACTGAAATGAGGTCAGTCACGCTCAGGTCTTGCCTTGGACACAAACATTGCCTACACTGTATTCTCTGTGCACAGGTCCATTTTTAAAAATATGACTCCGTATTCCCTTTGTTACAGCTGTTTCTATATGTGTGTATTTTTTATCACATTGTTTTTCTGCCATTTGTCTATATATGTTTTCCATTTGTTCATTCAGAATATTATTTTCCTGTGGACACAAAAAAGACATTTAATGTCTCCTTTACTTGGAACAGTCAAAAAAATAAACCAACTAGTAAAATATAGTTTAAATTGGGAAATATTTCTATTACTGTGATACAGCAAGAAAGTTTGTTAGCAGCAGTTCATAGAATCACAGAATGATTTGGGTTGGTAGGGACCTTAAAGACTACAATTTCCAACCCACTGCCATGTGCAGGGACATCTCCCACTAGACCAGGTTGCTCAAAACCCCATCCAGCCTGGCTTTGAGCACTGCTTCACAGCTTCTCTGGGCAACCTGTTCCAGTACCTTACCTCCCTCATAATAAAGAATTTATTTCTTATATCTGATCTAAACCTACCCTCTTTTAAATTAAAGCCATAACTGTTTGTCCTGTCACTGTGCTCCCCGATGAAGAGTCCCTCCCCAGGCTTTCTGTAGGACCCCTGTACATCTGCAGTCATGATCTAAAACAGTATACATTGTCACTAATTTAGATTACAGTTTTAATGAAATAAAGATGTCTCTGAGTAAGAATAACCAGTTCTTTGTCAAGGGTAAAGCTGCAGCTAAAACCAGTTTTATAGTATGTATCTTACACCAGATGTGGTTTTGGGAGCACTTCAGATGGTTTTCAAGAAACCTTAATAGGTGTATGAGTGATGACAGCAGAAAGTATAGATTTTAATTTACTGTGTTCACTATGTTATTTTCTTTTAAGATTTTTTTTTAAATCTTGTGATATTTATCAAATTTTCCACATCTGATTTACCTTCGTATGAATAGCTCTTAACAATTTTGGCACAATGTCTTTATCTAAATGTAACAAGAACAACAGGTTATTTTTAGTAATTTTCCTCACTTTATCTTCTAATCCTAATTATTCAGAGGCAGGTCACTACACTGGTTGTGCTTCCAGACCTGTATAACTCCTCTTAAGGGAGCTCCCCTGGGTCAGCACCTTGTCTTTATCAAGAGCATTGCTGTTACAGCTGATAGAACTCCTTACAAGTTTTGGGTGGTGTCCATATGAGAAAAGAATTCTGTTTGGACTAGAAAAAGCTATGCTGCTTTAGGAATCGGAAGGCAATACATTTCATACCTGTATTTTGAAGCAAACTTAAAAAACAGAAATACAATTTCTAGATGATGATAATGTGAAACATTTCCTCTTTTTTTCCCCTTAGGATTTGCATTTATACAACACCCGAGCTTAATGTTTGAACAGGAAGTAAAGACTCTGTACAACAGCATTCTTTCAGATAAGAACTGTTCAGTAAACTTAAAAATCCAGGTGTTAAAAAACCTCCAGACCTACTTGCAGGAGGAGGATACACGCATGCAGCAGGCAGACAGAGACTGTAAGTGTTGAGTTCTTCGTGCTTATGAGGCATGCAAAATCTAACTTTCTTGCACACAATTACTATATATGTGAACTGAGTCACTCAAGATAGTTATCTATGTATAATATTGTATACAAAGTATCCTGAAAGATTTTTAAAAACTCGTGTGCATAAATAAATTGAAGTAAAATGAAATTGACATGCAGTTTATTATAAATTTTCAAGATGTATAAATCCTGGAAGCAATCCAGAATATGTCATTGCTGTAATGATGATACTTTTCATGAAAATCTTCTCTAGCGTTAATTTTCAGATAGAAAATAGCAAATGATAAGGATTTTTTTTTAATGAAAAACCTTTATTAAGGAACAAGAGTTTAATTTAGCTTGTATCTCTTTAGTTTTCTTGAAGAATATTTACCATCAGAATATTTACCATTTACAAATTTCATGAGATCATAAAACCCATTCTAAGACAGCGAAATGTGTACAGATAGCAAAGCTTGAAAAGATCATTATGTATCAATTAATGGCAAAGTAAATGATTATACTGTGGTGAGCGTGCTATTGCTTTTATCTATTTTACAGGGAAAAAAGTAGCAAAACAGGAAGACCTGAAAGAAATGGGTGATATTTCCTCAGGGATGAGTAGTTCCATCATGCAGCTGTATCTCAAACAGGTCCTTGAGGCTTTCTTTCATACCCAGTCCAATGTACGCCACTTTGCTCTAAATGTCATTGCACTGACATTAAACCAGGGTCTCATCCATCCTGTTCAGGTACGGCAGGCCTCTCTGTTGGGAAGGGAGGGTTGTTATTTTCAGAGGTTTTTATGCTTGCTAGATAAATTTCCAGTTTTCCTCTTGTGTTAAAGTAATTTCTTATTGTAGCAAGGGGCCTTTGCAGAGAACATACTTTGAAATATGTTCTATGTTGATTAGCCAGTGAGATTCCAAGCATCATATTTTCTTGTCTTTGGATCAAGCTGCAGAAGTCCAGGCAATGCCTTCAGAATACTTACAAGTAGACATATTACTTTTATGTTAAAAGAATAAATTTCAGGTGTATGCCAGGCCTCTTCCTTTGATTCTGCATACTGGAAATTGTGTCATCTTGCCTCCACCTCAATACCCATATCCTCCAGCATCAGAACTGTCTCCAGACATAATCTACATTATTCTTAAATAATATTTTTATAATTATTTTTAATGCTGCAGCCATCATGCATGCTCAGTCATAAGTGGTGTTTGTGTTTGTTTTTTTAATGTTATTTTTTAGAGTTTGAGAGAAATAGGAATATTGCCTGAAACCTTGCACAACTTCTATTATTATTTATAGTGCTGTCTCTCTTTTATATTGTATTATTTGCTTGCAAATAGTAGGTGAGGTGATCAACTTGCATAGCTTCCTATTTTAGTTTCTGCAGTAGTCAGAATACAAGAACAGTGTGATGGAAAAATAAACACTGAGAAAGAAGTAGTAGTACAATGACTCTGAATAATCATTTCATTTGTTTTTCAAGTGTGTGCCATACTTAATTGCTATGGGCACAGATCCAGAGCCCTCTATGCGAAACAAAGCCGACCAGCAGTTGGTGGAAATAGACAAAAAATATGCCGGGTTCATTCATGTAAGTAATTCTAATTTAAAATTCTACAGAATTTAAAATTCTACAGAATACCATTTGTTGAAAAAGAATATCATGTAACAAATAAGCAATAGCTATAAACAGTTGTAAAGAAGATCCTGACTCTTTCCCCTACTCACAGATTTCTCTTAATAGTATCATAAAGGATGTAATAGGATATAATCATTTGAAGCATCTCTTCCAGTCTAAAATTTTCTTTAATTTATAATTCACAATGTTTTTCACACTGAATAGTACATACGAGTATTTATTTGATAAAAGGTAAGGACAGCTGTTTCATGTTCAGCAGCTGCATACCTATATCAGCAGATTAAGGAAGATAACTCCTTGTTCACAGTAGAGATCCTTAGTGTGTATGCATTAGAATTTTAGGATATTGAGGCTTTATGAATTATAATCTGAACAGAAGATGCATAGGAAGGTGTTTAGAACTGGGTGATCTTGCTAAAGGAAAATATGAGGGTTAAATGAGGATTTGGGGAGTTACGGCCTAGTGCCATTAGTTCTGCTTAAAATGTGAAACTGAGCTGCAGAATGCTTACCTTACTTCCGAAGATCCCATTCTTGGTTCAACGTATGTACTAATTATAGGAGTTCCCAAATCTGCTTGTATTCCACTGAGATTGGGACATTTTACTGTTCATGGTATACAAACGGATATCTAATTCAGTAGGTGAAGACAAACAGATGAGATGTGTTCTGCAGGCAGCTCAGATTTAAGACAATGTATACATGAGGAGGTAACTACACTGAAAAGAAGCAGAGATGTTATGTGGGGAGTTGGATATGCAGTCTACCTAAAAACTCAGTCTGTTCTGAAACTAGAACAGCAGCCTTGAAGCAAGTAAAATCAGCTGAAAATTCTATCATATATGCAAAAAAAAACACCTTATTTTCTTTCAGTTCATTTGCACCAATATGAACTCACTGTTGGTTTCACTACAGCTGATAGAAGCATGTGTAGTTGGTAAAATACTCTGTTCATGTATGAACATTTCAATATTTTTGAAAGTAGTTTAAATTGGAATAACCTGCAGTTGGTAAACGGACTAGCTGTATGGTTCTAACATAGAACGAATGGTGAAAGATTGCAAGACATTTTGATCTCTGCTACAAATACTGTTTTAATGTTTGCCAGCTCAAGAGGGAGTACCGTTGTAGTGCATGTTGGAATGTTAAAGTTCAGATGAGCGCCACTTACAAGGAAGCAAGCTAGGAGATGTGTTAGTGGTTTCTGTTAACAGGCATTTATTTAATTTCACACTGCAAAAAATTGTTTGTTCATTTCAGTTCTACTGCTTGAAAGCAATTGTTTAAATAAAATAAATACTTTTCCATTTCAGATGAAAGCAGTGGCTGGTATGAAGATGTCTTACCAGGTACAACAGGCAATCAATACCTGTCCGAAGGATCCTGTAAGAGGTTTTAGACATGATGAATCATCCAGTGCGTTGTGTTCACACCTCTACTCAATGATTCGGGGGAACCGTCAACACAGACGAGCATTTCTAATTTCATTACTCAACCTCTTTGATGATACTGCAGTAAGCATCAACTTTCCTTCACCTAAAAAAAAAAAAATCAAATATAACATTACAAACCTTAATTCTCCTTTCACAGTGTGTTTTTATTATATAATTTTTGGTGACTGTATTTCCCTATTGTGTTTTGTTTTGCTTTGTAATATGTGCTATTTAGGTATATAGTAGAATGCATTTGTTACTGTTGCATCATTCTGTATCTTTCTATACCCAGTTTGGATTGATCAGAAATAATGTATCTTCAGGTATGGCTAAACCTTGCAAGTGGTCTGTAGAGTGCTGTGGGAGATACCTAGAATAAAATTGGTAATCATGTTTTTTGCTCTAGACTGTTAAGAACACAGGACAAGTGTATAAATCTAATGTATTTATATTTATAATCTAATGTATGTATATTTATATGTACACTTACATAATTTTTTCTTAAATTCCAGAAAACAGAGGTGAATATGCTCTTGTACATAGCAGACAATCTAGCCTGTTTTCCTTATCAAACACAAGAAGAGCCACTGTTTATAATGCATCATATAGATATCACACTATCAGTTTCTGGTAGCAACCTACTACAGTCATTTAAAGAGGTATGTGCCTTTACATTTTAATATATTTGTTGCAGTGGTAACATAAGCTTTGGTCAATTTTTTCAACCATTATTATGATATGGACAAGCAGCATTACTTTATAACTAGCAGTTAAAAAACAAATAACCCTTTTCTGTTCTGGCCTGGATCTGGAAGATGCTGATTAAAAACTTCCTTACATTGCTGCTTACGTTATTAACAAGGAATGCAGAATTTTAAGATACTAATACTGAAAACCTATAATTCCCTAGTATTTCTGAATAATAAAAAAATCATGAACCTGAAATCATCATTAAATATTGATTTACTGTAGTTGTTTTAATAATAATCCAGTTTGCTGTTTAACTTCTTTTGTTGTCAAGCAGCTGCTGGCATTTTCATGTGTGTCACTTAATGTGACACACATACACTTATATACACTTATATACACTTCAAGAAAAGTGTATATATTTAATTTCATAAGGTGGTATATAAAAACCCAGTCATGCTATAGTGTCTGTTGTTATGGCAATACACAACCCTGTAAGAAGGCTTTTTCTCAAAGACTTCAGCTTGTCTATTTCCTGGACAATTTTTACTGTTAAAAGGTTAAAGCTGTTAGAAAGCAAATCCATTTCAAGAATTTCCAGTCTGATGACTAAGTAAAAGTTGGAGGTGATGCCTGCAAAGTACACTACTTTGAGTTCTCATCCCCACCAAAGCTGATTTTTAATCTGCTAGAAAAGGACAGTACATTCTTCAGATTGGGCACCAGTGTGTAGCACCCTACACAGTGAGGATGAGATCCTGACTGTGACATCTTACAGTTCGTAGTAGGTGCAATGATAATACAAGTGTGAAATTCTGTAGCTCTGTAAGTAGTGGAACTGATTATTAGTAACTCTGTGTATGTGTTTGGGGTTTCCCTGGTCAGCAGTAATTAGTATCACAGAATTTTAACAGAGGCGAGCATAGAAACCGGCTTGTACTAGTCTGTACCAAAATACATATGTAATGCACACAAATGATATGCAGGTGAGAGAAAATAGAATTTTCTTACCAGTTTATTGTAATGGCAAAGTAGGGAGCCTTCTAAGGCCTTTTTCTGGGACTGCTAAACAAACTTGAGTAGTCTTTTAAGACTGCTGTAGAGTACTTGTTACTTCACTTACTTCTGTTTTACCCTTTGCAAAAAATGTGGTCTTTGGATGAGCTTTTTTTGTGGAGGAGGTCAGGGGGGAATTGAGCATTTTTTTGCCATAAATAATTCCAATCTTTGAATATTTAGTTATGAATTAATAATACTGTTCAGGGAATTCTTGCTGATTTCAGCCAATGATGATTTTGGAAAGATGTTTTAGAAATATGCATGATGCTGTTTTGCTCTAATTTTGGAATGTGTGTTAATTTCTCTCTCTCATAGTCTATGGTGAAAGACAAAAAAAAGGAAAGAAAGCCTTCATCAGATGAGGAGACTGAGAGTGACAGTAACAGTGGTAGTGAGAGTGAAAGTGAAGAGGAAGCTTCTAAGCCTCGGAGGTTACGGAAACGAGTCGACTCTGATTCAGACTCTGATGAAGAAAATGATATAAATGCTGTGATGAAATGTTTACCAGAAAATTCAGCTCCTTTAATTGAATTTGCAAATGTCTCCCAAGGCATATTACTACTCTTGATGCTGAAACAGCATTTAAAGAACCTCTGTGGATTCTCTGACAGGTAAAGATACTTAGAAAATAGTCTGATCTTGTCATCTCATGAGTTCTTTGTAAGGATTAAGTTTGGATGTGTTTTGTTTTTTTTTTATGATTGTAACTAGTTGTTTTAAAAAATAGATTTGTATAAGAGAAAAAACATAAATGTAACAAGTTAAATGCAATGAAACAAACTTTGAGTTAGAAAAAGCAGTGATTTTATTTCTTATCAGAATGTCTGTTGTATATGAAATGATATAAATATGCTTATATTGAAGATTTTAAAAGCTTTTCCTTGAAATTGTGATTATTTCCTTGAAATCCCTGAACAAGCTCTTCTCTCTTATTTTGTTTAAACAGTAAAATTCAGAAATATTCTCCATCTGAATCTGCAAAAGTTTATGATAAAACTATAAACAGGAAGACAGGAGTGCACTTCCATCCGAAACAAACTCTGGATTTTCTGCGGAGTGATATGGCTAATTCCAAGATCACTGAAGAAGTGAAGAGGAGTATAGTAAAACAGTACTTAGATGTAAGTAAAGTTGCTCTGCAGAATATCTAAGAATCTAAAAACTAACACAAGACAAACTTGAAAGCAGATGCTCAAGGAATCGAATGAAGATTTCAAAATGCTATGTTCCTGGTAATCAATATTTTGCTAACTCACAACTTCCTTTTGGGATATCTAGCAGAATTATCTTTCAAAGTCTTGTAATAAATGTAAACACGATAAAAATAATTTCAACTAAAGGATATTAATCTTTACAAAATATTTTCTAATTTCTGGCATCCATTCTGTATACCTTTCCTTTGTAATTTGTTCCATTTAGTCCTGCCTGCTTCCATCAGAAGGCCATAGACTAGATCTATTGGATTTAGTTTTTCTTCTTTTTTTTGGCAATTCTTTAAAACATTAGCTGGAGAAAACTTTCAAAATATGGAACAGATGAAGCTTTAGAAATATAGTAGAAAATGAGAGGAGAGGAAAAAAGGAGAACAAGATATGTGACTCGTTCAAGTTGTCTGCCATTCATTTTACTGTGTTTCCTTATCTTTTTTTTTATTGTAGTGTTGTATAAATGTTTATTTTGAAAGTTACAATATGGACTAATCTGGTTTGTGGTTTGTTTTTTTTTGTTTTGTTTTGTTTTGTTTGTTTTTTTAGTTCAAGCTCCTTATGGAACATTTGGATCCTGATGAAGAAGAAGAAGATGGAGAGGTGTCAGCTAGCACAAATGCTCGGAACAAAGCAATTACCTCGCTGCTTGGAGGAGGCAGCCCTAAAAACAATGCAGCTGAGACAGAGGACGATGAGAGTGATGGGGAGGATAGAGGAGGAGGCACTTCAGGGGTGAGGCGGAGGAGGAGTCAACGTATTTCGCAGCGTATTACGTAAAATGATTTTTATGTGCTTATAAATGTCAGTCTATTATATTAAATGTACACCAAGTAATGTAATCCACATGAAAGAAAGCATTTTGTAGATAGAGATTCTCTACTTAACCGTTTATACAACTTTTGTAGAAAGTTTAACAGAAAAGACAATAAAAAAAAACAAACTAGAAAATGAGATTTAT
The DNA here is from genome assembly GCA_011074415.1 of Stictonetta naevosa. Taxonomy (NCBI): domain Eukaryota; kingdom Metazoa; phylum Chordata; class Aves; order Anseriformes; family Anatidae; genus Stictonetta; species Stictonetta naevosa. Next base: position 10,383,761 of record CM021729.1, read on the forward strand.
CCAGTATAAAAAGTTATTAATTTTCCTTTGGAATGTACTGTGTGTTATCCTTTTTATTGTTGCCAAGTTTTTATGTAGCTTTATGATTCATGTGTATATATAATTTTATATATCAATAAGAGATAAAGACACGGGTACAAATTAAGAGTATGTGGTTTTACAAGGATATGTTAACCCCTTGGCGCTGGCGGTCGCGGTGCGTCTCATTGCCGGCAATGGAATGTGTGCCGGGAAATCCCAACTCCCGGCGTCAAGGGATTAAAAGCAATAAAAGCAATAATTTCACTAAAGTTCTTTTGTGTAACACTTGGTCTTTTTTCCCCCCAATGTTTTAGTCATTGAGAAGGTCAAAACGAAATTCAGACTCTACGGAGTTGGCTTCACAGATGAATGAAAGTGTTGATGTCATGGATGTCATCGCTATTTGCTGTCCAAAGTACAAAGACCGACCACAAATTGCAAGAGTAGTACAGAAAACCAGCAATGGCTTCAGTGTTCAGTGGATGGCAGGCTCCTACAGTGGCTCCTGGACTGAGGCTAAGCGCCGTGATGGCCGCAAACTGGTGCCTTGGGTAGACACTATTAAAGAGTCAGACATTATTTACAAAAAAATTGCTCTAACGAGTGCTAATAAGCTGACTAATAAAGTTGTTCAGACTTTACGATCGCTGTATGCCGCCAAGGATGGAACTTCCAGCTAATGAATTTGTACATGCAGCCAAATTTACAGGAATTGAAATAACAGAAAAACTTGAAATATCAACTTTCTGGAAAAAAAAAAAAAAAAAAAAAAAAGTTAAATGAAGAGTAAGAATGGAACCTGGGACACAGGAAAAAAGAAGGAAATGTTTGGTAAACATTTTTGTGGGAGCTTCCTTCGCTGTTGTGCAGCAGAAACTTCTCAGTTCATTTTTACTCCCACTGTATTATAGTTTAACAAAAAATTGTTTATATCTTGAAAAAAAACCTTTCTGTTTAAAAAAAATAAACAAGTGAATGTTGGAAATTAGTCTGTTAATGTTCTTAATAAAGTGTTCTTGGAGTTTAACCTAGCAGCGGATGGCTTTCTTTAGCTTAGCCCAGTTTCCAGGGAAGCATTGTTTTTCCAGGCTGTAAAATGGCAGAATCTCCTGGATATATAATTTATTTTTTTTAAAAAAAAAGAGAAAAAAAAAAAAAAAAAAAAAAAAAAAAGGCATGCAGTATCTATGACCTATCTGCAGGAGGAGTTTTTGTAAATGTAGATTTTGATGTATTAGGTCACCCTGAAATAATACAAAAAAAGGGATCCCCAGCAAATCTGGTGGAACAAATACTGCAATAAATTTTTTTACTTCTCTTTGTTACTTGTCTGTTTCCATTTGAATTTCTTATTGTAAAGATCTGTTTAAATCCATTTATATTATTTTGCAGTCTTTTATGTAAAATTTACTATATCAGTGGTTTTCAAAACAAGACATAAGATATTGTTTATACAGTTTGTATAGGCTGACTTCTGAATAATTGGTATCTTTTTATTTTTATCCCTTAAAGGGTGTAAACACAAGTTAACTCCAGGGTTTTATTGTATCCTGCAATATTTAGTATTAACTATATGATTTAGCACTGTGCCAAACACATTTTCAAGAGTACATTTTGATATAAAAAGAAACTATAGTTTATTCCTTGTATGCTTCAATTTCTTTCTAATGCTGTCCAAATGGTAATTTATGATAGTTTAAATTTTGGGAAAGCTGAATGACTATTCTGCTTGGGCTAACTGGCCATGTATGCATTTCTCTGGGTTAATATGTAGAGGTTCGTGTCAAAAGGAGATAGCTACCAGTATCTGAGGAGTGAATGGGTATGAATCTGAGTCATTATGCTACATTCCTTCACAAATGCATTTTTTTACAAAATGTTTGTATATTAGATTATTTTTTTTACTAATTGAAAAATGTTTTCACATTTTGTAAATTGAAAAAAATGCTATTGAAAGCTTTCAGAAGCATTTGCTTCGATTGTATTGCCACAAGCCTTTCATAAGCAGTTTGACTTTCTAGATAGCAACAAAAGCAGCAGATTTGAAAAAAAAAAAAAAAATCTAAAACACCTACCTTTCTAAGGGAGTATTAAACTCTGCTGTGTTTTCAAATGTATTTATCTAAAACAGATGTTCCTCAATAAGTAAATCTTTGTTTATTTTCTATTACAAACTTAAGTTAGGACATTGCTTTCAAGAAACTAGCATGCAGAACTCTAATACGTTACTCAATTTGTGAGGAATAGTAACAGTATCCCAAAATATTCTCGTGTACAGAAATAACATTAAACTGAAATGATTAATAACTCCTCAGAATCTAGTTAGTAATTATTCCTATGGGAAATGCCTTTTTGCTGTTTCACCACTGGAATTTTTCTGAACAGAAATATTTTACCACCTTTTTGTCTTCACTGTTGATGTTGTTTTCTTCACTGTACAAAAGCCGCATCTCAGGCTAAGATAGGAATTGATAAAATAGGGAGAAGTAGAAAAAGTAGAAATCATCCCTGCAGCTCTGGGTGCAGAACATTTTTGTAGCAAATAATGAAATACTGTTTTTCTCAGGACCAGGAACATCTTTTATAGTGGGAATTTCATAGATTCACTTTGAAAATATTGGGGTTGTGTGGCTTGTCACAAGTTATTAGTAAAAAGGTAAAAATACTTTGCAAGGGAAAACTCAAATTATAAAAACAAGAATTTCACATAGAGATGCAGTCTCAAATGAAGCTATATCACTAGTCTGTTAGACATTTCTGATGCTATCTGTATTAAAGCATCATATTTTTAATAGGTAATACAAACATTTCTGTGTTCATAAACCATTTTTTCCTGGTAATGTTGCTTTCCCACTGGTAATGTTGCTTTCCCAATAGCAAAGAGTTGTGTGTGTGTGCGTGTTTTTTTTTATTATTATTTTTATCACTTTGTTTGGTATTTATTAGACTAAAATTACAAGAAAAAATATAATTAATTGTCTAAAATTGTCTTAGTTGAGAGGATTTGGACTATTACGATATTGTGTGGTATGCCAAAGGGCATATATGCTCCTTGATGGGATCTGTTGACTATAATATAATACAGACTTATAAAACTAATTATAGATAAATAAATAAGATTCTCACTAGATAAGAGTTGAATTTTCCCCTTCTGTACTATCCATAATAAGACTTAGTGTTGTTTTGCCTATCACAAACATTCAGATTTCTTGCCATGAAAGAAAAAGGCAGCAGGGTTAGTTTTGGGGAAGCAAATGGCTGCGTGTAATGCTGACTGATGATTTTCAGCAACACAGAACAGCCCCAGGCTGCAGCTGAAATCAGTGCCGTGTTCAGCCTCTGAGCTGCAGCCATGGGCTTACCAACATGAACCATGTTACTGTCAACATCATGTACCAAGATAAGGGCTTTTTACTTTAATTTAAAAAAAGGGGGGGGGGGGTAGGGGAGGGAAGTGCTGCAGTGTAGTGATTGATACAGTAACAGGATGGTACTCCTTTGTTTTAACATAGTTTTGTCATATTTTTTCACTGTGTGGCTATAGATTTTTACATACATAACTATAGCAATTACTGAATTTTTTATTCTTCCCAATTTCTCCCTTTGCATACAAGTTCTGTACAAGGAACCTTGTTGAAGTAGCTTGCATAACAAAGGGATATTTTCAAGCTTTTAGAATTAACACTAGCCATATTGTACATTTTAAGAAAGCATGGATACTTCCACAATCTAAATAAGAATGAGATGGTTATTTTTAATCTTTCACCTCAGTACTGTAAAATTCCAGAAAAATTCATGAGTATTTTCATTATCCGCAGCTATAAAAGATCACAATAGTTTTTGACAAAACTTTAATTACAAATAAGTATTTTTTTAAATGATTCAATAATGCCCTTTTGTATTTTTTTGAGGTTGCTTCTATCCACGACTGACGTATAAAGGGCAGTTCTCAGCATAAGTATTGTAGTGAGGTGTGGCCATTAAAAAGTTAAAATTTCAAAATTTGAGTCAAACCTTAGCATTTGTCTTGCCATTGTGAATTCGCTGGTGAGAACATTGTTAATGTAGAATAATTTGGTTGTGCTGAACATTAGTTGTAACGTTAAATAACTTGTAGCACTGCAATAGTTCCTAAATGTATTTGTGGTTCATGACAAAAAGTTTGTAATCAAGTCTGACTGGTCTGGTGCTAGTTAAACAGCAAGCTAATCAGCAGGCGTTAACGTTCAGGTTAATTAATGGATCGGTCCCATTGATCCTTTCTGTAACTCTAATAGGTTTTTAACTCCAAGCCCCACACAGGTATCGAGGGAGTTGGCTGAACACTCCTGAGTCTCGTGCAGTAGAAATAGGGCTCCAGACACGAGTCCTGTAGCTTAGCTGGCTCCCAATCACTGAGGAGCCTCACCATAACTGTACAAGCGTCTCCAAATCCCTCGAGAATTTGTCATTAAAGTACTGCGTTGTAATGGGTAAGTGAGTTCCTAATGTAAGTGGTGAGTTTTCAGATTTCATGGTTCCTTGGCTTAATATTAAAGTGTTACTGTTAAATGCAAATAAATTCATAGTATTTTCATATTTCATTTATTCAAAATAAATGTTTTAGAAGTTCAGTTTGGACCCTTGCACGATGACATTTGCAAGTCTTTATCATAAAATGCACATACACTTCATTGATCCCTTTCTCACTTTGCTCATAATGCTCAAATTATGCCTAGGGCGCATCAGGAATCTATTTTTGTATTCTGAGAGAATTTTTGCCATTCTTTCTTCAGTCCATCAGACACATCTACATTGTTTCTAATTCCTACATGATTCAGACGTGCTTTTCCCACTTGGTTTTGGAGTTGTATTAGGAAGGGATAGTTGTCATTGGCATTCAAGTAATTACATACTGAGTTGTAAAATGTTTCTCTCAAACATCCACAAAAAAACTTAGCCTGTGGGTTAGTTCTGGGGGGATCGAAGGGGGCAACTGGATCCTGTGGGGAACAGCACGAGCTCGGGCAAACACACTGGCTTAGTGGGTGTACAAGTCAGCAGCATCCATTTTAGTATTCATCTCTCCAGGCCATGGAATCTACAACACCAGAGTTGCCCCAGTTACTGTCTGTCTGTGACACAAAGGGGCAAGTATTTCTCAGTATTTCAGTGACTAAAGAGACTTTTTGTTTTCACTTGAGCTTTTCTGCATAACCGCACTTAGCGAAGCTGTTTGGAAAGGCTCATTTTTGTTGTTTTGAATACAAAGATTCTGGCTCCTAAATGCTGTGGTGGTAACACAACCAACCTCCACCCACCACCCCACCAGCAAACTGACTACTGAAGAGGATAACACCTCTGCTTTTGCAGTGTAACGTCTTTTGGAAATTGTACTTCTGAGCACTAAACCACATCAAATGGGGCAATTCTTCAGCTGCCATTTCTGGACATAAACTTTGTCCCCCCTTCCTCCAATCATCCTTTCATTATTATTATTTAATGTGAATCAGCTCATTTGCGATGCACTTCCCCTCATTTCCCTTCACCCAAAACAGCTTCTGAATTTGCTTTACCTACTTCTTTCTGGCAATGCTCTGTCCAACATAGAAAGCTACCGAATTCATTGGAAACAACCCAAGTGTCACTGCAGTTGATTTAGTTTTGAGAGACCATACAGGGGATCATCTGTTCTTCCTCATTTTTTTGTTCTCTGCCACAGCCTGAAGACTTATACTTCCTTTGGACTGCAGCCTTCTTTCTACAGAAGGAAACATTTATTTTCTACAGAAATAAATGTTTTACTTGTTTAGTTCTCTTGCTACAGTTTATGCTTATACAGAGTACTACAGAACCTGAATTACAATCCAACAATACATGCATGGATGAGGAATTCAATGGATTTGTGCTTCCAGGTTCAACTACCTGTGCTGTGAACACAAGCAAAAAATGTATAATGATTCCTTGAAAAAAGCTATTTGTTTCAGATTCATGAGAAAACTTTTTTCATTCTAAATACTTCTGCGTGGAGATGGATTTTCAGGTTCAAGGTCAGCCTCAAACATAACTTGTATGAGGCATCCCTGCAGTTCTGAACAGGGATGCTTCATTTCCAAATACAAATCTGCAGTTCAGATTCATGTAATACCAAGTTCTCTGTGATTTTGATCACCCTTCATCAGTTCTTTTTAGTTGCTGCCCAGATGTGCTGGTTAGGAAAAAAATGCACATTTTCTAGCAATGTAACAGCTGTTACTCAAAATTTTAACCCCAAATTATTTTAGAAATCAGTTTATCAAAATCTACATCTGTGATGTTTTGCTTAATGTTGTGTCCATTGTTACAGATTTTTGGGAAGCCATAAATGTATTCCTTACATAATTTATTCCTCCAGAAGGTGTGCATGCTACATTCTCCAGTATCAGTGGTATATTAAAACTAAAATACCACAAGAAATGGTGAAGATTATTTCCTGATCTAGAAATCATCTTTATTTTGATGGTATTGCTGTACTTGAGAGAGGATTCCTTTCCATCCCATCACATTGAATTTCATCTGAACCAACTGGGGCAGAAGCTGTCACTGACTGTATTCGGCCTTCTTTCAGTCATCCTGACCAAACCTCACTTTGTTTCTAGACCAGCCATGGTTCTGGCATGTAAGGTCTCTGCCTACCCTCCTTCTGTTTGGCCAGTTATGACTACTTCTGGTTGCTCCATGGGTAGCAGTTGTTTTTTCCTGGCTTCAGTTTTAAATGGTGCCTAAGAAACCCGCTTGAGCAGGCCACTTCCTTGAGTGTCATATTGAATATCTTTATGGGTGCAGATAGCTGACCATCACAAGTCACGTATTTCTTTTAAAAGATCCTGTTTAACTCTGAGTATTTTGTGAGCCTACCCGCCTTCTATTTCTTGCATCTTTATGCATCAAAAAAGTAAAACTATTCTGTGATTTTATCTTATTTGAAGATATTCCAAAAGAGGATCATAGTTTGCTGATGCCTCACATAAAGCTGTGCTATGTTCCTTTTCTTTCTCTCTCTCCTATTTATTTATTTATTTATTTTACAAATTGTAGGCAGACTTCGTCTTCTGTACCTATTGCAGTGCCAAGTACAATTTTTTGATTGTTTTGAAGCCCATATAGGATCTTGCTGCACAGCTAAACACTTCCAATTCCATCCTGAAGAATGAGCATGACTTCAAGGAGTAAAGAAGCACAATATCCATTTAACTTTCCTTGTATGTTCCTCATGAAAGATACCTACTTCTCTCTCTTTGCTGAGAGAATGTTTTTGGAAATAGAGCATATATGCCAGCCCTGTATATCTTAGGCTATCTTTTCACGTAACTTGACTTTTCTTTAGTAGTCCCTCAGTTTTAATACCCCAGCCAAAACTTTGACAAAGAGGCAGACTTCTGTGAAATAAAATATGATAATGTATATCTAAAACCAGTCAGTGACAGGTAAGTACCATTTTATTACTGACATTTAATAGGTAAGAAAGATTCCACATTAAGGACTAATGATCATCAAATTATTATCTTCTCATTTGTGTAGCTTTGTCCTTTTTCTCTTCCTCTTTTAATTCTATGATATCCCTGAAGGCTTTTGGTTGGTTGTGGGTGTTGGTTTCAGTGGCCTCCCCCCTTTATTTTTTAAACTTTCTGGCTGCAACACCCAAAGAAACCAAAGACCATAACATATAAGATGTTGCATGCACAGTAATAAAGTAAAATATATTGAAAAAATAGTTTCAAGCAGTCATTCTTATAAGAAATAGATCTACATTAAATTTTCTAAGCCCTTTTATGTGATTTAACTCAATAAAATCATCTTATGCTTAAAGGTGTAAAGCTTCCATATCGGGGAGTCAAATGCAAATGATTCAATACTAGATCAGTAAAATGCATTTAGGTTTCTTTGGGTGGAACTCAATAAAAATGTTGCTGTGCTCTAGGAAAATGAAAACTGCCATAGCTTGTGTCACTTAAGCATCTCTGAAAGTCAATGCACTTGAACCTCAATGATCAACCTTTTTAGCATACTTTTCTTTCGTTTCTTATTTTTCTATCAGATTCTTCTAAATAGTATGCAAGAAATTACATGCATTCTACTTCTTAATTTCTGCTCCTCTTTATTTATTTTACTATGTATTTTCTTAATTAATTGATACTTTCATATTGCTGCTACTGATCTGTTTCAAAACATTCTCTATGTGGCTTATATGCAAAGCCTTTTGGTTAACAAACCAATAAATGAGAAATGCTCTCATGAACACAGGACTGTGTTCCAGTAACGATCTTTGCTCTTCCCTTCTTTCTCCACATCTCTCTTCAGCAGACACTCGGAGCTGATCTCTTACTGTAGATGCTGCTTTCAAAGAACATAGTAGAAGTCAGAGCTACCCCTTCCAGTCCAAGCACCCCCTGAATGCAAGGTGCCACGTGGGCATCCGCCTGCTCTTCTATTCACAGATGCACAACATCTGTGTTAATTTTTCTAGTAGGACCAACGGGATGCTTGTTCTCACAGCAATGCTGTTGCTGCTGGTGGCTTTGTCAGAAGTGTTCCAGTTTTGCTCTCTTTTTGTAGCCAGAGGCAGTATACTATCTCTGCAAAGCCTTTTAGGTGTCTTTCAGAACTTAGTTGCTAGTTTTCCTGCTGTGTGTCAGAAGAGAAAGAAGTGTTCCTTTTCATCTGAGCATTGTGTTATGCTCCTGCTAAGTCTGTACCTCCCTTTGTTCATGGGATACCAGAGAGAAATCCAATTACATCAGCATTTCTCAGGGAATAAATAAATAAATGAATAAATTGCTTCAACTGGCTCTCAAGAGAATTCATTTAAAGATTTTTAAATGGTGAGGAGCACTCTTTGCTGAAGAGACACTACAATCTTCCTCTTGAACAGAATTTTTCTTGCCCCTCACTCATCAGGAAGACCAATGTAACCACCTTCCCCACATTAAGGATTTTAAGATAATCCTAAACTTCCTGTCAGCAGAACATTGCAGATGTGGCTGCATCTTGTATTTGTAAGTAAGAGTAGCCCATCTCCATCACAAAAGCATCTGCAAACCTCTAAGTGTTCCTGATAGAGCTCTTGAGGCACAGCATGGTCTTCACCGAATGTCTGGAAATAGGGAAAGCCAGATTTGTTAGAGTGACTGTTCCCTTACACCAGGAGCCACATTTACATGTGCTAAAACACATAACGTGTTTTAAAACAACAAAGCTCATCTGTCAGCAGCCTGGACAATTGAAGGAAGCTTCCTGCACCGTTCACGATTCAGGTAGGGACCTGCTCCAGTCTGATTAGAGAATGGTGACTTGCATCCCTCTCTGTCCACATACCACTGGGCCATATTCTTCTTCTCTCGATGATCTTTGAAAACTCGTGGTTGGGGAAGATTTTGTCAGCTGCATTTTGCAAAAAGAGCTTCTGTTCACAGCATCACAAATCTGAATTTGTTTGCATCCAATAAAATAGCAATGACAAGTTACTACTATGAAAACAAAACAAAAACAAAGCTTAAGTCATAAGATCTTTCTTAAGAGATGTGCCTCATAGCATAAGAGAGAAATTTGTGTATATTTTTCTTCAAGTCTCAGTCACAAAGGCTTCTCTTTGTGTCCTTGCTGAAGAAAGCAAAGAACTAGGCAGTTTTCTCCCTCCACTGGTCTTCACTCTTAGTGTCATGGCCATGTACTGTTAAGGATGTAAGTTTGGGAGGCTAACAAATCTTTGAAGTTTTTCATCTACACTTTTCTCAGGTCTGGGCTGTCAACCAACACATTGCTATCTGGAGAACTGCTGTGTGTGAGAGAGCTATTTCATGGGCATTGAAAGCTTATCTTTTAATCTTCAGAGAGGGGAGGGGAATTATATCTTTGTATTCCTTAGAGAAGCAAGCAACCAATTTGAGAATCTATTGAATGTTTCCCATGGTAAGTTCACTTTCAAGAAAGCAAAAATAACAGAAACAACAATCCCAAACCCAAAGCTGTATGAAATTCCCTTACCTTGGAAATTACATGAAAGAGAGCACATGTCAGGCTGTACTTCTCCCATGCCCAACTGGAATCATTGATGTTTGTGTAAAGCTTGTTAGGCATGGGATATTAAATGTACTATTTTTGTGCAAGCATTTCCAGATACAGGCCCAGTTACTGCTGTTCAGGATCATTACATTTACTTTTTAACATGGGGAAAATTAGAAATGTTGGCTTTCTGCTTCCCAGGAACACTAGCAAGTGAGGAAATTGCTGTTACAAGGAAATTTGCTTTTATTTTGAGTCTCTGCCTGTCCTTCCTCTGTTGAAAGAACATTCCATGTCTGCTGTCCAACAGAGGCACATCTGTAAAAAAAAAGTGTGAAACAATTTCTAAATTTTAGAAGGGTTGCGTGTAGTGCTGTTGCCAAGTTTTAGGGAATAATCTAGGTGGGGAAGAATGGAGGGGCAGGCGCTGAGCTCTGCTCTCTGGGGACAGCGACAGGACCCGAGGGAACGGCATGGAGCTGGGACAGGGGAGGGTCAGGCTGGGGGTTAGGGAAAGGTTCTGCACCCAGAGGGTGGTCGGGCACTGGGACAGGCTCCCCAGGGCAGCGGTCACAGCACTGAGCTGCAGGAGTTCAAGAAGGCTTTGGACAACGCTCTCAGAAATATTGTCTGATTTTTGGGTGGTCCTGTGTGGAGGATGTGGACTCAATGATCCTTGCAGGTCCCTTCCAACTCAGGATATTCTGTGATTCTATGATATTGTTTATCGGAAATGCTTGTCAATTGCTCTGTTTTCCTCTAATATATTTGACTTGGTTTTGATCTACTTTTGTTCTTTCAAATTTTCTGTCCGCAGGACATAGTTGTGCTGGTATTGTTATGGGTCCAGAGACACTCCCTAGAGAATCATTCATGCCTTGGAAAACTGCCCTGTGGAAGGCACATCTGCAAGAGAATCTGATGATCAATAAAAAAGAAAATTGCCATTTTCTTGGCTGGCAGGAGGAGAGAGAGGCCTTTTGTGAGTCAGAATGTGCAATTATAGAACTCATGGGAAGACAGTAGCAGAGAATTATATAGGAAAACTGGGCCTAGAGGAAGCCTCTCAAAACAAATATCAGACTGCAAATGAAGGGGAGGTTTTATATCTAAAGAAGGAAGAGTCTGACAGAAAAAGAAGAAAAAATGCATGGTAAATATGAGGCATTCAAAACTAACAGAAAAGGAGCAAGCTGAATAAAGAAGGAAACAGATATTGTTACATTCCATAGTTAACAAGGTATGTTAACAAGATATTGTTACATTCCATAGTTTCAGCTTCTGGAGTTTGGAGGTTTGTTGAGAATCTTAACCCTTTGCATTTGACTTTAAGTATTAATTTCTATTTCAACCCTGCAAGAGACTTACAAGGCTTGGATCATGAGATCTTCAGGTAATAGTAAAGCAACTAAAACAAAAAACAAATGGCATTTGTATATATACTTATAGTTGCATTTCATCTAGAAACCTTTATAGAGACATCAGAGAAAAAATATTTTAAAATTTGTTTCTATAATAATGGAATGATTTTAGGAGTTGCTGTAAAGGGTTTTAATTTATTTGATCCATATAGCTTTTATGAACAGCCACCTACTGGAGTTATTTCTTAAAGTGTATTTTAAAATTTCATTTAGAGTGTCATTGCAGAGGAAAAAATAGTATCTATCTGCTCTGCTCTGAAAAAGACCTACTAAAATTTTCCTCTTGGGCTGTAAGAAAAAAAAAGTCATCATACAAAAAGAGAATGTACAAGAAAACTTCTCTTGAGTCTCTGAGAGCAGCAGGGTTAAGAGACAGATGAGTCTCCATGATTCTAGTCCTGTGCGTAGGTGCACTTTTTCATACCGCTGTGACTCTGCAGGTTCAGCTTTGCCCAGGCGTTGTTTTCCATCGTGTCTCAGAGAAAGGAGAAGTTTAGAGGTAAGGCTGCTGTTGTTAAGAGGTCTTTGAACTGTCTTCCTGCACTTGTTTTACTGATTTGGGATGGATGTATCAGGAGTTAAAGGATTTCCTTCTATGTTAAAATGTTTGCATTTTTTCTTTAGCACCTGGAGATGTATCCCTTGAAGAAGGTGGATGAACCATCTTACTCCTGCAACCCCTCAGTATTGGGCAAATACTTGCTTTCACTTATATCTGAGAGTGCTGCACCACCCCAAACAGTAAAGTATGTGTTTGTGGTGGTTTTACCTTGATATACAACTGAGCTCTACCACAGCCACTCTCTCAATCCCCGTCCTCAAAGGAAAAGGGGGAGAAAGTAATGATGAAAAGGGCTCAAGGGTTGAGATAAGGACAGGGAGATCACTCAACAGTTGTTATTACACGCAAAACAGACTCAGCATAGGAAGATTAATGTAATTTACTGCCTGTCACTAACAAGGTATAGCAGTGAGAAATTAAAAGCAAACCAAAACCACCTTCCCCCATCCACCTTCTTCCACCTGCAGTGCAGGGCAATGGGAGCTGCGGTCAGTCCCTGACACTTCTTCGCCGTCGCTCCTTCTTGGTCATTCTCATCCCCTGTGCTGTGGGGTCCCTTCCACGGGATGCCGTCCTTCCCGAACTGAGCCTGCAGGGGCTTCCCACAGGCAGCAAAGAACTGCCCCCACATGGCTCCGTCCCACGGGGTCCATCCCCCAGGAGCAAACTGCTCCAGCACAGGTCCCCCACGGGCGGCAGCTCCCCTCAGACCCCTGCTCCTGCGTGGGCTCCTCTCCACGGGCTGCAGCTCCGGCCCGGGGCCTGCTCCTGCAGGGCTTTCCATGGGCCGCAGCCTCCCCCAGGCCACATCCACCTGCTCCACCGGGGGCTCCTCCACGGGCTGCAGCGTGGAGATCTGCTCCATGTGGGACCCATGGGCTGCAGGGGGACAGCCTGCTCCACCAGGGGCCTCTCCACAGGCCGCAGGGGAACTGCTGCGGTGTGTCTGTGGAGAGGCCCCTGGTCAGTGCCCTCCTCTTGCACTGACCTTGGGGGCTGCAGGGCTCTTTTTCACTCCTATCTATCTCCCAGCTGCCGTAGCAGTTTTTTGTTGTTGTTTTTCCCTTTTTTCAATTTACTCTCCCACATGCCCAACCAGCATCACTCACTGGCTTGGCTCTGGCCAGCACTGGGTCTCTTTTGGCGCTGGCTCTGGTCTGACTTGGGGCAGCTGCTAGGCAGAGGCCAACCCCGCATGCTTTCTCCTCCCCCTCCCCCCCTTCTACCATGGCCTTGCTACATCAACCCAATACAGTATTAAGGTAAATGCAAAGAGACTGTAAAGATCCTTTGAACATTTTCAATAGCTTGCTTATAAATTGAATTCTTGTGGCTTGTTTCTGAATTCTCTCACCACTCCACTCCCCCATCTTAACTGAACATTCTGATCTTCATTGAGCTACTGTCACGGTCTTTATGAACAAGTAAAGGCCTTTTAGGGGTTAGCAGGTGCACTGTCTTTGTAATCTGTTTAACTCTGCTGCTAGCAAACCATTCCATTTGTTGATTATCCCTTTCTGTGTGCAGAGTGATTTTTTTTTCTTAACTCATTGCTTTTGATACATTTGTGCAGTGCAGCCTATGCATTAGCATTTAACGAATGTGATGCTGTAACTAGCATCTGAAAAATGGCTGAGTCTGATAGAGTTTTCAAAAGCCTCCAATTTATGAGGGACTGTCTTGTCCCTGCCTGCATTCTCTTCCTTCTCACAGGTGGCTGTGACCATAACGAGACTTTCATACTGGGCTAAAATAGGTTTTTGCAAAATTTTTTCCAATGATAATGTATTTAGTGCCACCTTGGGGAAGACAATTTGAGACTTTGTATAAAGACACAGTCCCATATTTGGACTGGCTTCTTGAAAGTACTTGCCCTTTTAATTTAGAGATGGTCACTACCTGCACTGTGTCTTGCACTCTGGGCATCCCTTGGAACAAGCTGATGCAGATTCTGGGAACTCCTAGAAATACACAGCCAATTTTGATCTCTGAGAATACAGAAACTGGCACGTCTATCCTGTTATGTCTGTAATCCTGAAACAGGCTTTCACTGAAGCACATTTTTTGGTGTTTGCCCAGATGCAGCTGTACTCTGAATCAGGCAAAAAATGTGCATTTTTTAAACAATTATAGTATTGGGTGACAGTCAATTAACAACTGGAAGTTAGCACTCTGTTAACTTCCAGGAAAAAGTCAAAAATGTTCACTACAGAAATAAAAACTGCTGCTGTTGTGAAAGAGCCACCACCACTGCATCTTGTTGGACTATTACAAATAGTTTATGGGCACTGAACATAGGGGATATTTTTCTACACATATCTGGTGACTGCTGAAAGAGCTCTAACAGGACTGCTGTTCATCCATACTATATAATGTTATTTTTTTCTTTACCTCAGTAACTTGTCCTTTGTAGTGTCTTATACAGATGTCTATATTACTTTATTGCTGCCTATTTATATGTCTATCATTCAAATTGTTTTAAGATTTCTCCAATCTATTATATGAGTAAGCTGGGCTTAAAATATTAAGGTAGTGCATATGCAGGCAGTGGTACACAGTAGTAACAGTACTCTGTGTGTAAATCACTTTACAGCAGAAACTAATAAACTTGCTTTTATTAAACCAGCTAATCACAATTGTTGAGTTACAAAATTCACTTTATCAATAGTAATGTTAAATATTAAATAAAAATGTAAAACAGTTGTGCAGTGTTCTAAAATAGAACAAAACTTTTTATGTGTTTGAGAGCGGCAAAATAACTGACACAGATTTATTTATTTTTTTAAATTAAGACCACAGGTCTGCATTTACCAACTGTATTTAGTTGTTGTTGAGTTGAAGGCATATTAGAAAGCAAACTACAAATTAGAGAACTGAATTTCATTCAGGCAAGACAGCAAGCAGTGAGTTTCTGTGCCGCTTAGAAGATTATCAGTAAAAGCCTTGATCCATTTTAAGTAGAATAGTGATTATTAAAAAACAAAAACACCAGCAACTGTTTTGAAAGTGTGTAATGGCTGAGAAATTTTGTTCATGTGTCTTCCACATCTGCTACCATAGCCTCAATTGCATTCCAGTCCAGTTTGCTGAGGATACTCTCTGTGCTTTCAGAAACATCATCGGTGTCGTTAATGCCAACAGGAGAGAAACTAACAGTATGAAGTGCAGAGTCCTGTTGGAGGAAAAGAAGATGAGCTGAAACACTCTGTATCATTCTTGGACAAGTCCCCTGTGCAGCCAGTAGAAATGTTCCTGCTATTTTCAAACATGACCTAATCAAGTTACGTACCTGATCATTCTGCAACAAGCACCAGTTATGATCCTGTTTACATGCTCTCCCTAGTGTCTGCAGCCTTGACAGACAACCTGCCTTACAGTTGTTATGAAGAACACTCATTTGGAGGGCCCACGATAATTACTTGCTTGTAGAGACACAACTTAGCTCTGCTGACTCACCACCAGTCCCCTCTGCTTCTATCCCACCCATACACTGAACAGAGAACCACATTTTAAATACAGCAGAAGTAAACAAAGGACCAGTGCTACACAGCAGGTATCCCAACGTTTCTAGAATAAGCAGACCTCTTACCTGAAACAAGGTGTCATGAGTATCTTGAAGTATTCTTTGGATGTCATCAGGCACAGTCCAAGGGCTTTCTATATCTCGATCAGACTCATGATCAAGACCTTCTGTCTGAACTGCTATGGCAACATGTGGAGGCTTTTGTTTTGGTGTTCTGCTGACTCTGTACTCAGCAGCTGAGAAGAAAACAAGCCAATAATAATACTGTAACATTTCTTCCTATTTTCTTCTGCATGTCTTTAAACTTCCCCAAGAACAAAAGCTCCAAGTTCTAAGAGGTGAAAATGTGTGTAACAACATTATGCCGTTTTATCTTGAACTGATGTGGTGGCTAGAAAATGCTGCTGACCCCTCCAAGGCTCACTCTGTCTTTCCAGTGCAGAACATGAAGTTGAATAAGACTATAGTAGTAGCATCCAGATTCTGTAGTGCAATTCCTCAAAAGGGACATTGCTGCCTTATTTAGCAGACGACTAAAATGACATAAAACTCAGATTTTAAATAAAAAAATATATATGCAACTTGGTAGACAGAGTTTTAGTGAATGTATCAGAGAAACACAGTCAAGAAGGTGACATGAAATCAGAGACAGATCAATTTGTACTTTTTAGAATGTGCTTAAAAAGAGAATGTTTGAACAGAGAATGATTTCCACAGGTGAGCGAACAATTTAGAAAAAATGCCTAGCTTTTTTACCACTGCTTCTCTCCCTTTCCTGCATTGACAACAAATAAACCGACATTCGGTTAGCCTAATAGGTTCTCTATTATGCCACTATCCTAACTTTGGTGTAGGCAAGAATGAAATCTACCCACAGTATTTCCTAAGTTTCAGACTTAATAAACTCTTTCCTTAATCTTTTTGTGTCTTTTCAGAAATTTTGCTTGTGTAATCAAGTCTTGCATCTTTTAAAGAATGTGATTAGGAGGAAACATTTATGTGAATAAAATTCTTCTGTCGATCCAGACCTATGCAGATAGATATAAAGGAAAAAGAATCACTACAATTTTAACATTTTAATTTTTTTAAAGCAAGTTCAGTCCAATTCTTCCACTAACATTATGTCAGCAAAAACCTGAAAACAAACCTCAAATAGATAAGCTATGGAGGGACAGCAAAGAGAATTCTTAGTTTACAGAGCTCAGAAAGTAAGCAGGATAGAAAGGTAAGGAAGTAGCACAATACTTGTGTATGGTAGTACTAATGCTCTGTGGGTTTTTGTTGGAAAAAAGAGCCTGGTCTCATGTTTTCCTAATGACTGTTTCAAGGAATCACTGAAATCCAGCTCATATGCTTTAGGAATCTTGAAACTGCCATCTGGCTAAAACCTTTCAGAAGATTAACAGGGGTAATTCAAATATTTCATAAACTCCAACTAAAAACAGTTTGTATATGGCAAAAGAAGAGGAACTTTTACACTTCCAAAACTAATGCTGTATCTGAGGCCTCTGTTGTGTAAGTCTTATCCAGGCATGCACATGTATCTTATTTTTCCACTGCATTATGTAGCTGGACAGCTCTATGTCATTGCTCTTTGTTAACTTACAGCGTCTGGAATTAACAGGACAGTTTGCAGTATTTCTCATTCTTCCTCTGACTGTACTTTTCTGTAAAAGTAGATTTCCATGTCCTGGAAACACAAAGAAACATTTCCGGTATTATATGTGATAGGCCAAGTCTACCCAAAGATGCTTCAAAATTTTAATCTATGAAATTGCTTCCTGGATTACACAGTACTGTCGCTACAGCAAAATTAAGCTATTTTGGATTTAGAAAGAGATGACAAGGTAACGCCTATCATTTGACATGTCAATGAGAGCACAGCTTCAAAACACTGAGGACAAGAAACTGCCAGCACTTTGAGTATGATTTTCTACATGGGTATTAAAACTCCTCCCTAACAAAATCCAGTAGTAACTTTTAAAAACATCTGCAGTTATGTGCCTTCATTAAGGCAGTTCTGTTCTTACCCTTAGGCTGTGTTAAACCAAGAGTTGGAGTAAAATGACGATCTTTTTGGCCAAAGCTAGGTTTGGCAGCAGCTCTGCTCCTTTCTGAAAGAACATGACTCTTTGGATGCCCTCTAAAGCAAGAAAAAAAAATACAATATGCACAAATATGTACTGATTATCATTCATCCACACAAACTGCATATCACAGAGCATATTCAGACAAGGCAGAAAGGACACACAAATCACAGCCCAGTTAGCTGGGCATCAATATCACACAGTGCTTGTTGGGCCAGTAAGCCCCAACAGAGTCCAAAGTGCAGCGAAGACAACAAAATTGGCTTTACAAAGAACTAGTTTAGGTCTAACAAAAAACTTTAATTTATTACAAGTTACTGCCATCCCTAAGGTGGCTTTCTGTATGGCTTCCCATAGTGCGTCTGATTTTGGTAGGGCTGGTACCATTAAAACATTACACACCAGGAGGCTCTGTACAGCACTGACTGCGTTCAGTTGAATGATCTATCCTGGAACTTTACCTATTTAATTAAATGCAGAAATATTTAAGTCTGGAATTTACAGGATTATCTGAACTGTACCCAGTTCCTCCTATTACTCTGGAAAACAAAGTTGTAGAGGAAGAAAAAGGATAGTATACCTGCAGTATACACCTCTATGGTGTAACAAGTCCAGAGGAGAAACACAAAGATGCTCGGAGAACTGGAGCACCTCTCCTGTGTAGACAGGCTGAGGGAGTTGAGGTTGTTCAGCGTGGAGAAGAGAAGGCTCCAGGGAGACCTTAGAGTGGCCTTCCAGTGCCTAAAAGGGGTCTATCTACAGGATAGCTGGGGAGGAACTCGTTGTCTGGGAGTGTAGCAATAGGACAAGGGCAAATGGCTTTAAACTAAAGGGTAGATTTAGATTAGATATAAGGAAGAACCTTTACTCAGAGGGTGGTGAGGCACTGGAACAGGTTGTCCAGAGAAGCTGTGGATGCCCCATCCCTGGCAGTGCTCAAGGCCAGGATGGATGGGGCTTTGGGCACCCTGGTCTGGTGGGAGGTGTCCCTGCTCATGACAGGGGGTTAGAGCTAGATGGTCTTTAAGGTCCCTTCCAACCCAAACCATTCTGTGATTATATGTATATGTGACATTAAAGCCATCAAGAAGAATACATTTACCAATTTATAATACTCAAATACCACCATCTCTTCAGAAGGTAATAAGCACCTGTGTTCAAAAGAAAGAAGAGCTAAAACTCTAGACAAATTGATTTCCTAAATTAAAAAGGAAGCCAGTAAATCCAGAGTTTTCCAAACACTAATTTATTTAGTCTATGTGTGCACACAGCAGTATTTTTATTTCCTTCTTGCTTGTTACTGGGTGCTACTGAGATCATTAGCTATGTTATTGGGTATATTCCAGGTACCTGATTGCTGCTGAGTGAAAGGGGTTAGGACATTGATTATAGCTCTGACTCTGGAGCTGGCTAATTCTGTGCTCCAAAAGGCATTTTTAAGGCTCCCTCCAGGATTTGCTCTGGCACTTTTACGGAGATTGGTACAGAAAGCCAAGACTCCTCTGATCCAGCCAAAGTGTATCTTTGATTCTGTCAGAACATCGTTTCCCTCATGCTAATCCCTACAACAAGCACTACAGATTGCAGACAAATGCGAAGTGTTGTAGAGAAGCCAAAACATTAGTATACGGTTAATGCTTAAAATTCATTACCCTCTAGCAGACATCATGTGCCTTTTTTTACACTCTTGAGGAGATCTTGTCCTGGACAATGGTCTGTGCTCACTTGCAGGTAACACCACTGTTTCAGATAACATTT
Source organism: Stictonetta naevosa (assembly GCA_011074415.1). Classification (NCBI taxonomy): domain Eukaryota; kingdom Metazoa; phylum Chordata; class Aves; order Anseriformes; family Anatidae; genus Stictonetta; species Stictonetta naevosa. The sequence goes on from CM021729.1 coordinate 10,403,153, forward strand.
CATTCATCAGAGAAAGCGCTTGTGATACTCTCATACTGTGATGTTCAGATAACAGCACTCTATGGAAAAATGGAACCATGACATTATGTATTAACTCATATTACCACTCGTCCCTTCCCATGGCAGGGAGGTTGGAACTAGATGATCTTTAAGGTCCTTTCCAACCCTTAGCATTTTATGATTCTATGATTTAATTGCAGCTGGCTTGTGAGGCTAGTAAGTCTACTTGGTAACCAAAAAAAAAGAAAAAAAGTTGTATTTTTACAGTTTCAGAGAACACGTACTAACCCTTTCAAGATAATTTGCAAAAAGCTAAAGCATTTATTAATAATAGTTTTGACAGAAAGCATGAGTCAGTGTTGCCAAAATCATATATGTGTGTATGTATGTATATAAACATATATGCATATACATATAAATAAATAAATAAATAAATATGTTTGGAAAGTGAAAAATACAGGCAAGGATGAAAAGTGTTCAGACTTTGTCCTAAATGGTAATGTAAACATGAATCATTTACACGTTTTGTTGAAATTCCATTTGTATCTGAAATTTCACACAGACAAGGTAGTTAACACTACTTCATCTTAAGACTAGAAAATTGGTAATAAGAATTCCAAAAGTTACCTATATAGCAACTTACTTGTCTTTTTCTTCCTTCTTCTTCTGGAATAATTTAATATCCTTTGAAGTAAGACTACAATGCTGTGGAAGAAAGTAAAACAATCAGTAACTTATTTTGCATTGTGGTCTCATTTCATTCCATCAATCTCAAAGTTTTTATCTACCTGACCTGTAAGTTACTGTTTAAAACACTCTCCAGAATGAAAAACAATGTGAAAGCATATGGCTCTAACCACGGGATTCAGTTAAGATTGCCCCTATAAACTTCCAAGCTCTAAAAATACATTGAAAGCCTGCAGTCCCACATTCCATAGCTCATGCCTTATCCTCAGATGTCATCACTGTGAGGCCCAAAATTTGTCCTTGCACTCAGATTCCTAAAAATCAGTTATTTTCTTGAAAGTACTTAATTTAAAAAATCAGGACAGGGTTGCACTTTGTTCTGTTTGCTGGAGTACAATTACAAAAAAAATAAACAAAGCTGAGACTTTGTCCATCTAATGAATTCAAGGGAAAAGTCTGTAACGGAAGCATCAAGCATATATTTATGGGTTGACTACACAGGAGAGGTAGAGAAGTGTAGGTAAGCCAACGCACATTTTCTTTGTATCACTTCTTTTTATACATGTACAAGAGAGAAGTCTGGGACAACTCTGATGAGATCTGCTATTGTTTCTAACAGTCAATAGAAAACCTAAGAAAAACTAAGGGGAAACCTTTGCATGTTACATATTTGCTTCTCAGGAGTTAAACCTAGTATAGCTTCACCCTGAAAGAATTTACAGCAAGTTTATTAGTAAAAAGTATGGGATACAATTGCTATTGCTAGGTCTCATCTCCTATAAACCTGGAGATTCCCCCTACTCAGTTTTGTCTTTTCAGGTCCTGAAAGTATCTAGGTGACAAATGCTTATTTTATGACTTAATAAAGGTTGGGAAATTATTTCTGAACTACTTTTAACCTTTGTTTTCTTCAGTTATTCCAGCAAAGTGCAGCTCAGAAGAGATGCATCAGGCCATAAATGTGATTCTATTAATTAAAATTTAAAAATAAAAATAAAAAATCTGGAAGGGAAGGAATTGTTTTCTGGGCCTGTATTGAAAACAGCCTTTGACAAAGAAAATTTATTAAATACTTAAGATATGCTGACATTTCTGCTGACCCTCCATAATTGCACAAACATCTGTGTGTGTTAAGGACAAGGATGGCTGACCTCAATATTTTATCATTTTCTCAATGTCATAACAGATGTTACCTTCTGAACTCTGCTTTTTAAACGCATTGTGGTTTTTTTTTGTTTGTTTTTGTGGAGTGGTGGTGTATGAAACAAGACTTAAACATATCTTTGTAACTCCTGTAGCTCCCAGTCCCTAACAAAATACATCTTTTATCAGTGAATGTTACAGCTGTTTCCATTACAGTCAAGGGTCAACAAATCCTGAATCTTGACCTTGGGGTCAGGTCACAATTGCCACCATCATTACTGAAGACTGTGAGGAACACTGGTGTATTTGCTTACTGATCACTTCTAACACGCATACAGCCAGTTGCAATAAAATAAAACATGTACAAAAAGCAAAATTAAAATGGCAAAAAAATACTGACAGCCCTTATCTAACCTAATCTGTACAAGTGTGCAATACATAACAGTTACTCTTCAAGATACCCATTGTTCCTACCATATTCTTTCTTAAATTGAATGGATTATGCTCTTTCTGTCTTTGTTCATCAAGTTTCTTCACATATTCTCTCATTCTTTCCTTTTGTTTTCTTCTCATCCATGCTTGTATCTCTTTCTTCTCCTTTTCTGTTTTTTTAGAACGTCCAGAAGCAGAATCATGAATCCTGAAAGAACATATAAATGAGAAATTATCTAGCATGTTCTTTAAATTGCAAACAATGACAACCACGGATGACAAAAAAAATACTGCAATCCACTCAAAATTCTGACTTAATTCTGAAATTTCCCAGATGGGAAACTCTTCTGTAAAATTCTACTTCATATAAATATTGGTACGCAAGTAATTTCCAATATGTTTCCTAAAACTTTTCTTCTCTTTGTTAGTTGCATTCAGATAATAGCACTGAAACTATTGAGGAGATGTTGACTACATCAAGGGCAGAGAGGCCTTGCAGAGAGATTTTGACAAATTAGAGATCTGGGCAAAACCCAACAATATGGAAGTTCGACAAGAGCAAGTGCTGGATTCTTTACCTAGGACAGGGCAACAACCCTGGATGCATGTACAGACTGTGGAACGAGAGGCTGGAGAGCAGCCCCGCAGAAAGGGATCTGGGGGTTCTCATCAACATCAAGTTGAACATGAGCCAGCAGTGTGCCCTGGCAGCCATAAGGACCACACATATCCTGGGGTGCATCAGGAACAGCATTGCTAGCCAGTCGAAGGAAGGGTTTGTCCTGCTCTGGTCTGCAATGGTGCGGCCTCACCTCCAGTACTGTGTGCAGGTTTGGATGTCACAATATAGGAAGGACATAAAACTATTATAGAATGTCCAAAGGGCTACAAAGATGGCAGTGCTTCTAGAGGGCAAGATGTGTGAGGAGCAGCTCAGGTCCCTTGGTTTGTTCAGCCCAGAGCAGGGCAGGCTGAGGGGAGGCCTCATGGCGGCCTGCAGCTCCCTCACGAGGGGAGCGGAGGGGCAGGCGCTGAGCTCTGCTCTCTGGGGACAGCGACAGGACCCGAGGGAATGACATGGAGCTGGGACAGGGGAGGGTCAGGCTGGGTGTTAGGGAAAGGTTCTGCACCCAGAGGGCGGTCGGACAATGGGACAGGCTCCCCAGGGCAGTGGTCACTGCACCAAGCTCCCGGAGTTCAAGAAATGTTTGGATATGTTGTCATCCTCAACAGCTGCAATTCTGCCTTGTAAACAACTAATATTATAAACAGGAGTAGGAAACAGCTCCAATTTCAATCTATATCAGGAAGGAACACAGCTGATTTTATAACTAATAGCCAGAAAGGCAAAGAAATCTCCAGCATAGAGGCAAGAATGACCAGCTCAGGTTCTGAAGCTGCTCTGTCAGCCACCACAGCCACTGTCAGGAAAATTTTATTTTGTCTATCAGAACTGCTTTAGAAGGCTCCTGTCCTTGTCTGAACTGATTCTGATATCTGTAGAGACCTGCGCTCCAGTTCATCACTTGCAGAAGGAACAAGTGAGTAGGAAGGAAATAATTTTAAAACCAAGAATTAAAAACAAAACAACAAAAAACCCACACAAAAACAATTGGCACTTTCGACAATAATGACAATAATGGATAGTAAAACAGTGGTCATTAAACAGTTCTATTACAAGTCTCATTGACACCAACTCAACTCGCATGCTTGCCTCCATTGTTTACAGGGTGTATGCTATGAGAAGAGTAACTGGGGTTAAAATTATTTGACCAAATGAAAAACAGACGTTATTACCTAGAGATTTGCTTAGCTGCCATTTTTGTAAAGCCCCACTCCAATGGAGAGATGTCATCTTCTACTACAACACCACTAATGATGTCAGTAACACTATTCAAATCAGTAATTTGCAAGGGATCTTCTAAAGAACTTAACATTAGGCAGCAGAAAAAATGTTACTGATTTGAAATAGAATATGCTTGTAAGAAAAGCTAAAATCCTTCCTATTATGCTCAAAATGAGAATACTCAGGTTGTTTTACCAGAATCCTTTAGACAGTTGTCTTTCTCCTACATCTCACTGTGTTAGCACAAACAAGGAATACATTGATAACATGTATAGATGTGCTATTTTTGAGAAGTTAGCAGCTATCACCTTAGCTTCACTGCCAGCACGTGCACTTCTATCAACTTTCTCCCTACGGTGAATGGGGCAGAATGAGTGAGACCTGACTAACATCAGAGAAGACAGGTCTGAATAAACCATCAAGAAACATGGCCCCAGACAGAGACAGACTGCCTGACCTCTACATGATTGGTCCAGGGAGCCTAATACTGGCAGCTCAGAAATCCAGGAGCATGCTGATATGAAGCTGTGGGATGCTACCTGTTTCAGGAACCCCAGCTCTCAATTTCCAAACCCAACTGTCCAAGCAAGAATCACTGTGAGTGAGAGAATGGTTTTACCTAAATTCTGCTCATTTCTATCTTCTCTTTTAATCAGTTGCTTTCAATAAAAACTAAATCATATGTAGTTTACCATTACATGCTACAATAAATTCAAAAGACTCCTCTGGGTAAAATCACCATCTACTAAAATTTATTGTCTCATACACATCCTCCAGGTTATGCAATCACTCCCTAATATGCATTTACAACACAAAACAAGCATTTTGACTTTAAATAGTTACATAATAAACTAAGGCATTCATTCTACTGCTATGCTTGAAGAAAAACTTGATAAAGTTAGGTATTAGGGAAAGGTTCTGCACCCAGAGGGTGGTCGGGCACTGAGACAGGCTCACTTGTGGTCGCACCAAGCTGCTGGAGTTCAAGAAAAAAAAAAAACTGAGCAAAATGGCCAGGAAGAAAGGGAAGCCAGCTACTGTTTCCTACTGCAAAGCTGAATCTAGAAGATTAAAACAGTTAGCAACAACAACAACAAAATGTATGTCAGCCCATTTTGCCTAACGCATAAGATCAATCCAGTTTTGAAATCTTCAGTATGATGCTTCACATTTTTGATACTAACTCTCCAAAAACTTTCAAGTGAGAGCCTGCCTCAGTAGATGACTATTAGCAGCAGTTACATGCACTCATTCAAAACCAGTATTTTGCAGATAGGAGGAATAATAAACATTAGCAGCATCTACATTAACAGCTCTGTTACTTGCAACTAGAAAGCAACTTTCAATGGTTCTGCAGATTTCGTGTTAAACAAATGTAACAGGCACTGCTGACATCAGAACAAATGCCTCAAACTAATTAACACAAAAGCTTTCATCCATTTTCAAATAAATGCCTAGATTTTTATGAGACAGTTCCACCTGGACAATTCCCTTATTGGTAGTAAACAAATTTTCAACAAAACCAGTGTCAAAATACATACCTATCATCACGTAGGTCTCTACTCACGAGAAAGCCTGAAACAGAAACATCCTTTGTTAATAAAAACCTTGCACTTGTACACAGGCTAATAACATGTTAAACAGCCTGTGGGATAATATATATCAAACTGAATGTGCTGACATTAAAAATAAACTAATTATACTTACATACTAACATACTTAGGCCTAATAACCTGTGTGAGAGCATGTCATCTACTACCAGATTAACAGACAATCGTCAGAGAACATTTATTAATTTATTAACCTGACTGACAGAGGTAGTTTTGCTAGGAAGACAAGGTCACTACAGTAAGTGTTCAGCCCTGCCCCAATGAGGCTATTGAGTTCCAACTACTTGGAACTGATCTGTTCCAATTAATTGTACAACTTTTTATGGAAAATGAATGATTTCCACTTACTTTAAAAAGCCAGGGTAAGAACTGCTGGAATTCAAAAAATGTGGCTAAATAACCACATGGATGTCTTGGAAGCAAGAGCACTATTGTCTTCCTAAATTAATCTGTAATCTCTCAAAAAAATCCAATTGCAACTCAGAATCACCTAGAGTTTTCTAGGCTTGCAAGTAAGAAGTTTATACTTAGAGAGGAAAACTATAAATGTATTATTGTTTATAAAATTTGTGTGTCTGTGCACATCATTTGATATCTAATTCTGCTATACGCAGATATAGGAACCATGTTTTAACTCTTTATTAAGAAAGATTGCTGCAAATGTGACAGTCAAATGCATGTTTGTCTGTAAAAACTATATATAATTTTTAGAAGCTTGAAAACAAACAATACTGGCAACATAGAGATAAATATGACAACTTACACTTTTAAACATCAAGAATAGGGAGTACTGATTTTTACTCCTCTAATGCTACTGTAGTCTTCAGACTTGCAAAAATCAACATACTGTCAGTTTGCAAAATGAAATGGGACCTCATAACACTTTAGGACATAAACAGTAGTTACAATATAGTGATAAAAAAAAACAAAAACAAACAAACAAAAATTTATTTTTCTTATGTGGGCCGGGTTTAATTTAAATTTCATCTCTCTCAAACACAGGAAGATGCCAGAGATGATAAAGACAGCTTTGGGAGAAAAGTATGGGTGTTCTGTGGCACTGTGTCTATTCAGACTCAGGTTAACACTTAAGCAAATAACTATAAATCAACACAGTGAAGGGTTTCTGAAATAGACCCAAAGTTATTCATTTTCTTTCAGTAACAGGGTGAATTCAAGTGCAAGTGTAATGTACTGCCCAACTATCTTCATAACTGAGGGATACTGTATTGCCAGGTGACATATACACTCATTATCAATGCACATACATGAAGCCTATTCTAAATAATGCAATCTAGAAAGACTGGAAAATATGCTGACCAGAATAATAAATATCCACAAGAATAAACATCCGTGAAATGATGTTTATGAGCTCACTGGCATTCCATAACAGCAACAAGGAAGTACTACAGCAGGAAGAAAGGGATTGCTTATTTTTAAATGGAAGAAAAGAGAAAAGTAAACTTTAAAAATTATACCAGAAGATGACTTTATGCCACTGGGAAAGTTAGAAGCAGAGGCTGTAGAAGCAGAAGAGTGCAATTCCAATGCAGTATAATCGGCTATGGGATGTTCAGGTCTTAAGCTCTCCTTTTCATCACCCCCATCTTCAGAAATCATGGCCCTCACATAATGTTCTGATCCAATGAAAAAAAATGTAATTAATACAGGCCAATGGAAAAAAAATGCAATCACTCTTATATGTTAGTAGCATATTTAGCTTATGTGTCCAGCCTAAAACAATTTTAAGTTATAATTTTCAACAGCTTAATACACTTGCTGAGAGACCATTGCATAACTTCCCATGAGAGCACTTCCTATGAGTACACTATGAGAGCTACAATATATGTACCAGACCTGTACGTGTGAACAAAAAGACTGAACTATGAGTTACTTTGTGTGAGGCTAACAGACATCTTAAATATGATCTGATGTATAAATACAGATATAGCCACAATTTAGTTCTACCACTTGGCTTTGCATTAAGTTCATAAGTAGATTAGACTGTTTTGGTATGAATGTAAAATGGACCTGAAGCATGTACCCCTAACACAATCCTCCTTGGCACAGTACAGTGTCTATAAGTAAATATGTAACATATAGTCAATTATTATATATGTATATAAAAAAATATTCAATGCATCAATCCCAGCTGCCAGTTGAGCTGATACAGGCTTTAAACATAATCAGAAGATACTGTAACTACATAGCCACCAGAGAGTCATTTAAAAGTATTTGCCTTATATACATAGGGAAAACTGAACAAATTTCATATCATTTTATATCAGCAAACAAAGCCCTCAAA
>CM021729.1:10411575-10422978 GCA_011074415.1 Stictonetta naevosa
TTCAAAATCTTCTATTATTTTCACTAGCTATAAATGAAACACAAAAACTAAATAACTATATCATCTCCAAAGCATTTATGAGACTTATATAGCAGATATTCATGCAAAGTTTGCTTTAAATATTTTTTTTTCCTCAGAATCTTAGAAACATCAGGATTATAGTATCTCAAGTAGATTTGTCTAAAGAGTTTGTTCTTCTGGAACACTGCTTTGAGAAAAAGATATGAACTGTATTATACTTGTGAATTTTTAATCCTGTTAATCACATTCTATTTTATAAACAGGTGAAGTTTCCTAACATACATTATCTGAAAAACATAAAAATAAAAATATTTCCACATTCTTCCTAAGTCAAAAGTTTCCTGAAGTTGAAAAATAGAAAATGAAAAATAAAACTGACTAACCTAGGTTGAGACATTCTACTGATCATTTTTACAAAGAGCAAGTCTCAAAACTCATTTATAATATGTGAGAAAATGTTATAAAAGGAATCACTAATTGCCATGTACATGAGGCAAACAGGAAAAATCGCTTCATTTTCAGGGATCAGGATTTGGCTAAATATTCAGAAAAAGTTTAAAAAACAAAATGCAATAAAATGCTGAAATAGAGAAGATGAGCAAAGATGTTTTCACCACACACTTTTAAAAATCAGCTTAGATGATCCTGTGGAGGAAGGATAGAAGTGATTAAATAATCCAACTTAATGTAATAACTGTGTGTAGGTGACAAAATGAGGTCCTATATTTCTGTGACTATTTGGGAGAGCAAGCAATGGACACTATGTGCTTGAACTACTATACCAAAAAAAAAAAAAAAAAAGAAGATGCTGTGGAATTACAGAGTGATACTGAATTCATTCTGTATTAAGCCAGGTCTGATGTGCAAATATTTTTTTTCTTCACTCAATACATAAAATCAGAACCTACTGGCTCATGCTTAGAACAGTTACTCCCACTTTGCTTTAAATTTGATTAAGAAGTTGAAGTAGTTGAAGTAATATGAAGAAATAATTGCCAATATTCCCCACTTTTCATACATGTAAAGTCAGCCCCATCTGAAGTTTTAGTCAAATTAAAAAACAGATGTAGAATTAATAAGCCAGAGTCTCTTGAAAAGTTTTAACATCAGAATTTTGTCATGACCTAACAAACTTGTAATACTTGAATTACATAAGATCATCTGAATGCACTATGTCCAAAATGCATTTAATTTACATATATATTTAGATTTATAAAGATGTTAAAAATGCAAATATTTGATTAATTCAATGGGAACATTTTCCAGAATTAGTCACATAATATTCTGCAGAGGTAAAACTTAGCCAAACCTTTGCCAAGATGATCTCCAACTGAGCTCATAGTCTTGTGCTATTTCGCTTTCTCACTTATAGGGAAATTAAATATATTCAGCCTGTAACATCACCATTCTGCCCAGCATTTGGAACACAGTAAGAAACCATGTCTACCAACAAATACAGCACTAAATGGAAAAGAACAGTACTTTATTCTCACTCAATATATACTACGCAAGTTTGAAATACATTATTTGAAAATTTAGATTTTGTCTTTACTTAAATAAAAGTAAACCATTTCAGACACAACAGTTAGCAGTCTGAACTCACCATTTTGGTATTTCTGAAATCCTCTTCCATATTTTCTGTTATATTCTGCAGCATCTGTAATTGCATATCCATTTCTTGCTGCTTTGTGGAAAAGTGTTCTTTGTTAACTACTTTATACAGCAGCCCTGAAGAAGGAAAAGTTCTGGCATCCTCATGTACTATGTTCCAAGTTACACTGTCTGTAGAAGAAACTGGTCTATCTTCCTCTTGCTCTTGGCTTGATATATCTTTGGGATGATTGTCTAGAAGGAAAAGAGTGGACGAACACCATCAAGTGAACTGCAAACATTTAAGTACTGCAATAATTAGGCATAGCTGTGCTATACATACTACATTATAGCAGGCAGGAATCAGCACAAAAGTCAAATTTATAAATGTTTTGATGTATAAGAAAACAAGCAGGAGGTGAGTTGGGAAAGGCTGTGTATTTTCTGTATGGAGGTAAGTATTATAATAAAAATGCATAGCTTTTTTTCTGTCTTAAAAATACAATGGTTTACCTTTCTTCTGTAGCAGCTCAGGTGGAATTGCATTAGTAACAGAAGCTGCCCTGTGGTGAAGTTCTGCAGTAGATGGAATTTCAAACTTCTCAATTTGCTCTGTAGTACCTGTATCTTCTCCTGACTCAGGTATCATGGGTAAATCATTAAGGATGTCACTGTCTTCAATGTCGATCACGCTGATATATTCATGTTCACTCTAAATAAGAATAAGATAATGAATACAGCATGTGTTTTGAGCAATACATTTTAATCATTTCCTGTGTTTACTCTTCTCACTTTGAGTTGAGACTTCCTGTTTCAGAGATAAAATGACTACAATCTTCCCCACAGTATTACACAACTAAGATAAGACAAATGGCATACTTATAATTAAACCATGTGTAAATTGGGCCACTAACCAAGTCAGGTGTATCATGCAGAAAGGATGGTAAAGGTTTCTCCTTCACTTCACTGTGGAACCTCAGGTTTATATACATGTCTGGTGGTAATAACTCAGGGACACTAGATGATTCTATGGGAAAAGAATAATAATATTATACTTACAGTAAAAGCCATGAAACTCTGGAAAACTATTTGGAAATAGGTTTGAATTCTCTAAATGACAAGATAACCTTTGACTGGCTTTTTAAATGAAATTAAAAAAACTTTGCTCAATAGATTTCTTTAATGTTTGCTTCTAACAAAATTGATTAATAATTATTTTTCATTTTGGTGATAAATTACCAGAAAAACGCTCAAAAGTTTAAAATCAGAGTAATGTGCTGCAGTATAAATTGCTATTCATTTCCAATTCTATCTTAAATGGTTAGAAAAAATCACTGTATCTTGACTTGATCCAAATAAATGACACTACTTGGCTAGAAAGACATCTAATTAGCTATTTGCAAAGTATGCTATGTAGTAAGATAATCTTCCAAATGGAACAATGCTGTTGAATTTTAAAAGAAATTAAAAATTAATATGTTTATATGCTAGCATGGGGAAAATATTTAGGTAATTAATCTTATTTAGCACAATTTATCATGGATTTATGATTTTTGTGTAAGCAAAACACAAAACAAAATACATTATTTAGCCCAAAATAAAAATTACCTTCTATTTTGTATTCTACAAACTGAACTGAAATTTGACTGGAGTAAAGATTGAGCAGCACTAAAACCAATCTAAAACCTGTAAATATACCTCCTAATACACAAACACAAAAGCATAGGTACATTGTACTAAAGAAGATATAGCCAAATGTTTCATGAACAGGTTTATAATTATTTGACGTTCGGTTGAAAGAAATAGGATAAATTAGAATCTTATCAATACCCTGCATTAAGCTGACTCCTATAAAAAACATGTTAAGACAGTAATATTTTTATAGGCTTCCACAACAACAAATGACATAAACAAAGCCTGAAGCCACACCTGGCACGGGAACAGACATGGTTGACTCATTTTTTTGAACTTCAGAAACCTCAGTTCCAGCACTGATTCCAACATCCTTATATGTTTTGAGCACTTGATAGGGAAAGAAAACAAAATGCATGAATCTAAGGAAGGACACTTATGACATCATTTGAACTTATGTTTCTGATTTACCAGCTCATGATGAAAGGAAAGCTGGGGGGAAGAGGTAGGGAAGCGATTTCAGTCAGATGTGAAACATTGTCTAAAACATATTTGGATAAATGCAATTTAAAAAGGAGCTCTCAGAAAAAGTCACAGCAGAAGTGATTTACAGAAAGCATGTGGAGTCTCTTACACAATTGCATTAGTAACATTTTTATTTATAACTATTTAAGATAATATTGTTATTTACATTCCAGTATCTTCTAGTTTAATACTTCTTTTGGTAACAAAATGTAAAAGCCCACACAGGTAGCACTTACCTGGATGAGTATTTGTACTTGCATCTTGAGTTTCTGCTGGCTTTTTTTTTGTAGAAGCCATGTAATGTAGTTCTGCTGGAGTAGTAATTACTTCCTCCAGTTTGTCTAAAATACAGTAACACACAATAGCTGTCTACTAGTGCATGAATTAGAAATCTATAAAAGCATTGATTTTAGCCCAGTACTTGGGGACCCAACAGATTTTTCTTTGCACTTCTGATAGATAATATTAATTATCTTTAAGTATACTTTATGAATGGTATTAAGGAAAGTTTGTACTATCTGTCTTCTGCGAATATGTAACTGTTCCAAAACTTACAATGCTACACTGAATTAAAATCAAGGCTCAAGTTTGGATGCGTAATGTTTACATATTTTAATATGCTGTGCAACAACCATTTGTTTCATATTTCAAAAAGGTGGAAATATTTATGACATGTATACCTTTACTTCAGATATTTTTAGAGCTTTGCAAGGCAGCATTTCTCTAAGGCCAGATTTCAGAGAATGGATTGCATTTTTTCCCCTGGTAGGACTAAATGTTGTGCTGAATTAATGTATTAGGAAGCAAATCTTCTTTCTATAGCCACAATCTTCCTTTTGCAAGCTAGGAATACTGTATACATGGAGTTTCCTTTAAATATAGGAGTCTTAAGTTTCATGTAATTAGAATATACTGGAAGAACCTTCTAAAACGAAACAGATTGAGAATATAAAATCACTGTTATAAAAACATTTTGCTGATTAATCACATGAACAGAAATCACTGTGAGCAATAGTTAATAATATTCATACAGCATAGTTTTACTCTTTCCAGCAGTCCATTGTTTATAGGCATAAATAAAACATTACCACTTATTTTCAAGAAAACTTAAAATACTTTTAGAATCTTCAGGGGAATTATTCTGAGATTACACATAGTCAGGAAGTGTAGTAGTGATAGGACAAGGGAGAATGGTTTTGAACTAAAGAAGGTAGGTTTAGATTAGACATTAGGAAGAAATTCTACACTCAGAGGGTGCTGAGGCACCAGAACAGCTTCCCAGAGGAGCTGTGGATGCCCCATCCCTGGAAGTGTTCAAGGCCAGGTTGACTGGGGCTTTGGGCAACCTAGTCTGGTGGGAGGTGTCTGTGTCCATTTTGGGTGTGGGTGTGGGTGTGGGTGTGGGTGTGTGTGGGGGGTGTTAAACTAAATGATCTTTTATGTCCCTTCCAACCAAAGCCACGCTGTGATTCTGTACTTGGTATTGATTCCCTAAGATTGACTAACCGAAAAGAGGACTGAGTATCTATTGTGTACCTTGGAAGATTTTCTTAATTTTCTGGGTAAAGAACCCATAAATACACAATGTAGCTTGTATTTCTAAAGACTACACAGTTTGACTTATTAACATTTTGATATTGTCATAATATAGAAATTTTCTTTGAAATCTAACAAACTTCTGTTTCTTGATTTTTGTAAGCACTCAAAGCATTAAAAGTATTTATACTTGCCTACTGAAATGAAAACATTATCTTGAAGGTGAGAGGTAGATTTTGCTTCTTGATCCTAATAAAAGGAGAAAAAGAATTAACTTAAAAAATAGTTCCTGTCCCAATTAAAAGTTTTCTTGATGCTGTTAATTTTCCAATATACCTCCCCTGAATAATGATTTTAACAAAATCATTGTAGCATACTTTTCTTACTCTGTTTTTTTTTCTTTTTCTTGTGATCCATTCCTTTTTAGTGGAATTAAAGAGTATGCAAAATTCATTACCATATATACCTTTGGGGTGATCTGCAGTAATTGTGAGGTGACAGTAATATAAATTTCTCATCCTTCTTTGAGCGTATGCTATCCCTGCTGTATCATAATTAACATCTCCTAGCCCTGGGGATGCTCTCCAGTTGCTGTGCTAAACAGAGAAGTCTTGAAGAAGGAATGTTATAGATGAGAAATAAAGCTTACTGTTCTGTGTACTGAAAAGCCTGGCTTTAAATCTAGCACTGGCAAGGATAACCCTCAAAGATATTAAAACATATTAAAAAAAAGCTAGGTAAACAAACAGAAATGCATAAATCAAAACCCAGCTTGAGGAAGGGTTTTTTTTCTCAGTGGCTTGGCTAAGACAGAAATGAGACATCTTGCTCCCCATTTTGACTTTTCTATTGTCATCATTTAGCCTCACATGAAAAAAGTGGTGCCTGGTATATCTCTCCTGGAAGTTCTGCTATGCTATTTTTTTTTCCAATTAGAGTTTGTGTTTATATTTATTTTTAAATTTCAAAATAACCTATTCTACATAGGAAATGTCCCAGGAAAAACAAGAACAACCTTGGAATGCTTTTTCCATCATAAATTTGTTATTTATAGGAAATAGAAATGAAAAATGTATACTGTTTTTAGGGGAGAGCCTGGAAGAAATGTACATGATTGTTTTAGTTTAGTTTGCTTTGTCTTTCTGTTAATATTTGAATGGAAAAAGGCAAAAAAAAACACATTTTTCTATACCTCAGTCTCCGATGCAACAAGCATCACTGTATCATTAATACTGATAATGGAGTCATCTGGATGGAAGGACACAGTTGGTTTCTTCTTTTCCTCTTTCATTTGTTTTTCATCACGCCTCTTTTGTCTGCCAACATATTAATTACAAATAAAAATAAGAACCACACTGTAATAATAGGAATATCTGTAATTTTCTAAGAAATATTACTAGTTAGAAATATACAGTGAAATAAAGGTGGAGAATACAAATATTACTGCTGCACAGAGTTCAAAGTATGACTTTCCCTAGCAGAAATCTACCTGAAATCATTGCAAGAACTCAAAAATATTTAACAATTAGACCAAAATCTGTTAATGGTGTTATATGCTAGTCACATTAAACATTACACACTGGATAATATTAAGTACCTATATTTTGTGTATTATAATAATAATAAAAAATAATTACAAAACAAAATGTCTGTAAGGAAACTCTAAGAAATATTCCAGCAAGAAACAAACCTCTGTTATCACTCAAATTATCTAATTAACTATTTTACGTAAAAAGTTGCAATTCTCTTTGGTATCTGATGAGTAGATTATAAGACAACTGTAGCCTTAAGAATTTCAACTGATATCAAAACAAGTATTCCAAACTCCAGCTGCAGATACCTACGCATTGGTTGTTTTTCACCTTAGTGTGAAACATTCACCTTAGAGTCTGTTTCCAACTACCAGAGTTAAAAGCATCATAATCAGAAGCAAACATTCTGTTCTAGATGCAGTGATGCCATTAACTCTTTCAGGGAAGGCACAGATCTGTGAAATGTGTGGTATCTATTGACATTTTAAAAGAAGTGAACAGTGAGTTACATGCAACTTAAACTAACTGTTTTAACTGCTTGTGAAGTCAATTAACAAAGTATAAATCAAATTTCAAAATTCATGAATAACAGAGCTTCTGAAACAAAATAAAATATCCCTTCATCTGGAATTTTCCTGGCCACTGTCTGGAGTCATAATCAGAGCTTGTATCTTAATTTTTATTAAAACAGTATTTCCTTCTTGAAGATAACTAACAATAATGATATGCAATAGAGACAGTCTTTCAAAATTAAGACCCACTTTAAAAGTTTGGCTTGCCTTTTTCTACTGTTCTGCACATCTCTTGGTTCAAATGGTTCAATAGCAGTTTTTAGTAACTGGATAGATTCAGTTTGGCCCTGTCCATAGAATGTACTGGTCGAAGTATGATGATGGTGGCATTGCTCAAATGCAATGAGATCTTGAAGTGGAATGAGTTTTGGCACCTGGAACTGTTCAGAGAGAGAAAGAAAAATGAAACAGTGGTAAAGGAATCAGGGAGAAGCCCAGCTATCCTGAATGAATAGAACAGGTCCTGTTTGGGATCTCAGTTATATAAACACAACTCAATTTATGAAGTGAAAATGTGCTGTTAACAAAACCAGAGGTAACATGTACATGTGTAAACTATTTCCAGAAAGTAACCTAAAAGATATGAATTTTCTCCACAGAATGTATTTCACTAATATTTTCATTGCTAATGTCTCTGGTTGAGGATGAAGGTAGGAAGCGTGCAATGAGGACAAAGACTGAAGAACCAGATTTCAAGGAAAAGCATTTACGTTCAGATGGAATGGCAAGAGTATGAGATTCTGTCAGAACAACATCTTTCAAAATATCAAGTTCTCAATATCTGTAAGAAGAGGTTTTCTTCCCAAGCCTTTCAGCATTACACTTCTGCCCATACAAAAGAACTGCCTGTAATCTGGAAGCATTAACTTATTTTTGATGAATTAGAAACCATGAAACTGAAAAAGACCCGCAACTTAGAAAAATGTATTATTAAATCCAGTACCTTATTTTTTTGAAGTAAATTGGCATGAAGCAGTGATATTCCTGTGTGCTGAAATGTTTCTCTGCATTCAGTCTCCTTTGTTACAGGTTTAACAGGTATTGAAGCAGTTGTGATTGGCTGTCCTATAACTGGTGGAAGTCTAGGTACTGGGTCAAGCTGCAAGTGCAATAGTGGAATACCAGCCAGGTTCTGGGTGATCAGTGTATTATTGCCCACTTTTACATTACCAGAGAACTGCTGCTGACATGATACTTCTTGCTGTTCTTCATACTGATTTGTATTTAGGTGTTTAAGAGGTAGCTTATGCACAGTTTCTGCCCACCTTTTCTCTTCCTCATGTATTTGCCTTGGGATCTCAGGGTCAGATCTACTCATACTTAAATGTGCAGTTGACTTGTTCTTTCTTGATGTGTATGATGACTGATGGTTCCATAAAGAATCTGATGAACTCCAAGCTTCTCGTGGTGTTCGGGGTGGTCTACCAAAAGCCGATGACATCTCTAGTGGATATAAAAATGCTGGTTTGGAATGATAACCTGATTCAAGTTTAAGCAAAGGAAATCCGTTTGAGTTATTCAGGGTTTTTGCAATAGGGATAAGCCTGGGTGTTTTCTGAACATCTGAGGAATGAGCTAAGAGACGAACTTGTTTAACAGGGGCTGAAGAATGCAAATCTTGAGATGGTGACATAAATCCTGTCTCTTTGCTGTGGCTTTCTAGCCGGCTTAAAGAAACATACATATCCAGATGATTCTAAAAACAAAGAAAAAAGCCCAAAATAGCGGCCATGCATTAAACATGGACAGAAATGGTGTGTATATAGATATATATATATATATATGCATATATATATATATTGTCTACTGCAATGACTACAAGAAGATTTAGTAATTTAGCAGGACAGATAACATATCAGATATACAGAACTGTCTTCATAAATGACTCACTGATGTACTTACTCTTATGTTGCCATTGTTGCTTTCATCTCTTACACTATTCCTTGGTTGAAAATCTGAGCACTTTTGATCAGATTTTCCTTTATCTTCTTGGGTGGGCAGTTCAGTTTTTAGAAAAGTGTTAGGAGAACATGAAGATCTTCCAGAGCCATTGCCTTTTGCCCTGTGTGCAGTCTGGCTTTCTTCCAGGTGGACAGATTGATGCTGTTGTAAAATTTGTTGCAAATTTGGCAGGTTGGCACAGGATGACTGGACTATTTGCATTAAACTCATGAAGTTGATTTGCTGTAGCTGGACACACACACAAAATTAACACTAAAAAAATTAACAGGGATCCTGGCAAAAATAACACCTTTAGGCTACGTTCTAACTGTTCACTATCTTGTTAATATAAGTATCAAAATAACCAATATCCCTAAGTTTCAATGATGATTCATTTGTATGATAGTTTATTGAAAAGGACTATACCTGCCACAGAAAGGTTATGCTAAACCAATAAAAATTCCTTCACTTCTTTTCTGAATATTAGGTTAATATAAGTTTACATGGAATACTTCGAATGTGCTAACAAAAATTAATTTCTAGCATAGCCACAAAGTTATTGCAGTTTCAGAATCTTTCCTAATCTATGCAATTACGTGAACTAGAACGCAGTCTGAGTTTTATTATTATATTACTCATTTTCTTGATTAAAAAACAAACAAAAAAAGTCTCAAGTAAGTTTTCACAGTAGCTACCTGGAACTGGAAATCTTTCCTTTTTTCTTTAAAGGGAAAAAATACCTTAAAACAGTAACTATCCCCATTGTTTAATAAATTTTATACTGTGAACACCACTTTCAATATTTAGATGCTCACCTGAACTAACTTAAACATTTCATCTTGGAGCATTTGCCTGACAGTTTCTGATGTGTTTTGTATCTCTTCTGCAGGGAGCTCTTTCTTGATGTCTTGTTTTTTGGCACAAATGGAAGCATTGGAGACAACACTTGATATACTTGACATACCAATCAGAGAAGGCTGACTATGACTTACAGAAACCTCTACATTACTGAAGAACAGAACAAAAAGAACAAAACTGTTAGAAACATTCATAGTTCAGAACCTATGCTAGGTTTTCTTAAATAAATCCAGAACATTTAAAAAAAAATAATTATTTTTCTAAAGCATAATTAATTTATAGTAAAGAATTTAACAATTAATACTGCACTATCTTCATTAGAGAGCATATATGACTTTTTTTTTTTTTTTCCTAATGCTTCCTAATAAAATGAGTGAAAAACAGTAGTAAAGACATAAGATATACCTGATTCTTAGGGAACATTAACTGAAACATTAACTTTGCTAGAGATACAGGCAGAAAACAATACTGTGACAGAAAATGGGTCTATTAATCATAAAACCAAAACGGTGAGAGAAAATGGAGGGCATTATTAACCAAAATGTGAGAGATAGCAAATCTATTTTCATTTAAATTATTAAATGTGCTTTTATCTATCTGGAATTAAAACCAACAACAAAATTGCAGATAAGAAAGCAATTAAAATAACATGTACCAGATGATACAATATAGTAAGTTTTCCAATTACTCACAGAGATAATTAGATCTTATAGAAGGTAAAGACTTAAGTAGATGAAGTACTTAAATGAAGTAGAGAGGGTTAGGATTTAAATGACGTTAAAAAGAAACATCTCTACCATCATAATGTAACCCAAAACACAACTCTCTACTTTCTCAGCTGTATCAAATTATGACATTGGTCGGGGTACTCTGGAGGACTTCTCACAACTGAACAGGATGGCATTCAAGAATATCAAGAAATAAAACCAAAGTGTAAAGCAATTGTTAAAAAGTAATACTGAAAAGGTTTTGGATATGTAATAGGTGTGAAAAGGAACAGGAAATGTCTTTTGGAAGACAATTAGAATGTATAACCACAGTATCAAATCCTGAAGTTGAAGAAGGCTTTTTAATTTTTTAATTTTTTTTAAAAAAAGGCATGAAAAACTTAAAATGGAAATGAGACTGGAGACAGAAAACAGAATACAAAGGGATGTGTACATCTGATCTTCCTGTAAGCTGAAATAATTCATACA
>CM021729.1:10423378-10556333 GCA_011074415.1 Stictonetta naevosa
TATCTCTGAACTGCTATTTAGCATGTTTGATTCATGTGATATTCTGGAAAAAAATGTAAGAGCATGTGATCCTCAAGCATTATGGCATAAAACATTTCAAGAAAGGCTACTCAGTATTACAGTTTGCAGGAATAAATATTTTGTAATCAAATCAACACACTTTACTTAAGGCTGAAAATTTTATAGGAGTGGTCTATTATTTACTGTATAAAACATTATAGGTTTATCTTACCCAGGAACTTCTGAATCTTGTTCTAAAGAGAATGATTTAGAAATGGTGCTAGTAGCTACCTCAGTTGTGCTAAAAGAAATTTTAAAATAAAGTATTGTAAATACTACAATAATGTGCTGCTTATTTTCATTTCATACACATACACTTTTGTATATATACATATAAATATATATATAAAATTATACCTGTAAGCCATGATCAGAGCTATACTGAACTGCATTGCTTCAAATACTGCATTATGCTGCAATTTGAGCTGGCAAATATTGACATTCATGATTTGTCTCCCTAGCAATCAGAAACTGACTCAAACAAAAGCACTGAAAAAGTTCTGGCTGTTCACACAAACAGCAGGCAAAAAATAGGTTGATCTGAATTGACAAAAGAAGAGAAAATCCAATTAAAGCAATATTGTTAATAAGATTACAACCTGTATTCCTAAAAAACGAAAAGCCAGCATCATAAGAAACCTTTGAGAAGCATCTTATGTGTAGTTATTTTTGAAATTGTATTCTTAGATTTTCTAAAGTTAGGCCATTTTATAGTTACATACAGAGTAGTATTGATTTATATGACATTATAATTAAGATTTTTAAAATATTAAGACATTCAGGCACTGTATGTCAGAGACAAAGGTTTCATTATTATAAACTAATTTGGTGGATTTATAAAGAAAGATACTCAAAATAATAAAAACAGGTATATATTTTACCCTCATTAAATGAAAAAATCCCAAAACACCAATATTTCTCATGATAAACAAAAAAAATCTTGTGCTTGTAGAAGGCTTCTTCCCTTCAGAGAAATCAAACTAGGTAGTAAACAAATCAAACTGATGATGTGACAGTCAAATGTATGAACTGTTTCCATAATTTTATGTACATTATATTTTAAATGTAGATATATTTTAAAATTTACATGTAGCTTACATGAAATTCTAAAAAGGCCAAAACAATGCAAATTTCTTGAGTTTTTAAGTTGTGCAAAATGTCTCCCTCCCTCTCTCAAGAGCTAATGTGGTTATCATCCACAACCAATTTTATCTCACCTTCTCCTTCCTAGATACCAGTCTGTCTTTCTTCTAAATTCTGTAACAATTTAACTGTTAAATTTCTTAGAATAAACAGCAGTGTTTAATCCAAAGATGCTACTCCTAGTTCCGAGATGGAAAAAAACCTGAAGGTTTTTCCAGCTATTATTTCCAGCTATTCTCCAGTTATGTACTTTGTCCATAAATAAAACACTACTCCTTCCCACAAATCATGCCTCTATTGCTTGTTCATTACTAAACTAACCACTCATCCACCCAGCACTTTGTTTATGTGAAATGCCTGTGTATGTGGAATAGAACATATCTGAATGTTTTTTTTCATGACTTTGTTGCTATAAGGAACAAGAACCCATTAAGACTTGACTGAATTTGACAATTAACAAAATTACTTTAAATTTTTTAAACAAAGTTAAAAGGGAAATAAAAAAAAAATCTCTCACACATTATGTTCAGCCTTTCCTTCCTTTGCTTTTTCCACCTTTTGATCTTCCTGTAGACTATCTACATCTGAAATGGAGACGTGCTGGAATATAAAAAGATGCATCTGATCATGTCAATTTTTATATTCCCCTTCTGAGTCAATGAATTCTTATTTTATTAGCCTAAGGCAAATACACTTTTGATTACTCAGCCACTACAGCTTGGAAATATGAAGATATCCTAATGATTCGTGCAATTTTTTTTTCCAAGTCAGTATTATGAGTTTTTATTTTCAAATTCACATCCACATACAGCACTGTGGAAATAAAGTCTGATAATCTTGCACCTCCTAGGTAAGAATGAAAATTGGTAAACAACCCTTATATATGCAAACTATCCATAAACTAAGAAATTGAAATCTAGAGTACTTCCAGAGACTACGCTTATGCTGTTGCAATTCACATTTCAACATAATAGTCTTTAGCCTATTTCAAAGGCTAGAGAATTGTGATTGAAGATGATGCATGAGAACAAGGCTTATTTACAGATCTAACCTGAGTTTTTAGACATAAACAAACAAAACACACACCTTTATACTTTTAATTTAAAAGAAGGCAGGCAAACAAGTCATAGAGTTTTTAGTTAGTCACCCTGTGACAGCTTCAAAGTCAGTACACATTTTTAAAGAAAAAAGTTGTTAATACAGCAGCTATTGTAAAGAAAGTACATGGAAAAATCTATAAACCAGAATACTTTTTTTTTAGTTTTGTATATATGTGTACTTGAAAAATTGTATATATTTATATTTAGTGTTACACATATATAATTATGTCTCTGTTTATTCCAAATCCTTTAGGCCTTTGATTTTTTTAAGCATATCAAAGAATTCAGGGTATTTTGATAAGAGTATTCATATTAATTTGGTTCCTCTATGCAAGATGGTAACTTGCCTTTCCAGTTTTGATCCTGACAGAGCTATTGGAGCTCTTTGGAGTTTCATATGGCTCCTCAAAGAACTCTATAAAATAAACAACATTATTCTAAATTAGAAAACTACATGACACAGAGCATTGTTTTGTCATTTCTGTCAGCTGGTTACATTAGTCCACTTGAGAGATCTCTCAGCAAATTCAAAAGTCTTGCTGTGGCTACTGATCATGTGTCTGAAAAAAAAATCCCACAACCTTAAAGCTTAGTTCCACGGTAGGAATATGATAAATTTAACCTCTGCTTCTTCTGCAATTTTCAAATCATATTTTATATATGTTGTCATGGATATTTTGGAATTAAAGTAAATGAGAGAATTAAATATTTTAATATATCCAATTTCTGTAGTAAAAATAAGTTACATAGTGCAAAACTGATCAGAAAAAGTATTGAGAAAAAATCATATAAA
The DNA here is from genome assembly GCA_011074415.1 of Stictonetta naevosa. Lineage (NCBI taxonomy): Eukaryota > Metazoa > Chordata > Aves > Anseriformes > Anatidae > Stictonetta > Stictonetta naevosa. The sequence continues at coordinate 10,426,475 of CM021729.1, forward strand.
ATTAGTTATAATATAGAACTGATACAATAATAATTTCAATAGAACAATAAAAATTTATTTCCATTTCTGTTTAAATAAACAGGATATAAAGGTTATAAAACAGCATTTTTCCTGAGCATGAGTACATTAGTCAGACTATAGTAAAAGGATATAGCATAAAAACAAACCTTCACTTTCTGATGTTACATCTAACTTCTCCTGAACAAATGGCTCCACTTCATTAAGATCTCCAGTCAAATGAGGTAGAGAATAATTACCACAATTAATTTCCTTCTTATCAAAATGTTTTGATTTTGTAGACATCCTGGTAATTGGAATCAAAAAAGGTATTTAACAATAAAAATAAACTCAGTATTTGTCTTAGTTTAAGTATACTGTCCATCTCAGATTGCAGCCTAGGCTGTAAATAAACGCTGTTGTCATATGATGAATTTTCATATAAACTTTCTCTGGGAATTTCACTTAAACCAAGATTAATATTAATTTTTGAAATAGCTAGAATATTTTACTGACATTAACACCACAATCTTTCAGATGGGCTTCAGAAAAATGTAAACAACACATATGACCTACCAAAAGAAAATGGAAACTATGAACTGCATCATGACTTCAAAATCACATGGCTAAGAATACATTTATCTCCCTCACAGAAACTTCCTTCATTAAAAAATTGTCATAGCAGGCACACGTCTATAAATACTAGTAACAAAGATCTTTGAATTTCTTTAGTGCAGCAGAAGATGAAAATATATGTCAGAAAGGCCTTCAGGTTATGGTATCTCCATCTACAGAAGTATTTAAGATAATAACAAATAAAATGTTTACTGCCTTTTCCATCTATTTTTCTGACACATGTATAAATGAACACAGCTATGTTACAGATCCCAGATCCAAGGGGTAAAAAAAACAAACAGCAACAACAAAAAAAACCAACTTCCTCCCCCCACAAAAAAACAAACTACTAACATTTTGACCTATTGTCTCAGCATAAGGAAAGAATGGAGGTTTGATTTTTTTGAGAATGCCATGGTATCAATTATATCAGAAGTGTAGATCCCATTTCTACATCACTAAGTGTATAAACAATTTAATTCATATTCAAGAGCCACTTCATTTGCTACGTAGAGGTATCTCTAGACACGGAGGTTACTTTTCTGTATCTCAAGGGTAAAGTTACATTCATAAGGTAATCTTCATTACAGAAGTCCTATAAAAAGCGAAGTCTTATAACAGATATGTGACAATATTAAAGACAGTACTGGTAATGCTAGTACTGTTTAAAGAGAAAACTTAAGATTTTTTCTGATGATTACGAAAAGTAAGAGGAACACAGAATAGAATGACCAAAATCTTTAAAATCTCATGAATATTTGCATTACAAATTTGGTCATTGTTTTGAGAACTGACACAAACACATGATATTATGAAGCATAAAAATTTGGATTCTCTTTTACAAAATTGATAACATATCACAGTATAGAAGACAACTCCTTAAAGTTTCCAGTTGAATTAGTAACTTATACACACATGGAATATATATAATAATTAATGATAATACTTTAGGAATAACTTCTAGCAGTATAATAGACTACCTGCAGCTGTTAAATGATATTCATGTAAGTTTGAGTTTACACTTGATATTTAAAAAACATATAACATGTAATAACAGTACAACTTTTCATATCAATATGTTGATTAGCTGGGGAATTACATCCAACTAGATTTCTTAGGTTAAAAATAAAATTACCTCAAACTGCTTTCATGAAGGTCATCATAGGCTTGTACATTCTGGACATCAAGTGGAGGATCAGCCAGTACAAAAGAGCCTTCATCCACACTACTTTCCTTCTCTGTACTACGCTGGGCTTCTGATAGAGATGCAAATTCTTCCAGACATGGATTAGTTGGACTCTATCAATAATAATAAAAATTCACTAGTTTTAGAAAAGAAAGATACTTGATACTTTAAGCAAACAAACAAAAATGTACGTCATATAGTATATTTCTGCTTAACTTCATGTTGTTTTCACTATTACATAGCTAAGAAGGTCTTGATTTACAGCTGCCTGTAGAATCCAAGTTTTGCCCCTTTTTGCATTAAGTAAAACAATGGTCCTCTGAACTATGTAAAGGAATCATAAAATAACAGATGTTTCATGATTCCTTTATTACTGATGCCATGTTACATTTAAATATACACTATAAAAAGATATACAATATTTAGCCTTTAGCAGCAGTAACACAAACCTACTTTAAATTCCTATCACTGTATGGCAGTATAATCATGCATAGATAGAAGCACACACAAAATTTTGGTAGTAAGATGTAAGTAAAATACAGGTGGTACTTGTAAGAAAACAGAAAATAGGAACCAAGCACATGGCAAAATGTCTTTCAATGCGTGAAAAGAGCCTTCTCAAAGAAACCCCACAGCCCTTTCCCCACTTTCATGTATCCTTAATTAAAGAAGATAAATGATCCAGTATGAAATAAAGCAACATTGTATCTGGTTCTTCAGGCAAATCAATTATGTATTAATGCACATTCTCTAACTCTATATAACAGTGCTAGTTGGAAATTCAAAATTCACTATTCACCAATCCACAGCTAGCTTCAGTCAAACTGCATCTGTACTGTCCTCTGAAGACAAATAAATCCACATTCACATTTTCTCTTAGAAACTCTATTATTTATATTGTTTTTCTAATACTCTATCTCCAATTCTGGCTTTCTTCAAAGATAATGTTGAAAACTAGACATAGTAATTTAACTTTTAAACATTTGCTGAAACACTGTGATAACTAGATAACTGAATTTAAACAGGACTTTCAAAGAGGACTTTCATTTCCAGTCGGAGTCTTCCTAAAGAATTCCTGGAATTCTCATTCTGTAGCAAGTCCTAAAGGAAAGGCTATTGATCAGCATTCTATGTTTTACTGAAAATCAAACAATGACATAAAAGAAGTGTAAGATTTTGTTTGTGATGATTTACACATTACATTGACAGTTACTCCATTTCCTCTCTTACCTTAAATGTTGTATTCCTTGCTTGTGATCCATCTCCATACAACTGTTTGATCAGCCATAAAGAAGAAAGGATGGCAGCTGTTGATGTTTTCACATGTATCATTGGGAAACTCTCGTCTGTGGAATCTTGTTTATTGGAATCACACGGCAGCTTCTTATCAGACCATCTGATCAACCACTCAAGCAGTTTTGCAATATTGTTAAATTTACCCAACAATTCTATAGCTAGTTCTTCTCCTGGTACAGTATCAAGTACATGAGTTTTGTAAATGTATTTAGAAGTTGCCGAAAATGGTAAGCTAGAGACAGTATGCTTAGGGATGGTCTGGCTTGCTGATGCAACAGTTACTCCTTGATTGTCACCCTGAGCTCTGTAAACTGATTTGTGTTTTAAACCAAATAATCCTTCTTTAAGCCCCTTGACTAGGTTATGCACACAAGGTTCTCTTGTCTGTGCAATGGACTGTACAATGGTTGGATTTTTCAAAACATTTTTGTTTATACTATGGACAGAAGCTGTTCCAGGATTGCAAGATGCCAGGGTGACAGTATAGCAAGAACCTGCTCTAAACACACTTTGGCTTCTAGTTTTGACTTGCCGACGTTTTAATGTTGTATGAACATCAAAAAAGAGAGAGTTTAATTCATGCTCTCGAAGAAGTCCAGAAAAGCTAGTAAGAAATGGAATTCCAAGGTCACTATACTTTATAAGGTCTCTCTCTATAATATAACTCAAAAAAAGCTCTAAGAAAATAACATATTCATCATCATCACGTTCAAACTCCCATGCACCAACTATAGGTAAATTACACTGATTATGTGCGCCTTTTCCATGCACTTTTTCCTTATGTTTTGTTTTCCAGTTAAGAGCTTTTGTCTTGCAGGTAGTATTTTTGCTCCCTATATCTCCTTGTCCCTGATGTTCATTCTCCCTGTTAGACAAAAACAAACAGAATTAACATAAAAATCAATGCCAAGAAGATTTAAATGAAAAAGTAAGTAAATGCAACATTACTTCCTCTTCTTCCTCTGTTGTTAAAAATGAAAAGCTAAAAAAAAATCTTACATTAATACAATTTAAGGAGGCAAATTAATCATCAGAGGTTAAATCCATAGTTCTTACAGAGACAGTAATTCGAAAGTATCATATATGAATTTGGTCATGGCTAATAATAATTGACATTTCAGTAACAGTATTAGTTACTTAGTACCTGACATAACATTAACATAAGATTTGATACATTTGTAATTTCTCATTTGATATATTATTCAAGGTGACAATTATCATATTTGGTGAAAACATTATTTTCCCAATAAGAAAACTGTTTTTTTTTCTTAATGGAAATGTTTCTGCTGCCATTTTTTCCATACCTTTGTGGTGGAGGTGTTTGAGCTCTCATTTCTTCAGTAAGCAAAGCATCAGAAAGGGTATCTGCTGTTTCAGCATCACTATATAACTGAGGACTGCCAAGATCAGTAAGTGTGCTTCTGCTTAGACTAGTGCCTAACGAGAATCTGTCATAACAGTGTTCCACTTCCTCATTAGATCCGTCTTCTGTTGGCTCCCAAATATTAACTTCTATAGGGCCTATATTCCTTATTACACGTCTCAAGGCCTTCGTTCTAGATTTTTCTGCAGCCTGTATAACAACGGACATCATTTCTTCACTTTCAGGACCTGCCCAAAGAAAGAAAACCTAGAAATTTTAAATGCAAACTACTCAGTTTTGACTTATTGTCTCAAATTGCGACAAGAACAACCTTTAAATCATCATTAATTACAGCCATTTAGAAATCCAGACAGCAAATTTTATAAAGAGAAGAAAACCATCAACGTGGAAGTCATGATATCCTGTTATTGGTATAGACATATTAAAAATAAAATAATAGATAGAAATAATAAAAGACTTTGCCACAAAACCCTCTTAAAGTTGTCTAACTAAAAACTTTAGTAACTGTTTTGTGGGAGGTATGAAAGAAGGGATTGTCACAACTTATTAACTAAGCAGGGTAAAAAAGAATGCTCATTTAATTAAATATTTCCTGAAGAAGGATAGACATTACCTTTAACAGTACATTGTCTGAGTCGCTGCTGGAGACCATGATATTTATCTCTTAGTGGAACCCTTACATCTTCAGGATTAGGAAATGCTTTTACAAAAATTTCTGCCACCTGCAAAAAAGTTTCTTCTTCAGTAGCTAACAGACAAGTGAGGTGTAATTCAAACAGAAGTTACATCAGCAAAAAGTCTAACTAGTAGCATTTACAAGAAAAAACAAAACGTTTGTTATACTCTCTATTGCTTTTGTTCAATTTTTAATTTCTTTTACCTTTTTGCCTGGTGGCAGTTCTCCAAGCAGGCTCAAAATGACATCTTGAACTATTTCTTCAACATTCATGAACCTGCAGAAGGGAAGCATTCGGCAAGCCCATTCTGCTGCATTCAGACAATGATCAGCTGTGGAGGTACCATATTCATTCTTCTTTAAATCCTAAAAAAACACTTGCTATATCAACATTAATTGACACAAACGATATATTTCAGCTAAGCTATTCAAACATTGCAAACTACAATGATTCTTTCCCAGCTAACATGAAATAAAAACTGCTAACAGCTTTCAGAGTGAGAAATATACAATGGTAGGAGACAGATCACAGTTGTAATGGGGAAAGGAAAGGAAGGGGGAGGGGTCTTTTGAATCTGTCAGTGGTTTCTATTTCATTTGTCACTGCTGCAAAACACACAGAAAAATCAAAAGAGCCATCCTGTTTATTTGGAGCTTGATTTTTCTAGTGAAGAGAATTTTGGACTCATTTTACAAAGAAAGCAATCTTTGTTGAGGACAGCTTAGTTACTAAACTAGATACAACAAAAATCTACATCTGTATTGTTACGGTATATAAGACAAATATTATAATGCCAGCAGTTTCTTTTTCTTCTTTAACCTTTGACATAAATTAATGAGGGTATAACAGAGAAAACATGCTAAAATTTAAATATTTTTCATTATTATTTTGAAAACCAAGGCCCAATCTTCATCACAAAACCTGCTGCATGCAAAGAAAAATAGTACATTAAATAAACATTGATCAGAATCAAAGCCCAACAGAAATACTTTTAGGAAGCTGCAGTTCACAAGCAACAGCACTACTCTGTACCATCAAGTGCTTACTGCACATTGTATCATTTTGTCCTACTATGCAAATAACAGTCCTCAGAGAAACATGCATCAGCTCTTTAGTATTCTTCTTACAGCTTTATACAATTAAGATGTCTCTTTACTATGTTAGTAATATAATTACCTTATGCATGTTTGCATTTTCCCTTGCAGTTTGATACCGCCTACAGCTTTCAGATAATCTTTCACGAACATGTAACATCCAACACAGTGCACACAGCTCTCTGAACCAACCTATGAGATAAATATGCAATGTGATGAGACTGGCTAAATAAATGAACAGCTTGAGATTTTCAGCTAGAAGAAATTAGTTATTTGTTTTAACAGTAATCCTAGAAAAATGTCATTCATTCTTCTCAGTAGTGCCCCTATAACACCTATCTATAACACATTCTAGCACAGGAACTTTTGGATTAAGAGATTTGATAACTAACGTAATTAAAAGCTAGGAAAAAAAAAAAGTGTTCCTGCATGCACTGCAACATAAATCATGCTGATTAGAGTTTCTTTACACCTGTGGATCATCTCTTGTGCTCTTTTTTCAGCTCTAAATTACTGTATATTATTGTATACAGACCTAAAATTTTACAGGAAATATCATCAAGTTGATGGTCTCCAGAAGACGTAGAGCTACAGAAAACAGTACGGAAATTGCAGTAATGAAGCAGAGTCTCTGGGAATGGATTCATTGAAGGAAGAGATCCTTTCATTCGAATCTATAGATAGCAAAAATAAGCAAATAAACAATGGTCTTTATTTAGATATGATTAGGAAATGTATATATGGATCAACAATTTTTCTTGCTTATCAAAATGGAAATAACACCATTGCTAGATGAATAGCCTCTCAGTTATAAGCAGAATACTGTCAAGATCAGCACAATTTCCTTAAGCCTGCTTTCCATTTTCTTCAAATCAGTATTCTGAAAATTCATTTAAAAGAACATGTTCCGTATGAGCTATGGCAAATAAAATGTTTTTGTTTGCATGGTAATTCAGGAGAATGGTGAAATAAATACAGGAGCAACAATGTATAACTCCTGTTTCAGCCCCTACTTCTGGCCACTTCCCTGTGCATTAAGCATTAAACCTCTGTGTAACCATGCAACGAACTATAAGAAGGTGGTATTTATTCAAAAGACAATTTCCTGATCTGTTTCTCTGCCAGATGCAGGTGCGGAGGGTTTGAGGGAAGAAAAGCTTCTATAGGTACATCAGTGATAAAAGGAAGACTAGAAAAAATGTGGGTCCTCTCCAGAAGGAAACGGGAAACATAGTTACCCAAGATATGGAGAAGGCTGAGGTATTCATTGCCTCATTCTTCACCAGCAAGAGCTCTAGCCACACTGCCAAAGTCACAGAAGGCAAAGGCGAGGACTGGGAGAACAAAGAATCACCCACTATAGTAGAAGACTGAGTTTGAGACCACCTAAAGAACCTGAACATACACTTGTCCATTGGACCTGATGAGATGCATGTGCAGGTCCAAAAGGAACAGCCAGATGAAGTTGCTGAGTCCCTATCCATCATATGTAAGAAGTCCATTTGAGGACATCCAGGGAAGTTCCCTCTGACTGGAAGAGGGGAAACATAGCCCCCTTTTTTAAAATGGAAAAAAAAAGACGACATGGGGAACTACAGGCCAGTCAGTCTCACATCTGTGCATGGCAAGACCATGGAGCAGATCCTGCTGGAAACTCTGCTAAGGCACATGGAAAATAAGGAGGTGACTGGTGACAGCCAACATGGCTTCAGTGAGGACAGACTGTGCCTGACAAATCTGGTGGCCTTCTAAGGTTACAGCATTGGTGGATAGGGGAAGAGCAACTGACACCATCTACCTGGACTTGTGCAAAGCATTTCATAACTGTGCCTGGATGACTGCACTCAAAGGGCTGCAGTCAACGGCTCAATATCCAAGTGGAGATTAATAATGAGTGGTATTCCTCAGGGGTCAATACTGGGCCATCTTTGTCAATATATTATGAATTTGGTTCTGTGCAAACAAAATATTGAACAAGATCTTATAAGCCCTGTGCTTAGTGTACTAAGACTACCACTTCACCTTAAGGAAGCATTGTGTTCTCTCGTACATATTCAACCCTAGAGTGATCTGGAATTTGCTTTCATTTAGCAGCTGCAATTTCCAATTAAAATTAGCTTGTTTCTTTCCAATATAGAAAGATGCTTGTTCTTTATCAAGTAGGTACAGAAAGGAGCCCGCTCTATGAAGCTGATGCCTTAGAAGTTTACATTCTATTTTTCTGAAACAATTAAAAACAAGAGTGTAAAATTATGAGAAGATATTTTAAAAACTTGACTCAGCAAAGTCCATATGAGAATGAACGCTCCCACAATGCAATTTCAAGCCTGTCAGTAATGTTTACTACTGATAATCAAGTTGTAGAGGAAAACCCTACAAGTTAAATGCTTACTTTTTGCATAATTCTCCTTGCCCATTTCAGTTGTGAAATATACCACTGTGCTGCAGGGCAGGAACAATGAGCAGCCTGGAAGAGCAAGATAATTCGCTGAAGAATTCCTGATACTTTCTCACGATTTTCTCTCTCAGTTTTTAAAATAATGTCACTGCAGTCTTCCTGAAAAATAAAAAAAATCCAAGCCAAAAACAAGGCCCCAAATTAGAAAGAGCGTATATCAGAAAGGAAGGTAAGGAAACATCCTTTCTGCTCCTCAGAGAATATCCCCTCTTTCTCTTTAAAGCACAACTTCTTTACGGAAAAAGACGGAGAGGCACACATGCTTTCTTATCACCATGTAGGTACTTTAGGAAATGAATGGACATAGAAAAACAGACAGCATGACATCCAAAATACATCCAAACAAGGACCAAAGAAACTTCTTTTGGGCACACTTACTTCACTGAGAGAAGCTGGCTGAGGACAGTATAATGGTGGTGCAGGAAGATAAAGCCCATTTGGAACTAAACCATATAATTTTCCGCTAAGATCCTTGGCAGAATCCATCAAAAGCTTAAACATCTCTGAGAGAACATCAGCATCTGCCATAACAGCAGCTTTCAGTAGATCCTGTACTGAACTACAAAGAACATTTGCATCTTCCTCTTCAATGGGATCTATAAAATATTAAACACAGAAATCAGTAAATTAATTGACTCAACACACGGCCTTCATTCTGAAATCAAGTAGCTCTGTTCTCATGATTCTCATTTACCTGTTACAATGCATACATCTCAACTACATGCATAAGATAAGATTTTCTGCATTTGAAAATAGGACTCAATTACTAATTTTAGTTTTTCCACATTAAGGGGGAAGCTACTGCCTTTCTAGAGATCAGAAATCTTCAGCCTTGCATTTGCTTGGGGTAAACTTCTGGCAAATCTTTCTTATCAAGCAGGCATAAATTGCCCATCTTATTAATAATGACCATAATAATTCTCTTATCTGCGAGCATAACATTCAAGGACAAGGAAATATATTTGTTTGATGTATTTTACGTATTAGTCCATTTTCTTCACATCTTCTAAAAGTAGCAGGAACTTCAACATGTATCATTAACTGGTCCCTGAAATTTGCATAATATTATACTGCTCTACTTCCATTTCTATTCCTCCTGCTTGTCCTGAAATATATGCTGCCAAATCTCTCCACTACCTATCACACTTACGGATTACTATATACACACATATGTGTCTTTAAGACAAAATTATTGGAAGTGAGTATAAAAGAAGGATCTGCACAGTGTTTAGGATAGTGCTCACATAAAGATTAATTAACATCCATCTGCTGACAGGAATCTGAAATGTGGTTTCCAAAAACGCAAATATAAACAGAGTAAAGAATATAGACTGCACCAGTAAATTTGCTACAAAACGTAACACAGACAGGTTGATCTAGCTAACTGGAAGAAATTTAGCAGTAAAGCATTAAGTTAGGTTATGTGATAAAAAGCTCATGTGCATTTATACAAAGGAGCAGAGAGACAACAGTAGGTGAGGGAACCTGAGTAATACTGAGACCAGTCTACTCAAAGGACCATCACAGGAATAAAAAAATTAATAAAAATTAATAAAAAGCTACATACTCTGGGAAATGAAAAAATTATCTGTGCTCTTCCTGTGATTGTCCCAGAAGAACCATCAGCACCGATGTTCAGGTGTGAAACCCATCAAGACAAGTAAATGGGAGTAGCTCTCTTAAGTGTGCTTTGGACAGAGAGGGGTCACTGTCAAGAGGGATATGCCACACTGCAGGATGTAGGGGAAGAACGTCTTGGGATTTCACAGGGCTCATTATAGGACCTTCATGAAAGGAAATGAAGGCATGGCATGGAGCTGTGCCAGCCTCACCACTGTTGGACCCTGTCAATGCATAAATATTTTCTGTGTGAAGGGGAACTATTTTATGTGTCAGTGTATGGGAGTTCAAGTGCCAGCAAATGGGGTGGGACTACAGGTCAAACAGCCTGTATCTGGGATGCCAGCACCTCCAGAGATGGAAGTACGTCAAAACAAGTGCTAACAGCCACAGGACCACAGCACAGCTAGCAGTTACTAGAGGGACCAGTGAAGTCCTGGCCAACTGCTGGAGAGAACATTGGGTCTATGTGTCAACTGAGAGAGTTGGTTGACTGTGTCAGTAAGGGCAAGAAAAGGGTATTTGGATACTGGAGGAACCAAGAAAGTCCTGAACAACTGCTACAGAGGCTATATGTGTGCCAGCACACATATATGTGTCTCTACTGGTGATACCAAAGGAGCAGATGGCTACCGTAGGGATCATACAAACTGAATGGTTTGGGTTGGAAAGGACCTTAAAGATCATCTAATTCCCAAACCCTGCCATAGGCAGGAACACCTCACACCAGCTAGCTCTGGATGGACTGTAAGTCCAAGGCCAGCTACCAGGGTACGTGTAGACTGCTTGAGGGTGGACAACAATGTCTGTGAATGAGTGGGTCTGTACCAGAAACCAGAGTGAAGATGGGGTTTTGGGGACTCATCTATGCAGATGCCAGCAACTTGGGAGATTGGCAATCCCAAATCCAAATAGAAGATAGTGGCTACCAGAGGTATTTGTGCATACACTTATATATACATGGACCTTCTTCCTGAATAGCAAGAGAGGGAAGCAGGATGAGGTTGGTGGTGCCGTTCACGAATGCTAAGCATGGCTGTAAGTGGTTATGGGTGTGGCAAGCCACAGACAAGTGTTGTAGATGTGTGTTTCTGTATGTGTCCATAGACCCGTAGCGTAGATGTGTTTGTGTGTGTGTCTCATAGATGCAAGCCCTCATCTTTGTTAGCTGCTGGACCTGATGGAGTTATGTTGGACTTGATGGAGCTATGGGAGCCTCACCAATGTCATGTGATATGCTTTATTCCCCCTCCTCCCTTGACACTGAGGAAGGGTAAACATAAAACATCATTTTGATCTAAGTATGATGATACTTTCCATGCTATTAATATATTTGCACTTGCTTCATGGTAGTTAGTTTTAATAAGGTGTTAGTTTTCTTTGAACCGGAAATTAAGCCAAAATATAGTCAAATATGGTATTGGCTAGCATATATGAAGAAGGATCTAATATATGGCCTTACAAAGATGGCAAAGGATGGTGTATAAAAAAAACTTTTGCATGCAAGCCATGAATGAAACTATCAAGTTTTCCTCAAACTAGAGTCAAGACATGATAGGGTCATTTTTAGAATGATAAAATACAAAAACCCTATAGAATTAAAATATTTGTATGCCTTAACAGTAATGCACACAGTGAAGATATTTTTTTCTTTTTAAGACAGCATATAACAGAATATGTAGTGAAGTAACACACACACACAAAAAAATACACTTATTCATAATTTTATATACCTGTAAACTGCTTGTATTTAACATCTCCTTCAGTTGATGTTTCAGAAGTTACTGGTTGTCCTAACAAAGACTGTAACTTTTCCTTAAAAGTCTGCACTGGTGATATGCTTAATGGCAGATGATGCTCGGTGTTTTTCAGTCTGAAAGTATACCAAGCCAGTGTTCATTAACAATAACAACTGTATATAATCTAATGAAACTCTGTTAAATGAATATCTAACACAAAGTAACTAATTGTAACATGTTAGATCTTACAGCTGCAAGGAATCTGAGAATACATATTTTAACAACATATCCTTTGGATCAAAAATTAAGTCCATGCAAATCCTGTTCAGTAACAAAACATACTCTATTAATTGCAAGCTCAGATTTACCTCGAGAATTCATTGGAGTTCTGACAATACAGATGGTAGGCAACACCAATTGAAATAGACAGTTTCCAATTGCCCAGTCTGTGTGTCAACCACACAGCCTCTGGCATGAGTCCACCAACAAAGAACAAGTCAAGAGCATATTCAGCTGTCCACACAGATGAAAGGTTCTGGTCCCTGACAGCTCTGGCAACCAGACAGTGTTGCAGTGGAATAATACGGGGGGATATATCTGAGACACAAAAATAGATGTAAAGTTTAAATAGATCTGCATGCTGTAAAATGAATCATATAGAATTCATATATGTTTACATTGGATTTGGATTCATATTTCAGTGTACAATTACTATTTATCTATTAGAGACATACTTCAGGGTTTATTTGCAGCAGACGGATGTAGCTTCTGCTGTGATATACTACTGAAGTCAGAACAAGCTATCTTCCTGCTTAGCAATGTTGGGTATGAAGCCATATGCAAAATTAGTGGGTTATTCTAACTTTAAAGAGTTAATCACATTGATGGTACATTTGTGAGCATGCTACATGTGTCTAATATTCCAGAGGGCACACCTGAGCTAGATGGAAATTCTGAGAGTTTTCCCTCCGTACCCATATTGTGTATAGAACTATAAAGGTTGGAAGAGACCTTCAAGATCATCCAGTCCAACCATTCCCTATTACCAATATCACCCAATAAACCATGTCCCTAAACACCACATCCAACCTTTCCCTACCCCTCAGGGATGGTGACTCCACCACTTCCCTGGGCAATCCGTTTGAATGCCTGAATGCTCCTTCTGAGAAGAAATGTCTCCTAATTTCCAACCTGAACCTCCCCTAGTGCTACTCAAGGCCATTCCTTTGTGTCCTATCACTAGCTACCTGTGAGAAGAAGCCAACCCCCAGCTCCCCACACCTTCCTTTCAGGGAGTTGTCGAGAGCAGTAAGGTCTCCCCTGAGCCTCCCCTTCTCCTGATTAAATGACCCTAGTTCCCTCAGCCGGTCCTCGCAGGACCTGTGTTCCAGGCCCTTCACCAGCTCCATAGCCCTTCGCTGGACACGCTCCAGAGCCTCGATGTCCTATTCACTACGCTTTTTACTGCAGAGGATAAAAAAAATACAATTCATTTTTAGGAAAAAACAGTAAATTATTTTAAGAGAGTTTACTGAGAAGAAAAAATGAAAACAAGTTTAGAACCATTTTGTTTCTTGAGGATTAAACTTGTTTTCCAAGGCTTAATTTACTGGTTTGCTTGGTAAGATGCCTATCAACATTAACTCTCAGGACTAAGTTGCTTCTTCCATCTGTTTACTGTTGAGGCAGTAACATCATTTAGGTAAATAATAATGGGAAGAGTGGATGACACTCCAGAGGGCTGTGCTGCCATTCAGAGGGACCTCAACAGCCTGGAGAGATGGGCTGAGAGGAATGCATGAAGTTCAACACAGGCAAGTGTAGGGTACAGGGCACCACTACAGGCTGGGGGCTGACCTGCTGGAGAGCAGCTCTGCAGAGAGAGACCTGGGAGTCCTGGTGGACAGCAGGCTGACCATGAGCCAGCAATGTGCCCTTGTGGCCAAGAAGGCCAACAGTATCTGGGGCCGCATTCAGAAGAGTGTTGTCAGCAGCTCAAGGGAGGTGATCCGCCCCCTCTACTCAGCCCTGGTGTGGCCCTGCCTGGAGTACTGTGTCCAGTTCTGGGCTCCCCAGTTCAAGAGGGACATAGAACTACTGGAGAGAGTCCAGAGGAGGGCTATGAAGATGATGAGAGGACTGGAACATCTGTCGTATGAGGACAGGCTGAGAGAGCTGGGCCTGTTTAGCATGGAAAAGAGAAGACTGAGGGGAAACCTCACTAATGTGTATAAATATCTGAGGGGAGGGTGTTGAGAGGATGGAGCTGGTCTCTTTTCAGTTGTGCCCAGCAACAGGATCAGAGGCAACAGGCACAAAATGAAGCAAAGGAAGTTTTAGCTGAATATGAGAGGGCATTTCTTTACTGTGAGGGTGACAGAGCACTGGAACAGGTTGCCCAGAGATGTCATGGAGCCTCCTTCTCTGGAGATATTCAAAACCCGCCTGGATGCCATCCTGTGCAATGTGCTCTGGGTGATCCTGCTTGGCAGGGGGGTTGGACTAGATGATCTTCAGAGGTCCCTTCCAACCTCAGCCATTCTGTGACTCTGTGAAGAGTAGGCTCAGGCTCAGAACTTATCTACGTCTATAGATATGTGAAAGAAGGGGGCAAAGAACAGTCACTGGTGCCCAGCGATAGGATGAGACAATAGTAAAAACAGAAACACAAAAGGTTCCATATGAATATCAGGAAACACCTTTTAACTGCAAGTGTGACAGAGCACTGGCACAGGTTGCCCAGAGCAGTACTCGGCTCCGGTGAGGCTGCACCTCGAGTACTGTGTTCAGTTTTGGGCCCCTCACTACAAAAAGGACATGGAGGTGCTTGAGCGAGTCCAGAGAAGGGCAACAAAGCTGGTGAGGAGTCTGGAGAACAAGTCTTATGAGGAGCGGCTGAGGGAGCTGGGACTATTTAGCCTGGAGAAGAGGAGGCTCAGGGGTGACCTTATTGCACTCCACAGGTACCTTAAAGGAGGCTGTAGCAAGGTGGGGTTGGTCTATTCTCCCATGTGCCTGGTGACAGGACGAGAGGGAATGGGCTAAAGTTGCGCCAGGGGAGGTTTAGGCTGGATATTAGGAAGAACTTCTTTACTGAACGGGTTGTTAGGCATTGGAATAGGCTGCCCAGGGAAGTGGTTGAGTCACCATCCCTGGAGCTCTTTAAAAGACGTTTAGATGCAGAGCTTAGTGATATGGTTTAGTGGAGCACCTATTAGTGTTAGGTTAGTGGTTGGACTTGGTGATCTTGGAGGTCTCTTCTAACCTAGATGACTCTGTAATTCTTTGAACTCTCCCTCCTTGGAGATCTTCAAAAGCCATCTGGACATGGTCCTGAGCAAACAGCTGTAGGTGGACCTGCTTGAGCAGGGGGATTTAACAGGATGACCTTCATAGATATTTTCCAACCTCAAACATTCTGTGATCCTTTGAAAAAATTCCTAACAACCCAATGCTTTAAACAGAATCTTCTGCAGTAAAAAGATAAGCCACTGACTATGATGAATACTCATTCTCAGAAAAATGCTGAAAGCTGGACTTAAACTAACAATTACTACTTGGGTTCAGTGACATACTAGCTTGGCATTGCAACTTGTCCTGGTGTCTGAAGCATTTTGACTTCCAAGAGATTGCTGAATAAGCAAAAAATGTGTTGGTTTTTTTTTGGTGGCTTTTCAGTTCAAAGCACACCATATCACAGATCCAATTTGAGTATTTTAAGTGTTGCTTTTCTCTCATTTTTGTGAGTATCAAAGTCAGTCAGAGCCATAGGTCTAGGCAAAAGTAGTATTAAGAACCATAAAATTCAACTCTAATGTTGCTTAATTTGGGTGAGAAAAAAACAACTCATCCCACCATCCTTTTGCCTAATCTAGTATCGCACTTCAATAATTAGCTTTAAAGCATAGAAAAAAAGATATAAAGAGCCAAACAAAAACCTATGGTTTACATAAATCAGTTGCCCACAAACTTTTAACTTTAAATAGCAAAATATTATCAATAATCAACAAATGAAAAATTAATCTCACACAGAGAAACACACTCTCCTCAACAAAAAAATATCTGGAAAAATAATTTTATCTTTAATAATGTTAATAATGTTGAAATCATCAATCACCAAGTCGAAGCACAATATACAACATTGACATAAACATGAAAAAATGATAAGAGTTAAACACTGAAAATTAAACCGCTTTTAAGAAAAATACCTGGTTCAATGTGGAGTGGATGTAGGATGTCAACATTGTGGGGTGGAAAGATATAGAGCAGCTGATTTGTGAAATAAGCAGCCATGAATCGTGCCATGGATCGAATCACAGCCACAGCAGTTTCAGTATGAACATCTGTTATCATCCACAGTTCATGCTGAGAATACTTGGTGTCTAAAAAAAAACAGATGTCAAATTAGAATATTTGAGGAAAATTTTAAATTTGAACACTAAAATTGCTTAATCAACTTATAAGATATATATTTTTCAATACTGAAATATATTAATTTTATTGGCATTTTTTAGGACATAGCTGAATCTTCTTCACTAATTACACATTATATTAAAGGACTTTTATAGTAGGTTTCTAACATTGACAAATGGACCTCTAATATCTAATTTAGACCAGAACTGAGTTAAAAAACTGTTTACATTTGGAAATTTAGATGCCGTTATGACTTAGGAGAAAAAGAACACAAAACTTTTCAAAAAAATCCCGTCAACTGTTCACCAATCTTAAATCAACTACTTCAACATACTGTATCATAAAAGTATGTTAGATTAATACAGAATGAAATCACATCATTTCCCCATTACTTTTCTTATACAAAGACTTTCCTTATGCAAATTTGAATCTGGAGATATTTAAACAGGCCAAGTTTTCACTATCAACTTTACAGTGAAAGCTGCCTGAATGCTTACTCCAACACATACAGATGAAAGGGCATCTGAGAATCAGAAAAAGATATCTAAGGTCACTTAGAACAGAAATCAGTCTGACACCAGCTTCAGTCCAGTGTAAAGAGAAAATCATGATGTCAAGTGTGTGTGATGGCATATTAATCACAGACTAGGTTACTCAAACAGTATCAACATACACATTCAGTTTTATGCAATACAAACATACCAGAAAAATTTTCCATCTGCTTCACTGAGACCTGTGATCGCCTCAGAATTTCTTGTACTAGATGATCACAGAGTCCCTGAGCCTCACACAAGTTATAGTGATACAGATGGCAGAACAGTATAGCAAGGTAGTATCTAGTCTGAAGAAAACATGCTCTTTTTCCTCCTGCATTAAAAGAGAAGGAAAGTTGTTAGACAAGGAAACAATAAACACAGAAAACAGACAGAGCAAGTCTCAAAGTACAAGTTCCTCGTACTCCAGAAAGGTATCTACACAAATACCTACTCTGAGAAGCTGAGTAGAAGAAATCAGGAGCAGCTGTTTTAGGATATACAATCCTCTGTCAACCTCTAAATTACTAGTGGGTTAACTGTAATCCATCATGGTTTCACTTAAAGAGATATTGCAGTTTTCTAAATACTATAGCATATAACTTAAGATGAACAAGACAGCTCAAGGTAGTTTAGCCTTTACAGAAGAGATGCCTGAAGTACAAAGAAATTGCTTTGAGATCCACTAGTCTTCCAGTATCCTGAATTCTTTCTGCACAACGTATCCTCCCTGTACCAAGTACTTTACAGTCACAAGAAAACTCTGATATCAATGTAGAAATGCTTTTCTCAAGGAACAATCAAACGTAAGTTTTGGCTGATGTCTATTCAAACTCCAGCTTAATTTTAAACATGCATTCTTCTTTTTTGACTCCTTTTTTGACAAGGCAACAGAGAATCACAAATACCTACACCAAGTAATCATACATACTTTCCCCCTCCCCCATCAAGAAAATATTTTATCCCTTACCCTTTGCCTTGATTTCACAAAGAGATCTTTTCCAAACATCCACAGATTCTCTGTATGAGCCTAAAAGGAACTTCTCCTCACCTTTAAAAAAAAGATCACATATCAATACATTAAAAGCTCTACATAGTTACAGTTTTATGTGTGCAAACACACAGTTACTGCAGTATAATTAAAAATAAAATAAAATATATATACACACGCACACACACAGTGTGGAATACAGAGCACCAGACACAAGTGCATAGGAAACTAAGCTCCAGCCATATACTTTTTTTCAAAATAAATACGCTAGATTAAGTCCATTATGCTACATTAACGATGCTTAGTTGAGGCTGACTGCATTTATGTACATGATGTGTTCATGTCCACAGTGTTCACACAGACTGAGCACGATTTCTAAATAGAAATCCAGTCAAGATAAGCATTGTGATGCCAATATGCCTCGGAATAAATAAAACAGAACAGGATTCAGATCTTTCTTTCATATTCTCTAGCTCATGATTCAAAGCAAAATTAATAAGAGTTTTTTTATTTAGTTCAGCAAGCTCTATAGGATAATACTAGTATGTCTACAAGTGTAGACATGAAGTATTTAGAAGAGTTCTAACCAAATTTTAAGCGAATCCCAACCCTAACTTATTTTTTAATTTGGTGGACAGTTACTGACTTTCATTAAGTTGGACCTAATTTTCTAGTGTTCAGTTAACTATGCAACTACCTAACAGTTGTAGTTCTTTACGAAGTACTAACCAGCTACAGAATTAATCTTCAAATGTTGTTCTAAGGCCACTCCTGAAGACTGGAGAGTTGCTTGTATATGATTTAAGAGCAATGACACAACAGACTCCTCTTCTGCATTCTTGTATGCTTTTCTGTTCAGCTGCACCTGATACCAAACCACATTCTTATACAATAGTCGCCATAGTACAACCAATCTGTAGTTCAAGAAGTAAAATATGAAAAGATGACAAAACAGTTCAATTTATTTTCTTTCTGTTTTGCATTACGAATTTAAAAACAAAATTATGTTTTATGTTAACAACTATTTTCCTCACTGCAACAATAGGCAAAATAAACACTTTTTGCCCTGGGTTTTACTTTTTGATCAATAAACATTGCTATATTTATGAAAATTCAGAAGAATTAGGATCCTTCAAGTACCCCAACACTGTCTTCAAAGTGAATCCCTCGCTATCCAAACAACAGGGAAATGAAATAACCCAGATAAATCTCAAAACAGATTATCAGTGACTCTGTAAAGAAAACTGACGAAATATATGATGTAAGTAAGCATAACAGAAAAATGAAGTCAGGGGAAAGCTGACTGCAGAGCATGACCCTAGGGCTAACAAGTCCCTGCAGCCTAGCACAGTACTACTAAGTGTACCAGCTCAGAGAGGTAATAAACTTGTCAATAACAACCAAATATGCACTGCCACAGACCTGAGAAAGCTTACACAAAACTGTAATACATCTGCATCTTGTTCTCTAGCACTTCTGCTTCCAATGCTAATACGTGCAGAGCCAGTCATAATAAATGCACTGCTCAATACCTGGAGCACAACTAAGCCAGAGTGTGGATCACGTAAGAGACAATTGCCTATCAAATTTACAATGAACCTAACACTACTTTCAGCTTATTGAAGAAATATATTCCACTGTAGTAAGAGGAAAGTTTCTTTCAAGCCTATGTGTAAAACTTCAAAGAAACAGTGCTGATAGTTCAATGTTTCCACGTACTGCAGTTTTGCTTCTTGCTCCAGGCCACCATACATATATAATCACATGCAAAGTTTGCTGACTAAACCCATGGTATAGATATACTGCATATGAGCCACCTTTTGGCTCCATGGAATTCAGAACTTCTGCTTGGAAGGGGAGGGAATGGACATCATGCAGTAAAAACAACATAAATTGTAAAATCTGGTGTGAGCTGTTACCCCACCATTTATCTCTGAACCAACTTAAAGTTATTAGTTAAGGTAGTGTAACTGAACTATATTCAGCTATAGGTTTGAGCCCCCATCTGCATGCTTTAATAGATTACCATGCTTTTCCATGGAGTGAGCTATAAAAGAAACAAAAGGATGTTGCAATTACTGTATATTCAAAAAATAAAATAGCTGTTACAACACTTTTTCCAGGCAAAGCTCATTCCTACCTTTTTTCTGTTTTTTCATCATAGTTTACTGCTTGAGGAGGCTCTCTAAGCAGAGATTTCATTGAGCTGAATTTCTGAGTTTCGTTGTCATCAAGAAGTAGGAAAATAGGCACAACAAGTGAGTCAAGCTCCACAAGACTATGAACACCAGGAGATGCAAAGAAATTCTCATACTGTGGTATGCATATGCTACTTAGAGTGTGAGAAACCATCTTCAAAAGACAGAAGCATGCAAGAAGGTTTTTAGAGAACAACAGATCTTGCTGCTGAACGAGCATCAACTTTAAAGTTTGCAATGTCAGCTTTACCACATGTCCAGTAAGACTGGCTTTTGAATGCCAGTGCAAGACAGTTAAGTACTGCTGAAAATATTTTAAAACACAATGAATCCAGTGAGTATTCTTCACGGACTTGCATAAAGGTGCATCCTGATTTAGCAGAGAACATTTCACAAACTGAAGAATGTTGAAAAAATGGGTAATGCAGCATACTGTATAATTTAGGAAAGTATCCTTCTCTTGCATATTTTTTGAAACCCCTATCTGCCAAGCAGCAAGGAGATTTTTCTGTATGGAATGAAGTTCCACTGATAAGTTATCTTTCTCTTCAGCACTGTCTTTCGCATGAATAGTATCAAACATTGATGCAAATTCTAAGTGGCCTTGATCAGCTTTACCAACAAATGAGGGGATTCTTTGGCTAACGTAGCTGGAAGAGCTATTATGAAAATGTTTTTCATCGTCTGATTCTTCTTCATAATCCTAAACCAGGAAAGAAAAAAAGAAGACAACAGTTTAATCCAAGCCTATTGCCAGAGCTCAGTCTGCAACCCACCATTTAATGAGTTTCACAAATTGAACTTTTATTCTTAAGTAACTCACTTTATTGCTAATATGTTTACTTCATTATCAGTTTCACCTAGAGCTCAAATTAAATACGGTTATCTGGGATAGTTGTGCAGATAGAAATTGTATTACCTAACAAAAAAAATCACTTATGCTGTAGGGACTGCAAGAATGTCTAAATCAAAAAATAAACAGCCATCCTTTATTAAGCCAAGAGTTTGAGGAAGAATATTTGCCAGATATTTGTAAAATATAAAAGCCACTCAACAAAAGCTCCAAAACTACAAAGAACAAACAAAAAAAACAAAGGTGTGAAATGGAATTGGGAGACTATTCTGTGATCAAAGTTACTGTGCCATTCTTCCAAAAGAGACATACAGATTTTTTTAATCCTCTCAAATTGAGGATAAATAACTTACATTCTTAGGATAATAATATTATACTTTCTATTAGTACACTTTATAGTGTAATACTATTTTTTTTAATATAGTGAAGCTATACACCTTTTAATATACTGAAGCAACACCTTTTAATTTAGAATATTTTAAAAGTAAATAATTTGTATAATTTTAAGTGGAAAAATACTATTAAGTACCAGTAAGTCCACGGTTTTCTCACTCATTTCCATTTTGTCCTCTTCCAGAAATTTTGGGATGTTGGGATTGATGGAGTTATGATTTTGAATGTGTTTTAAAAGGGTAGCTTTTAACGACAACAGTGATCGCATATGCAGATGTCTCTCTTTAGACTAAAAGAAACAATAACAATACAAATCATTATTTGTGTCTAGCAAGATCAAACCAGATACTTGGTAAATAAAACAAGGAAATTGGTCTCTTATGTAAAAAGCTTCAGCTTTAAAGTCCCAGACAGAAAGGAAGAACAGGTTAGTAGGTATACATTCACATAGAAACTAACTATCATTTGGCCATGCTTTGGAACTCTGAATTTTCTCAGTATTAGACAACTCTATTTTTTCATGCTGAAGGAATCTGCTTTCTTGATCTCTCAAACAATCCTACAAATTTGCTAGTATTTAGGTCCTTCTTGCATTCTTAACAGCAACATATCTTTCCATATTGCCTCAAATTCCTGCCTACTCTCCTGGTTTACACATAAATTCCAGAATATCCCATTTCTCAAAAAAAAAAAAACAAAAAACAAACAAACAAAAAAAAAAAATGACAGCCATTTGAAGACAAGTGGTATTCCAATGGCAAATACAAAAATTCTCAATACCTATTTTCTTAAGGAGCTACGTGGTTGGTAACACTTGCAAAACCTTTTCCTTCAAAGGTTCCCATTTTCCCAGACTTAGCTCTATTGAGAAGTGATAGAAAAATAAACCCCAAAACTTTTAATAAGCCTTAGCCAACAACATCAGTTAAGGGCCTAATATAAAAACAGACAGCACCATTGGGACTGCTGCTGACTGCTCTAGAACAACACCTACATGGAGATACAGTGGCTTTATAGAATAATTGCTGCATCATTCTGAGAGGATGAGTTGGTCAGAGTAGCACAATACCAGTCAATGCTCTGAAGCAACTCTATAGAGATATCCAGCCTATTCTATCACAGACTCAGAAAGAATATATAGTAAAAGTTCAGGCTATGTCCATGTCCTTTACTACCTTTTACTGAAATGCTACCTAGACTTCACAGGAATAAAGTTTTGAATAAAAGTATGTATTTGGTGTTTTTCAGTTCAACGTCATTCTCAAAACTGCTTCCTACTTCAAAAGAATTTACATTAATTTCACAATAAATTGAGGGACTCTGTTCAAAAAGGTGCATTTTTATATGTATGAAGTTTTATTTTACTTAAAGCACACAAAAATCCATAATCCTACCTTGGAGTTCACTAAATTCCTTCGGACATTTTCCAGCTGTTGGGTTGAATCAAGCAAAAGGGATCTTAAAAATCCTGCTGGTGAAAGATTGTTAGGAAGTCTTAGCACTGTTATCATGTATCCATCAGAGACAATGAGGTAGGGTAATCTTGAGTGTGAAGCAACAGAGAATCTCTGTCTCATAAGGTCACTTTCAGAGGCTGAAGAACCAAGAGTCTGACTAGAGTCTTGACACAATGAGTGGTGCTGTCTAAAAGACATAACCAAAAAATAAGATGCGAATATCATATATGGTAATCATGAATAAAATGGAGAAGAAATAACGTAAGAACATTTTGTACCACTTCCACTACCATCCCAAAAGCCCCACTCAGAATTTTAAGGAAGTTACTAAATTTTCTCAAGACAAGCAAACTTTGCATAACAATGTTTGTGCTTGCAAAATGCCACTATTTTTCTGCAGTTGCGATTTTGTGAATTTTAGAAAAATAAAACAGCTTTCCATATTTCCATATTATGTTATTAATAAATATTATACGTTTTCCTCACTTTGAATTTAAATCTCTGTATCACACTCTCTTACTTAGGTCTTGCTGTCTATGACAAGCATTTGAACACGAAACCCTATTCAACTTCTAATAGTCACATACGAAAACCAAAAAATCCCCCAAGATCTGAATCTTAATATTTCTGCATCAGTTCAGACATTCAACACAAATATTTTAAATCAACAAACAAACCTTCTTTAACAAAAGAGGTCTTACAAAGTCTTTTCTTACAAAAAATGAATCCTTACGGAGTTCTGGAAAACTGTTCTGTATGTCTTGCAACACTAAACCCATAATACTTTGAAATACTGGGTAAAATTACTGTTCTTTTTCTGTATCTTCGTAGTTCAAACTTGAGTAGATTATTTGAAAACAAAGTAGCTGCAGATATTCAATAAATAACCTTAACTGATGTATTTTAATACATTTTACTATCTGATTTCTCAACCAGACAGTGTAAGTAAGAAGTTATTATAATGCTTTGAATGTTTTGATGACATACTACATTTACATGCTATCCAGCTTCAGTCACTCAGCAGTAACAGTAGGATATATATATATATATATATACAGTAGTTACATATATATATATATGTAACACACACATTCAATATAGTAATGTTTAGATTCAGGTTTGTTTCTTCTAAGTATTCAGAATGTATTACTTTTTTAAAACTTTCAATTTATGCTACTAAGCATTAACAGAGATCCTTTTATTCCCTGATACACTCAGCAGTAGAATTTCAAAATTTACACCAGGGGTACTCCAAAAATTAAACATCTAACTAGTTCTTGTCCACACAGATATGTTATTTACAAGATATGAAATAGAAACGTGATATAAAGTTCTGTAAGTAAAATTAAATAGTGAATAAAGAAATATGACAAGTGTATAATTTTTTTGTGTAAATTTAGTTTCTTCCAACATCATAAAAACATGTTATTTTTAATTACTAAATCCAAACACTAAAAAAAACAAGTCAAATATGTATACTTATGCTATCACAATACCAATTTTCATTGTAACAAACCCATTACAAGAAATATGACTATGAATGAGAAACATTGAGAAGATACATGAAAATCAAAAGACTGAACTTGAAAGATTAAGTTTAAATTTGTAAAAAAAAGTATGTTTGAAAATAAGATATAATCATAAGACAAGGATGTATAAACATTTTCAAACCCTTTTACCTGTATGTTATTAGTGGATGAAACGGAATAAATTCTGCTGGTCCAAATTCTACAGAGCAGCCGGAAGTAATCAAGGTCAGCAATTCACCCATACAAGTCAACAAAATCAAAGACCCACGTTTTAACATGCAAGCCAAGAAAAGGCTATCAGCAGTCCAACTCATATCACCAACCCAGTAGGATCTACATTGGGAAGGAATGATTTTTTCTGTCAAATCTCTGTATCAAACATTAGGTTAACTTTATTCAAACAAAAAACACAAACAACCCCTCCCCCCCAAAAAGAAAAGAAAAAAAACAGTAATAACGAACAACAAAAACAAAAAACACAACAGCAGAAACATCAATTACTGACCTAATAAACTTGGATGGGATGGTGCCACTCTTGCTACTACAACCTTTAAGGCTACCCGAAACAGTTACAAAATTCAGGGTGTTTAAAAACAAAATCTGAGTTGCCTAGAATGAAAAAAACACACATGTAAATAAACTGTTAATGATGTTATCAAAACGTCAATATTGTAAAAGTAATTTCTACTAGCATGTTATGCATTATATTTGATGTCCTGGAAACATTATTCCATATGAAAGTGACTTGCACTTTGATATTTTGTAATAGTTAAGAGTATTTATTAGTTGCTATGCCCATTTCTGTATTTGAAAAATAGTTAAGGATTATTATTTACCAAACATATATTTAGATATTCCTTTTAATATTTTATCTAAAACCCTTAAAGTAAAATTATTCTTCTCCAGTAATGTTGGTGAATAACTGGAGCTCTGAAGGACAGCACCAAAATATTCTCCTACACTAAATAAACTGGTCAATTTCCCTGTTACCACTAACACTAAAAACTGCATTAGGATTTGACCTCTGATTTGTTAGAAGGAGTAATATTATGAAGTGAGGTTATAACCTCCTGTACATTTTAGGCTGAAGCCTGTGTGAGAATCATCCATAATCTTTACAGACACAATGCAGTAACTTACTTTAATTTCTTTATTATTGTATTTCTTGGAGATTAGAGAAAAGAGAAGAGATGACATGGGTTTCTCAACTGAATAACAGCATTCAAAAGTTGTGACAGAATTTCTTAGCTATGGATATCAATATGAATATAATCATGTGTAGCAGTATGGACTTGCTCCTACATACGCTGAAAATGAGTCCTAAAATTTGTTATTAAATCTTTGTTACCAGACTTCATGCAAACTGAACTACTAGCTTCAGTGACATACTGTCTGTCATTCATACCTTTGGATCATTTTGGTTAACAGCTACTGCAAGTAACAGTCCATCTCTTGCAAATGCAGATAGCAAAGCTCCTCTTGACTTTACAGATACACACTGAGGAATCAAATTAACAAGAGAACAAGTCTGCTGTACCCAGTGGATCTGGTATGGCAAAGAACTGAATACCAAAAAAAAAACACAAAAATGAGACATAATTCAGTTATGCTGGATACAATGACTTATATATCATACAAGAAACCATGCAAGACAAAGACACATGAAACATACAACAAAAAAGCCCACTAGTTTTCTTCAGAAACTGCACAAATTAGAAATATTTATATTAATTTAAAATTTATGTCCAAATGATGAGAATTATTTTTATGGGACAAAAGTTTTGACTGTATGTACAGAACATGAAAATAAATAGAGATGCATGCCACAGAATTAAGACACTTGCATTCTAGCCAGAAACAGCCTCCTCAGACAGTATAATGCATCCAACACAGGATTATTCAGAGTTTGAAAATGGAAATCAACTGTTGTAAATAAAAGAAGATTCAAAACATGTCAGAAAACACGAGATTACATAAGCTAATTGTACCTCAATATAAATACATGTTCCCCATGCAGCTTTGAAACCCCGTTGTAAAGTATTTTATAGTAAAAACTTCCTCATAAGCTAATGCAACTTCAAATAACTTTGAGCATACCTAACATATTTAAAGCTATATTCATGCCATCGCAGAATCAAAAATGTGAGTACCAAACACTCCTCAGAGTAAAACACAAATGAGCACAAACAGCAAACACCCAGTATCTGTGTAAAAAAAAAAAAAAAAAAAAAAAGACAAAGTCAAAATCCTGGTTGTACCTGATTACTTATATATTTAGCTCAGCAATTATTTAAATTATAACAATGTTGTCATTTAGAAATTCGAGGAATTTAAGGCAGGCAAGAATATATGGGGCTAGTGGGCCTAGATGAACTTTAACCTGATTCACTATGGCTGTTCTTATGTTGCCATTAAGTCTGTTACAAACTGAATGATGAAGCCTACAAACAACAAAGTGGCAGACATTGCTTACTGTAGCTTCTGTGGCTCAAATTTATTTAGGTAATTACATGATTAGTTTAGGGCCCATTTTTTACCTCATTTTGTATAAAAGCAGCATGCACTCCAATTTCTTTTTCTTCAGTAGAAGGTAACATCACTGATTCATCAGGCAAAATTTGTGTCCAACGTCCAGAAGAACTTTTATAAGAGGGTTCATTTTCATGTTCTGTGCTCTCCCACAGAAAGACACATGCTGTAGGAGTAGTTAACAGTGCCTTTCTGCCATCTCCGGACACATACAAGTACAATCTCATCAAACACTCTAAAAAAACAACAATGTGCCAGAATAATTTTTGCTCTTCTGCTGGATTTAGATTAAAAAAACTAAAAAGAATGGGAAAATTATTTTAATCTCTTTCACAAATCCAAGCTGCCACCTTAACTGTCTTTCATTTATAGCTTCATCAGTAATAGTAGACCTTTGGCAGCAGTAATGTCAGAAAGGATGACCATTTGTATAGATTTTATGAATCATCTTTCCCACAGGACTCATCCATTAGAGGTGTTTCCTAAGATGTTTTTTTCTGAAATTCATCTTTTTATGAGAAGTATGAATGAATGCACAAGTACTCTACTTATCAATTACTTTCAGCTCCTAAATGCACTGCTGATCTTCCCTGAAATGATGGGTTGCTTGTACAATACTTCAGTTGGTAATGTCTTATCAGTTAAAATATACAATAAATAAGATGACACAGTAATATATAACTTATAGTACTAGATTTATAAATAATATGACTTGGCAGTATTTTCTCCAGTTAGTATGTCATAAAACCCTACCTAGACAATAAACGTAAAATGATGCCTATAGTGTTTAACTCAAATGTATGTCTTCTCTAAAATACTTATAACCTAAGGAATTATTTTCTACAGTTGATAACTAACCATTATAAATAAAATATATATTGCACTTAAAAATGGAATACAGTTTTCAGATTTCTAAATGAAAAAAATATGATTCATTTATGTAATAAAAAGGATATTTTTAAACACTTGGCTAAAAAATAAATTATACAAATGCAGACCAACATAAGAATATAACTTTTTATTTGTGCAGTAATACCCAGTAAAAAAATGAAAAATATTTTGCCTCTACATCATTTTCAAAAAACAAACTGGAAACATTTACCTTGTGTTGCTGCAACAACCTTCCTAGACTCTTCGATTGCTGGAATGATTTTCAAGCAGTCCTGATCTTTATTCCAAAGAAATAGCTCTCCTGTTGCAAGTATTCCTGCCAACCAAGCACCTGTGTTCATCAGGGGAGAGATATTTGGCAGCATTTATTGTGAAGTACTTAAAATTACTTCCCTTGATTTTTAGCCACAGTTCTAAACCTAAAAGTGAACTGAGAAATACTTTAGGTATTGTATCTTCCCAAATTGTTACAACTATAAATAAAATAGCATGAGATTATAGTGCATAAGATACTATACTTAACCATTTCCTGATGTTGTTAAGACAACTACATTTTTTAACAGTGAATGCAGCCGAGGGATTTTTTTCTTTGTCTTCCCTGATGGCAAGTTAATTTCATTTATATGTTTATCATCTAGAAGAAAGACAGCCTCTTTTTCCTGACAAAAGAAAAAAAATAATTCATTTTTTAGTGATTTTTAAAAAATGACATTTTCTATGTAAGCCTGCAAAGTAATTCAGTAAGACATTAAAAACTGTTAGAGAAAAATACTGATGGGAAAGAAAGAAAATATGCTACAGGGAAGGGACACCTCCCACCAGACCAGGCTGCCTAAAGCCCCATTCAGCCCAGCCTTGAGCACTGCCAGGCATGGGCCATCCACAGCTTCTCTGGGCAGCCTGTGCCATGGCCTCACCACTTTCACAGGAAACAATTTCTTCCCAGTGTCTAATCTAAATCTACCCTCTTTTAGTTTAAAGCCATTCCCTCTTGTCCTGTTACTCCACTCCCTGACAGAGTCCCTCCTCATCTTTCCTGTAGGCCCCCTCTATGTACTGAAAGGCCACTATAAGATCTCCCTGAAACCTTCTCTTCTCCAGGCTGAACCACCCCAACCCCCCAGCAAGCCTACACGGGAGAGGTGCTCCAGCCCTCTGACCATCCTCACGGCTCTCCTCTGGACTCACTCGAACAGCCCCACGTCCTTCTCGTGCTGGGGGACCCTGAGCTGAATGCAGGACTCCCGGTGAGGTCTCATGAGAGCAGAGCAAAGGGCGACAATCACCTCCCTCGCCCTGCTGGCCAGGCTGCTTCTGATGCAGCTCAGGACATGGCTGGATTTCTGGGCAGCAAGCACATGTTGAGCTCCTCATCAACTATCCTCCCCAAATCGTCCTCATAGCTGCTCTCAATTCCTTCTCCCCCCAGCCTGCATTTGTGCTTGTATAATTAATTTACAATACAACATCATGTCTAGTATAACCCTACGCTGATGATGCATTTGGTTCACAGATTTTAAACTATTAGACTCATAGTCATTACTAGTAAGTTCTTCAAAGTATCTCAACTATACCACATGCCAACAAATGCAAGAGGAGATACTTGTTACCTCATGTTGTAATGTCTAATTCAGTCAGATTTATGCCACTATTTCAGTAGAAAGAATGGCATTTAAACAGTTACATAACTGAACTCAAATCATATATTATAAGAGAAGAAAAAAAAAAACACCAAAAACAAACTAGTCTCCTTTTATCAAAAAGGCTTAAGAAAGCACATCTTTCAACAAATGCAGCAGGGGATTGTTCACAATCTTCAATGATGTACTGTAAAAAGAGTTATGAAAAATTAAACCATCAAAACAACAAACTCAATACAGGGCACATGTTTTGAAAAACGGACTCTTTATTGTTTATCTGAGCAGTCTTGAATTGCTCCAGCATCAAGCCAAGAAGATTTGAATGAATTACTTTTTTTTTTTTTCCAAGAACTGTTAAGCTTGGTACTTTCAAATCAACTCCCTTTTACCATCCTCCCTGTAGACAGAAATACAAAGTGTTATATAATCAAAATATATCTATTCTTTGCAGCATTTTATTTTAGTAAGTGTTCTTTACACTTACCTGTCCAATCCAGGAGATGCGAGTCCATGGTTTTCTTTGTTTGATAGATGTTGAGATGAGAACATCTAGCTTAATCTCCATTCTCGTAAAACCAGTACGTAACCATAATTAAAAATATATGTGTGTAATAATGGCCCTTTCACATACCTAAGGAGAATTTGAAAGAAAAAGAAAAAAAGTTTTCATTATTTGTGGGTGGGTAGAGGATAAGGAATGAGGACACAGACTCCTAACCGTAGCAGCTTCCAGCTAAACACCAACAGAGCCGATCCCTACCTTCATCTCCACAGTAACTGCTGTTTTCACTCGCACACGCCATATAGTTCACTGGCTATTCACTGCTATTTTCGCTCACATGGTTCACTGGCTATCCACGTTACATACTCCAGAAGGAATCGAGAGAAAGAAGCCACAAGACAAGACAGTTAGTGCTGAAAGCACTAACAAGAAGACTGACAGTGAGGAAAACCATGAAGTTTTCCTTTCTGTGCAAGAGACCACAACCACCACGGAGCCGCCTCAGTCTCGGGGGGCAGCACACTGCACACCCCATCACCCAGGGGACCCCTGGCGGACCCGGGGCGGCGCACTGAGGCCGTCCCCAGCCCTCAGGACTCAGACACACGGCAGCGCCCACCGCAGCGGCAGAGCCGCGTCCCCCCACCCTCCGCCGCCCCCAGCCCCGGGCCGGCCGCACTCACCCGCCGCCAACGGCCGAGGCGGTGCCGGGACAGCGCACGGCGCAGGCGCGGGGCTGAGCCCGAGCCCGCCCAGCGGGCAGCACCCCCCGGCAGACGACATGGCGGCAGGCAGCTGTTTACCATTGCTGCGCGGGGCTGTCGGTAGCTCCATGGCGTAGAAATGTCCGTCGGCTCCAGAAAGCTGGCCGCGGATATCTGATTAACGCGTCAGCCCCACGGGGGAGAGCGTGGAATCGTGTTGCACATATGGCGATGGCCCGGGGTGGCAGTAAGGTGGCACTTTGCCAAGCCAATGCTCCTGATCAAGTATGGGAATTTAGGTGAAATACAACATAAAGAGTTAGAACCACTGTACTTTGTGTTTTGTCACCTTGGGGAAATGTATCTGAATCCCTTAAATTGCCTGCTTGCTCAACCTGGCTCTTGTGCCTCAAAACACTTCAGAGCAAGCCCCTTTCCACCATCCCTTAACCACCACATCTTCATCAAGAATCACAGAATAGGTGAGGTTGGATGGGACTCTGGAGAGGATCCAGTCCAACACCCCTGCCGAGCAGGATCACCGAGAGCACACTGCACAGGATGGCATCTAGACGGATTTTGAATATCTCCAGAGAAGGAGGCTCCACAACCTCTCTGGGCAACCTGTTCCAGTGCTCCGTCACCCTCACAGTAAAGAAAAGTTTTCTCATGTTCAGCCAGAACCTCCTGTGCATCAGTTTGTGCCTGTTGCCACTCATCCTCTCACTGGGCACCAGCAGTCTGGCCCCATCCCCTTGACACCCTGTGTTAGGGTTAAAAAGTGTTAAGTTTGGTCCAGTATGAAACAGGCATTGTTTTAAGACCAGCAAGGCGAATCTCTGATTTTGCGATGATAAATATTGCGTGCTCAGCGATACAGCACCAGGCCGCAAGTCACCCAGCGTGAGACATTGCTGCCATCTACACAGCACACGCTGGCCATGCGGCTTTGCTTGATCACAGCAGTCTATCAAGGACTGCCGAGCACTCCGCTGAGGCTGGGGCTGCTAATTGTGTGCTGCTTCAGGCTCAAAACCTAGGGGCAAAATCTGTAACAGATCAAGTTGCTCTGCATTGGTGGGGCAGGAACATCAACCAAGGTCAATGTTGCCTCCATGGGGAAGCCCGCCAAGAGGTTGATACTTACCAGACTGATGGGATGCTGATCACACCCTGGCTAAGTATCTCTGGGGACAGCACAGTGCTTGTCA
The DNA here is from genome assembly GCA_011074415.1 of Stictonetta naevosa. NCBI lineage: Eukaryota > Metazoa > Chordata > Aves > Anseriformes > Anatidae > Stictonetta > Stictonetta naevosa. The sequence goes on from CM021729.1 coordinate 10,458,385, forward strand.
GCACCCTTGTCATCACCCTGGAGTCAGCATGTATGTAAATAGCTCATAACAAAGCTTGCTTGTTACATTTGTTATATACATATGGAGCTCTTGTCTGATCCTTGCTGGGTCTTTTCTCCAAGCTAAAGAGACTCAGTTCTCTCAACCTCTCCTCATATGAGGAGTCCAGTCCTCTCATCATCTTAGCAGCCCTTCACTGGACTCTCCGGAAGGTCCACATCCCTCTTGTACTGGGGAGCCAAGAACTGGATACAATACCTCAGATGTGGCCTCACAAGGGCTGAGTACAGTGGGAGAATTACCTCCCTCGACCTCTGGCAACAATCTTCTGAATGCAGCCCGGGATACCATTGGCCTTCTTGGCCACAAGGGCACATGGCTGGCTCGTGGTTAACTCGTCCATCAGAACCCCCATTGCTTCTTAAAGCTGCTTTCCAGCAGCTTTTAGTAAGCTTCCACCCTGCACTGGTGCTTGGAGTTATTCCTCCCTAGGTGTGGGACCCCGCACTAGCCTTTGTTGAACTTAATGAGGTTGTTGAACATCATTTTTATGGGATATGACCAGAACCACAATTACTAGACCAGGGTAAGGATACAAGATTTGCTTGGGCTGCAAAAAATATTTTCTAACATCTATATCATCTGTTTTATATGGAAAGATGCCTCTTTTTCCCAGGACAGAATGTAGTTCCTTTATTTGAATACTTCACTAGTGAATTTCAGCACTGACAGAAAAGCCAGTATTAAGATTTCAGCTTTATTTTGATCTAACAAGAGGTAAAAAACAGAATTACTCTAACTTACAGTATTTTCCTGTGTGCAGTCTGACAGAAAACCACCAGAACATACCTGGCAGCTGACAGGGAAAGAAATTTTACAACTGCACTTTAAACAAAACTTTAGGGCATAATAATCAGATTGGATAGTAAAGGTTGTAAGTAGTTAACTTGTGTGTAAATAAATGCCTTAATCCATAAACTTTATTTTTTTTTTTTGGAACACTTCTTACAAGTGTATCAACTACTTGTTTCCCTGGAAAAAATATACTAACCTACTATGTATGCATGCACAAATATATTTGCTTCTTTTCCCCGTGAAAAATCTCTCAAAACTCCTTGCCAACTTACTTGCATGAAAAAATTTATTTGAGGAAGACTGAAGTCCAGCATAAACTACTATTTTCTTGTGTATGGCATACACAGTTTATGTCACTGGACATTTATATACAGTGCATGGCAGTAAACAGACAAAACCTGTTTATTTGTAGAGTGAGATTTTAAACATTGGGAAGCATGTAGGCAGGATAAGGCACAACTGCTGCTCGTTTTAAGTAATATACAGAATTTGGGGCTTGTGTGGAAGTATAAAAAGTAGACAGGAACTAACTCCTTGATATATTATTCTTGTAATTGTTACTATTATTGTTATTTTACTGTAAGGGTGTCTGAACACTGGAAGAGGTTGTCAAGAGAGGTTGTGGAGTTTCTGTCCTTTATTTGATTGTAACAGATACAATAAAATTATTAAAATGGAATAGGGAAAATAATTTGAGGGGCTTTTAATACTGTTCTTTCACTTTCAGTATAAATTAGGTTGCTAATTGCTGCAGTTTCATTCCAAACATACTACTTATAAATCACAGTGAAAGTGACAGTTATGAAACAATTCTCATTGTTATTGAAACTTGCCAATAGAACACAGCTAGTTAGGATTGCATCACTACTCCCTGATATGACCATGTTTACAGTATGACTCCTCCAACACGTGCTTTTATCATCATCTTGCCTTCTACAGTTGTCATGTCTTGTTTTGATACTTGTGAAACAGACAATAAAGTAGATTCTAACACTTATTTTTCTCCATTCTTTTATGTTAAGTAAAGAATAAGGAAAATATTTACCAAATATTTTTAATTCTGAAGGGAAAGACCATACAATGTCCTTTATTTCAAAAGTATAAAAAAAGAGCGTTCTATCATTAAAAAAATTGGTAGTAGCAAAAGAAACTCAATTTGTCACATTTACATCCTACAATTTGTAGATACCTTTAGATGAGCAGGAATACAGACCACACAATCAATAATTGCAGCAGGAGATGCACCTTTCTCAAAATTTCTTTCTATTTGTTCTTCCAGAGATTCAGTGCAGACATCTGAACTTTTATTTTATAGTTCATTTTATCCGAGCTAACACTTTTTTTATTACATTAGTCAATCAGTGAAGCCGCTCTAATTTAGCCTGTAGTGATTTAAAATTCCCAATGGTCGTCTGCACTGCTAGCGTCGGGCTCATAGATTGAAGTTCAACCAGGTAGCAACTAACGGCATCCAAGCAAACATTTGTGAATCGTCGCCTTTAAAGAAAACAGAATAAAACATTGAATAACAACAAGCTCCTTTATACATTTCTATATATTAGAATTTAACCGAAATATAAAGTGAGCAAGCCTCAGGTTTTAATGCAATAATGTATCTGCAAGATATGTCAGCTACTTTTAACTGTTTATTAGAAAAAAGTATTTTTTTAAATCTAATGCTTGTGAGTGAGGTGTAACAGGAAAATAAATGAATCATTTATTTACATGATCTTACATATGATCAAACATGATACAGTTAATAACAGTGAATTATTTACTTGACAAATATTCAAATACTTAGATATAAATACAAACAAATGTATACATTACTAATTTATACAGTAACTTTAATATCAAACATTAATAGCAAATCACTATTTTTAATCCCGAAGTTAATATTATTTTAATACCCAGTGTCCACATCAATTAATGTGAATTTAGATACTAAAATTAGACAATATTCACTTAAGGTTCTAGTAAGCTAGAATACTTAAATTGGCTTACCATAAAACCAAAAAAAGGAAGACAGAGGTAAACCATTTATTTGAGGAGAGGATACTTGCAATGTATATTTTCCAACATAATTACAGCAATTTATGGTTAGAAGAGACATGAAGACATTACCTAGTTCTGCTCCTTGTTTCTGAGGCAGTATAGTTCTGACTGAAGTTTTTATAGTCTATTTGTAAAAATTGCCAACACTAGAGATTTCATAATATACAGACAACTTTTTCAAGTATATAACAATTCTTTTAGCTACAGTTTTTTACTAACATCAAATCTAAATTATTTCTTGTTTTGGATTAAGCTGAGTTTTAGTCTTAGAGAGTGATTAATCACCAAACTTTTAAGAACAATTTGTGAAGATTTATATATGTATTTATCTTCTCTTTTCTACAATTCAGAAACCTTTGTGCTTCTAGCTTTTCTTCATGAAACATTTCACTGTCTCATTCACAAAACAAAGACCTGATTCTCAGTTTTCCCCACTTTTTCCAGATTCCCTCAGATTTGTCTATACTACTTCTTAAAGTACACTCCTGAAAAAATTACAAAATAATCCTGTATTTTTCTCCCAAATTTTCAGTGAAGAAAACTCTTCATAGAGGCAGTTTATAGAAACAATCCTACAAGTTTCTACTTTCTACAACCCTACAGGTTTAAAATTGGGAGTCTTAGTAATTACTACTTGGAAACAAACACTAAATTCTTTACCCCTTCCCACCCCCTCAGAAAAAATCAATGTTGAGAATAGCTCAAATGCACTGCTGTAGGATATTTTGTACATTTTACTGTATGCTTCCTTAGGATGTAGCTGCCCCACTTACCTCATAAGTACTCTGCTTGGATCTTGTACATATCCTGACAATAATACGTGAATACACTCTAAAAGGTGTAAAGGCTTTTTCATCCTATTCCAATACGGGTCCTAAAAAATAAATTGCAAAATATTAAGCTACATATTAATGGAAAATAATAAAAAAAAGGGGGGGGGGAAGGAGCTTCAAATATTATTTATTGCGATTGCATAACCAAAAGTTAACTATTATATATGCCTGTTGGATTGATTATATTGATGACAGTGTTATAGCAAATTTAAATCAAGAATATGAAAGAAATAAAATCAACGTATTCAAAATTTCTCTGCAATATAACAATTCTAATCATACTTAATACAAAAAGAAAAACAGCACTAAAAGTGTTTGAGTAAAAAAAGCTATGAAGTTGATACTTAGATATATCCCAACTTTACATTTATTTACATTTCCTGCCAAACATTCTGATAGTGGTTGAAAATAATTCTCCCCCACCCCTTTTCTTTTTTCTTTTTGTTCTGTGTGTGGCTATTTTCCTTACCCGTGCTTTAAACAACTGGTCATATACTTCAAGCAGCCTTGGCAATGGCACTCCAATTTCTTGCATGGTATATGTTACAAAACCTACATCCCAGTTCAAAGCACAGACCTGTTGCTCTAGAAACTGTACTAAAAAATCTGGAGGAAAAATAAAATGGGATGTTTAGATTCCAACTTGTTAATAGCAGCCTAGCAAAGAAGGTCATTTGAAAGTGGTTTATTAGCTCTAAGTTTGATTTTCCATCTTCCACACCTTTGTTGGCACTTTTCATTTGTGAAGCAGATGCAACAGTTTCTGCCAGGCTGCACAGGGGAGAGGATATGCTAAATGTAATTATCTCTAAAGATGGTATTAAGCTACCAGCAATGCATGAGAGGGATTATTCAGACAACTTATTACAATTCTACTATGGAACTGGTCCGTTAAAAAAAGTACACTAACTTTTGTTTTAGCACAAAACACAGTATCATTTCTTTGTTAGACTAACCAGCTCTACCTGCAACATTACAGCATCTTTATCATGGTTAAGTGTCAGTAACAATATTTTAGTATTAGAAAATATTTTCCAGATTTTTACGTAGTAACACGTTGTCAGAATGTTTGAGCATCTCCAAAGCAGAAAGAAGGTCCAAAAGGATACAGAGATCTACTGAATTCTGTTTTTGAGTGTGCCCCTGCAGGCAGCAGTGGATGCTTCAATAGACAACAGATAAATGTGTTTGCCTAAAATCTTATTACACATGTAAAACTGTATGTTTACTTTGTACTTCAATACAAACTTAACTACTTTGTGATTTGCACAGCTATCACAAAGCAACTGTTGCTGCCTTCTAGGCTTCATTTACTTTCCATTCAAGGTGGATCTGTATATTCTGGCTAAATCCCTAGATAAATTCTAGGAACTGCATCTATAAAAGCCATAATGATTTTATAAACACACAATTATAATACATTTGCAAGATTAGAGGCAATTATGAATTCTATTTCTGCTTCTATTTCTGCTTCTGCTTTCCTCTCCTAAGTCCCTTGTCAAAGTCAATGAGCAAGTTACAAGAACAATGCTTTTATTACTAATTTCTTGGACAAAAAGGAAAAGCACCACCCAGGTACCACATGATCAACTCCATTACTACTGGTGGCCGAAGTAATACATTGGTCCAGTTATAGTGAAAAATTACATACGAAACTACAGCAATTACGTAATATGACAAGCATTGTAGGAGATAAAATTATCAATTTTCTTTCCCTTAAGATTTTTAAAGAGAAAGACATTTCTTAGGTTAGAACCTTTTTAAAGATGCTGGAAAGAAATGTGAGATGAAGTCAAGTAATGCATTTATTTATTCACTGTGCAAGCTATACCACTTGCCTAAAGGAAAGTAACGAGGCGTGCCAGCATATATTTTTCCAAGCAAAACCATCTTTAGACTAAGTGCTTGCATTCTGTCAGCAGGGCTCAGAGACACACTATCACTCAACTCTGAAAGAGAAAATAAATAATTTAAAAAAGAACTTCAGAAAAAAAATAGTTCGAAATTTACACACAACTACACTGAGATACTTAAATTTACTACTAACACCTTAATAATCGTATGCTGTATATGTCAGCGCTAAGTCAACAGATCAAAGTGAAACTACAGCCCTTTCTGGTAAGCATGCACATATATTCACAGATTTTTGCTTCCTTGAAGTTCCATGCAAGTAAGTCTACTAAAAAAAAATGTACAAAAAAAATCAGTAAAATACCATCACCAAAAACTAACCAAAACCCAAACCTACAATTAAATATGTTTCCTCTCAAATCACTGCCAATGTTGTTTGCACACTGGCAATCTTGAGCACAAAACAGAAGAAACAAACAGGAGAGTGAATTACACACTCATGATAAAGGTTGAGACAGATTATCACAACTGAGTGGCTAGACATGTTGAGATGTGCCCAGTATTCTGCTTCTCTATAAACGGACAGAAATGTTTAAGCTTCTGCTGCTGTCAGTGGTATAAAAGCCCTGCACTCCCTTAAGACTCTTTAGTAATTTCCAGGATACACTTTCTCCTTTAGGCAAACAAACCAATAGTATAAACTTCAATGAATTGCTCATCAATTACGTCTATCAAATATGTTACAGAATATTCCAGAAGAGATGCAACACACCTGAACAACGTTACCAGTAACAACTCATAATCAGTCTTAAAAGCTTTAATTATACTGTTTTCCTATACTTCTATGTTGAACCAATCTTAGTCCATTTAAACCTACCTTTCTCAATGATTTCTTGCCAGAGAGTTTGCACCAAGATAGGATCAGAATGACCTGCACAGTGTATAATTGCAAGCTTACACTCTGAGAGCTTAAAAGGGTCAGCAAATTCTCCATATAGCTGAAAGAAAAATGACCAGGTTTGGCATTTCAGATAGAATGAAGAATAACTTTTTAAATAAATTTTTCTTTACTTTACACAGTAGATATCAGACTAGAAATGGTGCACCATAAGTAGCTGCTGTCAAATACTACATGTAAATGATTTTTACTTCATATATTTAGTTTAACTTCTTAAATATAATACCAATTTTTTATAAGAAGCTATAATTAATGCTGATAATTTTCTAATGTGACACTCCAATAAATCAGGAAATGTAAGAAGCTTAAGAAAGAAGATCAACACACGGAAGAAATCAAAGTACTCAAGACTGAAGGAATATCAAAGCACAGAAAAAGACAGTCTAGGCTAACATAAACACTCTGAGACCAGGAATGCTAAACAGTCTATCAGTTTTTATAGTCAACATAAGACCATTCTTTGCACTGCATGCCCCCTTAATCCCCAAATGTAATAAATTGACATCTAATACATAGAAATTTCTAACCACCTTGGTTATATCCATCAGCTCAGCATCAAGCTGGGAGACTGCATCTTGCACTGAAGAATGATGGGAATATTGCCGTTGCAATGTTTCTTGTATTTGAAGCTGAATCCTCGCAACCTTGGGTAAAAATAATTTCAAGCTTGGATTAATTTAATCAAATCTTAGGAATACACCCAGTATTAACACTACCTTATTTAAATGTAGATGCATTACTGCCTTACATCCCAGAGTATTAACCGCATAACTTAAAATACTTAAAACTGTTTCTATTGATTTGGTAATAAAAATGCCATGTGCAACGTGTGGACCAAGTGCAGTAATAGAGACACAGTGTAGCTTAAATAAGTAAGTTTTCTTACTTCCATTTTTTCTTCAAGTTCATGTAGGAATTCACCATCTGCGGCTATAGAAGATACGGTAGTGGAACTTTTGGCACTCAAAATAGCACGCGCGATGTATTCAAGACGCTGCTGTAGAGAAATTTCTGTGCTGCAAAACAAATATTTACTGTGCAAAATGGGTACCAAGTATAATTATATAAGAGTTAGTCATACTCTAACTAGACCCTGGAAGTTAGCTATCTTATCCTGGATTTTACTAAGTCATGTGAAACATTATACCCAAACCATGTAACCCCTTCTTTGTGCATGCACAGTTACAGTGCACTTCTCAATCAGCTGCTCTACAGTTACAAAACACATTATAAAGTTCTGCATCAGAAATGACCACTTCATACACTGTACTTAACAACAGGAATTACATTGCAAGCTAATGCATAATACATACAATAAACATTTAATTTTTTTTCAAGAATGCCCCAGACTGAAAACTAACATATTCCATTCATTCACTTTTTTTTTTTCTTCAGCAAATGCCTTGGGCAGAGACTTTTCTTAAAATATCTATACATTGATTTTTTTTTTTTTTTAAAGTCACATATAATCCATACCTATGTAGGTCAGCCAATTTAGCCAAGACTCGGGCTGCATTACTAAAATTTCTGTTCTTTTCAAAGTATCTCCACAGTAAATCCATATAACGGACTTTGTTTTGATCAATCTTGGTCATCCGCACAAGGTAGGGTTCCAAAAAGGGGGCAGTCACCTGCAAAGGTTATAAAGACAACAATTATATGCTTGCTCTCTCATCTCTTTTAAAGCATTATTACAATTAACTCTTCTAGTCCAGTGGAACCCTCCAAAAAATTATTTCCTTGAATATGATGAACTCACCTGTAATAGTTTGTCAGCCAAATCAACTTGTATCAACCAGTTGTAAAGTGCAATACTAAAGAGTTCATCCGTTGAACGTTGAGCTAGCTTTAGCATTTGTTCAAACTACGGGGAAAGAAAGACCAAAACTGTTATTCCAGAAGAGGTTACATCAAGTACTGAATATGTACAGGTCAATATTTAGTTATTTAGTTTCCTGTGGTATATCATCATTTTTATTAACACTCCACAAAGAAGCCAGTTCATGACAAACCTTAAACTTATATCTGTTTTGGTAATCTATTCCAAATGTCCTTTTTTATTTCATTATTTTTAAAAATTTCTACACCACTTCTAATCACACTTTTCCCCAAGTAATTTTTTTTTTTTTTTTTTTTTTTTTTTAAGATTTCTTACATGGTGTCCTGCTTCTTCATTGCTTAGCATGTTGGGGTCAGATGACAGCACTGGAGGACCTGGCTTTTTGGGTACGCTGGGAGACTGGGGAGCAGCTTTACTTTGATTCACTAACTCCTGAAGGGTGTCAGTGATACACTTGTAGCTGTTAAGTCTGTAAATAGAGCAAAACAAAAAAGCCTAACAATTTGCATTGTAACTATCTATGAAGTTCTACTTTTATATTTTATGCCTCAGTAGGCATTATTACTAAAAGTAAAAAAGTCAGGTAGTGTTATCAGCTAGTTCATGCTATCTAGTTTATTCAGTTATCTTTCTAACAAATAATTCTGTAATGTTCAGATCACAATATTTGCTGTGTATTTCAGTTTACCCTCTATTCCAAATTAAGCTGGTGCCATATTAATTATATTCTAGGGAAGTACGTTGGGCAAAACCCTCTATATTTTGTCTGTTATTCTAAAATGCTTGCTCATCATTACCCTCCACACCTTCCACAAAAGGCTACTTTTCCAATCACTTGAAATCAAGTACCCCATATAATGATAACGGTGTATCACAAAAACTTGCCTCTCTTGAAAAGCTTGGAGTCCAACAACATCCTCTTCTGGTTCTCCATTTTTATAGAAATGAAGGCCAAGACCTTGGGGATCTTTCTTCTCAGCAGCAGTAAGAGACAGTTCTACCACTCCCTCATAGAAACGCACTATAAATAAAAAATTAAAAACCAACAAAACGCACAAATAATATCATTCATTATTGTATCAAATTTATGACAAATTTTATATGTCAACAAACACTACTCATTTTATCAAGCAAGAAAAAAATAAACCCTATTCACTCCGGTCTGAATCTTATAAAGTTTTATGCCTATTCCTTTGGGATTATGTCTAAGTTTGAAATTACATATTTGTATAACTAAGGCTGAAATCTTGACTGTTAAGACAGTTATATCTACATTTAAATTATATACTAGCTTCTGCTACATAACATATGATTCAGAACCATCTTTCAAAGAGCACATTTTGTATAAAGACTCACCCCGCAAAATACTATCATTTACCCTCTGCTTACATTCAGCCCAACAACTTTGCTAGAAACATTTTACTACATGCATGGAAAAAATTGAAAGTGGAACAGAGGAAGTGGAAAGGAATGCTTTTATACAGAAGTGTTTATTTTTGTTTACTGGTGAAATCTAGAAAGGCTTTAAACAAGAACAGGTTGATATATGTTTATTGTGAGAGTTATTAAGAAACTGTTTATGGCAAAACATCACTGTAAGATCAGTTAGAAGTCAGAAAACAAAACAAAAGGATGGCATGAAATGATATAACAGAGACTGCTTAGCAGAAAAAGATCAGTGATTGCCTCTTACCTTGCCTATATTGTGCACAAACATTAGCAAGGTCTACTTGATTGCTAATCTTTTGGTACTCTTTCAGTGACTCTCTTAGCATCTTCTCTTTTTCCAGTTTGTTTTGAGCCTGTCGAGATCGCTGAAGCAGTTCATTTGCCTTCAGATAAATGATAGAAAAATGAAAATGAAACATCAAGTGAGTTAATGGGTTATTATGCCAAGCTTCATAGCTGAAGCAATAGAAACATTGTTACAAAAAAAAACTCCTTTTGTCAGTTGATAACAGCCATAATGCCTCAACCCATATTCAGGACCTTGTACTTAGATGTGTTGAACTTCATAAGGTTCACAGGGCCCCATTTCTCAAGACTATCAAGATCCCTCCGGATGGCATACTTTACCTTCAGCAAGTTGACCACACCGCTTAGCTTGGTGTTGTCAGTAAACATGCTGAGGGTGCACTTGATCCCATGGTGCATTTACACTCTAATGCTGTGTTTTGGTATTATCAAATCTTGAAGTGACCTTACCTTGGAACAGACAGCATCATCAGTGCTATAGAGAAGAGGACAGATATCTTGCAAATGGGCACTGATGCCATCCACAGCAGCGTTATCTCTGATGTAACAGTTTATAAGAGAAGCAATGAGTGCTCCCGTCAACTCTCTGTCTCTAATTACCAAGTCTTTGAAAGCAGTAATCTTTAGATGTTCTTGAAGTTCCTGAAGGCAGACAATTTCATTAGCTCAAAGATTTTACTGAAAGTAAAAACTATAAAATCATTCAGGATGGAAAAGACCTCTAAGATCATCTAGTCCAACCTTTAGCCTACTACTGACAAGTCCACCACTAAATCAAGCTACTAAGTTCTACAGTACTACATGTACACATTTCCTGACGACCTCTAGGGATGGTGACTCAACCACTTCCTGGGCAGCCTATTCCAATGCCCCACAACTCTTTCAGTAAAGAAATTTGTCTTAGTATCCAACCTAAATCTCCCCCGGTACCACTTGTGGCCATTTCTCCTCATCTTTTCACTTGGTGCTTGGGAGAAGAGTCTGAGCCCCACCTCCTTAAAAGTAATTGTAAGTGCAGTAAGGTCTCTCCTGAGCCTTCTTTTCTCAAAGCTAAAAAAACCCCAGCTCACTCAGCCACTCCCCATAAAACTTGTTCCCAAGCTTTCTCTTCCCCAGCTTTGTTGCCCTTCTTTGGGCACAATGTTTTGGACACAAAATGTTACAGCAAGGTTAACTGCTACCAGAAAATAAACACATGCAAAGCTCCATATAGACAGCACAGAAATACATCTTATTTAGCAAAATGGAAAGTATTAGAGAGGAAAGCGCTATCAGTGAAAAGTACTAGATTCTCGAATGCCAAAGGACAGTGAGAATTCTCTACATCTTCCTGTTACCTACACTGTGTGTCACTTCTGTTTCAGTTCTCTGTGAGAAAGGAACAAGCAGTTTTTCCTGTACTTCTCAGGGCACTGCTAGAATGCACATGCTATAAAATGAGTACATCATGGTTTTTAATAACAGGAACCATTTGAGTACAGTCATAGATTAAAACAACAACAGATGTAGAATGAGAAGGAAGTTTTAAAAAAGTTTATAATGTTTTTTAGAAGTTTATAAAGTTTATAATGCTTTATAAAAAACATCTTTCTGCTTTTTTATATTAAGTTACATAGAAAGTTGTTCATCTTTCTAAAATTATTAGGAACATTTGCTCATATAGAGCTAGCTGCCAGTAGCGTCTATTGATGACTACTGGATTGAAATGAAATACTATTACAAAAACTCTATTGTAGGGAGAGAAAAAGGTTTTACTTGTTAAACAATTAGTTAACTCCTTGTCCATCACAAGAGAAAACCTGCCTGTGAGAAATCATGTTAACTCCCAAGATGACAATGTGAAAAGCTTCATCATTTGGGCATTTATAAAATTTAAAAAATGTTCTTTTTAGTGATAAAGAATACAACTTTTAAAATAATAAATTCTTCTGTGAAGTGCTACAATAGAATGCCAAATTTTCATATCACTAACAGAAGCAAATCCAAGATTAGCAGAGGGTAACAAGTAGTAGCCCCCATAGTTCTGTAAGTTTCCTTCCTTACAAACAAGGAGAGACTGAAAGAACTTGTTTAGCCTGGAGAAGAGAAGGCTTGGGATGGGAGGAGAGGGAATCTTCCCAATATTTATAAATAATTGGTAGAAGGGTGTAAATAAGATAGAGACAGATTTTTCTCAGTGGTACCCAGTAACAAGACAACATAAAATGGGCAGAAGTTAAAACACAGGAATTAACTCCTTGATATATTATTCTTGTAATTGTTAATATTATTGTTATTTTACTGTAAGGGTGTCTGAACACTGGAACAGGTTGTCAAGAGAGGTTGTGGAGTTTCTGTCCTTGGAGATGTCTAGTCAAGTCCTGACTAGACATGGGCAACCTGCTTTAAAGTTGACTCTACTTTTGAGCAGCAGGATGCAGACTAGATGATCTCCAGGTGATTCTTCCAATGTCAGCTGTTCTGTGACACATTCTAGACCTCTGCACTCTTAAGTGCAGGGTCTGAAGTCTCTACAACACTATTGCTTTCCACCATAAAAAAACTCTCTAATAACAGTAAGCAAACAATTTCCTCTAGGCTGGGCAACATTAGTCTACTCCTTTCAGTACACATCTTGCAGAATGTGCTCAAAGTTTCAACATACCAAATTTTAAAACACACTTAATAAAAGTAAAATTAAATCTACTGTGACACATCCAGTTAGCTAAAACTGGGTGATGAGATCAATACTATTGGAAGTCTCTTAAACAGAAACACCTGCAACCTGAATAAAAATCTATATGCAGTTTAAAATTCATAATCTGCCCCACACTAAGTTAAAGGTATACCCCTTTGAGAGTATTTACATAGCAAAAAGAAATTCAGGCTTATTAAATATGTAAGAATTTTAGTCAGACAATTCAGATCATACCTTCTGAAGCTCACCCACAACAACATTAAATTGGTGCTCACACAGCAATTTCCATAATGCCAGTGCCTGACAGGTTTTGCGAACGAGCTGCTGGATGCCTTGAAGTGAAGTTTTCTCAGTTAACTGTGCCTCAGCTGAAAAAGCAAGAGAATTACAATAAGTAAATATGTTTTACATGTTTTGAATTAGTATGTCGATTTTTGAGGTTTTACAAAAACAGTCTCTTAAATTTCCAATTTTTCTTCTTTTCCATTCTTGATTAATGCTTTTTAGCTCTTTGGAGAAAAGTGCCCTGTTAAAATGTCCCCCAAACAAATACCATCTGTTAACATTTATTTTAAACTAGGAGAAGTCTTTTCTGAAAAGTATGGCTTCATGGGAGCGCAATGGATTTCCATAATCAGTATCAAGTTTTACCTTGATTATTCATAAATATTTACTACATATTATAATGAATATAAAATAAATAAAAACAAAAACATTCATATTCTATTCTTGTTGATTACCTGCTTTTGCCTTTAGAAAGAACAATTACAATTACATCTTTGTTTAACACTGTACACCATCTTTAAAGCTCAAGTCTGAATGAAATGACTACACTGAAAACTAGCAAGATGTATCATATTCACTGAAACAATGTAATGGGCACACTTATTACATAGGTCGAACATAATTGCATCAATTTATGTCTTTACTTTTCATTGAATCATGGAATGGTTTAGTTTGGAAGGGACCTTAAAGAACAACTCCTAACTCCAACCCTCCTGCCATAGGCAAGGACACCTCCCACCACACCAGGCTGCCCAAAGCCCCATCCAGCCTGGCCTTGAGCACTGCCAGGGATGGGGCATCCACAGCGTCTGTGGGCAGCCTTTGCTTCACTTCCTTCAAAGGCAAGAATTTCTTCCTAATGTCTAATCTAAATCTGCCCTCTTTTAGTTTAAAGCCATTCCCCCTTGTCCTATCACTCCACTCCCTGACAAAGAGTCCCTCCTCAGCTTTCCTGCAGGCCCCCTTTAGGTACTGTAAGACTGCAATGAGGTCCCTTCGGAGTCTTATCTTCTCCAGGCTGAACAACCCCAACTCCCTCAGCCTATCTTCATAGGAAAGGTTCTACAGCCCTTCAACATCTAGATGCACAATTCCCTTATGCTTCTAATTTAAAAGTAATCGCATACCATGATATTTCCTCTGGAGTTCTTGTTGCACTTGCTGAGAGCTTCCGCCATCAGGCCTCATGAAACCCAGGAGCCTCTGCTGCAGATTAGCTGGTGTGCTGAAACTGCAATTCCAAAACAGAGAGATACTAATTTGATGACAAATAATGAATGTTTTGAAGATGAAATCCAACACATTGTTTTTAGCATCTGAATAGTTGAAGCTGAAGACCATATAGACTTCAACTCAGTGAACAGATGTGCATGGATTAATTTTCAAGAGCTGGACATTAAATACGACTAGCTTAACACACAGAATAATACCTTGGGTTTCCAAGAGCTCCTACTGTAGCAAACTGAGAATTTCTATCCAGAAATTCTTGTAAACCTTTGAGTTCTTGTAGTACACATTCCAGCACATGGGATGGAACACTGCTTTCTAACTGCAACAGACAGCAATTTTCATTACAGAAGGCTTAGACAATCGAAAACATTTTTCCAAAAGTTCACATTTTTAAGCTAAAGCCACTAAAAAGACAAATGCAAAGAGGGTGCAACAAATAAGCTGCACAATAGTAATGCTATCACTATAACACCGAATCAATTATACTACACTTTTTAGTGAGGGGTGGAAAGTGTGAAAAGGAAGTAGTCCTCCTAAGACATCATATTAGACACTATTTTTTTGACTCTCTGATAGCCAAATCAGCTGTGTTTTACCATTTCCAACTCTGAATTACAATGACTGAGCATCACTAAGACAAAGTGTAACTGCCAGCGTATTCCTGAGTCTCCCAATTGGCTTGTAACTGGAGGAGGAAGATTTATGTAGCAGTTAATTTTGCATTGCTGAAATTACTCAGTTCAGGATTATATTAACATTCAAAGTCAGAAAACATTTTGTTGTTTTGATCATGAACAAAAAGTGAAATGCAAAGATGTTAGAAAGATGCTGGAAAACTGTCTTACGTCTTTATATAACTGCAATGTTTATTCTAATCCACCAAATCATTTCATTTTTAGGCTTTGTCTGAATGGAGTATGCAGAAATAAAGGCAGTGAAATCACTAAAGAAGAAACTGGCCATTGACAATTGATATAAGATAACATTCAAAATAATAAAAAGATTTTAACTTAAAACTACTCCATAGCTAAGCACTTAAATATAATAAAAAATCACATTACAATGATAATTATGGGTTGTTTTTTTTTTCCTGATCAGTTTATAATCGGGAACACATGTATAAAGAGCTTCACAGATATTCTACAAGGAACTTTTAAAAATACAATAAACTTTTACATACTGCAACAACTTCTCGATTGCCACTTTTGAAAACTCGCTCCACCACTATACTGCCATCCCAAATATTTCTGCAATATAAACCAGAATTGTGTTAAAAGCCACAAATATCACAAGTTTGCACATTTTCTACATATAATTTCTTAAAGAAATAGGAATTCAAGGTCAACGATTAAAGGTCTAATAAAGATCTGGATGAAAACTAAACTTTAGAAAAAAATAGCAACCCATGATGGCATTGTATGTTTCTGCAAAGCACATGTATAGATGATTAAAAAATTTCAAACTTTAAATCTTAAATCTAATGAGGGTTGATGCTGTCAAAAAATTTATAGATGGGTCAATATTATTCCCTGGAAATATAATGTAGGCAAACAAGTGCCATAAACAGATGTCATAACAAATCTTCCCCACCTAGCAAGGGGGAAAACTAACATAAGAAGAGCTCTGTTCTTGGTTGGAGAGTTTAGAAACACATGACCCAACATCCACATAACAGAATCTTCTTTAGTCTGGCTTTGTCATTCTGATTTTAACACTGTTCTTAAAGCTTCCTAACAGAAAAGGACTTCAAACTAGGATTTTGATCCTGCAAGTCCTACGTTTCTGCAGGACTCATAGGACTAAAAAATAAAACAGAAGTTCTCAGAGTTGTGCATATTGCAAGATCAATGTCTAAGCAACTTTCCTGTCCTAACCATTCACTGAATGTAGAACTATTAATAGAGCTGTAAAGAGAATCTGCTATATCAACAGGTGCTTAGAATTATCAAAGTAAATGTATTTTATTGGTCTTATCTTTACATACTATTAAGATAGAATACATCACCTACAAGTGTTACAGGACAGAAAAACTATGAAATGAATTGTGTGACCGTTTTACATGAACACCTTACCCTATAATCCGAGCAAAGTATATGCAGATGCCATTGTGTCTTCCAGAAAATACTATCTCCGGACCCATCATGCCGCTAACAGATGTACCAGGGTGAGACATGGAATTCCCGGAAGGAAACATGGGGGTTGACATACCAGGAGATTGTAAAGCTAGGATAAAAGTAGGCAAATATTACTCCATTTATTTTGGATGAAAATAAAGAAGAAAAAGCCTAGTTGAAAAAAATCCTCCATTCCTCCAGCAGAGAAAGAGTAGTTACCTTGCCCATGTGTTGTCAAAAAGCTAGGATTAGGATATGGAGTATCAACAGTCAAATGGGAAACTAAAAAGGAAAAGAAAAGTAAGTGTTTTTTTTTTTTTTTTTTTTTTGGAATATACAAACCACAGAAAACCCTATCCAAAAGCAGCAAAGTTGTCAAGCCATGTACTTATGTACTTCAAAGTTAGAAAACACAGCCTTTACACATTCAAACAGCTTTTAATTACAGGTTAATAAGAAATTGCATTAATTTCTGTTGGACACAACACTCTGTAAGTTAACCAAACAGATATGATGCTTTCAATAGCAGCTATTGAGCATTTTTGCTTTCAGCATTCATGTATTATTTGTTTCACAACATCAGTTCTCTGCACTGATTATCCACATACTTCTTCTTGTTCCTTGTCTTCTGATTGCTCCTGTTCCTGATATAGGCACCTACTCTCACTTTGAGTCATTTAGATCATTTCAAAGAATACCAGTTTTAACTCTGAAACACTAAACTAGAAGAAGCTACTATTACTTTTACTTCTTAAGTGTTGTTGCCGGACATACACTACAGCATCACTGCTTGGGACACTCAGTTTGAGATGTCCTGAGTCTGTTTTTCCCCAAGTGAGCATGGATTCATATTCAGTTGAGGATTTTCAACTCTTCTGCAAATTAATACTTGACTTAAGACTACAAAGTATAAGCACATGTGGTTGCCTACAAAAATGTCCATGTGCCAGCACCATGTAAGATGACACAGCATAGAAAGGGCAACAAAACTCTCACCCTGAAAAACTGGTTCGTATCAAAGAATCAGTCCTTCTTGCCTTATTCACTACAGTTCTCTCAATTTTGCAACATACTACAGTGCAAAAGATAAATTCTTTCACTGACCAATCCCAGTTCTGAAAGCACATTCTCCTGTGTGCCAAGCAAAGTGTAATCTTGCAAGAAAAGTAGCATGCAAATGTCTGACTAGACTTTCAGCAGGGAGAACATAAGGTGCCTGGCCTTGTAACACTAACATTATCTTAATGCAGTTTCACATGCAAAGTTTCAAGGTGTTTCAAAATATTCTGTCACCACTGTTCTGACCCACCGCATGGGTTATCCACAATATCAGAATCTAAATTGCACATGACAGTTCTCTACCCTGTGAGCAAATAGAGTGAGCAGTGGCAGAAGAACGGGGCCGTCTTCCACATGGACTTGTCACTGAAGCAAAATAAAAAAAAGCACTTTGACACTACATTTCAAAAGGGTATATATATTACTGCCAATTATTAAAAATAAACATTTAGAATTGGAAAAAATACATTTACTTCCCATAAGAGTAAATTTCAGTGTTTACAGAGCTTTCTAGCATTTCCCCCACGCCCTTCTTTCGCTCTCATTCTGCTCCTAGCATCTGTCCTCTCTGTACCTGCTGTCTTTTTAAGTCCTATTTAATTCTACATTCTTATGCCTGGCATCTCCTCCTGCCCACATTGCAAGTATTCCACACTATCAGGCTCGGAAAGTGATGTAATTGATGTGCTATAGATAGCCACTGTTCTTAGCATGTCAATCATAATTAAGAATTCTGAAAGAGAATCAACTAAAACTATCTAAAACAGCACACATTTCTCATTATGTTCAAATTTGGATGTAGGTCAAAACCAGTACTAAAATTAAATTTCTTTGCATTCCAGGCAATCAAGTTTTTTCCCAAACCTGGTATGTAAAATTCAGTGCCATGTGTCAGATAAGCTTAAAGGGTCTTGGAAATTAACTAAGAAATCCCTGATAAAATAAATAAATAAATCCAGTAGTTTAATCAGAGTTCCAAATATATAATTAATTGCTTAAAAAAAAACACCACACAACTCTTATGATCTGGAATTAAATGAGTTAACATGTTAGCAGGCAACTTCCTTAAGCAACTGTAGGAGACTGGACAAAATCTAAGTGGATACAGATAATATGGAAGGGACTCTAATACGTATGACGTTCAAGGAAGACTAGGTACTATTCTCATTTTTATGTGGCACTGAAGACCTGAGCAGAAACCAAGTGCTGAAGCTTGAGCTTTTACAGGGAGAAATCACACTAATTATTAATTACTAATTTGTAATGACAGTGCAAGGTACTCTGATATAGCCACATAATAAGCAAGTAATCTTGAACACAGGGACTTGTAAGAAGACAAAATGCAACATATTTAAAGGAAAAAACAAAACTTGTCCAAAACCATGAAATGGTTGGTACTCACCAGCAGAAATGGGAGAACCTAAAATAGGTCCAACGTTGCTTGGAGGAGGCAGAGCTGATGGAAATCTCATTTGTGCCTCTCCGCCATACCTAAAGTTTATATGCAAAGAAAAAGATTCCTCACACTTCACACACACTCCATTTAATTTTCATATCTTGGAAAATTAACTGCAATTTTGGGGTTCTTTTAAAACGAAGAACAAAATATCAGCACAACTTTTCAGAAATATCTGTGACTGTGAGATACTCATTTTGGCATATAAGAAGAAAACTAACTGAAATAATGTTATATGAAAGGCATTAACATATGGAACCGCAAAGTTAAATGAACAACTAAGTCATATTCTTCATGGATGTTTTAAGTTCTATGGTGATATGATCAGAGATTAAAGAGGAATTTACCACTCCTCAAAACAGGCTTATGTTTTAGTATCTTCTTAACGTTTGCCTATACATGAAAATAGGAAGAAAACAGTTGAGATGGTCCAAGCTCATCTTTCTATGGTCCAAAAGTAATTTCTGTCCATCTCTCTCCTACAATGCTACATGAGCCTTAAAAGTCTACAAACTATTTTCCCTCAGGCAATTATTCATGACACCTCCTTAAATGAAAGGGAAGCCTCACTTAGCAGCCCTAGCCTTTTTTCAGCACCTGAAACTTTGTGCTATGGCAAAGCAACTGAAGTATCAACTTGCCAACACATCTTCAAAGCCACAAGAACTAATTCTACAACAATACTATCCCAATTCTTGGACACTTCATAAATGTTTCCCAGGATGTAATATACTTTAAGAAGTGATCAAATACTCTCCCCAATTCTATACTGAAAGAAATACAGCTACACAAGTCATACATATCATTAGAACTCACAAGGAACAAAAATATCTAGCTGCTAGTGGGAGAACATTTATGACAAGACAATCAGCTATATAACCTCCGATCCTCACCTAGACTGATAAAGCAGTTCAAAATGTTACTTGAAATAACCTAGACATAAGAATTCTTAAATTTACTACATAGTAAGTGCCAGGATGCATAAGAAACACTATATTACAAATAATTTACCTTACCATCTTCTATTTCAAAGTTACAAACTACTTTTTCAGTACAGTATAATCATGCTACCGCCTATTTGATTTACTAAGATTGCCTATTGATTCTGCAGTCATCAGATAAACTACCTTTTAGGTTATCTGGTAAAATGAACATTAGTTCTCATGTTGTATTTAATCTTAAGCATGTTGTATTTTATCTCCTATTCAAATGATGGCTTTGAGATTCTAAATTTGTTATTTTTCCAACTGAGTTGGTGCGATTAAATATTTTATCTCTCTCTACACACTCTGCTTCAACAGACTAGGTTATCCCTGAAGTATAGATAAGTGAACTTCAAAGCAGATTAAACTACATTTTGAGTAACTTCTACACATGAAATACATCACATGAAAACATCCAGGAGGGGAACTAACCAAAAGAAGCTTCCTTTGCTGGCAAGACCTAATTAGTGCAAAAGTGTGTTCTGCCAAGTTTAATAGTCTATGCTCATTTTAAAACAACGCTTACTCAGGCAGCATGTTAAAAAGACTCTATGATTATTTAGTGGCTGTAGTAATCCTGAGCATACTGTTCAAAACAACATACACATTTGAACCTTACCTGAAGAATGCTCGTGTAGCCCAGGCAGATACTTCTCTATCACACGCAGCATTAGAACAGGCCAAGATAAGGCAAGTGGCACAGGCCTGATCCTCCTAGAGCATATTGTGTTGTCAGTGTGGCAGCTTATATCAAGTTGATAAGAAATATAAAGATGTTCTATTGATCAGTAACTAAACAGGAACTAGGCAAGGAAATCAGCTCTTTCCATTTATAGAAAGGAAGTGAATTAAATTGAGACATCTCACTGTAGCAGGATAAACTTCTGTTATACACAGCTTTTGCAAGCTCAGTATGGTTACTGGCAGGCAACAATCTCCATGTCTATCGCCTAATTATGAGTAAGAGCTATGAAATTTCTACAGACACATAAATTAAGATTGCTTGAAGAAAAACATCTACAAAAGCAATAATGGTTGGCATATCCTAACAGACTGTTAAAATATCACTTAGTATATCTTACATCAAAGCACAAGACAATAGATTACAGTGAACGTTCACTACAGTTACTATCAGTACTAGTCAGATTAAATTAATAATCCACTATAGCTTCCTTCCTGCTTCTTATTTATCCTAAGCAAAAAGTAGACCAATCCTAGAGAGTTATACTGGCCTTCAAAATATAAAAACCTCTGTTTTTTTTTTATAGTGGTAGGAATTTATATAGTGGCATGGTTTTAAATAGTGGTAGGAATTCAACTTTTTTAAAGAAAACTCTCTCCCCCAGTTTTAGCTCGACTCCTTTCTTAAACTAAGAACTGCGTTATGCTCCTGTATAGAAGAATTTCAGGGAAAGTGATCTACGCTTCAATTTTTACATATCATCTAACAAGGAATTATATCTCAGTACACAATCTTGGTTTATGCATACAATACAGAAGGAAAAGCTAATATTTGAAACAATAAATGAAAAGTTAACTAGAATTTTGTAGTAACGACAATAAAAAAGACACGTGCTACAGAAGGCAATTAAATTTCCAGTAAGGCCAGTTAAGTATTATAAATGTTGTTTTTCATAACATGTCATAAATTCTTACCTGATGCAACTTGAAAAATCTTTCAATCTCTTCTCCATCTCCACCTATATTGCTAACAAGAAGATGCCGCAGCTGGTCAACAGGTCTGAGTTTATGAAACATAAAGCTCCCCTAAAAATTACCCAGAATAATACAAAGTTAGAATAAGGTTACTTTACTGGTCATACCAACACCCTTCCCAACAATCTTTAACTTTACTGCTCTCCAAGTTTTCCCTAATTACACTAGTGGATCAAAGTGTAACATGAATGGTAGCTAAAGCCTACTTCCCATTCAAATGCAGAAAATTCTCTAGCAAGAAGGCAAAAAAACCAACCAACCAAAAAAAAACCCAACAAACTGCAATGGCTATATACCCTCCAGAAACAGAGTTGGTTTTGCTCTTCTTCACATAATAAGTATGAAGCATACAATAAAAACATAAAGCCTTTCATTCTCTTTATACATTTGCTCTATGTATCTCATAAATCTTCAGAATTGCCTGGAAAAAAAATTAGGACCAAAAGAATGGTAAGACTGTTTTGCCTCCATCCATACTAACTGGAGAGGGTCTGACTAGCTACCATTAAATAAATCCAAGTTGAATCTGAAGGTTGCAAAACAGTAATGAGGTATTAAGCATCTAAGACAGTAAGTAGCCTAAAATATTACTAAATGTAAAAAGAAACCGGAAGCTTTATTTTTAAAAAACAAACAAATGAAAACAATCAAAAAACTTCTCTGAACTTCTATAACAAATAAAAATTCTTTGTTCTAATTTCAGTTGCTAATTGTATTTACTCAAACTGTACTTTCCAGACAGCCCATTTCTGTTCCAATTTTATACAACCATGAATTTGAACAATTTGAACAAGGTTAAAAGAATGTTTCACATGATCTGTATATACAAGGGTTCTGTCTCCTCAGGCCAACAGAAGTGATTAATGCACTGTACAAGAGAAGCTCTCATTAGCTTTGAGTCAATTTATAATATGTACTGACAGCAATATTCCTCTTTTCCTTTTATGTTCAGAATAAAATTGTAAAAATTCATTCAAAATTAATAAACTATGAATAAACATCTGAAGATATGCATCAGCCTTTCAGCTTTATATTTATTCTTTTGATTTCCTATATTGAGGAGCAATACTCACCTGGGCTGAAAGCAGAACAAACTTCTTAGGTGGCAGCATGTGTTGCTGCACAACAACAGGGGAATCAGTTATTGGAACAATATCTTTATTGAGAGGTGTCACAATCTTCTGACCTTTAAATTCATCAATAGCAGAAAGAGCCCAGGAATGCCCATCAACACGGGTGGTCATCTGAACAACAGACATGTATTTTGTACATTGTGCAGATATTTTACTATTTAAAATTTCACAGGCAAGAAACTATTCTTGACACTAGAAATCTCAGAGGAAACGAGCAAGTTCTTGCATCATCTAGCAGACTATCAGCAAATTCACAGCTATATATTGCTTCTTTTGTGGGATAGGGACAATGTCTTCTAAGGGTAAAAAAAAACCTCATACAGTCCTTTTAGTGCTACTACCATATGAAGAGAGACAATCTACGAAACATATCAGAATCAAATACCAAAGTTATTATGAATTTTATTTATTTTTAAAGAAACCAAACATGCTGCTACTGATCATAAGGGTTTGGGAGATTTTTCACAGTTGGCAGCAGCTCTTTAAAGATGCCATATGGTAGGGTAGATGTTCCTGAAAACTCTATACACTGAGGAAAAACTGTTGTTCAATAACAAGTTTTTTGGAGGAAACCTCATGTCTGCAACTTTAAAATGCCTTGGAAAAACAGAGAAGTCAGCACTTGGAATGTTTATGTGTATTTTTTTGTAGAGAAGGGAGCTGCAGCAATTATTAAACTCCTCAGTAACTGTTATTAAAACAGCAGATAAAACAAAACCAGACTTTGAAACTGTTACGCTTATGCAGCTTCCCCATTCACTCAAATTCTACCATTGCCCCATACTCTTTTTGGAAATACTAAAAAGCAGCAGAAGAGCCAAGTCTTGCTTCAGTGCTGAAGCACATGCTATGTTCTCTCTGATGTGATGCATAAGGCAACTAAACCTAGCTCCTCCTACAAACTACTGTAACAACTAGGAAAAAAAAAAAGAGGAAAAAAGGAGTGAAATAATGAAGAGATTGATCAGAAATTGATTATGCCTGAAAATTAATGAAGATGTGACATATCTGTTCAAGTAAAGAATTCCAGTATCCAATTCCAGTATCTCTACCATCTGTATCTTAGAAAAACTTCCTTGCCAAATTTTATCCTTGTCAATGAACACCACTTTGCACTGGGGATCATGCCTTGTACATATATGTAGCATGCAGCATGCCACAGACAACAATATGACACAAATAAGACATTTTCCAATACGTTAATTCTAAGTTGTCTTAGACTTAGAAGTCAAAGCAATTGGTTTTCATACATAGCCTGCATGAAGCTATACAGTATGGATGAACTGGGAATTCCTACTAAGATACCAGTTTCAATTTACTTTCTAAAGTGCTCACTAAACTTTTTTTTTAAATTTAAAGCTTATTGATTAGTAGCTTTTTAAATGTTTCTAAACTTCTCATTTAAGTTTTTCAGCAACCTACTCATTTCTTGCAGACAGTATTACTCAAGTATCTGTTCTCAGGAAGAAAAAAAAATTGAAATCCATCAAAATTACATGAAAGTTTACTTTAGTACCTGTGTTTCCATCATTGGCTTTTGAAAAGGGAAAGAATCATGATTGATACACCACAGTATGTCATTATCCTCATTTTCTGAAGCTACCATCAGCAGGACCCCTAGCAAGAACAGGGATATTAAGGTTGTATTAGATGTGATTAATCATGTATCGTACCTACCAATATATACCAAAATATACCACTCTCATTAATTCCTTATTTACCAAAAATCAATCTTTAAGTCCAAACCACACAATCTGAACAGCAGATAATATCTCTTGGTTTTCTGTATCATAGGGTTATTAGTAGGCCACTATCAACAGCATCTTACCTTTTACTCTGAAAGCTACAAACAGAAATGAGCCTACAGTACATAGAAAATGCCTCATAAAAAACGAGATGTTTAAAGAGAACCTAGACGGAAAACCATTTGGAAACTACTTCAAATATAAAATCAATATGCTTGACTGAAAGGGTCAGCAACACCGCGGTGTGTCCTCCCATTCCTTCAAATTACCTGATATAAGATTCTGTGTTAGTGGCTGTCACACACACACAAAATTAATAAAAAAAACTACTGTTCTTCTGAGCTGTGTTCCACTGCTTACCTTTGCTATAAAGAGCTCTGTGAACCTTTGAGGGCTTCTCTACATTAGAAGATGCTGAAAATCCAGGTGGCAAACGGACATGAACCAATGTTAACATAGAAGGACGAGATGTTGGATGCTTAAATTGTGAAGTACTAAAATACAGTCGGACACCTAAACATAACAGAAAAAAAAGGTCAATTACATGCAATCTTATATAACTATGACTAAAGTGTTGTTGCTGCTGCTAATTGACAGAAAGCTAGTTTCAGACTCCGAAGAAATTCTGCACAGATGCTACTACATTTCTTGCTAAAATACAAGAAGATAAAGGTTTTTAATCTAGCTCTACCACTACTTGCCTGAATACTTGTCACGCCACTTTCTGCTGGTTTTATTATAAACTACAAATAATAATTTGCGTGACCAGATTATACTTGCATCAAATGTCAAAACAATTTGGTTACGTAAAACAACAGACCAGAATGAAATAAATGTTTCCAAACATTTGGAAATTTGTGTTATGTTGTTGTAGTTTAACCTGGCAGGCAGCTAATCATTGCACAGCCTTTTGCTCACTTCGCCCCCCCTCAGCAGGATGGGGGAGTCAACCAGGAAAAAAATTAATAAAAAAGGTAAAGCTTATGGATTGAGATAAAGATAGTTTAATAGGATAGAAAAGGAAGAGAAAATGCTAATTATGAAATGAATACAGAAAACACATGATGCGTAGTTTAATTGCTCAGCACCTGCTGCCAACACCTGGGCAGTGGGTCCCCTGCCCCAGCTACCCCCTCCCCACACAGTTTTATTGTTCACCATGACACTATATGGTATGGAATATCCCTTTGGCCAGTTGGGACCGGCTGTCCTGGTTCTGTCCCCTCCCAGCTTCTTATGCTCCCCCAGCCTCTTCACTGGCAGGGCAGTAAGTGAAGCTGAAGAGTCCATGACTTGGTGTGAGCGCTGCTTAGCAACACCTAACAAACTGTCATTATCAGCGTTATTCTCATCCAAAATACAAAACACAGCACCATACCAGCCACTAGAAAGAAAATTAACTAACCCAGCTGAAACAGAACATACATAAAATGGAAAATGTCTGCCAATTTTGTTAAGCTGTGCAGATGTCATTTATCTGTTAAAAAGGGGGGTAAATCACATTTCTTTCTTACCTGCATGTGTGATTGCCAGCAGTTGACAGTCTATGGATTCAGAATTTTCAATCACTGCTATTTGAACAATAGGTTTAAATACAGAACGATCTATTGTTCTAGAAAACAAAACAAAAAAAATACTTGTACTCTCAATCCAAAGAAACAAACAAAAACACTTTCTTCAAAAAATATACCACAACATTATTGACCTTAAATAAAATCTTTTTACTTTATACCTATCATACTTTTACCTGGCAATGCTCCCAGCAGCAGAAACTATGGCATTTTGTGAAAGAGAAGTAACCCTGGTCATTCCTTGACCATCTTGACCCAAATCGTAAACCTGCAATTTAATAAGACAGCTTAGAGATTTAAAATTGCATTACTTCATACAGCCTCATCTATTATGCAGCAACTCAAACACTACTTTCACACCATCATCATGTTTCTATATGGCTGAAGGGAAGATCAAAAGGCTACTGTTTCCTCAGAATAAATTATTTTAGGTCTTGGGTAAACACTTTCTTTCACAAAGATACAGTGTAATAAAATCCTGATGCAACTACAGAGAGTTCCTAGGTACTGAGGAAAACTTAAAATATTTGTATACACATCAGTAACGTTGCAAAAAGTCATTAAGAATAAGTAACATACTTGCAGTACTCCTTTTTCTGAACGGGTGTATAAGATATTTCGCGAGTTGTCAATGGCAATTTGAACTACAGGATCTTGGGAGGGGGAAAAGAAAAGCAGAAGTACCAAATTAACAATGGAATCAGTGAAAACAAGTTTAAGTCAGAATATCACTAAAATAAATAACTGCATATCAACAAAAAATGCAGGAGCCCCAGAGAACTCTTAGGGGAAATGATATAAAAGAGCAAACAATTTCACAAAACTATTAGTAAACTAAAAGAAAATTGAACAAAAAAGTGTAATTATTTCAAGTTTACATTAAATTATTGGGTAAGTCTTTTGCATCGGTACTTACCATCCTCTGAGAATGTGAACTGTAGCAACGAAGGAATAAGGAAAGACAGTGTGCTCTTTGAATGATTAATTTTCCTACATCGCTGGCTAAACCAACCTGCCTCAGCCTACAATTTAAAACAGACACATTGTTGAAACAAAGCAAAACAAAAACCAAGGCAAACTATTAGTTAAAACAAACAAACAAAAAAGCCATTAACAGTACAATTATGAAAACAAGTAAAAATCTAAATGCCTGCGTGTAACCCATAATTACCTGGTAAGCTACTTCATACAAGCAGCCATCCTTTCCAGCCAAAAAGATACGTCCATTATCAGTGGATGTTATTGCCAGAATGTAAGTATTGTCAGTAGGGAGTGAATAGAGAGGGTCCGGTAGCAGCTGCATTCCTCCAGACATACTGTCATTGAGTGACCCAGTACCTTAAATAAACAAATAAATAAAACTCTTCAGTTTTTAATCTCTAGAAATGTTACAGATTTATAAACATTATTGGCTTGTGATTAGAAGTATTTCAGAAAACATGAAAAATTACAGGAGATTTTATAGTTACTGAAAAAGATCTGGAAAAGCTACCCTTATAAGTGAACTGCAGAGTAATCAATCTTCTGTTTTTTAAAGAAATAAAGCAAATACACGTTATAGATTTCAAAGTACAGAAGTACAATATTCTTAAAATATTTTTTGTACGTTTGTCATATCTTCTGTGAGTTTTCTTCTCTAAATCGCAATATTTCTAAATCTAATCTCTGCATTTCTCTTTCACAGGATAATTGATAATATAAAAAGAGAACAAAACGATTGTAACCCTCTTTTTTTTTTAAAAAAAAAACACAATTATATATTGTTTCCTCTTAATATATATGGAATGAAAAACTTGGTATCAGGTTTTTGTTATCTGGGATTAGAATATAAATGCCAACCAGGTTAGCAAACTGCATTCATCATCTGTTATCTAGATTCATGCCCATCTTTTCCTTCCCTCTTGAACACGTGGTTTAATTAACAAGAGTATCTGTTTCAAAAATTCTTTTCATGTTAAACAAGTGAATATTACTCAACCCTTCTATGGGAGTCCTGGATACAGCAGGTGCACACCCTAAGAAAAGGGAACTATTTTACCATGTTTCTAACATGATTTAAAAATTAGCAAGCACATGTTCTTGTTTCTCTTTCTTTCCTTTTTTTAATAGCTATTAATGAGCCATTGTATATTTATAGAGTTGTTAATTCACAACTGAGAATACTACCCTAATATGTTCTTTAATTTACCTAAATGGAAGAGAAAAAAAAAAGAGAACTACCTGCTTGTATATTAGAGCAACTGAGCCCTAAAATCACAATATCCACAGGAGTTGCCAGAACAAGTAAGTGTCGTACGTGAGGCTGGAATATACCTAAAGTGCAAAAGAAAATTAGATTTTAGTTTGCAGTCAACTCTCAGACTCACAATGACTGTATCCACTGTATGCATGAGGTTGATACAGTGAATGGTTAGAGGCAGTCATATTTAAGACCTAAGAATCTGTGAATCTAGAATTACAAAACAGAATCAGTCAGCAGTTCAGTTTCCAGTTCACGAAATAGAAGAATTTAAAAATGACTTTTTGATCTTTTTTATTTTTTTTTTTTCTTTTACATTCAATCTTACTACCATTGCAACTTTGACTTCGGTGTTATCTAAGCATTAGCTATGAAAAGAACCTCAAGTGCTAGAAATCAGGATCTCAGGGAAGTTGTCACTTGAATAGGACAACTTATAAGCAGTACAAATGTTAAGAGTATGATGTGACTATGTGCTTGCAAAAAGTGCAGGCTCAGAGTAAATGATTGTTAAGCTAAACATTAGCTTGTAATTTAATTTTGTGATGTTTCTAAAAAACAAACTGAAACATTTATCTTGCATATATAGATGTAAAACACAGATTTTTATGTACACAGATATAAAAACATACAGAAAATTAATTAGCCATCTAGTCATGGTCACTCCGTACCTCCCTTTGGTTTTACAAGACCCACAGCAAGGATAGTTTCACTGAGGCCATCAAAATAAGCTAGATCTCCCCTGTCAACGAACAAGGAAAAAAACCTGCATAAGACTTGTTATGTAGTTTCATATACTTCCAAAATAAAACAAAGTCAGATAGTGTATATTTAAAAATTATTAATAGTTATTGCAATACTGTGAATATGTACTAGAACATGCTGAAGCCATCTACAGCTTTTGATTTGGGTGAAAACAGGTCCAGCTGAATGGAATGACAGAGCTGTAGCTGAGTTTCAAACCTGAAACCAAACTGTAGTATTTTATATTTTTGGATTTTGTTAATTCATGCATTCCACTCTGAAATACACAAAGCATCACCTACAACACCAATTAACATCTAGAGGGAGGAACATACATTACACCTTTTTCTCATGAAAAAATGTCTAATGCAAAAATTAAAAAAAAATTATACGTCCTCCACAGTACCTTACCTTTAACGTTATTATGTGTGGCGTTATCTGGTGAATGTATCTAATTAATATATTTTAAACTTTATGACACAAAGTAAATGTATTGAGAGGTTCTACATGAGGAGCACTCTTAACTTTAATTTGAAGAAATTCAGCAAATTCTGTAAAACAATTCCTACAAAAATTCTTACAAAAACATGATTCTTAAAAAAGCAGAATTAGACAAATAAGGAAACAAAGCTGGAAATTATAAACTGCAATTTGAAAAGATGTTGAAATTATTTTCAGTTTTATGCATCCTTTAGACAGGAAAGCTTCAAACACAATACTTTAAAAACAGTTAGCCTATACAGCCAAGGTACTAAGGTCATATTATTTATCATTGTGGAAATGACTGGCTGCTGCACATGTATCAGTGTACTTACCAAATCTACTTAGGTTAGTTAGGCAATTAGTGTATAACTACTTTTTTGGGGGCATAATGAAAACCCTAGCTATAATACAGCAATAACTTCAGGACATCAGGTACGTCAAACCCTAAGCAAATATAATTTCTCTTCTTTCATGTCTAGATAGTTTGAGAGCACTATTACTAACTCTTAAAACTCCTTAAACACTTACTAATTAAAACTCTTAGTAAAACCTAAAATGAATCAAGATAACTTCATCTGAATAGCACTCCTCTGCGTTACAAGTAAACAAATTCAGACTGCTACAATTACTCAAGTCCAATATAATACCATCAGGAATGTGTTTGTACATACCCATCTTCGTAGTTCCACATAAAAATGTCACTGTCAATGGTTAGCCATGCTCTGCTGATTTCTGGAAATACTCCCATCATACAATTGCATTGCATATCTGAAGCATTGCTCATGTAAGGACTAAATGCATTTTGACCAGCAAAGGCAAAATCTCCTTTGAACATTTTAAAAAATTATTGCTTTACATACAGAAGTACACAAACTATATAGCATAAACATTTGAAGTCCCTCATACAGGAATTAATTCCACCAGCACCCCTATATAAATTGAACTTATTGGACTGTTAGAAAGGGAACATAAACAACACCAAGGTTCATTTCTAGGAGTCTGACAGAACTATTGGGGAAAAATGATTGTGAGAGAGGAGAAGTTTCTTTCTATTATTATTACATACACAACCTAACACGTTATTTTTCATCTGGATACGTCCAAACTGCTCCACTAGCTCCGGAGGAAGTGGGACTCTGCGGACTGAGCTGATCTCTGGAAGATTAGGTATTGACAGCAGACCTGGACCTTGCAAAGGGTAATCCATATCTGTCATACCAGAAACGGTGGGGCTACCTGCAATTAAGAACAACAGCATGCGCAAAAAAATTAGACTCCTATAAAGAACTAGATGCATAAGAAAAAATATATATATATATTTTTCTATCTTTTCATGATTTTTTTCCCTATTCCATGAAAATAGATCCGCAAACAGATTTGCGAACAAACTCTTAGAATAAGTCATCTCACCCCCAGCCTACTCTTTTACCCCATTTTCTCCATGGGACTCTGCAGCCTTTTTTCTGGTGTATGACCAGGCATTAAATATGTAATGTGAAGAAGCCAGGAGCATGCTTACTTAGAACACCTGATTTGCATTCCCAGTATCAATTTAAAATTCCCATGCTCCCACGCTGCTTTATGGGATGTCACTGCAGAATGACACAGGCAGCTACAGCTCGACCACGGCTGGGATGGTGTTGTAACGGAAAACAGCCTGTTATCTGAAGGCATGTGCTGGCAGCACACCGACCAGGCCGCCCGGAGCTCCAACACTCCTCTTCACAGCCCCCTGGCCGCACAGCTGGCACCACAGCTCGGGCTGCTCGCAGCCCCAGGGAGGACAAAAGGCGTGTTGGGAAGCGCTATCCCAACTACACGTGGCGCAGCGCTCCCGATAAACGGAAGCATTTCGGGGCATTTCGGAGCTTTCCGTGCTGCCCGCGGCTCTGAGGGCGGCGCTGGGCGCCTTGTGGCCCCGCAGCAGGGAGCGGGAAACCGGCGTGGCCGAGGAGCCAGCCGCGGGCCCGCTCCCCCCCGGGCACCGAACCGCTCCCCCGACACCTCCCCGCGGCCCCTCGCGCCCCGCCGGCCGCTCACCGGGCGCCGGCACGGCCAGCAGCTCGGACAGGTCCGGGTAGCAACGGTCGTCCTGGATCTGCCGGTCGATGATGCGGCCTGCGGCCTCCAGCGCCTCGTGCGCGGCGGGCGCGGCGGGGCTCATGGCGGCGGGCATGGCGGGGCCGGGCCTGGACCGGGCCTGGACCGGGCCGGGACCGGGACCGGGACCGGGACGCGACCAGCACCGGGTGCTGCCTGCCCGCCCGCCTCTCCGCGCCAAATCCCGGCGGCCCCCGCGCTGCTGACGCCGTTCCGCCGGGCGGGGACAGCGGGGGCGTAGCGGCAGGAGGGGGAGGCCCGGCCCCGCGGCTTCCTGCCCGCGCTGTTGTGGTTCCGGGCCGGCCGCGGCATGGAGCAGCCGGAGGGCGGTGAGCACCGCGACGGGACCGGGCAGCACCGGCCCCGCGACCCTCTGCTGACCGCTTTTATCTTCCCTCCTCTTTCTCTTTGCAGACGCCGAGATGCTGGCGGGAGCCGACCCGGAGCTGGCGGCCACCATGGGCTTCTCCGGCTTCGGTAAGTCCCGAGGGGCTTATGGAGACGGCTGGGGGTCCCGCGGGGGGCGGCGGTGTCCCCAGGGTGGGCTGGGGGCTGTGAGGGGCTGGCGGTGCTGGGGTGCTCATCCCCAGCCCTGCGGTCCCCCCCAGGCCTGGGGTCCCCCCCCGGAGCTCCCGCACTGCCTGTCACCAGGGTGAGCCTTAGTCAGTCTCCTTTTAACCCCTTTTTCCCCTTTTTTTTTTTTAGGGAAGAAAGCTCGCACTTTTGACCTCGAAGCCATGTTCGAGCAGACAAGGAGGACCGCCGTGGAAAGGAGCAGGAAGGTTTTGGGTAAGGAACGTGGGTGCTGTCAGTGCGTCTTAAAATGTGGTTTGTTTGTTTGTGTGTTGGGGTGATGAGTGAGGTGTGTCAGACTGGCTGTTTAGAAAGCAAGTAAATGTGGTTTTGCTGGAGAAGGACAGTCCTAAATCATCTGGGGGTTGATAAGTAAGCAAGTTACTAACTTACGTTGTCAGAGCATGCAAGAGATCTGCCTGTGCAAGGTTCCTGTTGTGTGGCATTGGACATGGACATAGCCAAAAGATGAATTCACGTAAAAGACTCTCTTATTTGAAATTTTGGGAGTTCCCTTCCAAAATTCAAAGGGAACTTGCTACAAAGAGCTTTAATCTATAGAGCACAGAATAAAAAATGAAATGTGACCTATTGCATACAGCAGGTTATATAGCAGCCCGCAATTTTTTTTTGTCTTCTGCTGTTCTGGAATTGTGTGGGGGTTTCAAGGTGGTGGCTTGAGAGTAAATAATGATGGAAATTGCATGTTTGGCTGCCCATATCCAAGCAAGCACCATTCCGAAGATGGTTCTTAGGGAGACACTTGGGTTTGTCGTGGTTTTTACCTTGTTGGGCAGCTGAGCTCCACCACATCTCTCTCATTCCCCCCCTTAGAAAAAGAGGGGAAAATTAAAGTATGATGGAAAGAAAAGAAAACAACTCACAGGTTGAGATAAGGATAATTTGATTAAAGGGAAAAGGAAGACGGAAAAAAAAAAAACAAGCAAAGGCTGCACAGAAGGCTGCACAGAAGCACAGAGAGAGAAAGGAAATTGTTCTCTACTTCCCATCAATGAGCAATGTCCGGCCATGTCCCAGGAAGCACGGCCTCAATATGTGTAGCATTTGTTTGGGAGGGCAGATGTTTTCATAACAAGAGTCCTCCCTCTCCTTCCCCTTTCCCACATTTTATTGCTGAGTCTGCCATCACACACTATGGAATATCCCTTTGTTTGGTTTAGGTCAGCTGCCCTGGCGATGTCCCCTCCTCATCAATTGCCCACCCCCAGCCTGCAGGCTCTGGGGGGTTTGGAGGGAGTCCTGATGTGGTGCCAGTATTGCACAGTAATAGACACAACACTGGAGTGATACCAGGGCTGTTCTATCTACACGTGCAGAACACAGCACTGTGTGGGCTGCTGCAGGGGAAGTTATCTCCATCCTTATCAGACCTGGCACAACCCAGCATAGTGTTGTAGTACTCCCTTTTCCAACAAAAATGCTTATGTTTTTTCTTCCACTTGGACAGCATGTGCAGAATGTTGTATTTTTTATTTATTTTTTTACTGATACCATTGTGGTTGAGCAGCTTTTGTCCTAAGTTAGGCTTAATTTGCTCTTTGAACTGTTGCAGTTTGTGAAAACTGTAGACTCAAGCCTCTTAGTAAGGGAACGCAATTCTGTATGAAAAAATAACATCAATGCAATGTTGTTTAGTTTTAGTTTTTCAATTCCATGCAGAATCATGCAAATAGACCACTTTGGAGGCTTCTTGACTTTATAGATGTTAAAAGACCATGAAATTCAAATATACAGGATTTCCACAACTTGATTTAGACCCTTTTTTTGAACTGACTAAATGTAAGCATAGTAAAATTTCTTCTGTGTTGAAAACGCTTTCAGATTCAATACTCTTTCATGTCAAGCTATTGTCTCTTCATGGAGATCACCTACTTCCACCATGTTTTAGATTAGGAGGAAAATTCATTAAGCGTAATGTTTTTAAGTTAAGACTCCTTGAAGTGCATTTGGAAGGCTTGCCTCCTTCCTACCATCCAGACAAGTTTTTAGGATCTTACCTGTAAAGGAAACATGGCATATTATTCATTACAAAAACAGATTTTACAAAAAAAATAAAAACTTTTTTTTAATTTAACCTCCTATTTTTCCTTTATATGTAAGTATGAGCATTTTCAAATTTCTTAAAATACACTGTTGACTTTTAACTATAGTAATAATTATAGGAATATGTAACAATTATAGGAGTTATTAAGACTTGGGGAACTACAGGCCAGTCAGTCTCACTTCTGTGTCTGGCAAGATCATGGAACAGATCCACCTGGAAACTGCTAAGGAGCATGGAAAATGAGGAGGTGACTGGTGACAGCCAACATGGCTTTGCTAAGCGCAGATGGCCCCTGACAAACCTGCTGGCCTATTACTGTGCAGTTACAGTATAGGTGGATAGGGAAAGAGCAACTGATGCTATCTACCTGGACTTGTGCAAAGCATTACACACTGTCCCACACAATATCCTTGTCTCTAAATTGGAGAGACATGGATCTGATGGATGGACCATTTGGAGTGTAAAAGTTGTGGTCAACAGCTCAGTGTCCATGCGGAGATCAGTAACAAGTGGTGTTCCTCAGGAGTCAATATTGGAACTGGCATTGTTTAATGTCTTTGTTGGTGACATGGACATTGGGATTGAGTGCACCCTCAGCAAGTTGCCAATGACACCAAGCTGTGTAGTGCAGTCAACACGCTGGAGGGAAGGGATGCCATCCAGAGGGACCTGGACAGGCTTGAGACATGGGCCCATGCGAACCAGGTCCTGCACCTGGACCGGGGCAATCCCAAGCACAAAGACAGGCTGGACAGAGAATGGATTGAAAGCAGCCCTGAGGAGAAGGAACTGGGCGTGTTGATTGACGAGAAGCTTAACATGAGCCAGCCATGTGTGCGTGCAGCCCAGAAAGCCAACCATGTCCTCTGCTGCATCAAAAGTAGCGTGGCCAGCAGGTCGAGGGAGATGATTCTTTCCATCCACTCCACTCTTGTGAGATACCACCTGGAGTCCTGAACCCAGCTATGTGAGCTCCAACAAAAGCACATGGACCTGTTGGGTGAGCCCAGAAAAGAGCCATGAGGAAGATCAAAGGGCTGGAGCACCTTTCTTGTGAAGGCAGGCTGAGGGAGTTGGGGTTGTTAATCCTGAGGAAGAGAAGGCTCCTGGGAGATCTCATTGCAGCCTTTCCATACTTAAAGGGGGCCTACAGGAAAGCAGGAGAGGGACTCTATCAGGGAGTGGAGTGATAGGACAAGGAACAATGGCTTTAAACTAAAATAGAGTAGATTTAGATTAGATATTAGGAAAAAAATGTTTTCTATGAGGATAGTGAGGCACTGGAATGGGTTGCCCAGAGAAGCAGTGGATGCCTCTTTGCTGGAGGTGGGGTCACGTTGGGTGGGGTCCTGGGCAACCTGGTTTAGAAGGTGACATCCCTTCTCCTTTTTTGGGGGGAGGGGGGTGTTTAGAATTAGGTGATCTTTAAGGTCCCTTGCAACCCAGACTTTTCTATTCTGTCATTTTATATAGATCTGAAAATGAAGAAAGTTGTTTTACTGTCCGCAGCAGGCCTCTAATTGTATCTTTTTTTTTAAAAAATGATTATTTGTCACTTATGTATTCTCCATATTCAGAGGCTCGAGAAAGAGAAAAGGAAGGACAGGCAGAAAAAGAACTTAAAAGTCAACACACTGATTCATCAGCTTCAGCCTCAAGTGCAACAGGAGTTGGGTCCACATTAAAACCAAGGTACTTAGTTATGGGAGGTGTCATTTAACAACTTTTTTATCTGAAAGGTCTTTTATTGGTTGGGGTGTGTTTTTTTTTTTTTTTTTTTTGGGTGGGGTAGTGGGGTGAGGGTGGAGGGTGGGTGGGGGAATGATAATTGCTTAACTTGTGTGAACATGCCGATGCTATCTGAAGTCGAAGAGTGGAAATGGTTTTATTTATCTGTACTTTCTTGGATGTCAGTTTTTGTAAATATTGCAATTGTGTATATTTAATAGTTAATTTTAATAGTTAATTAATACATAACCCTGTTTGGCATGTTTTTTTTAAAACCAGCAATGTTATCTGTATATTTTTTGAAAATATATGGTCAAATACAGACCATACAGGTGCTGACTTTGTTAGCAACTATAATTCCCACCTGTAAATAGCATATACTTATTCAAGCCTGCAAAAGAATAGCAAAGTTAGGTTGAGAGACTAAGTGTGCACACTTTATGGAGTAGTGGTAGGGCTGAATAAATATTCTGATTTGATTTCAGTCTGAAATTTACTCTGCAACTTTTCAAAGTTTGCATGCTGTTGACAAATAGCAAATGTTACTGCTTTGACTATTTGGATTCTTCAGTGGTGCAAAATCAAAAGTAGTAGCATGTAACAGAGGCCACATCACTCCTTTTTGTGACAGGGTTTGTTGACAATATACTGTAAATTTGTAGGGTTTTCTATCTACAGAAGTCTTACAACCAGACACTACTCTGGTACACTCTTTATGTGTCTCCTAGGCTGATTGTATGTGGTAGGTTTTTACAGACAAGCCTGTAGCATTGCAGACTGTGAACAAATTTCTGTTCTAAAATTTCTTATTTGTCTGTTGATTTATGGAAAGCTCAAGTGAGCTGTGGACTCGCACTGAAATAACTGGTTACATAACATACTTCCCTATAGATCTGTGTTATTTCTTACAGAGGAGGGAAAAGTATGTGCTTCCATTCACTTTTGATGCTCTTCCTAGTGAAACAATAGAGACTGACAAGAATTAGATGCAATGGGATTGTGTACTTTGTATGTACAGGTGACTTCAACATAAGGATTCTATTAAAACAAATAGTAGGCAGATGATACAGAGTGTTTTCTATCACTTCACTAAGGGATTTGAGAGGAGAGTACTCTAGGCTCTTTGGATAAAAGAAAGTAATAATTACTTATCAGCATTATGAGTTACAAAGTAGGCTCTGGTAATTCACTAGGGTCCTGTTTATAATAAGTGTTTTTGTTGTTGTTGTTTTTTAACTGAGGACTGGCATGAAGAACTCAGAACTGGAAGCTGAACATGTTAACTTGCACTATTATATTTCCTTGTAAATTATGGTACTCAGTTTAGAACTTAGTGCTTAAAACAGAAAGCTAGTGAAGGAGACACCGTTGTGCCTCAGCCTAAATTCAGTGGGATAATTCTTCAACTGACAGTTGAAATCCGAATTATAGGACTCAAGGGTATTTTTTTTTTATGACGTAGATTTTACTTACTATAAATTGAATTTACAGCTTATTCTTTTCTCTGAAAATGGCAACACTCTACCTTTTTTCTTTAAATTCCATGGACTTTCATCTATCATAGTACCTATCATACTAATTTTACAATTGTTAACGAGGGGTTGTTTAATACAAAAAGGTGATTCTAGTGATTCTTTTTGCTTTTTGAATTAATTTGCTACAGATAAATGTTTGCGATAGTTATAGTATTCACACACATATAGATAAGGACAATACTATTTACACTTTGTCAAAGAAAAGCATAGGGTCATAGAATGGTTTGGATTGGAAGGGACCTTAAAGATCACCTGGTCTCAGCCCCCCTGCCATGGGCAGGGACATCTCCACCAGACCAGGTTGCTCAAAGCCTCATCCAACCTGTCCTGGAGCACTTCCAGGTATGGAGCGTCCACAATTAGCATCTGCTAGTATACAAAAAAAAAAAAGTCTAAGAAATTACAGTAGATGATGTGAGGAGAGAGAACGCATTTGGGGGGGGGGAGCAGGTGGCGGGGAAATGCCCACGTACACAACTTTTGGATTGTTTTTCATTATTTTCACTCTGTGTGCCATCTGTACTCTGATCCAGCTTTCTGTTTTCCTCTTAACAGCATGTTTTATTTATTGAGGAGGTAATGAGGGAAAGCAAAACAGTTCCTTATATGCCTCTGAATTGTGAGAAAGGGATTCCTCCTTTAGCAGCATCTGGTAGAAGAAGACTGTATAGTTGAAAGTTGAAACAAGTGCCATGATATGTCTGCTCTCTTGTTTTGTCATTTCTGCCTTTACTGTTGGGACAGAGTAAACCAGCAGCTGTAGCTGGAATCCTTGGTTGTCTCCGCCAAGCTTGGAGTGTGGTGAAAAACAGCACTGAATTTCTTTCTGATCATTTAATATAAATAATAATTGCATAGCCTCTCAAAATGCTGAAGTGTTGAATACATTGATTCTACCTAGTAAATAAGGAAACTATAGGGTTAGGCAATTAGGGAGGAAGCTAGGTATTGTTCTTGAGTGTCTATAGAAAGATTTATAGAAAGACCTAAAAGTCTGTGTCTCTGGGATTGGAAGGGCCTCCTTCAGTCATTGTGTTATATACACTTACTGGCAGCAACGTGGTATGTTTTGTTCCATTCCAAACTATTTTTTTTTGGCTTTCAGGGAAAAGATATATGGTCTGGGAAGATGTGTCAGTTTTTCACATCAACTCTGTCACACACAAGGTGGTAAGGCCTTACAGAGAGATCTGATCAAATCAGAGACCTGGACAATCACCAATAGTATGAGGTTTAACAAGAACCAGTGCTGGATTCTGTGCATCTGGGAGGGGGCAATCCTGGCTGTAAATACTGGGGGGCGAGAGGCTGGAGATCAGCCCCACGGAAAGGGATCTGGGGGTTCTGGTCAGCAGCAAGTTGAACATGAGCCAGCAGTGTGATCTGGCAGCCAGGAGGGCCAACTGCACCCTGAGGTGGATCAGGCACGGCACTGCTAGCTGGTCGAGGGAAGGGATTGTCCTGCTGGTGCAGCCTCACCTCCAGTACTGTGTGCATGTTTGGATGCCACAGTATAGGAAGGACATAAAACTGTTAGTGTCCAAAGGAGGGCTACAGAGATGGTGAAAGGTCCGTAGGGCAAGATATATGAAGAATGGCTGAGGTCCCTTGGTTTGTTCAGCCCCGAGCAGAGCAAGCTGAGGGGAGGCCTCATGGCGGCCTGCAGCTCCCTCACGAGGGGAGCGGAGGGGCAGGTGCTGAGCTCTGCTCTCTGGGGACAGTGACAGGACCCAAGGGAATGACATGGAGCTGGGACAGGGGAGGGTCAGGCTGGGTGTTAGGGAAAGGTTCTGCACCCAGAGGTGGTGGGGCACTGGGACAGGCTCCCCAGGGCAGTGGTCATGGCACTGAGCTGCAGGAGTTCAAGAACCATTTGGACAATGCTCTCAGACATAGGGTCTGATTTTTTGGGTGGTCTTTTGGGGACCCAGCAATTGGATTTGATGATCCTTGTCGGGTCCCTTCCAACTTTGATATTCTATGATTCAGTCTTATAAAATAGTTAATTTTGTTGATACAGAACTTGAAGAATTTTGAAGGACCCAAATGTGTTCCTCAGATACTGGAAAAGCTTTCTTACGGTGAAAGGACATTGATTGTCCCATTGCTATAGAGTGAAAGAAGCTCATTTTATTTGAGTTAGATTTATTGTACGGTCATATCCTGACCTAGGTCTTTAAATGTCTCATCACTATGCAAAACAAAGTTTGTATGTAGATGTAATATCTTTTATTAGGCTAGTAAATATAGTTGGAAAAATTAGACAAGCTTTCAGGCATGCAAGCCCTTCTCATCACTGTGACATCTGAGGACCTAATTCATGTTGGTTTTAGTTTGTTTTGATTTCTTCCTAAAATAGGATTCCATTTGCTTATCCAAGACAAATATTTGCTGTATAACCTATTACCTGGTTGGTGTGCAGCTGTTTTAGGGAGGTTGTGTGTTCTGTCATAATCACACAGTTCAGAACCTCTTTTCTTAGTGCTTTGTTATGTTCTTGAGCTTGTTTGTTTCTATTATAGTTTTTAAATGATAACCTAAACTTTAAGAAAAAAGGAAACACCTCTGTAGTCTCTTTTTCTTTCCATTATTGAAGTATCTTTTGCAGTCAACTCAATCTTAAATTCACATACTCGTTCTTAAAATCTAAGTTCCCAAAGGTTGTCTTGCAACTTGAGTTTATCTGACTGGATCAGAAAGGAACAGCTGACTTCCACTGCAAAGCATCACTTGAGTGATATACACTGTAGCCTAAGCAAAAAGTAAAAATTTGTGCTTACCCCTTTTAGACCTTGTACCAGTTAAAATACCGTATACTTGATAACTACCAGCAGAGGGAGCCCATTTATTTCGAATGATCTGAATGAACGTGGAATAAATAGTTCTGCTTTCTTTCCAGAAATTTTCCAATGCCAAAACCAACGTGTTTAAAACAATTGATTTAGACTTCAGTGAAATGATAATTTAAATGCAACTTTTAGAATCTGACATGTAACAGGTTACTGCACATTAAATATTTGTCTGACAGTACTTGATTCCCTGTACTTCTTTACCAGCATTAAAAAGCAAGTGCCATGCTTCGTGTTCTTGCTCTGGTGGTGAGCCTGGATCATTACACTTTTGAGTTCCACCACACCGAGGGAGGTGCAGTGTGCACCCAAAAGATGCACACTGCACTGCTACAGGTTGCAGCACACCCAAAGGTGTGCTGCAACCTGTAGCAGCGGCTTGGAGATGCTGTATATCAGTGTGTTCTACTGGCTTCTAAGTATTTTAGATACAAGCATATCTAAGTATTTTAAACTCATATTAGTGATGTGGCACTGTTACTTTTACATTCCACCTAACCTTCTCCCTCTTGTATTCTGCCTTTTTTTAAATTATCTGATGCTATGTTATTCCTTTTTAGTTTAAAGCTTTTTTTATGCTTTCAAGATGATGGTGGGTCTACATTATGTTAATAAAAATGAGTTTATGTTTTACTCCTAATTTCAGTGTTTGCAAATTTATGTCAGTACTGAACATCTCTGATCTGAAATTCATGTGGAAGCGCCAATTTCTTAAAATACTGATACATTTTTTTTAATATTTTACATGCAGAGACACAGCTAGTAGTGAAAGTGAAGACACCTCAGATGAAGAGTTAACTGGTCCTTCCATGCAATGCCAGACTTCTGTTCAAGGTCCAGTTGGTGGTGGTGATGATGATGATGATGAAGAATTCATTGGGCCACCGCTTCCACCTGGGTTCAAGGATAGCGATGATGATGATACAGAAGAGGAAGATAATGTAAGTATTTTGTTTCTCTTTAATGTTTTAACATTCAGAGTAAACTCTAATTTGTTACTATGCTTTTTCCTTTATGATTGAGTTTTCAGGTGAAGCATGGCTGTTGTTCGAAATAAAGTTTTTCTGTATTTTTTTTCCTAACGATTATTCAACAAACACAATTATTTTCATTTAAAAATACTCATGTTTGTAAAACAATTTCTTTAAAACAATTTCTCAACTGAAATTCATCATCAGCGTATTTCATTTACTCCTTTTATTTTTTTCCACGGTATAAAAGAACTATACAAATAAGTATTTTATATAAATAGTTTGGTTTTCTTGTTTCTTAGTGCACGTGTAGAATTTTTGTCATGAAAGAAGAGGTAGAGGTAGACCTGAGTCTAGGGAAAATCATTATGCCAAAATTGCTCTGAGAAAATGTACAGATGTAGATGAGGCGTGTTTTTTCTGTGTGTGTGTTTGCTTTGAAATAAATGCCAGGCTGGTTTGTTCGAGCAAATATAGGCTCTTTTTTTGTATGTTAAAAGTAAGGAGAAAACCAGAAACAGCCTAACTTGGGTATCGTAGATACTGAGATGATAAATGCTTTTCTGCTTAGCTAGAAGTTTACTAGTTTGATCTTCTTTCTCCAAACCTTCATGGATTGAATGTATCGTGGCAGTGGATGTTGTATGATGGTTTCTGTGCTTTTTTTTTGTAGCAGCGATGATGTAAGTCCCAGAAAAACAGCTTTGCAAATGCTATTATGAACCATTTGGTAGCAGACAAAACTGACATGTTCTATTGCACAAATACAAGTGTAATCCCCCCCAAAAACAATCCTCAGATGTCTCAGGAATTTCTTGCCAGTTCCTCTTCAGTTCTGACCAGGTGTTCATCTTCTCTTTTCTTTTCTTGTAAATTCTTAGCTTGAATCACGTCAAATATAATATTAAAGTTTAGAATGCTGACTGAAAACGAATGAGAAAAGAATGAGAGAAACTTCTTAATCAGTAACTTACCTGATTGCTAGAGGGAGCCTAACCTTGCATGATAATTCTTTGCAGCGTTTAGTGTTGCCCCCTCCCCCCTCCCATCCTGGGAGATGAGTGGTGGGAAACTCTGATGCTTGAGGATTTTTATTGCTTTGTCTGATCTGCTTACTGATATTCTTAATTATCAAACTGTACATTGTGGGGCCATATCCCCTGTGATCTCATCTGTACCCTATGCATGACTCATTTTGTCTTAGGGAACCAGCTGTTGATAGATCCCAAGCTATCTTTAAGAATGTTGTAAGTCGTAAGTGCCTTAAGTTAACTTATGACTTGTATCTGTATCAGGAATCCCATTTACTTCAAGCTGTAATGGCACTGCGGAGTCAGCCAATATTCCTGAGAATATTATAGATCAGCAGGTTTTGGTTGCTGTAGGTCATGTCATAATGAAGTCACTACTTCTTTTCTGTCAGATTTCATCTCTTCTCCCACTTCAGATCTGCTTGTTTAAACGTTTTTAGCTAATAGTAAGATCTGAAAATACAGTACTTTATCCAGAAATTTTATCAAACATGCATTTCTAATACATGATCAGAGTAACAGTTACTGTCTTGAAAAGTACTTAAATGTATTGATGTTGAAGGAAGTGTTTCCTCTTTTTCAGTTTGGGCTTGAAATAATTTTCAGCCTATTTCAGGATCCAGCATGTTAGTGTGGATTGTGTAAATCCTATGTACTGTCTTTTTTTCAAATTGACATGAATCTGGGTTCACTACAAAGAAGAACAATGTCTGAAAGTATCTGTTAATATCTGGTAACTTCGTGCATGCATATACTAGGAAGTGGTAAATCTCAAAGTATGCTTGTTCTGCACAGGTGTTCTGTTCGTTCTTTGGGGCCTCATCAGAATGCCCTTCTACATCACTGGTCTCCCTAGCTGCCCTTATTTCTCTTCCTAGAGAAAATAATCTTTTGCTTTGCTGTCAACACTTTTGAAGCTTGTAACTGCGTATAACACTGAGT
This sequence comes from Stictonetta naevosa, assembly GCA_011074415.1. Lineage (NCBI taxonomy): Eukaryota > Metazoa > Chordata > Aves > Anseriformes > Anatidae > Stictonetta > Stictonetta naevosa. The sequence goes on from CM021729.1 coordinate 10,501,761, forward strand.
AATTGAAGCCACACATAGAGAAACAACCAGGCTTGGGAACAGGGCCCTGCAGGTATCTTTAATCTTTGGCAGAGTAAAAGTTCTCCAAGATGCTCAAAACGAATTCAGTGTATATGACGCTAAAATAAAACAGTATCAGTGTAAACTTGAAATCATGGTAAATTCTCTCAATTAAACCCGAAGGTTAACCTCCTGTCTACTAATATTTCACAGAAAAATTACAAAAAACTTTGCATCAGAATTCTCTTATGGCTATTCATCCTTACCTTTTCTACACACTTTATTATTAATTGCTTTGTTTCAGTGTTAACTTGTTTACATCCTTTTTATTTTTTTTAACAGCAAATGAGATTTGAAAGCACCAGAACTATAAACAGTCCTTAAACAAAAAAAGTTATATTTCTGAGGAATGCTGGGATTTATAGTCTTCTTGTTAGGGCCTTAAGGAATTAAATTAATTTCTAAACTTAGTGTATTTAAGTTGTTCTTCCTAATAATCAAAAGCATTTTGTATGTGTTGGAAAATCATGGAGAATTTTGCTTAAAAACAAGTCACACTTACCAGATTAGCTACAGTAATTGTGGTTAGTTTTTATATACCTAGATTTTTCTTTTAACTCATGCCAGAAATTAAGTAGGGTTTTCTTTTGAAAGTGAGAATTGATGCAAATAAAGATTTTCCCCTGGTACCATAGTCTGTTATGGAGACATCACTTTCTGCATTTATTTAGCCTGCTGCAATTCAATTCTGAAATTTTATTTTTTTAAAAAAATATGCATTTACACTTCATTTAAGTGTGTTGGCAGTGGTCTTTCCCACACATAGTGAATTAGCAGAATTAATTGGTTGTGTTGAAGATAAATTTAACCATATTGGTCAAGTGAGCTATGATGTAAATACACAAAATATTCAAGATCTGTTTTACTGCATCATCAGAGGAAGGCTGGCATCCTCTGACCACTCGTTTGTTGAGTAATTTTTGTCATGTAATTTTGTTAAATTCACATGAATCAAAAGTCTTGTATGTATGTATATGTATATATATACACTACCGTTCCAGTTTATGGTATAATGATCTCTTCCATATCAGTGGTGAGTGCTATATGAATTCCTAAATGCAGTCACATTCAAACCTCAGATTAGTGCCAAGTGGTAGCAGACTCCTTCATTCATTCATATTTCTGGAATGAATGAGGTCCTGTGGGAAAAAGTAACTAAATGATAAGTACTCATTTAGGTAGTATTGCAGTGTTTGTTTAAGAAATTATGGGAAGATTCATAAAAATCTTTTAAGTGTTAAAAACTTATTTTTGGCAATAGGTATGTTTGACAGACCAGGGTGAGACTTTCAGTAATAGAGGTAGCTTATGAAGTGAAGAACAAGTTATTGGCAACAAAACAGAAAATACCTGTTTCTTTTTAATCTGTGTGTTAGTGTGCTGCGTACCTGTTGTCCTCCAGCAAAGAAGGCTGTACCTTTGTAAGGCTTTGCACTTTGAAATCTCTAAAATACAATACACTCTCCATGTTAATCATTTTAATAAAAACAGCTGCATCATTTCTGTAACTTGGTGGTATCTGACATGTGCCAATAAGATACGTGGTGGTGTTGTTTTTTACATAATTGCTTGCATAAATTTCAGATTTATGGATTCTGAGCTCTGTGTATAGTTTATTTTCATTATCCCTCTCCAAAGGGCAGTTGGTGTCTTGTCTAGTGAAACACTTGGTTTAGATGTGTAAATTTTGCAGGCATGCAAAGGTGAAAACAATGCGCAGAAACAGATTTTACCTCAGCCTATCTTTTTCAGTGTTTCTCAATTTTCACTCTGTTGGTTGACTATATTAATTTCTAGTAACATTATGGTATTAGTTTAAATATATCCATACAATACATATATTTTAATATATAAGTATAAAATATATATAAAAATATTTGAGTAACTCTACAACTGTCTTGATAAAGTGCAGTAACTGGAAACCAGAGTTAGAAGACCCCAATGAAAAGTTTCAGACAGAAAAGTAACTTGCAGACTTGTGTGATTTAAGTTTGTCTGATCTTAAGACAATAGTTACAAAACAGTCTAGAATAGATTTGGTTGAGAATAAGCAGAGCGGCAGAAATATGAGACTTGTGGGTTTTAAGTCTAAACAGTTAATTTATAACTGGGAAGACTTTGTGTCAGCATGGATGCCAGAGGCCTTTGGGGTCTAGAGCCTCTGCTTACTTCTGCTCAGGGACTCAGTTATTTTCTTTCCTCTGAAGGGAATAAGGAAACAGCTGTGCTGTCCTGATTTCCTGTTGATCGATTGGTGATCACAGTACGATCCTGTGAGCCCTCCTAAAAGCAGGTGTTGATGTTACAAGGACTCTGTGATTCCTTTTTTTTTTGATTGTACTTCAGTCTGTGGTTGGTATGCATGGGGGCAGAATTGGGAGAGGAGAGATGGAAAGCTCCATTGAATAATTTTGTTTTGTTTCCAGATGGATTGTGAGACAGTCTCTCTTTTGTTACCATATTTTTTTATAACTTCAAAACACAAGCATACATATTTTTGACCCTGAAAGAAACCATTTTTTCTTTATAAGTTATATGAATTGGAGTTCTGTACTCTGGAGTCTTGTAAACTTTGTGCAACAGATAAAAATGCTTCAAAGTAGTGGCTTTGCCCTGGTAGCTTGCTGTTGTCTCTCAAGTTTGACTTTAGATGTGTTTTTTATTATAGGAGATTGGTTTTTTTTCTGCCATTTTTTGCTCAGTTTTGCTTTCTTGTATGAAACTGTCAATGGAGAAATTTGTCAAAATTGTCTGTTATGAGAAAAACATCTTTTGATTCTAGGATTGTCTCAGGACTGCCCAACTCACACTGTATTCTACCAAGTAATCATCAGGTAGAAGGAGTGACTGGTGGTTATTATCTTTGTTGGGAATTTTTCATATGTTATTGGAGCTTTTTTTGGAAAATTAATAATAGCAATAAATTGCTGAACATTTTGCCTTATAATGTTTTGAATCAACACAGTTTATAAATACTGTGAATTTTTGTGATTTACATTTACACGTGAAGCAAATTGAATTTCAGTTATGTTTTATTCTAAATTTATGTAAGTTCATTTTATGTACTCAAATATTCATGGTAGCTGTTATAAAGCATCTTTTAGTACTTCATTAAATTCTGTGTTAACACTGATGGTATTAACAAGTAAATATTTAGATTTAAGGACTTATCCATTTGTCATAATTCACCTTCATTTGCGCAAATAGTGATGATTCTTAATATGGCACAATATGCTTCTAGGGACTTAAGCAAACATTTCACAGTGCTTGTTTTGTAGCAATGTAAGAGACGTTGTTTTATAGAGTATTCAGCTACACTTGGTGCCAAGTCCCTTTGCTATTTTCCTCTTGTTAGAATTTTCCTTATAATATAGAAGACTTGCATTAATTTGAGAAGTGAGGAAGATGAGGAGTATTTGAAGTGCAATCAGTGCTTTACTGTAGTAGTATTTTTCTCCTAAGAGAATTAAAAGCCCAGCTGGATTGTCAGTGCTTGTTGTAAGCTGAAGGGATAAGGAAGAAGCAGTGTGTTCTGTAGTCTTAAAGCTTTTCATCTTTGGCTTCTGTCTCTCAAACTATGTGTCCTGGAAAACTTGAAGAAGGTCTTATTTTAAAAGAGAGATATTTTAGAAGAGGGAATGACTTATTTCTCGGAGGGCAAATTCATAACAAGAGCAGTATTTTATGTGGTAAATTTTGGGGATGGGAGTTGTACTAGCCTTTGACAGCTTCTTTTTGCCTGGGTGTGACGCACTGGAAGCATATTTAGTGTTTATGTGATCAAAAAAAAGTCTGCATGGAGGCAGACAGGAGACTAGCCAAAACAGTCACACCAGGATTTTTGGGTGGACAGTTTTAAATCTAGGATGTAGTGTATTTTTCAGGGTAATGGATGACACCTATTTAAATACATTAGTAAGAGAGTGTGTATTTATGAATATTCTCCTCTACATGTGATTAATGTGCTGAGGTCTTTAACAGAACTTAAAGGAGCACTAAAAACTTGTGGCACTTTTTTCTTCATTGAAGCAACAGGTATAGGGATGATGTTTGAAAGAATTTGTTGGATCTGTAAGGTTTTATTTTCTGTATGGAACTTGGTTACAGTTGATTCCTCTTTGGGATTAAGAACTATTTCTCCCTGCCGTAACAAAAAGATACTGATCATGCTGTAATTACGTCCCTGAAAGAAGTACAGCCTTGGACCTCTTCAAGGCTGTATTCTGATTTGGGCACATTTCCAAAATGATAGCATAACGCTATTCCAAGATTTAGAATTGTTTTGAGACACTTTTAATTTTTTGCAGAGGTTTAACAGCACATACCAGTAATACTCATTTGTTCAGAATGGAAGAAAGCCATTTCCTGCTGATTTAGATGGAGAATTTAAGTAGACTGTAATTACTCCAATTACAATTTGGCTATGGTACCACACTAAAAATCATGGTCTTGTAAAAATAAATAAATGTTATGGGAATCTGTAGTCATCTTACGGAGTTTTTACATTTAGTCTGAGGATTGTCTGTCCTGATAAGTATTTCATATTATTTACCCAGTCATCTTTTTTCTTGTGTAAAAAAGACAAAGAGAAGTAATTTGAGCAAAGCAGTTTTCTGTGTGTGCAACAGAGACAGAAAAGTGCAGTTTTGAACACGAGAGACATTCTTCTCGACCAACTTCTAGTCATTGATATGTTGATGAAAAGTAGATAGTAACTACCATTGCTTTCCATATCCTTTTATGTTACCTTCCTATATGGTTGGGAGGAAAATACTGTTGTCATAGCTATGCATAATATATTCTTAGGTCTTGACAGCATTTCTACTATAAAAATCAGGAAAATGTATTTTCTGTACATTATACATGGAACAAGTAACAGCATTTTTGTTAAGGATTGTCAGTGTGGTTGCTGGTATTGCAAAGAATGAGACCATCTCAGGTGAGTTAAAAAAAAATTTGCAAAGTTTACAAAACGAAAGCAAAATCAACCCCCAAAATTGAGTATAATGAAACTCAGGGTATATATTTGGGAGAATCAATCAGAAGCTGGAAGAGAAGGAAAATGTATAGTAAGAAACTGGGAGCATTGTGTGGACAAAGTACAAGAGGAAGCTAACATCGTAATTCCCTTAGGGAATGTCTGTCTTTCACAGAAAGGCACGGGTATTTGCTTTTCCCCTCTTTAACTCGCTGCCTTATGCCTTACAGTAAACGATTACAAGTTGTACTCAGAGAAAACTAATGTACTTAAAAAATTTCTATTTGTCAATTCTTTAGAGCATAGTAAGGCCAAGACTTTTCTGCCATCTGCTGTGCACACCTTTTTGCCAGTATGATACCGGTTTTAGTAATTTGACTGAATATGAGAAATTCTGAGATGTCTCCTCTACAGACAGATTAGATACTTAGTCCTATGAGTGTGCTTTTATACGTATTTTATGACGTAATTAACAGTCATACATTAGTTGACTTCCAAATACTCTAAAATTAGACTGAGGTCACTTTAGTATTGTTAAAGAAAATGTTACGCATAACATAGTAAGACCTCTAAGCTTTGCTAAAAAAGGAAGTAGTAACAATAATTAAGTCCCGTCTTTACTTTTCAGCTGACCTGAAGGGTCTCTAAGAAGGTGCCAGACCTGGTGAAGCCTATAGAAAACTCCTCTGGGAGCTGCTGGTACCACTGCTATATTTGAAATGTAAACTGATGCCAAGTATTCCTTCATGTCTGGGCCAGATGCACTGCGGCTGCAGAGCTCCTGCGCTGTGAACGTGGGGGTCCTTGTGCTGGCATCCCTGAGACCCTGGATTTCTTTATAGTCACAAGATTTTGTGGAGGCCAAAGTCCTGTAGTGTCCTTTGAGGAGGAGCAAAAATCTTTGCTGCTTGTGTTGTTTGAGGCATGGGTAAATTTGAGGCTGTACAATACTGTGATCTACTTCTTAGGAGAAGAAAAAGAATTCTAAATCTTTCTGAGCAGATATTCTACATATGGTCTACATTCTATCTCAGTCTAAAGGCTGAACTTTCCATATAGTATTGTTTAACAAGAATGTGTAGTTGTAAATGTTATGAAATTCCATTAATGCAATGGCATGTGGACGTATGATCCTCAGTATCACTTTCTTTACTATAAGTAGAACTTAGAATATTTGGGGATGAAGGGACTAAAATTAATTTATTCTTTGAGAACCTAAAAGACCTACATAGTCAAAACAAAATGGGGAAATGGGGACTACCTTCTTGCATGGTGCTTTTATAGGCAATTGCAAAAAAATATCCAATGTACTTCTACAAAGAAGTACAGATAGCGTATTTATCAGTGTTAAAATAAGTAAAATACTTCTAAATTTGGAAAGGGAGCTAACAGTAATATCCTCTGCTGATAGTATCACACTGTGAAATACAGAAATGGAAGGTAATTTTCTTTGTATCTGTCATGTGAATGTTATCTTTTTGAACAAGCTGTTTATGTTCTAAACAGTATAATGAGAAATACAGATATGGACAACACTTGCTTGAATGAGTAGAGGATACAGTGGAATCTAACAAGCATTAGAAATATTTATGATGGGTATGATAAAATGATTTAGAAGGGCTATATTTGAAGGAAGGGTGTAAGTGACATGTAGTTAGGTTTTCTTTCCAAAACAAGTCTTCACAGGATTTTCGATTAAATGATTTATGTTAAACTGCTGGAACTACAGACTGTTCCAGTCGTATCCTTGGAGAGCAATTTTGTTGACTCTTGGAATGTCTGCTGTTTGTTTAAAAGATGGCTTTCGATTTTTATGAACATGAGACTACCACATGTATTGTTTTACAACTGCTGCAATGGCATCTTGTATTTGCAGCTGGGCACTTAGCAGTATACAGGGACTATACATACCTGATGCTAACACTGTCCAGATCACAAAACAATTGTATTGAACTTCCTTCTTTTAGTCCTGCTTATCTTTTTTGTATTTTAATATCTAATTGTTTTCAAATTATTAGGATCTTGGATAATATTTTTGCTGAGTTACCTTGTCTACTGTTTATAAATGTTTATTCAAATTACATAATTGTAATTGAGGATTGATAAATATTCACAGAACTAAAAGTTATGGGGAATATGTTAGTTTTTTTTTTCTGATTTCCTTTCACCTTTCATAAATCAAAATACTTACTTCCTCCAAAGGAACAGAAGAATCATAAAAAATCATTCATATGATTTTTTTTTTTTTATTAGCCATCCCCTTTCATGGTCCAGTCCTGAGGCTTTTGAAATGTGTTTAAAGCTTTTAGTAGAATTCCAGAGAGTGCACTTGTTGCTTTTTTAAAAACTGTTTATTATTTTATTCTACTAGAAGTATTTTATTTTTCTACAGAAACAACAGATGTGAAACAGTGATAATTTTCAATTTTAAAATAATGTGAAATGTCCTAAAGACTTAATGAGGAATAAGCTAGAAGAAGAAAACCGGAGAAGCTGCCTTTATGATCTTGCATCTATTCATACAAGGACCCTAATGTAAGTCAGGTGACCTAGACATTGCATTTGGTTTTGAATCAATACATTACTTTGTAATGAGAAAGTTACTTTATTGTCATAAACACAATGTGCAAGAGTAGTGAAGAGCTGATAAATTATGAAACTTTTCCTTTCCAATATTAAAAAAAAAGTTTCTGAGGGATCTCTGCTATAGGGATAAAGAACTTTCCATTCACTTATCTAAAATGTGCCATAATGGATATAGCTAATAAAGAGCCATCTCATGAAGCTCTCATGAGATGGTTCATTACTTAAGTTTGGAGAATTAGATCATTTTCTGTGTAAACAATTTTGGTGACTTCACTCAACACATACGTGGACCTCCAGTTTTACAAGTGGGACTGAGGACACATCTTCAGTGGGACTATCAGCATTGTGCATTCACTTCTACACTCTTGATGAGACGGAAGAAGAGACAAAACAGAGTTTGCTAATAAGAGAAAGAAAGTGATTTGTGACTTCCACTTTTAGTTCCAGGTTTAATTCTTTTACCGGTGTTAAGTAAATAAAAATATTTGACATTTTATAGCAAAGTGTGTTCTCACACAAATATGAGTTGGTGGAACTAAGCAGTCTTACATGTATCTGTGTGAGAGCAATGTCTTACTCCTACAATAAGCCACCCTGTGTTCTGGACAGCTATGGACAGCATTGCTTTCTGTGGAGGTTGGCTGCAAAGGACCGCACCGCAGGGCACAGGCAGGTTGTTCATTCTCTGCTGTTCTATCTGCACTGTTTGCACTGTTGTTTATATCTGAGTTACCTAATTGATACACAAGTTTGAGGTCATCTGCACTGATGAGATGAAGTCAATTTTTGCCTTCAAAAACGTGGCCGTTTCTTTGATACACATGTAACCCACGTAGTGTCAGCTATCAATGTACTTTTTTTTTTTTTTTTTCCACCAACATGTCTCTAGGGGGCAGCGAAACCATCTTAGATGTTCACCAGCCTTTCAATAACTTCGTCTTGCATAGTTTCTGCAGTCATCCCTAAGAACTAGCTTGGTAACAGTTTTCAGAGTAAACAGTATTATGTAAAGGTTTTGATTAGGATGCATAGGATTCATTTCATTAAGTGCATCTGCATTTTCAGGTAGTGAAACAAGGTCAGCAGTAAAGGCAGTATTCATTCACACTTGCCGTTTTACAGTACACAGCTGCCACTGATCATCTCTGATATAATAATGAGTATGAATTCATGAAATAAATCCTGGAAGAGCTACAGAAATTTGGAATAGAACTTAGTTTTTTTATGTGTGACCAAAACTTCTGTTGTGAAAAAAAAAAAAAGTTATGTAGAATTAAAATATTCAATTAAATCATCAAAAGCATATCTGGAATGAAAGCCAAAGCCAGAGTTCTCACTAATGTGTGAGTTATTTGCATAGACATGCTGGAAGACATAGCATTGCTGTCATGTGGTTTGTGTGTTTGTGTGTATGAGGAAAAAATCTGTCCCATGGCCAAAACATAGTTGGTCTCTGTGACACCAAGTATGTTGAACCATAGTGTGCCTCGTGTAAAGTGGATCAGCCCCACAGACCTTATGTTGTCTGGTGCTCTATTAGAAAACAGAGGGATGGGGACCAAGACAGGACACGTTTCTCCAGATTTAGCCTGATGACTGAGACTTACAGACCACGTGGTTGTGAGTAAGAATGTTTACCTGTTGGTTCTTGTGAAAACAATGATGGTGATAAATCTCCAGAGTTTCAGAGCAAAAAAAAATCTCATGGCAGGACAAATGTAAGCGAAATAAAAAGGGGGTTTTAAGTAGTACATATCTGCTGCTCTGTCCTGCAAGTAGGTATTGTCTCATTAGTGAAAGTTAATTGGAGAGATTTGGTGCCTCCTTGACCCTTCAGTGTACAACCGTGCTAGTTCATGCCTGTTTTGAAGTACCAGCAATAAAAGTCATGAAACATTTGAGATAGCTCAGAACAAAGAGAGATCCATCCGCTAGATTTGCTGTTAGTCCATGTATGTAAATGACAACTAACAAAAATTAGTGACACGTTTATGCATGTAATTGAGCTTTCATCTCTGGACCTGCATGGAAGTCTGTCTTTGTGTTTACTTTGGGTTGAATAAATGTCTTTCTTGCAAATATTGCTATTATGCTACACATGTGTAGGCACAAAGCTAATTTGGTGAAAATGCTGGATTCATGGCACTGAAAGGGCTAGAGTGAAAGATCAGATTTCATTTAAGAAATAATCCGTAAGACAGATCAATTTTAAAGGCAAATCATGTCAACATAACATTTCAAGTTGAATTTGCAATCATTTGGAAAATGTGAACTCTCATTCTTCATATCAGGAATATTCTAAGTTAAAGGGGAAAATAGTGATTAAGTTTCTAAACTTTCGAGGTGTATCTGGCAACAATTAAGGCACTTGCATTTTAGTGCAGGTTTCAAACTACAATCTCTCAGAGTTTTGGTTAAGATACTGTGTAATGTAGTTCTATACATATAAAGAATTTGCTAGGCCACTTAAAATGTAAATTGGGGAGAGAATAATCATGGCTGGGGAAGGACTCTGTCAGGGGATAGAGTGATAGAACAAGGATTTATGGCTTAAAACTAAAAGAGGGAAATTCAGATTAGACATTAAGAAGAAATTCTTTACTCAGGGTGCTGAGGCACTGGCACCGGCTTCCCATTGAAGCTGTGGATGCCCCATCCCTGGAAGTGTTCAAGGCCAGGCTGGATGGGGCTTTGGGCAACCTGGTCTGGTGGGAGGTGTCCCTGCCCATGGCAGAGGAGGTTGGAACTGTGTGATCTTTAAGGTCCCTTCTGACCCAAACCATTCTGTGATTCTGTGATGGCTCATAGAATTGTTAGCTAATTTTTCAAGTCAGTAATCTTTCAAGTTTCATGCATCATCTGGATTTACTGAGATTTATGTGCTATTTTCTGACAAACCTGTTACATGGTTGTCTTGTAACATGCTGCTCTCTGCAAAGAAGGCAAACCTGCATATCAGGCTATATCCACATCTGCAGGGATCAGCTGGCTTTCAGTGCTACTGGTTTCATAATCTTTTCCAGTGCGAATACTTGGTGTATGTCTCTTGCTGAGCAAGTGCCATGCTTTTGTTGTCTTGCATGTAAAAATAAACATATTTCCAGTGATGTTCCATCTTTAAGGAGATTAACTGCATGGCTACCTTTTGAGTACCAAAAAAACAAATATCAGGAATGGAAATTCAAAAGAAACAATAACTATCTTAATCATTCTCCATGTATACAAATTGCGCATACCTATTTTACAAGACCACTGTGACAGAGAGTACTGAATCATTTATAAAGACAACCCCTTCTTGTTCTACAGTCTTGGTCTTTGCAAGCATTCTGTGCTTTAAGACAACCTAAAGGTTAAAAAAAGTAAAACTAAGATTGTTTGTAACTTCATTGATTTCTTCTGTGGAAAAAATATAAAATTCTGCAGAAGATGTAAACTCCCTTGTGCTAGATGCTTTTTCTATCTCTTGTTTATTCTTTGCTTTTTCAATTTTTTTATTTTTTTTTTCTGCCTTGTTTGGATGACATAAATGGGCACATGGAATATTGGGCAACAGAGAAATGTGTAGTAATTTTGTGACTGAATTCAGTGCATAGAAGTATGTGTGACATCTGGAATGGCATCCTAGAAATAACGGTGCCAAAGTAATCCTCACAGATTATCTCTATAGCAAATATTAATAAAAATAAAAATCTGACATGGACCTCTATTCTGCCAAAGATATAGTAACTTGTTTTAATGACTTCCTTTGTTTTGACTTGGAATGCATTGCTTATCTTTCCTGAGAGTCTTTCCCTTTAAGGATTAACTGCTGCCTTATATAACAATTTCTTTGGTAAGGACAGCCAGTTGTAGTTGTTCTCTGATTTCTGTGGTGGTAGTGGTGGCTCACCCCACCAATGCCTGCATCCCCATGACAAACTGTACTCTGTAGTAATTGATATGTCTTTGTAGGGTGCTTAGTAGGGATAAGGCATCCTGTTTCTCCTCTGTGTTCTCCTCCTGCTGGTATTTCCCTCTCTGGTGACTCCATGTGAAGTTTTTCTCCTTTCTGAAAAAGAATCTCTTAAAGTTTTTTTTCATTTTCTTTTAATGTGTGTGTGTATATATATATATATATACACACATACATATATCCTATATATCCCATATTATCCGATAGGATAATTATCCTATAGGATAAGTGTTTTTATTGTGATAGTGCAAACCCATAAGTAGTTGTGTAATAAAGGGAGGTTCTACATTTAACAGATAAAATTTGAAAGGCAGATTATTTCAATTATTTCTAAATTAAGGTTATAAATAACACCAGACTTAGTACAATTGCTGTCCATAAAATATTTTTCTTAGGGAAGGCAATTATGATACACTGAATATACAGTGGATTTATGAGAAGACTAAAAGTTTTCTGTGATTCCCTAAAGTCTTGTAGTCTAAACAAGAATCTGCAATCAGTATTTAAATGCAGAATGAGCAGTAGTCAATTAATTCATTGCATTTTCAGCAGAGTATTAATTGCCCAGAGTAAGATGAATGTCACTAAATCTATATTAATTGCAACTATGCTTTTTATAATGCTATTTCAAATGAGCCTGTCTGAATAGCATGATAGTTCTGAAAACTAGTTCTATCCTGTCAAAAAATAATAGTTGTCAGCTGTTGTTTAATTCTGTGTAGTTTAATGTAATTTTGCATTACTTTGCCTCTTGGGAGTAATCTCATGGTGTAGGATCTAATGGAAGCTGCAACCCTGTCTAATACTTTCAGGGACTAACCTCATAATGGACTCTGTAACCAAATCTGATGGGTAGCAGAGTATCTTAGAAATTGCCCAACTTCTGTGGCAGATGAGGAGAAAATTTTGTGTCTAGCTGCATCTTGAAGTACTATGTACAGTCATATTTAAGATAGCAGACCTCTTACAGTACACTTAATCACAGATCATACACAGCAGTTAGATGATATAGGGGTTAATTACGCAAATAAGAACCACTAATATGAGAAAGCACTTTAATAACTGTAGAGGAGGTTAGTGGCATAAGGACGGTATGTGGATCCTCTGCTTACTGTAGGAGAGGTTTCAGAAGAATTTGTGTTACTCTGAAAAGTATTGAGAGGAAAAAATACTGAAAACATGGGGTGGTAAAGACCCATTTTCCTTCTGTTAGTTATGTATGTATGAAGCCTCTGTGTTTGTGAGTATAGTAAAGAAGATTATTTTTTCTAGTGTTTCTTGACACTTTCTGGTGTCTCACCTTTCTGGAGTAGTGTAGTTCATAGTATAAATTGCCTTTGGAAACTTCTTTGGAGCAATATAAGCCCAATTTATACTTGGACAAGAAAATATTTCAGGCTGTGTTTTCTCTAGGACTTGCATAACTATGTATAGCATTGGCTGATATTCAGAACTAAATTGAGCAAGAGAACTTCCTGATAAGTAGTTCTGGTTCAAAGGTGTTCATGCATAATGGAGTTCCTGCAGATTAAAAAAAAAAAAGAATCAAGAGTGATTGAGGCACAGAGACACTACAAGAAAGATTACTAAGGTTTCTTTGTTAGGAAGTATGTCTTGCAGGCCAGGAACTGGTGTTAGAATCCGAACATTACATATATAGTATATTTGCATTTGAAATTAACTGAATAGAATAATACTTATTTTATCTTTAATCTGTGACCAGTTGTCTCATCAAAGAACGCAGCCCAGTTTTAGATTTTGTTGCTTTTTTGAAAGCACTGCATGGCAATCCCTGGCAATACATTGCCTGAGCTCTTGTCTGTGCCATTGTTCTTGCTGAAAAGTTTTGGAGGAGAAGCTCTGGGAGCTCTGAAGCACACTGACAATAATCTCTCAGCTTGGCACTTTTAAAATGAAGAGGGCTTACTGTGTAAGCACTAGGCTTAACATACCATATCTTGTTTTGATTTCAATTTCTAAGGAGGTCATCTCAGGACTTTCATCCATTGGGGTAAATAGGTTGGTTTGCCTGCAGTTGACAATTCTGCTCGTGAGTTATCTGAATCCTTTAAGCGAAAGTTTGCAAACAGGCCTATCACTTGAACAGTAATTACCGTCTTAGAGCAAATATCTAAGCTTATGAAAAATTCCGGTGTCTTAGCCAGAACTCCCCGACTGCCTTTATTGTGCAAACTTCTGACAGTGCAATGTGTATCTATCTTGTGCCTATCTGTATTAATAGATAACTCCTAAGCTCTTGATACCCACAACCAACTGCAAAAATCTATTTATATGCACTTGCTCACTCTTGCTAGCTGGTTCCCTCACCTATATGCCACAGTGCTGGAATTGTTCAGTAGCAAAGTGATTGTGAGGATTTGAGAATGCATGAATAGCTGATGGTGCAATTTAATAGACAAATGTATGTTTATAGTATTATATTGATTATAGTCGTACAAGTTTGTGCCAAATGGATGATTGTATTTTAAGAGCACAATTCTTTTGCATTCTCTTTTTTCATATTTTTGTAATGCACTGAAATTCAAAGGACAAGTTGTTTCACAGGTAGAAACAGGTTGCCAACAGCATCAGAATTTTCTCATTTTAATATATTTCCCTACGGAGTAGTTTGACTTCTGCTTGAAATAACTGGTTTATGAAGAGAAACTTCAGTAAGGTGTCAGGGGAGGAGTGTCTCCCTATCTGTAGAGGTTTATTAGGATCTCGTGAGAGGAACCTCATAAGAGGATGCCATCATTCTCTACTCTGAAGTCCGTTTTTGTTATCTTAGACTGGATATAACCTGTGGTAGCCAGATGAGGTGAGAATCCATAGTACCTGAAGGTGAACCTGAAGGTTGTCCAGGGAAAGTAAGATAAGCTTAAAAGGCCAGCATGTGAAGAAAGTTGCCTTTGAGTGATCAGTACGCTTTGCACTTTATCCTTAAAGCAGGTTAGTGGCAATGACAAACTTAGGCCAAAACAGTTTTTGTAAGCTTATCTACTGTGTGTTTCATGTGGCTCCCAAGAGATGAAATGTAAATTATTAAGAGTCCTGGGAAACAGTCAAGACTGGGACAGCAGTAGGTGTTAATGTGAGATAGCATTAGTTTCAGAACTAAGCCATAACTCTTCATGGCCCGCATGTCCAAGGTGGATGTCAAACATGAGGTTAATGTGAAAAATTCAGTCCTACAGAACAAATTCCAGAAATGGCAGCTAATTTCTGCCCTAGCTCAGCAAACTGTGCAAAATTGGGAATCCTTGTTTTGGCTTCTTTTGTAGTTGCCTGGAAGATGTCCATAGTGGGGAATTTGAACAAATCTGAGCCAAAATTCTTGGACTGCTTTTGATTCAGATGATTTTATGGGTTATACATTCCTTCCCACCACTGCAACTTTTCCTCTGGAAAGCCAATAAGTGTTTATAAGCTGTTTCTCTCACGCTCGTTTTTGGCTTATATTGTACTTTCGTTTCTCATTTGATAGAATACTAAGTTGGAACTATGTTCAAGCATATGTTGTTTCCTATGTCACAGAGGAAGAACTACCGAAGGGTGTTTTTTCAGCTTTCTTGTTTATGGAAACAGTAGTTATGGAATTGTGCATTCCCCTGCAACTTCATCAGTCAACCAGAAGACATGAAACACTGCAGATATGTTTTCTCAACAGTTGCAAAATTGCTTGTAATATGAGCATTATTCAGAGTTTTTTTTTTTTTTTCTCCAGAAGTTTTTTTTTTTTGATTTATTTTGTAAATGAGTTTGTAAGGACTTAGGGTATTAGAGTATTACTAATAGGCAGTTTTAATGGCTTGTGTCTTGGTAGAACCTAAGCAGCTCAAAGGTATGAGCAAATCTACCTTATTTATTGATCATTGTAGCACAAAATGGGACATTTTTATCCCGTTTAAGATGCAATACTTAGACATAAAAGCAATGTCTCACAGCAGATGAGTAGTAGATATGGGGTATGAAACCTGTGTTTCCTTATATCCAGGACTGTTCTTTTCTTCTTGACTTGAAAAGAAAGTGCTCATAGAGTTTCTGTGATGTTTCACATAACATGCAGAATCGTCATTTCTGTACTAGATGAGTGTGACTGAAAAATATCTCAGTAGGTATCAATAATGCTGACCAAGTTGAAGACGCATGTTACTGCATCTGCATGTTAATCTATCTCAGCTAGATGATCGAGGTTATGTATATGACTAATAGTGACTTAATCTGAATCATATAAATTTAAATTTTAAATTATAAATGTAAGAAGACCTTCAGTTCTGGTAACTGAAGTAATCTTTGTGTAGTGTGGAGTATCTGAAGCAGCTCCTTATGGAGCAGAACAAAAAGCTTATTGAATAATTTGAAGAAAGATCTTGTAGGATGTATCTAATACTCTACATTCTTTAACAGTTATTAAGTAAGAAATATAGATGAGGGCTTAACATAGTATCAGTAGAAGTCTGCGAAACAAGGCATTTCAGTAAGGTGTGATGTTCCTAAATTTTTGCCTTCTTTATCCACAGCTAAAATTTTGTACGCTGTCTAAGGATTTTTATCATAGTCTGAGTTAAAAAGTGAGAGCATTACTTCTGTATGCTTATATACCTCAAATTCCTTGTGGATTGACAGTTTTAGTGTTGGGTTTGACATGTGGGCATTGTTCCATTCCAAAATGTGTTGAGGTCATTGCTCTCTTTCCATATATTACACAACTGAGCAATAGTGAATAATAGTTGTTTAATTGCTACATAGAAATGAATGGCTGTCTGTTTAGTTGTATGTCTTGTCAGGTTTAATTGCAGTCATTTGGAATTTTCAGAGACTGCTTTATGTGTATAAAAATCAGTGGTTTTGATACAGTGTTCTGGAGATTTTTCTCTTTTTTTAGATATTATAGTAAAGCGTATTATATAAATGCATGTAAGATAAGCATATTTTGTAATTCTTGAGCACGACAGTTTAAAATGATGGGTTTTATAATTAAATACCAGTGATTCACATGTGATTTTTAACTTGTGCTTAGTATTTACACTGAATATCTTGAAAATTATTTGTAGTGTTGTTGGGTATTACAGTGGCTTTAAGAAAGTGGGTACATAAACTGACCATAATGCACTACCTTCCTCTGACATAACAGCTTTAGTTTAGGAATTTACCTTAGTCACACATGCAGAAAGGTGTTTCCTCCAAGGATGGACCTCACATGTGTACAATATAAATGTATCTTTTCTTATTTCCAGATGCATAAAGTCACTTAGCAATTTTTTCTCATGTCACATTACATAAAATTCTGCTGCTATAACACAGCTTAAATGTTAATGTTTTGAAGGTAATTTATGTGTGGCATGGGAGAATTAGTAATCGAAACAGTAATAGAATTGGAACCAGCTGTGGGAGCTAGATAGGAAATTGTCCTTCCTTCCTGCAGTAACTTAGACGTACTGTAATTTTTAACTCCCACCCCTCCTGTTCCTACCCTGTGGTTGTAGATCTTCTTTGCATGACTTACCTAATGATTTCCCCCCACCTCCTCAGTTTTAGTTCCTTATCCTAATTGATTAGTAAGTTTGTAGACAACTGGTATGTTTGTCACTAATTGAGGCAATGTGCACAGATGTCTTTTTGCAAGTTCATGTAGTGAACAGTTTTTTACAATCAGAATTGGAGAACTGTTGAAAAGCAGAGTGTGCAGACAACTCTATCTCTCTAGAGATACGATTGTTTAGTTTTGCTGACTGTAGTGTGTTTGCTAAGAATAACAGGATCCCTGAGGACCTTGATGAACTTCATCAACGTTGTTGAATAAACCCTTGTAGCAGATTCTTTATGATACATATTATTTATTCAGGTTTTTCAGATGAGGAAACCAGGGTGTGCAGGAATGAAATAAATTGCACAAAGTCAGAGGTGATGGCTTGGTCTACACCTAAATTGTGTATTGCTTTAACTTTTGTGGTTAAAACTTATGTGGTTTAAGAAGATGGCTCAGTAATGTGGTTGCCATTATAATGGTGTAGAGGTTCTTACTAATACCATCTTAATGTTTATGAAACTCTATGCCAGTGTGATCACTAGAAGGCTTAGGACATTAGTTTCTGCTTGTAATTTCAATGTACTACTTCCATGTTGTTATTTTAATGTACTTCAATAGAAGCATATGTAACTGAAAGTGCCTTTTGCTGAATGAATTACAGAGTTAATGGTATCACTGACTTTTATAAAAAGAATATTAAGTTGTAATTGAAAGGCTTATATAGATTCTTTTCAAAGAATCTTTACTTTTTAGAGATGTGGTTCGAATTCAAATCTTTATAATTTTATTTTAAGACAGAATGTAAATCTGGAGAAGGTGGAGCTGATTCAATGACTGGAAAAACATATAAAAACGTTTCAAATATTAAAAGCTAGGATACTGCTTCTGGTATTCTTAGCGTAACTTTGGTTTTCATATTTTTACCTGGTAAGTCAAGTGAAAGGACTTTATACAATTTTTTTCTTAAGTTTTCCAACAAGTGATGTGATAAAGTCTCTGTAAACTTTAGATGGAAGTATGTTTTAGAGTCAGTTTAATGTAACTAATTCTCAGCTAATTAGCAATCTGCAAGATGTACCA
This sequence comes from Stictonetta naevosa, assembly GCA_011074415.1. NCBI lineage: Eukaryota > Metazoa > Chordata > Aves > Anseriformes > Anatidae > Stictonetta > Stictonetta naevosa. Next base: position 10,519,950 of record CM021729.1, read on the forward strand.
CATTAAGAAAAGTTAGGTTCAATCTGATGCTGTGTCTCATGTTGTGTTCTTGGATCCTTGCATGTGTGTTTTCTGGGCTATATTCCCTGCATTAGAAGTCACATGTGAAATGTGTATGGTACCGAAACTCTTACAAAATTGAATGTGAATTATGCGAATGCTAAAGTTAGACTGGTTTGCATCTAAACTAAACATTTGGCACTTTAGAGAGATGAAAGCTCACAGTTATTTTCCCTTTGTGATTTCAGAATTTACTTATTCATTTACCTGCTAGAATGAGAAGAGCTTTCAGAGAGGAGAATAGATGTTAGCTGTGTGTGTTTTGTTTCTCCTTTTTGTCAGCTGATCTATGGTTGTGTATGTTATTTTACTGTTTCTGAATAAATAGCAGTATCCCTTTAGGTCAAAATGAAATATTCTATTCAGCTTTGAAGAATAATCTTAAGGGTTATGTCTCTAGAAAATGCTATGAAAGTGCTATTTTTTTTTTTAATTTTTATTTTTCCCATTCTCAATGTGGCAATCATTTTGCATATCTTATTGCTGTAGTAAAGCTAGGTCTTGACAGAATGTGGGTGCTTTTTGGTGGTATATGGCAGTTTTGCATACTGTTCTAGCAAATGTGAGGTATATATATACACATCTGAAATCGGGATGATAAAAATGAAATAGACAGGTGGTTATGTAAGCAGAATATAACATATCCGGAATATCATGAGAACTCTCAGCTTAAGTAAATTGCTCTCCCAGAAACTGCAAAAGAAACTTGAATGACCACAATTATAGATGTACCTCAGTTTTATCAGAGATTACAACTTGCTTTGGACAAGGCTCAAGAGAATCTCTCTTGTATATATTGTAAGAACAATTTCCAGGTCATAAATATTAATATAAACTCTGGTTTCATAAATCAAGGTCTTGCTAAAAATTGAGAAATTATCTGAATGGGGTTTTAGAGTGTAGGTGAAAAATAGCAACCTCCTGAAATCTATCTGAACCTCCCAAGAGAAAGATCAGACAGGCTTTTTGGTGTCCTTTAGAAGTATGATGTTTATACTTTAAAAATATATTTGCCAACTGTGCTGAGACTCCCTAATTGCAATAGCTTTTGTAAATTGCTAGGCCACTGGAGTCTTCAGAAGTGGCATGAAAGAGAAGAGATTTAATTCATGTTACCTATTGTATGTGGGAACAGTCTCTAAATTACTGTCATCTAATAAAGTATGTTTTATCTGACCTAGAATAATGTTGTGAATTTGTAGTTTTAGGAAATCTTAGGCTGGAATGAAGATGTAATCCAAGGTATTTTCTCTTGCTTGCTAAATCTAACAAAACACTGTGGTTCAGATCACAGGATCAAAATCATGAGGCTGTGAATTAGAAAATGTTGAGAGAAGCTAGCCACAGTACTGTTTACGTATTGAATAAATACATTTATTTCCTTTAGGCATTAGAAAGGAAGTTTAGCTATTTAAACACCTCTTTAATTTTTGGATGTAGCCTAGAGTAATGCATTTTAACTTGCTAAAGAAAAGAATCTCTTCTTAGTTCTCTAATACTTAAAATTCAAGAAGTAAGTTTTACGCTGTTTTGAGTGCTACCCAAATTGAAAATGGTAACTGGAGGACATCACAGTCTGTTGGGCCCTTCTAATATTTCTGTTCATTTTGAAAGCTTATGCATTTGTCATGGAGTTTGTGAGTTATCTACATTTTTTCAAGAGTAACAGATATTGTGGGTATTTCATGGGAATATTGGCCAAGATGATTCAGAGCAGTGTTTATGTGAATCGTCCTGTTTTCCATAATATTTTCATTTTTCTTTATATTTTTCAGGCCAAAATATTAGATAGTAAACACACACACAGAGGCACTGATTAATCCAACCAAGGCAAGGCACCTCTGTTGGGAATTTCCCTGAACATTCTACCTCTTCATCTTACACTCTGTGAATAGGTCATAAAGAAGAATGTTCTCCAGATGATTCAGATTTTTGATACATGATACAGATTATTCTTTTTTATTAAAGAGATTATTCTTCTGGAATTAGTTGTCTATTTTTGAAGACTGTTTGGGAAGTCTGAGGTAACTGTTTTCCATATTTAGCTGCATCAAATTTGTAAATGTAGTTGTATGAAACTGGACAAAACTGAATTTAATAATATGTAAGTTTGCATCAAAAAATATCCAAAAAAAGGAAATATCTAAAAGAGGAAATTAAAAGGTGTTGAAATGTCTTCTCAACTATGGATGCTTCCTTCTGCATGAAACTTTGTGGATAATGTATTTCTATAAATGAGAAAACATTCTGTCTTCCTGTTGCTGTTTAAAAAATATCTTACCCATCTCTCACATTGTATTTTGTCATCTTTCCGTCCTTCTCTTGAGTGTACTCTTGTACAACCTTAGCATACATTTTAGACATGTAGTTTCAGTTTAAGATATGAAAGAAAATAATGAAAAACTATGACGTGGAAAAATCTCCCATTTTACAAGTAGTATGATTTTCATTAGTGTCTGAGGGGTAACTTGCAGATCAAAGCATGAACATCAATGTGTGTTTATTTACAAAAGAGGTTTAAAATAAACAGAAAAAAAAAAAGACAATTTAAACTCTTATTACCGTCTTCAGCTTTCACTGCTGTCATGGAAAATCCAGCTAGGTGCCCAACAATTTAAGATGCTATTGTAGTTTGAAAAGGGGACAGATGTATATATTTTTTTTCAAATTGTGAAATACTCCCTCCCAACATTTTTATCTCTGTGTGATAACACTTCAAGACTCAATGTCAAAGGATGGAGCAAGATTCTGTTCTTTCTGTTCGCCATCATTAGAATAGCTCCTTGAATTTCACCCATTTACATATGTAGTATCAGTTCAAATTGAATGCAAGGTAGAAAGAACTACAAGTGTCTCCCTGTTAAGGTTGTTGAACTTTTACTTCTTTTTCCCTAATAAGAGAACCCAAATAACTTGGGTTGGTTTTGGTGATACTTCAAAGAGAGATTACTTTGACCTGTAAACTGGACATATTTGATACAGAAATTAGGAATTAACATTGAATGTAAGTTGCTCCTTTGTTTTTACTTTTAAAAATAATGTTACTTTAAAAAATAAGTTATTTACAGGCTTCCACCATTGGGATTAGTATATCCTTGTGGAGGGATACAGTGGCAATTGTTTTTACGTAATGCAAAGGCTTTTTTTTTTTTTTTTTTTAATCGTTCTAAATTGAGGAGTTTATATACCTCTCCACTTTGGGAGTTATCATGTCAGAAATCCCATCCTTTCACTTGTGATGAGTAATCTGCCCACTTGTTTTATACTTAAAATCTCTTAAGAACACTTTTTTTCAAGGTGCTACATCATTTACAGTATGAACATTTTTATTAGGAGACACATTTCTCTCTTTGATTACTTCTGTCACTTTTGATTACCTTTTGTTTTTCAGTTTGTTTTGAACTCTCTGGAGCTTAATAGAATAAGGAGAAAATTGTTCTTGCCTGGTCACAAGAAAGAAGATTTTAGTGCCGTCAGTCTTCACACAGGAGTCCAAAGTAGATGCTTTTCAAAGGCATTCAGACTTTCCTGCTCACCTCCCAGTAGTGCAGCTTTTCTTTTTCCATGCAATTCAGTCATTTTGGAGAGAAAGAGAGGAGGCTTTAATAACAACTTAAAACGCAAATGTGACACTTGAACAAAATGCTTGAAAACAATAATAATTAAAAAATCTTAAATGCCAGAAGGCCTGGGATTTGGGTTATTACACATGAATTTCTGTAGGAAGTCCTTCAGTTGAGACTTCTAATTGCTGCTGCTACTTACATTAGTTAAGGTAATTCCATCATCCTTTGATGCTACGTTTCTTTTTGTCACCCCCCTCTCACTTCCACCAGCTATTCTTGCTGTCCTTAACCCTGTTATTCCATCCCTCTTCTACTGAGGCAGCAGTTCTGTTTCACACTATGTCTGTTCAATTTACCTTACAAAACCTGCAGTGTCACCAGAAACGGAGAAATCTCTGTAGAGTGTAGTTCCTGCCTCCTTTTCTTCAATCTAGACCATGAACAGACAGCATCTGCTATTTGGAGTGTACCAAAGCCAGACCAAAAAGAGCAGGGAGTGAGTGTTTACATGTTTTTGCTGGATTAAATCAATCAGGAAGGACTTTCTTAGTGTAGTGCTTAAGGTATTTAAAGTAAGTAGTAGCCAAGCCTACTTTAACCTCTTTCCCTGCTCTAGACAGGAAGAGTGCTTACATTTATTTTAATTGTTTACATGTTTTTCCTCCATGCTGTAGCATAGCTCTGCTCCTGCAATGGAAAGTCTCTTCAATTCTTCAGTCATTCAGCATTTTGGGAGAGTTCTAAGAACACAGGAGCTATCCAAAAAAGCAAAGTCAGATGCTTCCAGTGCAGCATCTGATCTTGAAATCCCCAGGGAAGGCAGAAGCCCCTATACTGGAATCTGAGGACAATTCCCAACACAGACAAAAGAAATAAAATAAAATTGTTTCCTCTATTAAATTGGATTATTGTGGGTGCCCAGAAAAGTTCTTATTTAAGGGCCTGGTGCATGCAATGTTATCTATAACTTGGAAGTTTCTGTCTTGCAGGACAGTTTAAGTTTAATGAAGTACAGGTCTTTAGAAACAGAGCAGTAAAGGTATTTTTAGACAGATGGATCATTCTGTCTCTCTTTGGTTTGACCATGAGAAGGTAAGTCATTTGAGGGCCTATATTCTACCTTTGAGTGGTGTTTTTGGGAGACACTTTGGAGGATTCCAGTAGATTAATTTCTTTTTTCCACCATTATGTTCAGTTCACAGTTACTATATTTGTGGGATAAGCAGAGTATCTCCTGGATTTGTGCCATGTAGTGCCATTATGGAATTTACATTTTGCATTTCATTGTCTCTTTCCTCTTATCCATTTAAGACTTTGAACATAATCTGATTTATCAGACACCTAAAATGAATGTTCTGGATGGTTCTGCAAGGCTAATAGGTCGTTATGGCTGAGGTGTTTTTTCATTGTATATTTGTGTCTGTGATATTATTTAGTGGATTTTTTTTTTTTTCTAAGGGACCTAACTTTCTCTTCAAGCCAAATATCAAGTCTATTAAATACTGGCCCATTCTTTTCCCACTTCTTGTATCCCTCTGTTTTATGCTGAGCCTCTGTGATTATTATTGCCCATATTTGCTATCCCCAAGAATACCTAAGGATATCCTGTATGATATAGAAATCCAGATTTTAACTAGTTTTGCCTTTGTGTCTCCATTTTCTTATCTGTTGTTATCTGCATTATTGGAATATATCTTTTTCATTTTTCTTTGATTTTTCTCAAGAGATCTTGGAGACTTTGACGTAGTTTCAGCCTGTAGTTTCTAGTGGCAAATTTTACAAGTATTGCTTGAGGATAAGGAAGCTCCCAAAAGGAAAGAAAAAAAAAAAAGAAAGCAAATAAAAATGCAGTATTTACAGACAATGGGGCGCAGTGAATGGAAGAATGGTGTCAGGCACAGGAGCTTAACAGTCAGCTAGGGGTGGAATTACCTGGAAAAATGTAACAGGAAACTGCAGATGTCATTCCTGACTTGCACTGTCCCTTTGCAGAAATTATTTAAAAGGTAAGGCTTGCTTTTAATTTTTGAGTAAAATTGAGAATTCCTACAATACACTAATTTACAGGCTTAATGCATATAAATCTTATGAAAGCCGGGGGAATTGGAACTTTATGTAAAAAGTAATAGGAGATAAGTTAACACCAAAGCTGAAAAAAAAAAGAGAGATTTATCATCATCTTTGTTTTGATATGGTAAAAAAAAAAAACAACACACAAACGTATAATATTTCAGTTCATCTTAATCTAATTACATAAAAAATGTGCAGAACAGCATTTTTAAAATATTAAAATATTTATGTGTAAACTAGAAGCTGAAATCCAAGGAGCAACTGCAAACACCCAGCAGTGTGAATACATTTTGGGTGAGCTCTACCTCTCTGATTAGTCAGACCTATGGTAATGCTCCAATATATGCAAGATATTTATAGTATTTGCAATAGCTTAGGAAGTTTATAGTTACTAAAATAGAATAACCCAATTTGTTTTTTGTAAATGTTTGGCCGATTTGAAGATGTTAAGCCAAGATATGTTCCTGGGGGTTGTTATCTTAATTTTTGTTTTGAATAGTTTGAACAGGCAGGCATCCTTTGGATACTGCAGAAAGTAGCACTGCTTGCTCTCTCCAAATGTCTGAATTTCAGGGTCAGGCTGTTTGATTTATAGGGTGACAGAATTCCTGTTGTTCTCCCTTAAAGATAAGTAGCCAGAACTGTGTTTGATGTGGGTGCACTGTACAACAAAAGTGTTCTTGTGTGTTTGAGTATTCTAATTAAGAAAGAGATTTGATTATTGTCACCTGGAGGAGCTAGTGATTAACTAAGTTTGTGCAAGCACATTTTGTTTTTTAATCTGGACGAGTTGTGTGAAAATGATTGTTTTTGTTTAGGCTTTTTAGCTGTTATTTCTTGGTCATTCAGTGGTATTTAGTGAAGAACATCTAAACCATTTCATTTGGTACTACCCAAGAAGAATAAAAGATGTGACTGAAAGCAGTTGAGCTTGTCACTTGCTATTGTAGATGGTAATCTGTAATTGTGGTGCTCCTAGCTGCTTTATTTGTAATAAGGACATTCATGAGAACTTTCTGTTTGAACTGTTAAAAAGAACTCCAAAATTAGTTAAGATACCTCAAAATACTTCAGATACTCTCAAAATTAAATTTACTGCTAAAACAATAGGAATAAAATCAGCCTTTGCAGATTGGAATATAAAATTAGCAACCCTGAAGTGATTAAAATGAGAATGACCACAGTGCTGTTTCTCCTTGCAGCAGTAGATGAAGTTTCTCTGAAAGCCTTTGATTCACAGAAGTTATGCATCCTTTGTTGTGGGTGACAGCAACATGAAGCTTTGAAACTGTGTTGTTTCCTTTTCACGCTTCCTTCTGTTTTTTATGATGTGCTTAGATAGCAAGTACAGTCAATGGCTGCTGAGCAGTTTTTTGCATTCCTACAACAGCAAATACCAATTTATAGTATTGCAAATTACGAGGCATGGCAAACTGCATGTGTATTACAATCACACCTTTCTCTGGGTGTAATATATACAACCTGTATAGGTTATAGTGCCAAGTGAATGATAAGCTGAATTTCATAATCAAAGCTTCATTTGGGAATTTCAGTTTACACCAGCTTCTCAACTTGTGAACTGTGAGATGGTGAAAGTGGGACATAGTGACGTGTGGGCTGTACCTTTCACAGTGTTGTGTGTAGCTTTGTGTAAACATTTACTGTTAGCTGTTCAGACTTTGTGTGGACCCAGAGTCCCATGGGTATTGTTTTGCTGAAGTGTGTGTGTAAGATTTCCATGCTAATACTGGATTTCCCTTCAAACACTCGTGACTATCAAAGGTGTGTGTATGCTGTGAATGTGAAAACACCAGGCATTAGTTTTCTGCTGGGTTTACATGGGAGAGAGTGGGAGGCGGAGAGAGAAGTGGAGAGAAACTGCGTTTGGTTTGAGATGCAGGGATGTTGTCAGTGATAAAAGGTAGAGTCAGAAAAATGGTAGGTTTGGCTAAATCAAAGATGGAGAAAGTTTCAATTCTACCAGAGAAATAAAGCTGATAGAACTAGAGGAAAAAACAACAGTTTAAAAGAGCTTCATGCCTTAGTGACTTTCTGTAGAGGGGTGAAAAAAGGGAAGGAATTGGAAAAGATGGATGAAGAGAAAAATATAACTTAAAAAGTGTGCATAAAAATTATCTTATAATTATACATTGGTAACAGCGAATTATAACCAAGATATCTGGCCTCAAAATGATGGATTGCGTCTGTTTTAGGAAACTTAGTGATACCAGACATGAATATTTTGAGAATAATGATTTGAATGACCTTTGTAGAACCTTCCAGTCACTGAAATACTTCCAGAAAGTTTCTTTCTCTGTAACTATTTTTGTATTTGTGTTACAGATGTTAATGTGATGTTTTAAACTGTAAGTGCTTTCAGTCTTGCCGTTAGGTGAAATGCACAGAGTTATGTTGTTCTATGTTATGACTGCCATTGAAGTGGCAGTCATGAAGCTCCATGAGAGCTGGAGGTAATTGCAGAGGTGGAATTTGGAAGCTAATCCATGATCCCAGTTAAAAATGTAGATAATTTAACTTCTGTAATGAATTTGTAGATATTTTCATTAATTTCATTAACTTCATAGATTCCTTCTATTTGAAAAGTAATTGTATAATGTGATGGATTGATTAAATCATTGCTCAAGATCATTAGTTATTGCTGATCAGGAACCAAAGAGAATTTTATTGTTTTCTAAAGAGGAAAAGGAGGAAATCTTTTACTGTTTTCATTCTTTATTAAGGTGTTTTTTTGGTTTGTTCTTTCCTTTTTAATTATTCCTCATATTTTAGGGCTATAACCATGAAAATAAAAATCTGGAATTGGTCTTATTTTCTGATTTCCCCCTCTTTCCCTCCTCGGGTTATCGCATGTGTGAGGGGAAACACTTTACCTTTATATATATTTCGGTGTTTTGTTGTTGTTGTAACACTGTTCTCACAGAGTTCAATTTTTCTTTATTCCTCCAGAACCCTGTCAAGAAAATTCCAGATTCTCATGAAATTACACTCCAACACGGGACAAAAACAGTAAGTTGTAGCACATTTTCAACATTCTGTATTTTTTTCCAGAACTGATCCAGTCTGTTACTGAATACTTATTGTCAGCTAAAATCAAGAAGCTAATCTGTTAATTTTTTATTTTAGTCTAGTTCTTTTCTTACTGCAATGAAGGTGTGCTTTTGGACTGACACCTTTCCTTTCTGATAAAAACCCAAACTTGAATTCATTTGACTGAACCATTGTCTCATTTTCTTCTTCCTTTTTGGCAAAAATATACTCTACAATTGTAAGATAGAATTACCTAGACTTCCCTTTACACCTTCCTAGTCTAGACACAGGTCTTATCTAGACCTTTCTTGGACTTTTCATGCTTTTCAAGAAGGGTGTCATTGCTGAAGTTTAAAATGACATCTCTGCAGCTGAATACAGGTCTCCTTCATTTTCATTGAATCTCTAAGTAACTTTTATAAGCCATCCTCAGTTTCTTGAAACTGTATTCTTCCTTGTCTTTAACTGCATCTTTTTAAGGTTTCATCTCAAATATTCCTCCTTCACTTTCTTTTAAAGAAACACTTTCTGGCTTGGATCTTGTGTCTTTGTTCTCAGTATCTTTTATTTCTGGGTAATTTCATCTTCTAACACGCATTTAAATGCTTTTATGTGCTGATTGATCCAAGATCTTCTACAGAATAAAACATTTTCTGGCTATGACTACCCTGAATCCATTCCCAAAACCTTTCCCCATCTTCTTTGGTCATAAAAGAACATGCTGCTGCTGTTTCTCCTCTTCACTTTGGGCTATGACTTAAGTTTCAGGGAGAAAATAATATTAGAATTCCTTTTATTGTTACCATATCCCTGCGACAGCACTGTCAGCTAGTTCATAGAATTGTCACTGAGAGTGATCCTGAAAATGTAATGAGTGGGTTGGGTGTAAGAAAATTTAAAGCAAAAAATCCTTTGAGAAAAGTGCTTTTTGATGAGCTTTTAAACAATTTGAAGAAATGTATTTTTAAAGAATTTATTTATAATTAATGTAATCATGTATTTAGTAATTTAGCATTCAATGGTATTATTTTTTCTAAATAAAGTTAGTAAATTTTTAACATCTATAACAAGTTAAAACATTAAACATAAATAATTTTAACTTAATATTTGAATATTTAATAATTTGCTCATTTATACACATTTTAAAGGAATTTACTGGAGGTTTAAATTTAACAGTAAAGATCATAAGTGTTTTTATAAGCTTTCAGAAGTAGTTACTTGCAGAACCACCTATTCATTAATCTTGTATTGGACTTTTTTGTGCTGTGTCTTCCAGTGTAGAGAAATGATAAGACTTACTCATTTGTTTTCTCATTGTACTTGACATGCAGACATAGTGGGCGGAGAAGAAAGAAGTAACAAATACTTCATTAATGAAAATAGAAAAATATTTGAATTTTAAAACCTGTAAAATATGCATTTTATTACACTTTAAACAAAAAGTAGTAGAGTTTTTATTTATGTGGTGCATGTAATATCTCTGTGTACTAATTTATTCTCATACTAATGCAAATTACCTTCTTATTTTCTTTGTTGCAGTAACTGCTTCTCTGGTGTGTTTCTTGAATACACTTCTGAACAACCTTTATTATGTGAAGAAACATTGATTTTTTTTTCCCTCTCTGTATTAAATCAGTAAATCTTTAGATTTTTGCTGGTTTTGGAAAGTGTAAGCTCATGTTATTTCTAACTAAAAGGCTTTATAAGGAGGGAAGTTTTGGAAGACTTCTGAGGTATTTTGACTGCATGAGAATACAGCTGTCATCACCTAGAGCAGAGGTGAATTATAATGTGGATATGCATAGCACAGTTAAATTAGATTGGATGCAGGGAATTAAATATATCACTGGAAAAACACAGCTATTCTGTAGAAAGACTATCTTTCCTACCCCCTCTCACCCCCCTGCATTTCCTTCCCACCCCCCTTGCCTTTCTTTTGTTTTTAAATTATGAGACTACTCAGCCATGTCATTACACAGTAAAAATGACAGTTGTATAAAGATGGGAGCAACTTGATATCTTGATATCAGTGTTTTCCACCAACATTTTAAATTACACTCATCGTCTTATACAGTGTACTGTATTTCAGCTAAACCTTATGTCCCATCTGTACCTCTTCAATCTAATGAAATTGGGTTTGATGATGACTGTATTCCTGTGCAGCTGAAAAGTCTCAGAAAAGATTTCCCAAGCTGGAGTCTTTCCAGAAACCTGATTAATTTCCCGCTTGCCTGGCTTGCACAGTGTAATAGGAGTTACTGTTCCCAGTGAAACTTCAGGGATATATATATATATATTTCTCTTGACGCTTTTGATACATTGTGGGTATGAGAAAGAAAGCACACTGTTCAGAATACTTCTGATCATGTATTTGAACTTCTCATATCACAGCTGCTTCTTCCTATAGTAGTTATTGTGGAACAGAGTACTTGAATCTGTTAATTCAAATGCATGATTAATCTGGAGATGCCCAGAGTTTCTGCTTGTTAGAAATCATGAATGAAATGAGTGGGGTCCAAGATTTGTGTCTAGTTGATAAAAAGGGGCAATTGGGGGATGGGGGAGGGACATAAGGGATTGCATCTGTTTTGTTTATAGGGCAAGTAAGTCCCTGTGACATAATAGCTAAGTGGAGTTTAATTCATTCTTAGGGATGACACAAAGCAGTACATTTAGCATTTGATTCAGAGAAGTGAAAAATAAATTAAATGGTTGGATTTATTGCAAGTGTGAACTAGATTTTGGGGGGCACTGGATTAGCCTGGCTGATGATTCTTTGGATTCTTTCGAAGAATAAGGTTTTGGATCTTCTCTAAAACATGCATCTAAAACAGAGCAGGACATCTAGATGAAGAAGAAATTGGTTGCTTGTTCAGCAGTCAGCACTGTTTCTGCAACTTCCTGTTTTTTCTGGAAGTATGTTCTTAAAACTGTAGCCTATGCCACGGTATTATAAGTTTGAAATGCTGTAATGTACCAGCATAAGCCTTAAGGAGATGGCTAGAAATGAATTCTTGATAAAATAAAGAATACCTAAATTAACTTTTTCTACATGAAACAAAAAAATGCATACTCTTTCATTTAAGAAAACCTTAATTTTAGCAAAAACAAATTGTCCATCTTAAAGGATAAATTCAATTCTTAACTGTTGTTTTTATTGAAACATTTATTTTTTTGTTACTTATTCAACTGGACGCTGAAAAGGGAATATCTTTCGCAATTTTTTTAATGTATACACAATGAATATAAACTATATATGCATATGCTCTGTGTACAGAGTAGATACAGAATAGCAGCACTGTATTCCAATTATTAGATTTTTTTCACATTGATATCTGGAATATTTAATAAAATTTAGGCACCCGGAAACAATTGGCTTGATCTTACTTTATCTTGAAAGTTTAGCAGTGCTGACCTGTAGCTATAACAGTATTCTCATGTGTTGTCTTCTATTCTGAAAGTAAGCTTTTCCCTTCTTTTATCATAACAATGGGCTTGATCTTTCTTTATCCTGAAAGTTTAGCACTGCTAACCTGTAGCCATAACAGTATTCTCATGTGTTGTCTTCTACTCTGAAAGTAAGCATTTCCCTTCTTTTATCATGCATACAGTTGTGGTGGTTTTTTTTTGTGTCTGTTATTTTTGTTCCCAAGAACTGTCAGAAGTGTACATGTTCTTGGAGTATAAGATTTTTTTAATCTTTGTGTTTTTTTTTTTTTTTTTTAGAACTTTCTGGCTCATCACTTTAAATCATTTTTAGGCATTTTCTAGAACATTTTCTTTCTATTATTACCACTTTATTTTATTGTGCTGAGAACCGCTTTCTCTGAATGAAATGAAAGGGTTTATGGATATAATCATTATACATCTTATGTGGGATCACCTGTTTTTTGAGGATAATAAATGAGAGCATTCTTTCCTCAAAGTTCTAAGTAGCCTTATGAATCTAATTTTGTATGTCAAACAGATGGCTTTGGAAAGTTTTTAAAGTTATTTTAGTTGATATGATCTCTTTTTTTAATTTGTGACTTTTTTTTAAAACCAAGTTTCTATATTTTTTTCCTTCAGAAGGCAAATTTAACCAATGTGCATATATGCACACATGAACTATGTTGAGTATAGTGCAAAATCTTAAACTGATGAATATTAAATACCATTTCAAAATCTTGCTAGAACTGTTACTTGTACTTCTGAAACGAGTGTAGAGTACAGTTTTGTTTTCTTCAGGGAAATGAAACGTCTAAATTCAGCATTGAGAAAATTGGAAAGCAAACAATGTAAACTAGCTGTTCTCTGTAGTCTTCAGTGTTGTATTCAGATTATGTAATTTCCTCTTTCATTTCCCATGCCCTTTTTGAAGTACTCAGACATTATACAAGATGGTGAAAATTCAAAAATAAAACATAGATAAACTACCATGCTGATTTTTTTTTTTTTTTAGCAATATTTTATATTTTCTTGCCTTCAGAAGAATTGCAGAAAAAAGAGAAATAAAAAACTTTGATTTTCTTATTTTCTGTGTAGGTTTCTGCTTTGGGATTGGATCCTTCAGGTGCCCGTTTGATAACTGGTGGTTATGACTACGATGTTAAATTTTGGGATTTTGCTGGAATGGATGCTTCTCTCCAGGCTTTTCGGTCACTCCAGCCTTGTGAATGGTATGCATAAAGACTTCCTTTTTCACCTGAGATATTAGCTATGTTAGTCTAAATGCACAAAAGCCTTGTAAGATAGCTACCTTGAAAGGCTTTTATATCTCATTGCACTTTTTGTGGTAAATGAACCCAAGAACTCGTCATCTTATGTCTTTTCATGCTCCATCCAGACTTACAGCTTTCTAAAACAGGAAAATATATAGGTGAATTTGCACATGGAATTGTCAATAACATATCTGCAAATAGATTATGAACCTCTCAAAGGCACAAGTTGATATTCATAATTGTAATTGAAATTAACAGAATACACTTTCCATATGTACTCCGCTTATAATTTATTTTATTTTAATTAATTTTATATATAAAATTGATGACAGAGAAGAAAGTTAAAGCAGTTAAACTTTTTGTGTAAAGCCTATGGGAAGGACATAACTTCTGTAGTCACTGTCAGTATTTCTGAGGGTGTTGAGGGGATCTTAGTTTCATTAAATCCTCTGTTTCTGGAAGTAGTGATCCCTTGCACTGGTCTAATAATAAAATGGCTATGTAGTAAATGTTAAAAAAAAAAAAACACACAGAAAAAACAGATACAGTGTGTGAAAATATTATATTTATTTAAATTTGTATTTGCATATATATATATAACAATACAGGAATCCTTTTTTTATAGAGTAACTTTTGTACTGTTCACTAGCTATTCAGTCAGTAAACGAACCAGGTTTGTTTACTTATTAGAGAGAACTGGAATATCAATCTCCTTCAAAATGCCATGTGTCATGCACAGCTAACTTTCAAATAAGCACATATAAAAAAAAAAAAAAGCATGGTTGTTCTACAAAAGTACTATCAAATGGTTAATTAATGAGGCACACTTTATAAAATGCTTGGTATGCTTGAAAGGGATTTAAATTTATGATGTACAATAAGTAATCCTTAGAATTTCAGTCAATAATCATTAAAAATAGACAAAGCTAAAACTGAATTTTTGTGAGTTTGGAAGGTTGGGATTTCCATGACTAATTGTAGATGTGCCAGGACTCTAGGTAATGAAAAAAGAAGTTGAGGCCGCCTGAAAAGAGATTCTGCTGGTGGTTTAAAATGTGAAGAATCAGAACAATAAAAACATGCTGTGATTCCTTAAGCAATTTTGATCTCTAAGACTTACATTGTTACAGTAAACCGAAGAATAGCACATTTACTGTGAAAACATGACTTAGTAAACATGCATATTTGGAGGGGAAAAAAATACACATTGAGACTTTTCTGGCATGAATTTCACTTGCACAAGTGTGTAGCAGAACACAGATTGTGTTTTCCCCTCATTTGTCATAACTGGCAATAAGAAGTAGCCAAAGATCTTTACTTCCACAGGATGAGATTATTTTAACTGAAGTACTTCCATGCTGAGCAGAAGAGTAAATTCAAATTTATTAGTACTTGGTAATAATGGTATAAGACGCAAATGTAGTCTTAGTACTAGTTAGCACTATGAGGATTCTTATATAGCCTGTGTTCAGGTGTATATTCTTATTATATTTTTTCACTGCAGAATTTATGGCAAGGACTGTTTACATTCACAGACCTTAATTTCAAAGAATTCTGAGGAGTTCTGTTATGGAAGCTTTAGGTGTTAGCAGAAATCCAGTTCTGGAGTCATATATTTAATTTCATTTTAAGACGAATAAAAAGCCTGAGAACAATTGCACATTGTCCAGGCTCCATTTTGTAGCATAATATCAGATTACTATGTTAATTTCTCCTTGGATTTGAGACATAAGAACAAGAAAAAGAGAGCCTGGAAAAAAGAACAGTACCTTCAAACCACACCTCAGCATTAAAGAAGAGGGCAAGTGTAAGGCAAACCAGTGATAAATGTGTAGAAATTAACTTTCACAGCTCTGCCAATGTACATGCTGCAGCTTCCAGCAGAAAGTACTATGCTGATTTGGCAGCTTTAAACCTAAATGACTTGGATTAATCCTATTAAAGTGAATTGCTTTTGTAAGTTTTCCAAGACTTTTGCTTTAATATTAATTAACATTAATAAGAACCAAAAGTTTTTTTGTTTTTTTTTGTAAGGAATTGCCTCTGCAGAGCCTTACTTTTGGTAATAGTCCAGTAAACATCTGAAGAACAATAACGGTTGTACGAATATGTTACGTACAGCATGACTTTCTGCATATTATTTTTTTAAACCAATATTGTGCAGTTAGGAGGTTATTGTTTTCCTTTATCTAAAAGTTGTGGAAATGCAGGTAGGAGGTTATTGTTTTCCTTTATCTAAAAGTTGTGGAAATACCTTTTTTTCTCGCAGACTGTGTTTTGAATTATGTTTCCATTGTACTAGGTGTTGTAAAATCAGGCGATGTTCCATGTCAGAATTAACTTAAATGTTAATCAAAGTTGAAAGCAAAGTTTATACAAACACACTGATACAGATTCTTTAGTTTATCAGTTGTCTGCAGAGAATATTCTAGAGTATAGATACTGTTTCTCTTGTGGGTTTGTTTTTATTTTTTTTCAGTGTTTCTTCTGAGCTTAATGTGGTTGGCCTTCTTTCCTCTCTTCTGTGCAAGTATTCATTCTTGCTCTTTATACTCAAGATGCTTTTTCAGACATCTACTGTGATCTATTTCTGAAATTCCCAGATTTTAGTGTCTCTTATCTACTAAAAATTAGAGTTTATAATACTTTAGCCAATTTGGCTGCCAGTTTGTATTACATAATAGGGTGCTTGAAGCAATTTTTGGCTTTTGAGTCATAATGTAATCAGTTTTGCCAAACATTTTTTGAATGAGAAACGTATGCTTAGTTTAAATTTCTATGGTCAATGCAGATTTTCTAAAATATGTATTACAATGTGTTATGTGTTTTGTACATTATCTCAGTCTGAGGAGAGATTTAACAAATAATAGTTCCTGCTGAGTCAGTTTTAAATTCAATACCATGCAAGGCATAAAATGTTAAATTAAGTTACAAGTTGCATACTCAGCTTCATTGATCACCTGAGCGTTAATTCTATCAATGTGAAATTTTATGCTTAAAAAATAGTTTTCGTAAAGTTATTAGAATCTGAATGCACATGGTTATGTTTTTGCTAAGTAGAATATACTCCTTTGATACAGAAATATTATTTCTTGATGCACTTGAACAATGTTTTTTTTTGTGATGTTCAGTTTATTGAACATGGCTTGGAGGCCATAAGAATGCAAACAGAATTGCAAACACATTTTGATCTCTGATTTTCAGTTAATTTAACTGCAGAGTTGAAGTGTTAATATGGTTGTACACTTTCTGTTAATGTGCCAGGACATCACTTCTGGCAGGTGAGTGGTGGATACACTACTTTTTGTTCTCAGCTATCCTTGTGATAGTGTGTGGTCTGGTAGGGAAACAAAAGGATATCTGCTTTGGATACAGTGACTTCAGAGAGCTTTGTACATAAAGCAGAATGCTGAGAGAAGACGTCGAAGCTGTCACTGGGGATGGAAATGGATTTCTGCTTCGCTTACCGTCATCCCACTTTGATTTAATCATTTTTGTTGTCTTGATATTCAATGATTTCTGTCCCAAGCTTTTTCAGTCAAGGGAAGATGTAAGTAAGAAAACTTTTGCAGCAAATGAGCAATCATTTAAGGCAAGTAGATTATCACCTACTGATATTTTTCCAGGTTCATTGGTATATATATTTATATTTATTTGAGTCTTCGATGGAACTGTAGCCCTGAACATAGCAAACGGTGGGAGAATGCTGACATATGACGAATTTCCTGCTGTACAATGTATAATGGATTTCTATGTAGGACTACATCATCCTTCTATAGTACTTTATAGATTACAGCAAATCCAGATGTTGCTTTTGAGAAGGTGAGGAAGAATTTTGAGCCCCAAAGAGCTGAATCTGGCATGCTATGTTTCACTTGGAGTTACAAAGCATTCTTAAAGTAAATATATTTGCCAGAAATGACATTTTAGGTGCCAACTTTGTAAATATTATTATACAATGTGCTCTGTCATTAAAGAAGGAAGTCTGACACACACACAGAGGAATAAAAAGCTTTAATCCTTTGCTCTTGGATTTTTTTTTTCCATCTTTCTGATACAGGAATGTATATGGGCCTATTTCTGCAATGCATTTTCTCACCATTGATGCTTTTGTTTTAATTGTTGACATTTCTGTTTTAATACTGGCTTTTTTTTTTTTTTTTTTTTTTTTTTTAGTCACCAAATCAAGTCTTTACAGTACAGCAGCACAGGAGATGTCATTCTGGTTGTCTCTGGTAACTCTCAGGCAAAGGTGCTTGACAGAGATGGTTTCCCAGTAATGGAATGCATAAAAGGAGACCAGTACATTGTGGATATGACAAACACCAAGGTAAAGTAAGAGCAAAAACACTGTATTGTCAGTTTTGTGTCATTTATTTCATTTCTCTATGAGAAATGGCATGAAGTTAATAAGTAAGTGTGCAAAGCCCCCACTCTGGATTGGGGTGGTCCCATTATAGTGATACATGCTTGGTACCAACTGGCTTGACAAGGACTGCAGGTTACAATGGATGCTGGGCTGAATGTGAGCCAACAATTTAATTTTATTGTAAATGAGACAAACTGTAAACTGGACTACGATAATATGTGTGTGTCAGCAGATTAAAGGCAGTTTTGGATTTTTCTTTCAGTTCAAGGTGGGTTTGGAGAAACCGGAAGAGTTCCAGGACCTTCCAAGGAAGTCAGGGGTCTAAAGCATTGGTGCTATGAAGAGAGGTTGAAGCATTTGGGCTCTTTTAGTCTGATGGAGATCAGAGGGCAACCTAATAACAGCATACAGCTACTGGAAAAAAAAAATAGTGTTGTAGCCAAATGCTTCTAAAACAGCAACAGCCTTAGCCTAGAAGACTCTAGTGGTTTGCCCCTATAGACATTTTTCAGTAGGATGGTACTGCAGCATAGGAACAGTTCACCAGTGGAAGCCGTGGAACCTCCATCCATCGGGGTTTTCAAGCTAGACAAAGCCATGGCTGACCTGTTCTGATGTTAGCTGTCATCTGGGTTTTGAGCAGGAGATTGGCCTAAATGAAATCCAGAGATCTCTTCCAAGTAACATACCTATGATGCTATGACAAATCTATCTCTTTAAAAGTGTATCTTGGAAAAATCACCAGCTTCTCCCATACTGCTGTCCAACCAACCAACAACAACAACAACAAAAAAACAAACAAAACAAAACAAAAAAAACCAGAAACTATTGATCTGATCTAGTCTCTTACTTTCCTTTACCTTTCAACCTTTGCTGATCCAATTTACCCCATTCAAGGCAGGGGTGAGAGGAGGGAGTAACTAACATTATAGTTACTTGCATGTCATGTATGTAAAAGACTAATAAGCAACAATGTGTACATTTTTAACAGTAGTTGAAAATGCAAATGACGAACAGCTGATTCATAGTTCTGAAGTATTTTAACAACTTGATTGGGTTGTGAGCACTTTGTGTCCTTACGACCACAAACTATATGTGACAAGGATTCTGTTTACATAGATGATTTAAATTCAGGTCAGTTTTATAAATAGCTGAAGAGCCTAAAAAAGTAATGATAACATCTACTGCTCAAGCTGATAATAAAGATGATTTATTTATTGCTTGTAAAGTGTATTGCCAAATAACTGGGCTAAATACTGTTTTTCCTGAGGCTGTTCTTGTCAGATCACTATTTCTTTTGGCTAGTGATATGTATATAAAAACATCAAATGGTAACATCTGCTTTAGTTCTTGTTTACTTAAAAAATAATACAGATTTTCTTTCTCTTGTAAACTTCTGGAATTCCCATGTATTGTGGTGTGACAGTCAAAATGCTAAAATATTAGTTACATTGCCCCATTAACTTTTCAGTATTTCTCCCCATATTTGTGCTTAAAGCAAACTGAAATAGTTCCAGTGTTACAGGAGTAGTTGCCAGATTTCTCTCTGAAGGTAGTCAATGATCATGTGTCTGTACTTCAAAGATGTAAAGCCAGCTGGACAAAGATGTCTAATCTTTATAGTAAACATAATGACAGTCTCTTGCATTTGGCTAAAGTAATTTCCTTCTGATTTTTCATCCTAAAGCAAGAGAGCTCACTACACAATTTGCAATGGAACATCTTTTATGAAAACCTTACCTGAAGTTAAATCCATCTTGTCCCTAGAATTCTGTTTCCTTAGTCTCTACAACATGTTTTTTTGGCTACTGTAGTTTGGCATTGAATACGTGTATTGTATTCTTCCTGATAATTCTTGTCATTGCTGTTATTTTTTATGTAGCTTAAAACAATTTGCATAATATGATATTGATGCATATTGTTTCATCCTTTTTCTGCATTACAGTTCTGCCAGGATAAAAAGGACAAGTGTGATTCTATGCCATAGTCTGAGATGAAAAAATACAAAAAAGAAGGAAAATATTAGTGTTTTTATAATTTGAAAATGAAAACAAGCAAGAATGAAATGGATTAGAATACATAAAATTTGTTACATCATTGTAACTTCAGCCTAATAAGAAGGGATTCTGCTCTCAGTTTTTGAAATGGTTCTCCTTGAAGGATTGGAGTAAAATTTACAAAACCTGTTAAGACTTCTTATAAAACCTTGTAAGACAACCTTGTGTTTATTTCCCTAGGGTCATACAGCAATGCTTAATTCAGGCTGTTGGCATCCAAAAATAAAGGAAGAATTTCTGACATGTTCTAATGATGGGTGAGTATCAAGGCCTGTCTTTGTCAGGGCTTTTTAAGAAGTTTGCTTGGCTTTTGCATTTTAATATTATGGCCTAATTTGCTTTAAAAACCTACCTTTTAAGTCTTGATCAAGTGCTCAAGACAATGTAAGGTAAGCTCAGGAAGCATATACCCAGTACCCTGAGCTGGTGGAAGGCGATGGGGAGCAGGATGTGGCCCTCACAATCCACGAGGAAATGGTTGATGACCTGCTACAGCACTTAGATGTATGCAAGTCGATGGCGCTGGATGGGATCCACCTGAGGGTACTGCAAGAACTGGCGGAAGAACTCGCCAAGCCGCTTTCCATCATTTATCAGCAGTCCTGGCTATCAGGGGAGGTCCCGGTCGACTGGCAGCTAGCAAATGTGACACCCATCTCAAGAAGGGCCAGAAGATTGACCCAGGAAATTATAGGCCTGTTAGTTTGACCTTAGTGCCAGAGAAGCTCATGGAGCAGATTATCTTGAGTGTCATCATGTGGCACTTGCAGGGCAAGCAGGCGATCAGGCCCAGTCAGCATGGGTTTATGAATGGCAGGTCCTGCTTGACGAACCTGATCTCCTTCTATGACAAAGTGACACACTTGGTGGATGACGGAAAGGCTGTGGATGTAGTCCACCTTGACTTCAGTAAGGCTTTTGACACTGTTTCCCACAGCATTCTCCTCGAGAAACTGGCTGCTCATGGCTTGGACTGGCGTACACTTCGTTGGGTCAGAAACTGGCTGAGTAGCCGGGCCCAAAGAGTCGTGGTGAATGGAGTTAAATCCAGTTGGAGGCCGGCCCTTAGTGGAGTCCCCCAAGGCTCAGTACTGGGGCCAGTCCTCTTTAACATCTTTATCAATGATCTGGATGAGGGGATCGAGTGCACACTCAGTAAGTTTGCAGTTGACACCAAGTTAGGTGCATGTGTTGATCTGCTCAAGGGTAGGCAGGCTCTGAAGGATGACCTGGATAGGCTGGACCGATGGGCCGAGGCCAACTGTATGAGGTTCAACAAGGCCAAGTGCCAGGTCCTGCACCTGGGGCACAACAACCCCAAACAGAGCTACAGGCTGGGAGATGTGTGGTTGGAGAGCTGCCTGTCAGAGAAGGACCTGGGAGTATTGGTTGGCGGTCGGCTGAATATGAGCCAGCAGTGTGCTCAGGTGGCCAAGAAGGCCAACAGCATCCTGGCTTGTATAAGAAACAGTGTGGCCAGCAGGTCCAGGGAAGTGATTGTCCTTCTGTGCTTTGATCTGGTGAGGCTGCACCTCGAGTACTGTGTTCAGATTTGGGCCCCTTGCTACAAGAAGGACATCGAGGTGCTTGAGTTGAGTCCAGAGAAGGGCAATGAAGGTGGTGAGAGGTCTGGAGAACAACTCTTATGAGGAGTGGCTGGGGGAGCAGGGACTATTTAGCCTGGAGAAGAGGAGGCTCAGGGGTGACCTTATTGCACTCCACAGGTACCTTAAAGGAGGCTGTAGCGAGGAGGGAGTTGGTCTATTCTCCCACATGCCTGGTGACAGGACGAGGGGGAATGGGCTAAAATTGCGCCAGGGGAGGTTTAGGCTGGATATTAGGAAAAACTTCTTTACTGAAAGGGTTGTTAGGCACTGGAATAGGCTGCCCAGGGAAGTGGTTGAGTCACCATCCCTGGAGGTCTTTAAAAGACGTTTAGACGTAGAGCTTAGGGATATGGTTTAGTGGAGGACTTGTTAGCATTAAGTCAGAGGTTGGACTTGGTGATCTTGGAGGTCTTTTCCAACCTAGATGATTCTGTGATTCTGTGATAAATTTGTAATTTTTTAGGTTCCAGATCATTGATTTATTTTGTCTGCATTTTCTTTGGTTTTGTAACTTAAAATAGCTTTTGATACTTCATGAAAGAAGCTAGCTACTTTTTCAAATAAGTTTTACAAGAAGTTGGTGAATTTTACAAAAATTCTTGGACTAAATTCAATGCCCCCTTTAACATTCTAGAGTATGTCTTGAGAGCAGAATAGTTCTTGTGTAGAGGCTCATGTAAATGAATTCACTGAAAAGGTAGAATATTTTAGTTGCAAACTTACCTGTAATTGAATATTGAGTGATGTTCGACAAGTGTAGAGGAGACTGTTAGAAATTATTTTGTTGTTTCATTCTTAATCTTTCTGAATCAAACTTCAGAATGTTACTGTGGCAGTTGCATTAATCAATAAAGTTACTTGCAGCTGTCAGCAGCAAGTTCATGAATGGTTTCTGGACTAATGTTTTAAAAATGCAGTCTCCTTTGCTCAAGAGTGAGTGAGAAGACTGAATGGGCCCTGAAAGTATCTGTCTGGTCAATGGTAGATCTCCAATTATCAATTACTTTAAGTGACTCTTTTTCCCCAAGGGGAACGAGCTTACCAGTTTAACACAATGATACATGAGCAAATGATTCTAAGAAGAAAACTGACAGTTTCCAGTAAAGCTGTGCCAGAAGGGAAAAATACAAAGCAAAACTAAATTGTAATTTATGGAGTGGTTCAATCATAAACATACATGCAGGTTAAACTATGTTTTTTTCAGCTTGTAGACATGAATTTTGCTTCAATAATAAAAATGATTATTATTTTCTATAAGTGTTTTTGCTTTTTTAAAAGTAGAGAGGGTGGTAAAACTTCTTCATTAGTTTGAATACTTTGCAGGAGAGAAATATATTAAGACATTATAAATTTTTTAGATTGTCTGAGTGTATAATTCTGTACTGTGTAAACAACTGCATAACTAATATACCAAGTAAGGATTCACTGCATCCTTGATGCTTGAATTGCAGTGAATTGAAATGCTCTGGTCAAGTAAGTAAAATCCAGATAAACAATGATATAAATGCAATCGAAATTGCATTTTTAGAGACACTAAGTGGCTGACAGTATAGGAGAAATATTTTAAATCTATTTCATCCTGTTTTGTGCTAGTGACAGGTCTTTCCAGGATTTGGACAGGTCATGAAAAGTAATGGTATGGATTGTTTAATTTGCAACACAGTAATTAAAATGTTAAAGACAATATTCCATCTGTGGAATTCAGTAATAACAAGTTATAAAGTCTCCAAAATTTCATCAGTATTTAATAATACTGGAACTATACAATAATAAAACAAAATAGTAGTCTGAATAGGGAAGGTCATCGGATTATGGCAGTGCATAATGAGTTTAAAAAACTTAATATAAAGAGGTATATTCAGGTGTTCTTTTTTATTATATTGTGTAAAGTTTTGATAGTGAGTAACACCTCTGAAAATGTACATTCCATTAGTAAATGGCAACCGTTATTGATATTGTACAGTAATGGGTGAACTTCTGATTTAGTTTTCTTTGTTGGGTTTTGCCATAGCTTTTATAATGTGCAAGTGGAAATTAGGGTAGTGTCTAGTGATTTTTCCATGAGGAAAAATAGCTGCTGTAAGATTTTTTTATTACAGTAAGTTAGCAGAGCATTTTACTTAGCAAAGTAAGATTAGAATACTTTGGTTTCACAGCAGAGATGTTTTAAACTAAAGAAAAATAGGCAGTATGTGTGAGAGAATTAATTAAGAACAGCTATTGATTTTTGCTTGAAGAAAAAAGGTTTTCTGAATTTCAAGCAAAAGCAGTAAAAAGCTGGATTTATGCCAAAAATTCCAGAAAATAGGAAATTTGTATTTTATGCTTATTATTCTGCATCTTGCATAAAATTTAGTTATGGATGTGATTGTTACATCTGTCTGTCTCTCTACTCTTTTATATTTTTTCCAGTATTTACACGACTCTTCTGTGTTGAAAGACTGTATTTCATTGATTAGTAAAGCTGGCTTTTTGTGAGTCAATAGGTTTGTACTTAATGAAATACTTGCAGAAATATGAGACGAGTTTATGTGAAATCTTGATTTATGTTGCATGCAAACCAAAGAAAATCTAAAATGGAACTTGAACTTTAGAGCCTATGGTCTTATCAGGACAGACCAGAAGACTCAGTTTGTTGCTGAGAGGTCTAAGTGGGGATAGCATGTGGTCAAAGTTTGCAAAATGTTGAAGTTGGATGGATGATCTAAATGCAGAACTGTGTTTTGTTTGTCAATCACCTTTATACTAAGAGGCATTTGTTGAAATAGGCACAGTTCAATAAAAGAAAATACTTCTTTTCAATAGCATCTGAATATATTCTGGAATATGGAATATGCTGTCCCAGGAGGTTGCGTTGTCAGGTTTGAGAGGGGATGAGAAGAGCCCCAAAACAGGAAATGCAATAGGCATTCCTTTCTGGCATTCCTTTCTAACATCTCTTATACAACAATTGTGAATGGTATGGGACAATGAAGGGAGTAAACCATAATGATGAGACTAGGTCAGCATAGTTGTTGCTCTTAAAGACTAACGAGTGGATTAGATGAATCTAAGTTCAGATGTAAGGTGTTTGTTTTTATGATGTTCTAATCTGCCAGTAACTTCAGGAAGAGTAGTATGTGGATTCTTCTCAAGGTAAAAAGCTGCTGCAAAGCATTATCATATCTAGAGTTGAAGTGTTTTTTATGCGAGTAGGTTAAATGTTGGTAAGATCTCTCTCAAGGAAATGCTGAAACAAAGCCCAATACATCTTTACATGGCTTTTGTACATAGAGGTTTCAGGAAAGAACGTCTCATTTAGTTAGCAGTTTCATCTGTCCCAGTCCTGACTGTCTTTCTACAGGGCAGGAGACCTACCTGTACCTAGTTTTGATATTCTTGACATTGTACACAGACATGATTTGGCATTCATAATCCTTGACATACTCTTTTCAATCGTACATTATCTGTCAAGAATGTGTATATCTGTAAAAGTAGAAATGAAAAGCTTTACAGTTGCATATCAGAAGAAAAGGTGAAATCAAACACCTACTGATCTGTATCTCTAGATGAGTGTTCCATTGCTCATATTGGCAAAAGGAACTGCCAGAGTGGCTTGTGTGGAGAAAGCCATCTAACATAGAACACTAAAATGGGACACCTCACAGGTTCAGTTCTGAATGTACAGATAGAGGACAATGATACCAGTATTGCCTGTGGTAGGCATGAAAGAAGGCTTCCAGTTTTGCTGACTTGAGTCTCTGCTGAATATTGTGTGGAGTACTAAAGCAAGGCTGCTAAATACAGGATTAGTTCTTAAACTGAAACTACTTCACTGGTTTGATCAGTATTTCTGTGTGGAGAGCCTCTGTGTGCCACAAAGCTGTTTGCCTGAGTCAACACTTGTTTTCAGAAATGTTTGCCAGAAAAAGGAGTAAAGGTTTTCAGTTAGCATCTACAAGTTTAGAAGCCGCTGAAAGTAGCAGTTCAAGGATGTGTGCCATGCTACGTAAGGAACACTGAATAGCAATGTCTGAGGAAGAAGGAAGTGAAGAGGACACAGGGGAGCACCTCAGGGGTGTTACTGTACTGTTAAATACTACCCTGTATATTCTGTGCTTGTAACACAGGGATGTTTGTCCACCATCTCTAGGGAAAACATTCATAAATTGAATGTTAGACTTCACAACACTGTTAGAATTTACAACATCGTGGTGTATATTGTATCCTACGATAGTATTTGTTTTGTCTGTCTCCTTCATTGAAGGGTTGTCACGCACACACAGCTTAAAGATAAAATAAGGAAAAAGGGTTGCGTCTTTGGGTTGGTACGTTGATGAATTGTCATGAGGCACAGAGAAGTTAAAAGAAAACTTTGCAAGTAGATTTATATAGTAAAATGAAAACAACACACTTCAAATATGTTTTAAATAAATGTATTTAAAATATTTTGAATACATATATTTTCCTTTCAGTGTAAACCTGCTGTAACTCGGATTATTACTTGGGGTAGTCATTTTATGAACTTGACAGTTTCCGTAGATTTTGGGCGATTAAGGCTATAGTAATACGCTGAACTAAACAGTAATTTAAGTGAACACTCTTAGGGATTGTTATTATAAAAGAAAAGTTTTGAAAGATGGCCTGCTTCTTGTGATTTATTCATGGCATTCAAATTAGCTTTACTTTTTTTTTTTTTTTTCCTAATAAATCCCCTGGGTAGGTTTTGACTATAACATATTCTAATTTGTGGTTATTAGGCTATGTGTAAATGTACTGTTTTCAGACTGCAGATATATGGGTTACCAGCAGGGAGTCTCAGTGTGTTTTGTATGACTGTTCAAGCACATAATGTTGAATGTGGAAAAAAACTGCATAAGAAAAAGACAGTTCCTTCTCCCTGATCTTACATGAGATAAACAGCAACTGGTCAGCTTCCACACTGGAATGAACCAGACCCTAGACCTGAGAGTTGCAGAAGTCTGAAAAGCCCTCTTGTATAAGTTAATCTGCTCATGTGACTCTTAGTGAATATGTGTGGCTTAGAGTAGCTCACTTCGTTTTCCTAGAAAATATTTCAGATGATGGCTTGCTAAAATGTATAATAGCATACTGTTTATTTTGCAGGTTGGATACAATAAGCTCTAAAAAAAAAAAATTAAAATGCCCTTGCTTTTGTAAAAAACACTTTCATTATTCTTGAGTTAGAGGTGAATAATAATTTCATTATATTTTTGCAGTTTGTTCAAAGCTTGTAAGCCTATTAGTTGGAAAATAAAAACAAAAAAACCTGACAGTCCTATAAATAATAATGTGATAAACCTTAAGTCCATGTCAGAATAACACTAATTAATCACAGATTTAGCAAAGTAGTTTTTTTTTTTGTTTCAATGTGTTTTTTAAATAGGTTAAGTCTCGTGCATATTCTCAGATCTATGTAATATTGTTTCTGTTAACCTTCCAACATATAAAGTGATAAGAATTAAATTATATCAAAAGAAAAAAGCAGGTATAGAAACTCAATTGTGTTTTTCATGAGACTGCAGTAAATTGCCCTTAAAAGTTTGCCTTGCAGAAATTCAGTTTATTTCAATTTTCACTAACTTGTATGTTAATTTATATCAGCCTTTCCCAGTTTCTAAAGCATACATCCAAAGCTTTTTTAATACTGGTATTAACTTGATTTAAACTTTATTATTGTCCAAACTATCACTTGCTCTTTTCATTTGTGGTTGTATATTACTAGAACTTTAAATACACTACAGCTTGAAAGATTCTGAATACCCCTCAGTCCCTTTTAATTGCATGTACCTCTTGCCTTCCAGGTAAGGCTGAAGAAAGCTTTTGGAGAATTATTATTAATCTGAATGCATTCTGCATTAATGTGTTAAACATTTTGTGCTTAAAGGGTGATCAGCATCATCTTTGTCTTTTCTATAAGGCCTTTACCACTTTATTCAGGCTTATTAGGAACCTATATTTATTAATTCGGTGAGCTGCTGTTTAATGTATGAGCAGTATATCAGGCATGTCTACAGAAGTGGATTAAATTTTATGGAACACTAATATCAACATTAATGCACTGCCTGAAAGTGAAAGAAAATTTTGAAAATGGGAAAGACTTTAAAAATTACTTTCTGGAAATACACCTGAGCAGAATGCCCTAAAAAAAAATACTGTGTGTTTTAAAATGTAACTAACACCTTGCTTATATCATTCCGAAATATCAGTTGGCTTCTATGTTAAAACAACAGAGGAAGAGGAAACGGATAATACTGTTTTTATTATTTGGATGTTTTCTTATCACGAATGTGATAGGTATTTCTGTAAGCAGGAGAGCTCAGTGATACTAAATGTTCCAGCAACAGGTGTTATATGTCCCTATTCTCATGTATTTTTTCCTTTTAGAAGTAGAATTGCAGCCAAACTTGAAATTTAGCAGTCCTCAACTTTGTGATTTGTCGCTGCAACCATTGCTGTGGTTGCTTAACAGCTGTTTTACTACAGAAAATTCCTCTCATAAGTCTTCCTTCTCTCAAGTTAATCTACAAAGTTAACGTTCTTATTCTTCAAAAGGTATCTTTAAGAATATTGACTGCCATCCTCAAGTGACATTTTTAATAAGTTATATCAGTATAAACTGTGCTTTAAAATAAATGCATCTCCAGTTAAATAGTCAGAGATCTTTCAGTGGAGTAGCTTCAAATTTTCAGAAATAAAATTTTGCATTTAATGTGCGATTTAATCCTTAGACTAATCCATGTCAAATATGTTTATGTATTTTTCTAAAAAACACTCTCTGAATGGGATAAAGTGCAATACTATTTTGTAGTAGATGATTTCCATTAACTAATGGGAAGACAGGGCAGATCTCAGCCCTAGATACTTGTAAGTATAAGTGATAGCAATAGTATTTCAGAAAAGAAAAGTGAGTATGTTCTTAATAGTTTTAATCTGAAAGGAAGGATTTTAACAGTATGACAAAGGTATCTTAACTACCTTTTTAATAAAACAGTAAGTTTGGTCAAATTTACAAATATGATTTGTAGTTTCAAGCATACAAAATATAATTTGTGAAGGAAAAGTGGTGTAGATAGTGGATTTGTATAACTTTGTCCAGCGTTGAGAAGCATTGCCATATCAAAGAGTTTCCTTTCCTTTAGGATGTCTGTTATGTCGTAGATACAGCTTTAGATATTGATGCTTTGTAGGTGTTTTTGAAGTTCGATAATTTGTTAGTTGATGATAAATTTCATCCCCAACTAACTTTTGCTTTTTTTTTTTTTATGTTAACCAATTGCATCCTATTAACCAGGTTCTTGTCTCAACCAGCTGCTGTCTCATCTTCCTCCTGATTACTGACTTGTTTCTTTTCCTGTGTAGGTGGTAGCTATCAGTATATGACTTCATGCTCAATGCTTTCTGGCATGTGTTCCTTTAGTTAGGCCCACATATGCATAAAGATTTGAGAGCTTGTCAGAGAAGGTCTGGAATAGTACTACTGAAGATGGCCAGCAGTCAGTTTCTTGCCTACATAGCAATTAGTTGCTTTTTCTCTTACGATGCCATTATAACAGACTTGAACTGGAAAGCTCCCTTCAGCCTACAGGATTCTGTTTCCCATAATGTGATGAGACTTGTGTCCCACAGTCTTTCAGAGACAGGTCATACTATAGCTTACATTCTTGTTCCTTAGATTTTTTATTTTTTTTTTCATTGTAGTACCTTCTAAGGAGAGGGTTAGATATATTATCAACCTGCTTGGCCATGTGCTGTGAAGGAAAACTCTGGCTGTGATACTGGCTATGACACATGGTATTTCTCCTTGATTTATAAAATTAAGTCATCAGGTTACATACTATCTGCTCACTCTAGGTTGATAGGGTCTCAGACTAAGCACTCTTTAAGTGAATACCACCCTTGAGTTTGTTTGAATTCTGTTAAGGCTAGGAGTAGCTTCGTTAACAGCTTGAGAACTTAATCTACAATTTTACTGTTCTTGAATGTTGTAAGTATCAATTATTGTATCAATTATTCTATGTATATGAAAGCAGAGATGAGAGAGTAGAATGTGGATTTATGTAGTTCAGTGTAAGTGGAATTATTGTTATGCAGAATTTATAGATTTTGTGGATCATGGATTTTAAGAAATGTGATAGTTAAGTATGTATGACGCCCTTTTTGTTGTTGTTTAAAAGCACTAAGTAAAGCACAACACTGAAGAACGATTTGGATAAATATTGTTAGTCTGAACACATTCTGCATCAGTGTTAAACATTCTGTGCTTAATAAATACAGTTAATAATGTAATAAAGTCTACAGCTTTGAAAACTGCAGAGAGCAGTAAGATAGCAATGCCAAGGCCAGTACCAAGATGTTTGTATGAACTTTTCCTTAGAATCTAGACTTCAGTGCTGCGTCTCTCTTCACAAATTTGAAGACCAGTTGGCAAAGCATACTTGAAACTAATTACTAGCATTCTGCCTTTATCTAGGGAATCATTTAAAAATATTTGTGTAATTGCAGTCTCTGGCTTGTACTTTTGTGCAATTCCTGGATTTACTTCTTAAAACAAGCTTAAAACAAGCTGCATACTGTAGAGCATAGGACCTGCTTTGATGTCCAAAGTTATTAGTCTCCAAAAAGATCACCCTGATGTGTGTCTAGTTGCAACAGACTGCTTTAAAGGGAAGATAATGCAAATTATATTGTGGAGAAAAAAATACATTTGTCAGTGCTGTAGTATGGCTTGGACTTCCATCCTGGGAACCAAAAAAAATATAAATAAAAAATCTTGCCAAATTTTCAAGCATGTATGTACCTAAGTGTATGTATACACATATTTGCACTTCATACAATGTATTCCATATGAAGATGAAATTCTGAAGTTTTATATTTTTTCCTCAAGATTTTTAAGACTTTTTTTCAGGAAAATATTAGGGTTTTAGCATATTTTTGGAATTTGTTTAGAACACAACTCAGCTATAATGACATACTTGTATTCCTACAGAGATAAGGTTGTCTTTTTCTTTTTTTTCATCAGATGAAAATATAAATTAAAAATGGTTTATCTGTCAAGTACATTATTTAGATATTCCTAGTACTTCAGTGTTTCTTGAACTGTGTGAGGAGCACAGCAAAAGGGACAGCCTTTTCAAAGGAAGTTGTCTTGTACTAAGCAATCGCAATGTATTAGGATTCTTAGCTTAGTATGGGAATACAATAGTTTCAATGCATATATTAGTTTCTCTCATCCTAGAACATGTAGTATTTCTCTTCACCTGTACTATACATGACTTAGGTTATATAGATGAGCTTTCACTGGAAATTGTTTCTTAATTTTCTGTCAAAATAAGACATATTGCAAAAACTGTTGTATTATTACATCTTTCCTTGTCTTGACCCATTTTGACAGAAATGGATTGGATAATACTTTTGAGCAACTTTGTTAGCACATCAGAGGCATAAGTAACTTCTGGCAGGATAGAAATGACAGGAGGCTGGAAGCTTTTAATATTTCCATCAGTTCAGCTTGATATCAGATAGGTAAGGATGCAGGAATTTGCAGTGTCAAAATTGGTAGGAAACTTCCCATGGTTTTGGGATGTATATAGATTTATAAGCAAACACTTCCATTGTAATAACATTGTTCTACAAGCAGCTTTCACTCTGGCAATTTCCTTTCCTGTCTTCTCCCATGAAAAATTTATTGTCTTTTATTACATGTAGATGAAATCCTTTCCTCTCAAGTATTCACTGGGTAATTTTAACCTATAATTCAATTTAAAGGACAATTTTCTCATGAGATACACATCTTGTTTTAATGATAAGAATTCTCTGATAATTCTAGTAATAATTGGAATAGACTTAGTAAACCAAACTCGAATGTTTTGGTTTGATAATGAGAAATTAAAGTAGGGTACGCAGGAATTTATTTTGGCGCATTTGCTTACAAAGATAAAACATGAATTCTGTCTAAGAAAATAAATTTAAATACTTGCCATTAATGTTCAAAGCTGATTCTGTTTTAAAGTTATGCAGTAATGACTAATGATAGTTAATATCCTACAGCTTGAAATTTGGGGAAAATATTTGCTCTGCTTTTTGACAGTTGGAATTACAGATAATTTCATTGTTTGCATAATAAAATTTTAATTTGTTCCTCTTCATGTTATATAAACAGGTTTTTAGCTAAAATCTCACTGATACGTTACTTGTTCAGCATATAAGAGAGCTATATGTAGGGTGTAGCTCTCTATAAGAGAGCTATATGCAGACTGGTTGGTCTGCAGTACTTCCAGTTCAAAAAATTCCGTTTAAGGCTGATAAATCCCATTTCACAAGTGATAGAATATACCACACAAAATTCTGTATGATTTTTCGTGAGAGAAACTTGTAATTTATTTAATCAAACTTCTTAAAATACGTTTTAGCCATTACAAGCATTAAATTACAATCTGTTGATTTTTGTTTTTCTGTTGAAGTGAGTTTTGTTTTAGACTTAAAGGATTGATTTTGTAAATACATGTTCAACATTTGGCTTATATAAGCTGGATTGGTTAGTAGTGAAAGAGTTTAAAACTGATAATGTGAAGTAAACAAAATACCGTGTTTTTAATGCAGTTTCATAAGATTTTAGTATTGCTTCAAAATTTTTATATTTTAAGTTAGAGCATATTTTCCCAGAGAGTTCATGAATCTATTTCTAGTAAAATCTGATCATCAAATATTAGTCACTGTCAATGGAAGTAGATTGGTTGTTAAACTGGGTGAAGAGAACAGCATGCGAGGTCAGACATGGAGATGAGCATTTTCAAAATTGGACCCATTTCCTGAAAGTGATTTAGGGTTAATTGTATGTGAGTCCTTAGTATGAGGCTGTAGAAGAACAGATGCACATCTATAAAAAATGTGTACACAAAGAAATAACTTTTAGTAATGACATTGTTAAAGGGTATGTTGTTAATGTTTTGTTCAGTAATTATCCTTGACACTGCAGCTGAGTTCTGTCTAGTTCCAATAACAAAAGCCTAAAGAGGATGTTGCAAGACAGTAAAGAGGAAAAATTTTAGAGAAGAATCTCAAAACTGCATTTAATAGAGATTCAAAGAGCTGAATATGATTCAGTTATTGAAGAGGGTATTAAGAGACTTTGCAATGAAAGGGAAATACTAAAATGGAGATGAAACATCCATTGAAATTTGTTTAAATTGTTAAAGAAAAGCATAACTAGATCTAGTGATTGGAAGCTGATAAGCAAGGCTTGAATAGGAAAGAATTTTTTTTTATTTTTTTTTTTTCTCAACAGAGATTACGTGACTGTAGAACTGATTATTAAGGAAGGAATGCAGTATTTTTTTTTTTAATCATTTGTGGCCTTTGTATAACAAATGGTGAATTAAATTTCTATTTTAATCAACAAACAAACACCAACTAATACACCTGGGATTGGGATGCACATCTAGATTTCTTGGTGGAAGAAAAAAAAAATCTAATCAATTCATACATGTGACTTACAGGTAAGTGTTTAGGGCTTGAGCTGTGAATGTCTGTTAAAGTTATTTAACTTTTTGAAGCTATGAAGAAGCCCACACACAATCTTTTAGAGGGTGACATCACTGTCCATGTGAAACTGTTGTTGAGAAATGGACCCAATGGTTTTCTCTGTTGTACGTTAATTAAAAAAATATCCTATTTTGGTTGCATGTTACCTCTCCAAAATCAATCTGCCTTCACAGTGTTATCAACCAGTTTCTCATTAACCTTTTTTTTTTTTTTTTCTCTCCTACCATCTCTGAATTATTCCCCAATTGGTTGTTTTACAATCCCTTTATGGCAATAACAATTTTTAAATATAATTTTATCATTCCAATATTCACTAATCAAGCTTTTCTCTTGAGAGGGATTAGTTTGGATTTGGTAACCTTTCACCTCTTACTTGCAATATTTCCAGACCTATAATCTGTGAAATGTGTTTCCTAGGACAGAATATATTTGGTTGATATTCTTCAGTTTATCTCATTTATGTTAGTGGAAACTTCTTAAATGGAAGTTTCCAATTAAGATCTATATTCATTGGTGTCTGCATGATTTAAAACTGGCTGGCAAACATTTCAATCTCCTGTGGTTGAACTTCTGGTGAGATAAGATACAGATCTTCTTTTGTCATCATAAACGTACTAGACCATATACATTTCTTTCTTCAAAATAAATAATTTACTTATACACATTTATACTTTCCTTCTGTTTAGTGATTCACAGTGAATTAAATGGATAGTTAACAGAATAACAGATAACGGAAGAGTTTCAGAGAAGAAAAACAATGTTTCTTCCCTTCCTTTGGTGATACACACTTGAGCTTTAATTACTCTGTCAGCATTTTTATTGTAAACCCCGTGAATAAGTTAACTTTAAACAGAGTTGTTCTAGGCTAAAATTCTTGAACTTTTTTTCAGGAAGTTTTTTTTTAATAATAACTTTCTTTTTGCATCCTTTTTATAATAATTCTGATAATGGATGTTATTCTTAATCTATGAATTGATGTTTCATCCCAACATGTGTATATCCATGCTCTTAAGTGCTTTTTTTGTTTGTTTGTTTGTTAATTTTTAAGGATACTGAGCAAATACAGTGCAGATGTAAAAACATGTTTTTGTAGTTGTCTTTTGAAGGCTACTAAATCAAAATTGCCATTTATATACAGTGCGGAACAAGTTTCCACTTCTGTGCAGATAGACTACCTCAGAGGACCAGAGTGTGTTCATAGTCCATGGCCAGGGATTGTTTGCTGTAGAAACTTTTCCAAGTAGATAAAGGATGTCTAGTGCACTTAGTAACTTCCACATATGTTTACATGAGGACTAGCCACACAGTAGTAGCTATCTCAGTGACTCTAGAATGGCTAATTTTTGAATGTGAAAAGTAATAGCATTGTTGTTTGGTTTTGCAGGTTCACATATTTTGGGGAACAATCTCTTGTCAAGCAGCTGTTTCACTTAAAATCTCACTAGCTTTTTTTTTTTTTTATCCTCTGCTAAAGGTTAGCGCTCTTATTATAGAATTGGTGGAATGAGTTATGTGGACATTAACTTTCTACTAAAGCAGATGAGTAGTGGTTTGGTTTAAAGAGCTACCTCATGAGGTTAAGATGAAATGAATGATATAGCTCTGAAACTGCCTGATGATAATGCCTTAGGCAATGCCAAGTGGATTTTCAAGTGGATGTGTAATAACATCCATTTGTTCAAAATGCAAATAAGCTAAATATTTATCAGGTTGCTTACTTGTATCATTGTTTCTGAGCCTAGCTTAATATTTCAAGCTCTTTGCAGTTCTTCTGAGTGAAAGTTAAAGTACCCACATGCTTACTAATTTCAAGAGCTTAAGGTCGTGGGAAAATGTAAAATACCACAAGGCTTCTAAAAGCAGAATAGATTTAGTAGATTTGCATATTTATTTGGAAATACACATGCTTTTATAAAACAGTATTCCATGCATATTCAGTGTCATATTATAGGAAGAATTTAAGGTAGTGAGCCCCACAAGCTTTATCTCTTGTAATGACTGAATTGGCCATTAGCTTAAAAAAGGCACTCTCAAACTATTCCAGATATTATTTAGAATTGAATAATAAATACATGTGACTAGTGCTACATTCATAAAACTCGGACCAGGAGGACAGTTAGAGGTATATGAAATAATAAAATTATTTGGCTTCAAGGAAACCAAATGTTTCTGTGAGGATGTGTGTAAACAAATACAGAGTGTAAGTAACTAAGAGTTTGGTACCTGGTCCCAAGATACATTAAGTCTTTGAGCAATTTTCTTTTCCCCATGACAGAGAGATTTAGGTGTTTGTCTCAGTTGTTACCTGTGTTAAATACAACTTTCTTCCACACAAACTTGGTTTAACCAGTATATGAGACATCCTGTGTACTAGAGTTACTGCTTAAATACTTAAATTAAAATACTGTGCAGAGTATCTAAAACCTTGTTCTCAAGACTTGCATGATATAAAAATAAAGCAGAATTGACATTTATGAAAATAAAATTACACAGGAGAATTTGTATATCCAACATATCTAGCCTCACATAATTGATTTTTATTTTTATTTCAACCATAGCATTTGAGCTGTTTCCAGTAATGTGGCTTAAGAATTACATGTTTCAATTACGTTCAGTTCTGGTGACTTTTTTGTTACTTCTATCCCTGGAACAGCTTAGTTCTCATCCTTTGGCATTTCAGCATGGTATTTGGCAGGAAGAGGTTGCATTGTGGCTGTGCTGGTGTGTACTTCTGTTGCTCTTGTGTAAGTCTCCTCTGATTAGTCAAAATAACAAGTATTTAGAAAGATCACCTCTAGAGATTTATTCATAATATAGGAATGCCTTCATCAAGAAATTGCCAGTATCTTGCACGTGTCTAGTAGCATGCTCTGCACTGGCATAGTAGTTTGCTTTTTGCCTTGATATGTGTAAAGGTGTGAAGTCCACTCCAGATATATGAGGATGTCTTTTCCTGGATTAACTTATCTATTTATAGATATATTCAGTGCAGAGCTGATTAAGAAAGCACAGCAAATGAGCAGGCCTGGTTAAGAGGAGTTTGAATAATGACTGTGCTGGCTCTTGCTGAAAGCTCTATGTTTACAAAAGGGTTAGTAAAGCTATTTTCGTCTTTATAAACTATGTACGTTTATATTAATATTTTTCTGAAGTTTTTCTTGATTAAAATGTTAGCTGCTGCAATAAAAAATGCAGTCACTTCTAAGAGCTTGCATTTGAGAGCTTTTTCAACTGATACTTTTACTGCATAACTCAGTTTTTAAGGGGTTCAAACAGTTTCAGATTATCTGTCTTAAGAACCAAAGATTTAAAATAGATTTAAAAGTTCTTGTTGCAATGCAGAGAAAATGGGGGACCAAAGCA
>CM021729.1:10571110-10588638 GCA_011074415.1 Stictonetta naevosa
ATTGTAAGCTAGACATCAAGTTGATTACTGACAAAACAAGGAGAGGAAAAGGGGAATCTCAATCATGTAATGGTTGAGGATGGAAACAACCTCTGAATATCATCAAATTCAACCCTTCTGTTCAAAACTAGCTCATTTTATTCAAGGGTCACCAAGGCCCCTAGCCCATGGCCTCCATGTTCAGTCAGGTTTTGAATACCTGCAAGAATGGCAACTCCATGCCCTTGCAAAACAACTTGCTCCATATAGCAGCATAGGTTTCTTTATAAGACTCTAGAAAATACATTGTAATCCAATGTTTTTTAAAACAAAACAACAAATTATCAGAACACTTGAATGTCTTACGTTAAAGGTCCAAATAGAACAATGAAATGATACCTTACAGGTGTCAGATTTGGAATCTTTTAAAAAGTGACACTAATCTTGACTTTATTATGGACAACTGGAGATTCATTCTATTTCAGGTTACTGATGTCTCATTACTGTCATTAAAAAGGCAATTATATATAACTCCATGAGCTATTTCCATCAGATTTTCTTGACAGTTTTATCCTAGAATTATGAATGTCAGCTTTGTAGCCTGTCTTGTAGCTCTGGTGGAAGTTGCTAATGTTGTGCTGCAGTGTTTTGTTCTGGAAAAATGGCAGCCTTGTTAAAGTGGTATTTGCTTTAGTAAAGACCAGTGAATTACGTGCTGTTGGATCATAGGCAATGTTTGTATAGTCTAAACAAATGAGGTTGTCCTGAGAACTTAGTGATTTCTTTCTTTCTAAATTAATGATCTTACTTCCTTTGCCAAATCCTGAAACTCTTCTCTGCATTA
Source organism: Stictonetta naevosa (assembly GCA_011074415.1). Lineage (NCBI taxonomy): Eukaryota > Metazoa > Chordata > Aves > Anseriformes > Anatidae > Stictonetta > Stictonetta naevosa. The sequence goes on from CM021729.1 coordinate 10,571,934, forward strand.
GATGCCAGAAGAGTTTTGAATTTTTATCTGGAAAGAACTCAGCGTTATTAAATGGACAGAAAACATTTGTATCTAAGACAATTTAAAGAGTCCACCTGTATCTTAGTGTTTTAGTTCTCTCTCATTTGGATGTTTTTGTGTATCTAAGAAACATTGAAGATCCAGGCAGATATTCTTTTTTTCATTAAAAAGAAAAAGGATGTATTTTGTTAATAATGTGGGAAAAGCTCAACTTAAAACAAACAAACAAACCCCGATATTACATCAATAATTCTTTGTAAAGTATATGAAGAACAATTTTACCTCAGAACCGAAGACCTACGGTATTAGTGAAAGAACTACAATAACATTGCAATTAATAATTTAAAATGCCTTTTTAAAATAAAGTAAAGCCTGAAGTATACCCAGTCTGCTAATTTAAAGTAGGTTTGTTATTTGTTGCCATGTCAGAACAATTAATACTATCTGCTTAATAAATGATTTATATAAGCATTTAGGCCTGATTCCTGAAGTCTTCATTCTTGTAAAGGATTGAATACTTTTTTCTTCCTGATTTCCAATGACAGCACAGACTAAGCAGTTTTGTTTTAACCTTTAGTTGTTTTTCCAGTAAGAAATAATTTAATGCATTTATATGAAAGCTTGGTAAGAATGGGATTTAGTTTATTTTCTTTTTAACTTCCATGTGCTTGTTTGTGAATACGATGTTTCTTACTTGGAAAGATTTCTTACACTGTAGTTTCATGACTGCTATGTCACATCTTAAATGCTATTTTGTCGTTACAACTTTTATTTGAATAATGTAATATGCTACTTATGCTGGGAAAGGTGTTTGGTGATATCATAAAAATGATCACTTCTATTATATCCGTTAACTTTACCTAAAACAATTTTTTTTAAACCTTTTTCCAGAACTGTGAGAACATGGGATGTTAACAATGAGAAAAAACACAAAAGCGTATTTAAGCCACGATCAGTTCAAGGTAAACGGGTCATTCCTACAACTTGTACGTACAGCAGAGATGGTAAACTTATTGCAGCTGGCTGTCAAGATGGCTCCATCCAGATCTGGGACAGGAATATGAGTGTAAGTAATGTATACATAAAAAAATACTAACTTCTAATTTATCAAGGGCTGAATGTTGCAGCTGATAAAATCAATTTTGATATTTTATCCTTTTTTTCCCACCTGAAAACTAAATAACTCACAGGTAAGATTTAACATTTCCCCTGCCTCGTAATGAATGACCATTCAGTCTGCTGCTCTTCAATACAAAACACTAAGAAAATTCTTGGCAGTCTGTTTAAAAATAACTGTTGGCCACATATGTGTATTTGGAATATTATTCAATTAAGATATAATATCTGCAGAAAAAGCTCTACTTTGTTGGTTCTTACATAATTTAAAATATATAATTCCGTATTTTAGTTGACACGTTGTATACGTTAGACAGTTAGAACTTCATACCAAAATCAGTTATTCACTCAGATACTAGGCAGAGGAGAATAACATCCATGTGTGTGAAGACAAGGATTCTGCTACAATTAAATGCCAAATGCAGAAAATTTGGACATTAAATTGTCCAAAATGAGAAATTTAATACTAAGGATGAGGAATTTAATACTAAGGCAAATTTGAGCAATTTATGGGAATGAGGGAAAAAAGTCAGAATCAGAACTATTTCTATTTCTTTAAACGTGCAAAATTATGAAATATACTCTCTAGGTGATTTCTGCTGTTCATGTTGAACTTAAAATTGAATTTCAAGCAGTTAATGAGTCTGACAAAGAAGGCATACAGTTCTTACTACTGTGTTATCATTTGAAGTTTAGAACTATCGCTACTTGCTTTTGCTTTGTGTAGTAGTCTACAAATAGTCCAGTTACAAGGGTTTAATTTTGGAAAGTGGAGCACAAATTCACCAGTCAAAAATTTTACTGCTTTATAAATAAATCACTAAATATCCATTGCATGCCCATCTTACCCAGGGAATTCATGCCCAATCCCTTCAATGTCAATGGGATAAATACTTATGGCACGTATAGGAGGAGAAACTGAGAATAGGGTCAATTTGTTTGAAAGGCAAAGTAAGAATATAGAGAAATTGGGGGGCAGGGGTGGAGGGAGAAAAAAAGCCTTAGAATCAAACTGACATCATAAATCTTTGAAAAGTGTACAATTCGGAAAGGATGGTTTGAGGGAAATATCACTGAACTAATACAAGTTGTGTTAATCTGTTCAACTAGATCTTTCAAAACATTTGATTTTAAAAATGCAAAGAGGCAATTTAGGGAGGTTGAATCAAAAAGGTTGAATCAAATTTGATCTTTGGAGGCAAGGGGAAATGTATAGATGTAAAGAAAAAAGAAAGTCTGTTGATCATATTCAAAGTACAGCCTGTATTTTTGGATTGTCATCTATTTTTATTTCTGTTTTTATTTCCACTATAAACCCAGTAAAACTTCCTAATGGCATGAAGCTTGAGAATTCATCCTAAGTGTAAACTTGTTCTAACAGAATAATAAATTTTTCAGAGACTGGCTTTCATCACCTGTGTATGTTGTTTATTTTAACATATACAGTATTGAAATATTAAGCTTTCTGGTGTAGTTTTAACAATAGTGCTCTTGGTAGTCTGCTTTTTCATGTGCTTTTCCTTTTGAACTTTAGTGTGTCTATAAGGTGACATACTGCAATGCTGACTGAGTGCAGTGTAAGGTGATTATGAATAATTTAAAGACGTATCCTGTGCATCTTGTGCAATTTCCAACTGGTGACCCCTGTATACCAAAGCAAGATTAAAGTCATTTCCTAGTGGAAATGAAGTTGATAGTGTCCTTGAGTTTGCATTTTTAAAGCCTAAGGAATTTTTGCCTTCACTTTGTTGGCATAATACTGAAATGCACAAGACTTTCATGTAAAGGAGCTGTGTAGGTTGTTTTTTTGCGGCATTCTTAGCTAAAACTGATGGTACACACTGGAAATCTATACAAGTAGTTAAAATCAGGCTTTTCAAAACATACCTTGGTGAAATAAAAACAAATAAAAGAAGAGGCCTCTATCTTATATTGCCAATGGGAAGGGATAAAAACGGAGGAACAAGAAGAAGAATAATAATAAAAAAGGAACGTGCTCAAAATAGGACTTTGAAAAAAGAGGATGGGGATGAGATTGACTCTTGCAGAGGAATGGTGAAAGCACTTACTGGCCTGATAGGATACAGAGATTCTTGCAAAGGCAAGGAAGAAAATGTAAGTTATGACAAAGTGGTGCACTTTTTGGGGTACAAGCAGCTTTAGGTAACACAGAGAGACAGGCGAAGTTGTGAAGTAGGATAGGAATAAGCTGCTTGAAGAAATGCGTAGCAGATATATTAACTTCTGACTTAATAAAATTTTAATCCCATCCATCAAATATCCTTTGACTTTGTCGAAACAGGTGTAGAACTCTGTACACAGCTTTTACTGTACTACAATACCAGCTCTCTTTAAAGTCCAAATTAAGACAGCATTTGTGTTTAACTTGAGAAGACTCAATTGAGTCTGTAACAAAAACCACCAGTGTTTCAAAGCAGAAAATAGTTGCTGTAATTTCTTATCCTTGATCAATTAGGAATGATTCTGGCATCATTATTTTAACTATGGATTTGGCACATACATAGTTCACCATACTATCATGCCAGAGCTGATACAATAAAGGCCTGTTTTGACTCTCTGAATTCCTGTTCACATTTAAGCACAAATACAAAGAACATTTCACTACTGCTATTGAAAACCCATATCACTGTTCCCATGTGAGACAGTAACAGCACAAACTAAATCTAGGAAAGCATCCTTACCAGATGTTGTGGCCCACACCATGTACTATCCATACTGCCTGTTACTCCAGAGTCTGTGAAGGTTTCTAGACAGCCTTATTTATGACAGACACCATTACATTAGTTGACCTACTCCAGTTAAATTCTTTAAGATGCAGAAAAGGGTTAAAAAAAAAAAAAAAAAAGAAGACCCTCAAGCAGAGCCAACTTAGGTAGAGGGAAGTTTCTCTTTGTCACAAAAACATAAGGCCACTGCTTTCCCACAGGAGAAGAGTCATAAAAACAACTGTACCAACAGCAAAAGTGACTATCACTGCTAGGTAGGAGGGTCTAATAATGCTCTTTCATAGAACAAAAGGGGTACTCAATTCCCTGGCCTCAATCACAGCAGGCGTGTTGCTGCAGCGCTGGTAGGAAGCACTCTTCCTCCAGTGGCTCACAAAGCCTGTGCCTGTGTACAAAATGGCAGGAGCTGCCTGACAAAGCTCCCAGAAAGCTTCCTTTCCACTGAAGCCCAAGTCTGACTGCTGGTTACAGGTTTACTGTCCTCTGCTCCAGACTTGACTTGATGCCTTTACAACTGACTTACAGGAATCCTGATGATGTGTGGTAGCATCTTGGGAATAGTTAAACAATTGAAATATTGGCAGTGGAAACAGGGTGTTTACATTGTGCACTGACTTACCATGTTGAGCAGGATTTGGATTGTAATCACTATTTGTAAATCCTGAAGCACTGCAGTTAAAGTGGATTTTTACAGTGGGTTTCCCATCACCAACCTGGCATCGTTTATGTTTACTTCTCAGTAGTGTAGAATTCAGTCCAGAACGGTGCGGTTAAATTATCTTTTTGAATATATAAATATATTTTAATTTAAAAAATAATATATATATATATTTTCTCTTGTCCTTGTCCAAACTAAAATAGCTGTTTGTTTTAAGTTAGGGTCATGAGTTAGTTTTTTTCCAAGGCACTTAGAGCCATCTAGGTATCTGCCATTTTTTAATTGTGTTGTGGTACGTAGGGCCATGACTTCAGTATGTGATCAGTTTTCCTTCTATAGTTCCGACTAGTAGCACACACCATAAGTGTTTCATTCACTTTTCTGCTTCCACTGTTTTTCTGGTGCAATTCCAAATCTCCCAGCTGTATGCAGTGAGAGTAAAAACACTTTTGGAGGAACGCTTTATTTTTTTTTTTTGGTCTCCATTACACTGACATTGGTAACTTGCTAATGCTGAACTTAGCCAAATGCATTCCAGCTCTGCCTTGCCTTTCTCCAAACTTCCTCAGCACGGTCATGATCCATTATAATCACCTGCCTCAGAGGGTTTTTTCGTTTTGTCATAAATCTGTATTATTTTCTCATGTGTGTTATTTAGTCAGTGCATGGTTTTTCTTTAAGGTTCATGTATATGTGCATTTACAGTGCACATTAGCAGAACTATCTGTCAGCTTATTTGAAATATTATGAACACTGTCAACTTGGCTTAAAATAACAGCTTCAAAGGACATAAAAAATAACTTCCTTAAAACTTCCAATGAGTAGTGGAAACAATAGTGTGAAATAGTCAATCATAACATAACACATTAGAACACTCAATTTAAATATTCTGAGACACTGAGAAGTGTTTGGCAAATGTGGAAAACTGGAGAGCATTAGTGGTACAAGTAAGACAGAACCTTGAAAAATACTGATTTGTAGGACAGTGCAATAAAACCACTAGATTTACCTGCAGTTCAAATAGGTTCAGATTCCTCATCTTTGCCTAAGCTTGCCCATTCAGAGATTTCTGAAAGACCAATAGTGATATATATATTGCCGAACAAGGTGATCCATGGAACCAATCTTTAGTATTAAGAATGAAGTGTGTCTTGTAATCAGTAAACCTCTATGCCCCAGTTTTCCAGTGTAGAAATAAGAGTATCTCATTCATAGGTGTCTTTAAAGACTGAAGTAATTTTTGTAAAGACCGTCAGTATACCTGACATATAGCTTAAAAGTGTAATGTGATTTAAAGTTGACTAAAATCTCTTTAAAATCATGAACAAAAAAGCTCTCCTCATTTTCGACTCCAAACAGGAAAGGATCAAGATGTTTTTCAGTGACAAATGGGAGTTACTAGGGTGAGGAAGGTGAACCTTCTTTGTTAGTCTTTCAAATCATCTGATGAAGCTACCTTTTATGTGAATTTTCCCTCCAGCTTTTTCTGGTTGCATTCAGCTCTGGATTGCATAAAGAGTTTCTCTGCACATGACATTCTGAATCCTGGTTCTTAGTTTCACACATCGTGTATTTTATGGTAATATTGTTGTAGCCATGATACAAAAATACTGATAAGGAAGTTAGGGAGGCAGAGTTTGTCAGGAGTAGTGATGTCTTTTATATGCCTTCAAGAACCAAAAGAACAACTTATGCACACAAAGTCTTGTCCGTTTTTGTTGTCACTGTTTATTTGTTTTTAGCTATATAAAATTGGGTAGTAATTTTTATTATATTTTAGGTGTCTAGAGACTGTACTGTAAGTATTAAGGAATTAACTTTGACAGATATATCAGTAATAGGTTTATCTTCTTACGTAGTGCAAATCTGAACAGTTGCAATGTTTTACGATTTTCAACATAATACTAAATATAAATTGATTCAGTACTTAGGGACAGAATGTTATAGCTAGTGTTAAACTTTATTTTCATTCTTTCTTGTTGCATAAAAGACTTTGTTGTATGTTTTACTCCATTATATTTCTTAAGCTATTTCCAGCTCAAAGCAAGCATCTCCTATGGTACTGCAGAACTATTGCTTTGCCAGTGTTTTCTTTTTCCAGGTCTTAAAACCTTATTTTTATTTTGAATTTCTAGAATAATTCATGTGTTTTGATCACTTTTAAACTACTTAGCTAAAGCTCTAAGTGATTTTACAGAACTTAAAATGCACAATAATAATGAAATTCAACACTATGCTAGTAGGCTGCCCACATGAATATCCCCAAAAGTGGTGTGATCAAGCAGTAATCCTAATTACCAGTTTTCCACACACCCTTAAACTACCTAATCCTCAGAAAATAAGGGGAAGAAAAGTGGGATGTTGCAGTATGCTCTGAAGTTAAGCAGATCTAAGCTCTGTACCTTTTTTAATTACTGGTAGTCATGTTAAAAGTATTTTCCAAATAATTGCATGATTTATAGATGGTAGATAAATACATTTCTATATTTAGTGATCTTCTGCTTTGAAAGGGTTTTAGTAAGCTTTAGTTTTGTAGTGGGCAGTATAACTGCAGAGACATTTTAAGGCAGAGTTTTCAGAGGTGAAAAAATTTTGAGACAATAGAGACATTTTGAAGACACACTGTACACCTGAAAACACAGATTCAGGTAATACAGAAAAATCATGTAAAATACTTCTTTTTGGCCTGAATGGGGTGATCCTTTTGTTTTAGAATGGGAATCCAAGCCCAAATCTTATTTGGATTTATTTTTTTTGGTAAACTTTATTTTGTTGTTCTTGATTGATTTTACAGCTGATGCTGCCAGACAGTGTAGTGAAAGCTAGTAGTAAGATCTGAGACTTGCTGTAAATATTTTCTCCATTAATTGGAAAGTTCTTTGAGGGGATTTATGCCCATGCTTTGGGAGAAGGACAGTGCTGGATCTTTGCACAGTTGCAGCTTGCTTTTCTTATATGTTCTGAGACATAGCTCCCAGAACTGAATTCCTGAAATGCATGTCTTGTGTCAGTCTACTAAAAAGCTTTATTGCTGTGCTTATGCTTACTCAGTTACTGGTTCCTTTAGCCAGAGATTGTAATGTGTCTTTGTCATCTGATGGTTTACAGCATTCCAGGATTATGCTCTTTTCACACCAGCTAAAATTTATTCATCACTTTGGCCGCAGATATTTTGTTTTGGCTTTGCTTACCTATAATTTTGGGCACCTCTGCAGCATTAAAAGTATTCCAATGAAATGTCAATATTTAATAGAAACAATTTACAATGACTATTCTTAAATTTGCTGAAATGAGTACTGCAGCTAAACATCAGGCAAATCTTTCAATTTCCTCCAAGCGTGTAACATGTTTCATGCTTTGAAGAGGGCAGTCTGGCTACAGCTGGAAATTTCTTGTGTAAATATGAGATGAAAGATATCCAAATATACTATATTTCCCTTTCAAACTTACCTTAAGTTTTCCATATCCATAATGTCCCACCCTATCATTCCATATGTATTTGTGCCAGACCTCTGCTCCAGAAACTGGAAATCACACACAGGCTTGCCAGCAGCAAATATTAACAGATTCATATATTATTCCTTTTTGTATACGCCTAGTTTAGTCAGTACATCACTATCTGTACCCTGAAACTATCTGCAGTAAAGAATCTGACAGTCATATGCTAAGATAAAATGGGCCCTGCTATATTTCTAAGTGCATTTCTCTCTTATGTAATAAACAGTTTATAGTTAAGAACTATCTAAATGTTTGTACTAGTTAATCTAGTGATGAAAGGAATTCTAAATCTTAGTCTGTCACACCCTGATGAAAATAGCATAAAGGATTTTAGTTCAGATTCAATTCTGTGATTCAATTCTGTGATTAAAGAAAAAAAGGCTTACTCTACAAGGATTATATATCTATCTGTGGAGGAATAACAGTACAAATAAAAATAGTGATTGGTTTTAATTAAAAACATAATTTCCTTTATTAATATTGTAGTGCTATTAATCTGACTTTAATTATTTCTAAATGGAAATAAAAGAGCCTTCATGAGCTAGCTTCTGTTATTTTACAGAAAATTTTCCTATGTATATTTATTTTATAACTTTGTGAATAATGGTAAAAAGATAATGATCCTTATATGTAGTGACAAAATGTTAAAGGACAGATGCTGTGGTTCATTTTAACAAGTGAGCTCTGGAGTCGTCTGGCTTATCAGAGAAGTGGCTTTTAGATACTAGATATGAGTACTGCTCAATCAAGTTGAAAACATCTATCTGTCTATCTAGAACCTGATAGGGTTTGTAACTCTAGAAAACTTTTTTGTGCTTGGCATGTTTATTAGGAAGCTTTTGGTGTCCAAATGTTTCTCATTGTGTTTTATAGTATGTCACTTGAGGGTAGTGAGGAGATGGACAGCAGGTTTATAATGTGAATTTCATAGAAGCAGTGAAAAGTACATTTCTGTGCAACATGTAGTCATTAAGTTTGTTTTATTAGAGAAGTTTAAAGGTCCTGTATTTTAGAATGCTTACGAAAGCAAAGCAATTACAACTTGATCAAATAGATTTATTTAAGAACAAAAAAGTAGGAAATTCTACTCTGTGGAACAGATCATAATCTATGGATTGAAGATTAGGTACTTTCTGTCTGTATATGCTTGCTTTTTCTCTTGGGTTAATTTATAGGCCCCTCACCTCCTTTCACCTTCATACTTAGATGTATTTCTGGCAGACTTTGCACTTCTCATCAATTCATAACTTTTAAAAAGCTTTCTATTTGGGGGTGTTCATAAAGAATACTATGAAGTGAATTTTAGAAAATACTGAGAGCTGTTCTGTTCAGTTTTCTTGATTCTTCTCATTAATGTATTAGAGCAAGCTTTACTTTTACTTAATTTTTGCCACTATTGTTTAAAATATTTGCCTCATATTAAATATTTTAAATATGACAAATTTTATAAATTTTTCAGAGATCTAATGTAGAACATGAATAACAAATTCTTCCCATTTAATAGTTGCGGGATTTTTGTGTATTCCTATGTCACTGACTACTATCAGAAATGGGATACCGTCCTAGAAAACCCATAGTTTAATTTTGTGGGATGCTTGTGTATAACTGTTTCATAACTTTGATTTAGAAAAATTAAACTTAGAAAGGTTTTTTTTTTTAGTTTAGTAGACGAAGAGCACGAATTATTCTGAAACGTGCTCTAGTATATGTTATTAAGAAATTGTATTATAAATACAAACATATTTGCCATGAATCTGTTAGAAATTGAGAACTGTAAAAAAAAAAAAGATAAAGTACACTAAAGCATAGCTTTTGTATGTAACACTGTAGAAATAATGACTTGAATCAGAGAAAGTCTGAAGAAGAACTAACAAACATAGAGAAAGATTGTTTCATGCCTGTGTCTGTTAAAAGGTGTGCTTTTGTAAGGATATACTTTTAAATGTGCTTGAACAGTTGGCCGTAATACCCTTATAATACCCAAAGTGCCCTTAGTTCCTGAAAAAACATTTAATAAGTCTAGTTAACTTCAATTAAAAATTTTGCGTGGCATCTATAGAAAATCCATAAGATACCTGTGCTCATGTGATTATAGATGAAAAGATGAACAGCATACCCACACCATCTCTTAGCAGCAATTACAGGACTGTACCAATGAAATGAAAAGTATTTGTAATATATTTTTTCCAAGACAGACTTAAGTGAGCAAGTTTCTCTGAGCTCTAGGTATAAATCTCATAATTAAAAACTGACTGACTATACAAGAGGCTTTCTTTGCAAACATGCAGAACTTGTTAAAGTGCAGATATTTTAAAATAAAGATTTTTTTAAAATGATATCCCTATTTCATAAAGTTTGTTTTCAACAGATGTTAGCGCTAAACAGTTAGTTGAGAGGGTGGTGAAATAGGTGGAGCATTATCCAGCTGTGTTTTATTTAATGTATTACTGTAGTGATACTACACAGACTGAAATCAGATACATCCATTGAACAGCTGCCTTCCTTGAACGAAGGAAGAATTTCTCATGAGATGGAGAACTAGAGTTGGAGTCGTACATGACTACACATACATACATAGACACATATATATGTATATTTCACAGTTTGTGCATGCATACATACACAGCATATCTCTGTGTGTCTAAGTGTGCACACAAGTTTATAATGAAATTCTAGTTTAATAAAGTTTCTAAATGTATATAAGTGTTTAGATTATTTAAACAGAGTACTCTTAAATCATTCAACATGTAATTTTAATTCATATTAAGCAATGTGTAAGGTTTTGAAAAAAATGCCTTTATGGTTCACTTTGGTGAACCATATTTCACTTTTTTCCATGTATTTGTATCACTTCCAGATTTGGCTATGCACTGAACAGTTACCTGTATTAAGTGCTAAAACTTAATTTATGTTTTGGTGTAATACATTGTTCCTAAGGTTGTGATAGGATAGCCAAATTAGAAAAAGTACTGTGCTAGTTCAAATATACAGTGAAATATTCTGAAAAAGTCTAGTTCATTGTATAATCACAGACTACGTTTCTTACGGACACCAAGAGCTCCATGCATGCCGGCCAAATGTGGCTGCTGTGATCAGCACACCACCTTGGTAAGAGCCCAGAAACAGCACTGTATCCTTGCTTTGTGGCTTGTTTCATTCTCCTCACCAGAATGCTCACCTGTGGTCTTGTTTGGAGAGCTGATTGAGGCCAAGAGATCACCAGAGTGTGCTGCTGTGATCTTTACCGGGGCTCAGCTTCACCAGGACTTGCAAAAGCATAGTTAGTACACGTGTATTCCTGACTTCTTACTGGGAGGACTGGTTTATATTCAAGACCACCTTCAAGAGCCTGAGTGATTTTTGAGAAGCTCAGAGTAAGTCAGGACACCTGTTTTAATCAGGAGAAAGCATCACTCTGCCAGCTATTGGCTTGTCAATTGGCAAAACTTGCAAAAATGTGCTGTTGATTTTCTATGTATGGAAGCCTGGTGCTGAATAGGATGCAGGAGTTGACAGGGATGCACAAATGTTTTCTGTACTCCAAACAGTTCACGGTTGTTACTTGGCTATTGCATTGAGGTAGGAGTGAGGCAGGGCTCGGTTAGCGTGTGCTGCTGTCTGTATGTATAAAACAAATGTCGGACTTGAGTGTTCCGAAACAAATACAGCTAAGTCAGAAAATAAACTCTTTGGTGTCGGGTTGGTAAGAAGAAACAAAGGCAAGGCAGTGAGCAAACTGAATTGCCGCTTGTATCCTTTTTTGCTGTTTTTAAATGATAGTTTAAAGCATGTCCATATATATTACGGAAAACGGAGATGTGGTGGTTTTGTTGGTTTTGGCTTTGTTTTTCTTTATGTGAGAAAAACACAGATGTGCTTGAGGATTAAGTGAATGGTCTGTAATTACTTTTGTTGGCAGAATATATATTTAGCTCATTGGTAAAATACAGCTGTTTAATAAGACAAAATGAACTGACAGCGCACCCTGAAAGTAAATAACTATTTTGAAGGCAGTGGAGTAGAAAGAAGGCAAAGAAGTCAAAGTAATAATGTTATTGATTGGACTTACTATTGTGTATTTTACAATATAGAATAGAAAGGAGATGACACGTTGTGATGTGCGTAATGACATCTTTCTTATGATGAGTGATTAAAAAAAGGTTAAATCTTCCAGGGAAATGGAGGAAAGATACGGTAGCCAGGAACATATGGTAGCCAGGAAAGACATGGTAGTCAGGAGCAGCTTTTAATATATTGAGCCAGTTAAACATTCACAAAGTGATGTCAGGGTGAACTCAGATGAGCTAAGCAGATAGAGAATAAACTTTTCCTAGAAGGGAGTTTAATGGCATGAAATTATTTGCAGTTGTGGTTGTAATGTTTGTAAAAATGCACTGTAGAGAGGGAAGTTTAGAGACCAAGTGTCTCCCTCTAAATGATAGTGAGTAGCCAGTGAAAGTGGGAGAAGGAACGAGAATCATAGAGCAGAGGGAACACTGAAGAATGGAGCCAACATGTAGAAGGCATACAGCAGATGAAAAAAAAGAAGATGAATAAAGGTAACAGAGAATAGGCAATTCTTCAAAGGCTGATGAGAATAATGATGGGGTATCATTGATGGCTTTCACAGGGATAAATCTGTTGATACCCGGGAAGGAATTCAAGCAGAATTGACAAGGAAGGAATGTGGATGCAGGAGAAAGCAGTGGTGGGTGAAAAGGCTGATGAAGAGCAATGAAGAAAGAAACAAAGCTATTTGGTGGAAAGGGGATCATGCAATTGAGATTTTTGAGATACGATTTTTACAAACACCAATTCACGTATCTCCCTCTGGTCCAAAGATGGCCACTGCTGATGTAGAGGAAATATAAAACTGTCAAACATGAGTGTGAAGTATATTGTGCTGAAATGGAACTGGAAGGCTACAATAAAGAAAAAACAAACACTGAAGAATTTGTTTCTTTTGTTGACTGGAGAAAAATTTTAGGGATGCTAGGTGAAAAGAGAATTGTAGTCAAGAGAGTTACTACAGAGTGTCAGAAAAGACAGTACTTCAAACAGTACTGGTTGCATTTTCTATTAAAAAATAATTTAAAAAGCCATTTGTGTTTCAAATTTATTTAGGGATTTTACTGAAGAACTGCAAGACATGCTTTTCTGAAAGTTGTTACAAGTCTTTTTGCTCTGCCTAATGCTTAATTGATTGCAAGCTAGCTTGGAAACTTGATATGACAAGGCATTGTGTAGTGTAAAGGTATGTGAACATTTAGTTTGTCTCCTCCTTCAGAAGGGTTGAGATCTTGGTTTTAAATTTAAACGTATATAACAAGATGCCTTTAATCGTGAAAGGTTTTAACTTTTTTTGAGTTTGATGCTTCCCCAGAACTTGATGTGCCAGAGTTAAGACACTGTTGTTTCTGAGCTACATGCCAAATGAATTCAAGTACTGTATTCAGTTGTAATTTGTTATATTTGAACAAAAACACTTTTTGTCAAAAAGCTTTCAACTGTGGTGTATTGTATCTACAGAAAGTGATTAACACTGTAGTATCTTATTTGTAAAACCCGTACATTTGTTATCTGTAACTCTGGTTTTACAGATGCTGAAGCTAAGTGGAATTTACAGTATTTCTTTTTGTGAAAACTGTGTTCAGTTAGTGTAAGCTACTTGTAGGAAACAATTTATGAAAGTTTTTTTTTCCAGTTTGCCAGGATTTTGCTTATAAATGTGTAGGTTTTCGTATTTGTTTCGTATTTGTTTATTTAGCTAGTTAATTATATAAATTTAAGGAAAAAAATAAAATAGTAATCATGAAATTGATTTAAGAATAATATTTGTAAAGAAAATAAAGGTTACTTGAGTTATTGATTTATTTTTTATTTTTTAACCATGTAACTCAGCTGAATTCTTACTTTTGCATTTTACTTCCACATAACTCTGGGACTTAATCCTGTAGTTACAGAATTCATCAGGTAATATGCTGAGTTAAAGGTAACTGAAATTAAAGCGTTTAGCAGCTCTGCATCTTCTGGGTAGGAAGTTATGTATCTTAAATTATTAAAAAACCTCGGATCCCCCACCCACCTCCGAGTGCCCCATTGACCTGTAACAGAAGAATAGGAAAGACATTTCTTTAATTTCTCAAAACTAGCAATATACTCTGATGAATGATGATGTAATTTTTTGTTTTGTATAAGCTTCCTTTTTTTTTTATTTTTTATAATATGCATGGCCCTTGAAAATCCTTAAGTATATTGAGCTAATATTATGGAGCCTAAAATATAATACAGTAGGATATAATAGCTGATATACATTATATACCTTTTATTTTATATGTATTATATATTTGTTATATAACATGATAGGGTCTGAAAAGGGATAGGCTGGGAAGCATGGCCAGTGATGAGAGGCTGTGGTTGTGGCACTGTCTGGTCTTGGGGGGGAGGCTGAAGGGTGAGCTCGGTGCTTCCTGCAGCTTCTTGAGAAGGGAAGGTGGAGAGAGGGAGGTGCAGGTCTCTGCTCCCTGGGAACCAATGGTAGAACACAAGGAAACAGCACGGAGCTGTGCCAGAGTATGTTCAGAAAGGTCATCAGGAAAAATTGCCTTGCCATGAGGGTGGTCGGACACTGGAACAGGCTTCCTGGAGACGTGGCTGCTGCCCCTAGTCTGGCACTGTTCAAGAGACATTTGTACAAGATTCTCAATAACGTGCTTTAACTCTTGGTTAGCCCTGAAGAGGTAGGGCATTTGGGCTGGATGATCTTTGAAAGTCCTTTCCAACTCTTCTGTTCTATTCTGTTCTATTCTAATAGTTGCAGCCATTATTTATAAACTGCTGAGGCTTTGAGTTACAAGCGCTCATCACTGAAATATTTCATGTGGCAAAAGATCATTTACCCTCTTAATTGAGGCACTCCTCTTCCTTTGTGTTTCCAATAAAATAATTTTTAAAAAAATAACATTTTGTAAAATCTGTATTATTTTAATTAATAAAAAGAGGAAAATACAGTAGAACAATTTGCAGCACATTTTTATGGGAAAAATCAAATAATGTAGAAATAATTCACTGTATGTTACAAGAAATTTAGTAAAAGTAATTATTCATTTCTTATAAATAAGAGAAATGCAATCTTCTTGCTGGAATAAATATTTTAACTTTGCTGCTGTTTTCAACAAGTGACTAACTTAAGTCAAGCAATTGCATTTGGATTAGATGATCTCTGAAGGTCCCTTCCAACTGAACTATTCTATTTATTCTAACACTAAATTTGTTATAAAACTATTTTTGAGAGTTCACTGCAAAACACACCATTTTGACTGAAGTGTTACCAAACGAGAAGTGATAGTGTAATGTAAATGTCTGTATTTTCAGTCAGATTTAATTCCATTTGCACAGTATACCCATAAAATGATTATAATTGGTCTTAAGCTTTGGAATTACTGCTGACTGGCTATTAAAAATTATACTGAATTGTGATGGGAATAACTTTGTGGCAGTTGACTTCTAGACTCACCTTGATTTTTTTTCTTATGGTGCTACTTTATTGCAAGTAGGCAAAAGACTACTTTTAATTGATACAAAGCTAGCATAATTGTATAGTTGAGTTTGCAGCAGAGAGGACTATCAGTGGCATCCTATTAACTCTTAAAATTGTAAATTTTTACTGAAATTTTTGCAGAAGAAAATTGCTCAGATTTTTGTCTTTTCTGAGAAGGCAGAGGAACCTTCAGTGAATCTTCAGTGAAGTCTCAGTGAATAATTTATTTTTGAAAGAATATGCAGAAGGGCATATTTTGTTTTACAGAAGCCATATTTGTGGTAGTAAAGAGGAGGAAAACCATAAATTCCCTGGGATATAACAGGATGGGCTAGATAAGTTAAGAAAAGATACAAAAGAACATTTATTTTGCGTCCTTGTATGTTTTTCACATGCAGTGTAAAAATCCCCAACGGATGCCAACTGAACAATTTCCAAAAGCTATTTTTATTAGCAATATGCATCATTTTTTTTGTGGCCAAGATAGATTATTTTCTCAAATGTGAGGCTTGACAGTACAGCCAAACATTCAGTTGGGGTTTCATTTTTAAACCATTAGGCAAGTATTTAGCAGTGCTGTTAAGAAGCCATTTTTCTAAAATGGTTTCCTGAAATCTTTATTTATGAATTAATTTAAACAAGAAGAAATTATTTCTGTGGTCAACAGTATTCTTAGAAATGAAAAGCTCTAAGTGATGATGGAAGCGTGGGCAGATAGGAAGGGCTTCCTCATCAATTTCAGCTGGTTCATAAACTTCTCTAAGGCAAGTCAGCCTACTTGCTTCATTGTTGTATCTAAAGCACATACAGTCAAATGCATCAGGTTCATTGCCTCATTGCCTTCTCTATAAATGTAGATTATTAAAATTTATTCCTAGAAATCAATGTATATCAATTGCCATTATTAAAAATGCCAAATACTTGCTCACTCTGACTATATCTGATAATTATAGGTCTGCCAGTCACTTCAGTACCTGGTAAAATTATGGAGAAAAATATTCTGGGAGTTACTGAAAAACACATGAAAGACAATGCAGTCATTGGTCAAAACCAACATGGGCTCATGAGTGGAAGGTCCTGCTTAATAAACTTAATTTCCCTTTATGACTAAGACACCCACCTGGT
>CM021729.1:10588738-10633863 GCA_011074415.1 Stictonetta naevosa
GACTAAGACACCCACCTGGTTGACCAAGGGAATCCAGTCAATGTAATCTTTTTGGATTTCAGTAAAGCTTTTAGCACTGTTTCTCAGGGTATTCTTCTGGACAAATGGTCTAGCATACAGCTAGATAAAAATCTAATATGATGGTTGAACAATTGGCTGATGGGTTGGGCTCAAATGCTTATAGCTAATGGGGTTGCAGCAGGCTGGCATCCAGTTACTAGTGGGGTTCTGCAGGGCTCCATTTTGGGGGCAATTCTTTTCAATGTTTTTATAAATGACTTGGATGGAGGTGTTTTGAGTAAGTTTGCAGGTGATGCTAAATTGGGAAGAGCTGTTGATTCCCTCCCAAGTGGGAGGGAATGCTTGCAGAGAGATCTAAAAAATTAGAGATCTGGGCAATCAGCAAAAATGTGAAGTTTAACAAGAGGCAGTGCTGTATTCTGCACTCGGGACAGAGCAGCCCTGGCTATAAGTACAGACTGGAGGATGAGAGTGGAGGTCAGCTCCGCAGAAAGGGATCTGGGGGTTCTGGTCAACATCAAGTCGAACACGAGCCAGCAGTGTGCTCTGGCAGCCAGGAGGGCCAACTGTATCCTGGGGTGCATCAGGCACAGCACTGCTAGATGGTTGAGGGAAGGGATTGTCCTGCTGTGTGCTGGTGTGGCCTCACCTCCAGTACTGTGTGCAGCCTTGGGCACCACTGTATAAGAAAGACATAAAACTGCTAGAGAGTGCTCAAAGGGGGACTACAAAGATGGTGAAGGGTCTAGAGGGCACGATGTGTGAGGAGCAGCTGAAGTAGCTTGATTCTTTTCAGCCTAGATGAGAGGGGAACTTGTGGCTGCCTGCAGCTTCCTCACGAGGGGAGCAGAGGGACAGGCACCGATCTTTTCTCATGACTGTAGTGCTGTACGGCTTCTCTCCTAAGAATGCCATTTTCCATAACATACCAGTATTTTCCGACTAAGCATTATACACTTATGTTTTTTATTTGATTCATAGTTCCATGATAAAATGCATTATTCATTACAAGGGACTGAAGATTGTATAGACTGTAAAAAAGTAGTAAGAGAACCCTTATCTGTTCTAACTTTTTTTCCTGATTCTGTGCTTTTTTCCTCACCATACAATTGTTTAAGAAAAGCTGCATTATACTTTTTTTTTTTTTAAAAAAAAAAGTCATCTTGTTTGTTCAGTAATTGCAACTAACTATAAATCCTCTATTTGTTAAAGTTTATTGGGGGATATTGAATGTATGAGATTAAAAAAAAAGAAATCCCAAAGAACTGCCTCTTGCCTGAAAAATCATCCCCACACCCTGGGAAAGGCTTTTGTTGCAACAGATGAGAATGTAATGGATGCAGAACAGTTAAATACAATAGCCAGTTAGACAACCTGCTTACTGCAAATAAAGTTAGGTTACTGTATTCATAATTAGTTAATTAGGATTGAGAGAAGGGAAAGAAGTATTTCAGGTTTGCTAGTGATACATGAAAACGTCACCGAGTTAGAAAATCACACAGAAGACCAAATCACATAAGAGTATAATCACATAAAACCTAAAACCTCGTATTTCACCAGTTAATCTTGTTTCACATCAGTGTGCTCATTACTGAAACAGCATCAATTTCTGTGCCATGGGAAGTGGTATTGAAGAGCTGTCAGATAAATTTGAAAGCCCTGGGATCATGTTTACAGAGACTTAAGAAAAACATCTGATCATAGTCTGTAACTACCTACTCAGGGAAAAAAGGAGCAGTTTCTGAATTCAGCTGACATATGTAGACCTGATAATTTGTAAGTGATACACTAAATCCAGAAGGTACAGTTAAATTTCTTTCCTGGTTTATAATTGAGAACAAAGTGAACATGCGTTTATGCGTTTTTCAGTAGAGAGGGACAAATAGGGGAAGGGGAAATAGCAATTTGGAAAGTGTGCTGGGAATGTGTCTGTCTTGTCAGTTGTGATCACAGCTCTGAGATTGCATCTCTGCTACAATCACCTTCAATCACCACAAGCCCTGACAGCTTTGGTCGGTTGTGATTAAAAATAAGGTTTCTGGTTTGTTTTTAATGGTGGTGGCAGTGGTGTGTTTTTTTTTTTTTTTTCCCAAGCTTTATAGCTTGTGCCTTTTGTCACCTTGAAACTGGACTGTGATGATATGTTATCTTGGAATGCTTTTATGCTTATTAAATTCCCACTTTTGCAGTGGATATTAGCAGTATCAGTTTATTTATTTTGTTCTAAGTGTCTTGGTCTGGTGAAATCAGTTGTTTAAGTCTCAGACAGCCATACATGGTTTGTTTGGGATTTGTCTTTCTGGTAGCTCTGCCTACCTCATCCTGCTCCTCTGCCTTACATTAGAAATCAGGGTGAATCCTGATTTGCAGCTCTCTCAAGAAGCATTTCCAATGCTCCTTGTTGTGAAAAAGGGGGGAAGAGCTGGTAAGCAAGCATGAGAGGCCTGCCTGAATCAGAGCTTCCCGAATCAGAAACCTTCCATGTGCTGAAACAAACCTGAGTAGATTGCATGTTGCTAATGGCACACTCAGTGTTGGACAGTTTCTTTGACTGTAAGTGGGATATTAGTAGAAGAGTTTTTTGAGTTTACAGTAATAAATGAGTAAATTTTTGTAAATACAAAGAACTATTTATATAGCAGAAACATGATGCTCCTTTGTAGATCGTATTGTCCCCACTGCCTATCTTAATCCAATCATAAATCTTAATCCCCACTGCCTCTGCTTTTAAAAATATCTTGAAGATGTTAGAAAAAAGATGGAAGAAGAATGTCTTGGCTGGGACACCATTGTTTCATTAAGGAAAAAGAAAAGTGTGTGTGGGAAGCATGCAATCTTGGGAAAGTGCTGGCTTCCTCTGAAATATTGTATCCTAAAAACAATGTGGAAAGTTCAAAAATTTCTTTAGTAAAGAGTGTTGATTTATCTAATAGACGTGGCTTGCATTTCTCGGTAAACAAACTGACTAGGTCGGTCTTCTGCTTTTCATAGAGCATGTCATATTTGTGATCCTGGGGAAGGAGAACAGTTTGTGACGCAGAGCAGCTCTGTTATAGGTCATTAATCTGTGATAGACATTTTGTGTGGCCACTGTTGTCTTTGTTTCTCATAGTGTTCCTCATCAACCCACCCAGAGTTTTGTAGAAAGGATATTCATTACTGATGCTCCATTCATGTAGTTTTCCTCTTTTTTTTTTTTTTTTTTTTCCTCCATCCTTTCTCTGGCTTCCATTTAGTTTCTGTTTCTCATCCTCTCTGTGAGGACTGTAACAATATTGCAAATTCTCATGTTTAGCAGTTATCCTAGTATTCTTGATACTTGCAACTGCCTTCCTTCTCACATGTGCTTCATGTTTTCTGCCTGTCAATTCATGTTGCACACAAGTCCAGTCAGCTGTAATTGCTTACAAAAATATACGTGCTAATATAAAGCTAGAAAGTGCTTGCATTGCTGGAGTTATTTTGAAGAAAGGTTTCAAACAAGCAAAAGACAGGGTTTATTATTACAGAATTGGCTGAAATGGGCAAATCTTTAAAAAAAAATGTAAGGATCGATGAACTTGTCAAATTTTGTAGGGCACTGGAGTAATACTCTATAATAGCAGGTACTTTTGCCACAAAAGAAAAGGAGAAACGTGAATACACTTTGCCCTAGTTATCTTTATAGCTTTATCTAGTGTTTCAATGCTCTCTCCTTCCCTTCCTGAATCAAACGTCTGAAATATGTACATTAATTGTGTTGTTTCATGTCTTTCCAGCAAGAAACATTCTGATAACAATTTTTTTGCTAATGATTTGTTAGCAAGATTAGACATCTGTTAAATATGTTAAGAGGCCAGAGGCCAAACACATAATTTTCTTTGAAAACTGCAAAGAACACTTGCCAGTGTATGTTAAAACTTCTTGTTCAACCTTCTCTCATTTTTAGAGCAACCTTCAATCATTTTAAAATATTTGATTTAGTATTACAATTCAGGGTTATATTTCTTTGCACAGTAATATATGGAGGACAAACTTGCAGAGCTCAAAGTTAGGAAAACAACCTTTTCAGTGGTAAGCTGTGCAAATTGATTTTTAAAGATAAACCGAATTGCTGATGCAATCTTACTGTCTTTTACAGATGAGTCTTGCATTACATAAATGTCTAAAACTTCAAAGAGGGATAGAGTTGAGATAAAGTTGATATATTGATTTCATTTTTTGGATAAAGGGACAAAAAGTATCTGAGTCTTGAGTATTGGTGTGTTGCTGTTTTTCTGTTTCCTATGGAACAGGAGAAAAAGGGCAAGAACTGGTAGAGAGGTACTGGTAGGGAGATACAAAATTCTCAGAACATTATGTGGTGGCAGAGGGACAGCACCCTATATATTCACTTTCTAAATGTACACACCCACACCCACTAGTAAGGCATCAAAGAAAAGTATTTGGTTGGTTCCAAAATCTTTTTCTTTATTTTAATTTATACTGGGGAGGGGAGGGACAAAAAACAAACAAACAAAACAACAAAAAACAAACAACCAAAAAAAAAAAGGTGTGTGAAGGGTGATTTCAGATTGACCCAGGATGAAACAAAAGGAAAAAAAAAACACACATAAGACCTTGCATTAAAGTTGCAGTAAAATGGGGGGAAAAAAAAAGTTATTTTAACGTGTACCGATGTGACATTGTCACAGAGGGCTGAGAAGTGGTGTGTAGCGCAAACTAAGTTTTTTTCAATACATTTAAATAGATAAATACCATTTTGTATTCTTTCTGTCTGATTTTTTGAATATTAATAATTTATCATGTTTATGCAGGTGTCTGTGGTATTTCTTAGATACATCATTTTAATTGCTTGTCAATGTTTAACAAATATTACAGAAATTTTATTTTCTGATAACTGATTCACAGTTTATCCTCTATACATTACCATGTATTTGGAAATTTTTCTGTAATTGGATGCCTAAAATATGTTTCTTAGTATTTATAAACACCCCAACATAGACTTACAGTTGTAAATTACAATCTGTTCATAGTTTCTCCAGAATATGTGCAATTGGCTCAAAGAGACACTAATTTCGAAACAAGCGCTGTAGTTAAATACAGGCAATAGTGTTCCATCTTCAAGTACTGAAAGAAGCATTTGCTTCATGTTTGAAGTCCTCCTTTGTTTGTTGAAGATTTATTTGTGGAATGAATGCCTTATACGACTCCTCTGAAAACTTAACTAAATCTGCATATCAAAATAAGCTTTCCATCATTATTAATGTCATAACAGAAAGATTCTCTAGATTTTGGACCAAATTCAGAACAGATATTTGAATGGGTAAACAGTATTAATTACTTTACTATCTTAGGTCTTTTGCATACAAAATAGCCCATTAAAGGAGCCTTAGTTCAGGTACCTAGTCAAAAATTAGAAGATAAAATAACTGAGGATTCCTGTGCAAACTTAAATCAGTCTCTCTGTGCATCTGCATTATGTGATCACAGTCTCCTTTTTTGTTCTGTAGAACTGGGGATCTTTTAATATATCGAGAGGATAGTAATCGCTAAGCAGATGCTCATTATTTTGTCTTGTTACTGATCAGGGAACAGGTCTAGGTCTGACTGCAAACTGTTCAAACCTTTCTCTAAAAATACATTCTTCTCTATATTTTCCTGTTTTGCCGATCAGTATGGTAAGTAAAGGACTTCCAAGTCCTTTTTCTCTGTGAGAGGAAGAGCATGCTTTATTCTCTATCTTAGAGATGGGAAGGCGAGATAAGGTTGCAGACACAACCTTAAATTCTTGAATGTCTCATTTTAAAGCTGTGAAAATTTGTTTTGCTAGGAAAAGAGGGCAAAAGAGAGGTGTAATTTCCTACGTGTTCAAGAAGGACTTAACTGTCTCAAATTCCTTTGAGTCTGTCTTTTCCTCTTCCATTTTCCCTTCATGTTTCCATTTTGATTCCTCCTCGTCTGTCTTCCTCTTTGGCCTGCTTCCCTCTTCACTCCTAAATGCCCATGTGGTTCCAATTAATCCCACTTAGGTTACTTGCTTTATCCCATAGCTCTTTGGGGCTCCTTATCCAATCTCAGAATCTCCCCATATACTGAAATATTCTTCATGTCCGTTTGCTTAGTGAATTCCAGTTTTCCTTTACAGTGCTCCATCCCTGTCTTGTACCTTCTCGCCACATCTGCTGTGTTCTGTGGTATTCTACAAGGCTTTGGTGTCTCGTCTCTCCATTATTTTTTCCCTTTTTGTATTCTGTGTTGCTTCACTGTCACTCCTTCAGTGGGACTTAGTACTCCTCTCAACAAGTTACTTCTAACCTGTCCATGTCAGCAACCAGTTTGCCTTTCATCTTCATTGCTACTCTGGACTCAAAACTCCTAGCCACAGACTAATCTCACCCTGCCACTGGTTTCAGTTCTCTGCAATAAATTAGATTACTCCATCCTTTACCTGGGTGTCCCATTTTGTCAACTGTTAGTCAATCTTGCTGAACTTCTCTGTCTCTGACGTGGAATGTGACTGGTCACCCTCATATAGCAGGCATGTGTGGTGTAGTCTCCATCAGTGACTGAAGATAAAGTATGTAATTATTGAGACAACAGTGACTAACATTTGAATTAACCAGATGGATGCCTTATGAAAGGACATCTTGGTATCAAAGCTAAGACCTTTGGTTTGGTTGGGAAGTGGGAAAGCTGGATTTTGCAGAAGTGCTAAAATTTAATTTGAGATTTCACAGATTTCTCTCATTTTAACGGAGAGAATTTTTAAGGATTTTACTAAATTGTGACTTAATAAACAAAAACTGATCTTTATACAAGAATAAGATCTAATTTGAAAGTGATGTCTTACTCTAAAATAACCAGGGAAATACTTACTTAAAAATAAACATTAATGATTCCCAACATTGAATTCTGTTGCAGCTAAATGGAACACAAACCTCAGCATATCCAAGCTTTATTCTGATCTATAAACTATGAATTTTGGCATGGTTGAAAACTGGCAAAACTAAATCATAGAATCATAAAATCATTAGGGTTGGAAAAGACCTCCAAGATCATCTGGTCCAAACATTACCCTACTGCCAATGTCACCCACTAAACCATGTCCCTAAGCACCACATCCAACCTCTTCCTATCCTTCTTTTAAGTCCTCTCCAAAGTATGTATATTGTATTTTTTTGTTTGTTTTGTTTGTTTGTTTAAACAATAAGCCTGCTTAGGGGGGTGATAAGAACTGTCTTAAAATGTATTTTTATCTTAACCAGGCCTAACTATCTTTATTTAGTGGTAGTAGGAGTTTTCTGGTAGCTCTGATGCTATTCTGTATACTTGAATCTATGCAAAATCTGTATTTTTCTTTCAAGCACTTACTGTGAAAGCCTATTCTGACCATATAAAGCCTATATGACTTTTTAAAAAGGCTGTAGAAACTAGTAACTTCTGTACCTGTTAATGCTAAAGTTACAGGGTTTTCTGTTTAAATTTAGGAATAGCAGCAAATTACACAAAATGCTGTAAAGAAATGTTTGTCCAGTCTTGAAATAAGCAGGGTTTTTGATGTTTTATTTGTTTGACAAACAGGTACATACGAAGTTCCACTGCAGGCAAGCCCATGCTCCAGGCACTGACACTTCTTGCTTGGCATTTTCCTATGATGGTACTGCCCTTGCCAGTCGGGGAGGTAAGTGACTGAAAGAACCCTTTGATGTATTGAATGTAAGACAGTCTTAATACAGTTCAGTAAAAAACCCCAAACATTTAAACCATACCATTTATAAATGTAATTTATTTATGATGGAGTTAAGATAGTAAAATCAGATATAAACCTGAAGTGTTTCACAGTCTGCGTCTTTTGTTTTGATACACCATGCGATAATGCTTTCCTGAAAGTGCATTTCACAGCACTTAAGTATTATTTTAAGAGTACTTTGATGTTTATGTTGTATAGTTCCTGATCTGCCTTGTTGCCTAGCATTAAGTATTAACCAAAAGGGAAATTAGTAGCTTAATTAAGAATTAAGACAAATTTCATTATATAGTTCTTTCTGGTAAAAGTGTATCTGTTGTATAGTTATTAATTCCTCAAGCAGCTTTCTAATGCAGTGTACTTTTATGTTCTAATTGAAACTTTTACGTAGTTTAAATTATAAGCATCAAGCATTGATGACTGGAGGTAAAAGGCCAATTTGTACTTGAATGGAAAGAAGCAAAAAATGAAATGTCTACAGGACAGAAAACAAAAAGTTTTTAAAACTTGAGGTAAAACATTTTTATAAAAGGCTCTTATTTGAACAGAACAAGCCTTGAGAAGGCAAAGACATTTATGAAGACTCATTCACTCCATCATTAGATGTATTGATTGGGATGGTGTCTGCTTAAGATAGCTTCTCAGGTAGGGATTTGTGTACGCAGCATTTTGCAGGCAGGTGCAAGCATACAATCCGAGCTGTCTGGATAGAAACCAGCTGTAACCAGGAGCTATGTGTATGCATTAGCATGGCCTCAAGGCCAAATAAACAGGCCTAGGGAGAGGCAGCATATGTTAATGTAGCCTCAGTATTGTGCCTAACATATGTACATAACATCTGGTCAGTTTGGTATGTAGACAGAATGAGATTTTATATACAAAATACCATGAGAGAGGTATTCATAGATTGTAAACTCTCTGAAAGAGGAGCTGTGATTTCAAGCCGAGGGGAGTAGCCTGCAATTGCTTTGTGTCTTTCCCCTTGCCCTGTCCCTGGTGAATAGAGTGGCACTGGTGGCTTTTACAAGAACATGCAGCAGCTATTGGATATTACTTATCTCATTCCTTCATATGTTTCTATAATTCCAAACATTTATGTTCCCCAGATCGCATCTTTCAGAGTAAAATGATGGTAGGCTTGTCCTTGATAGCCCTAGGCTTACTAGGACACACTACTGGTGCTTAGATTGTTTCTTGATTGCTGTTCAGGCTCCTGGTACTCCATAAGTGGTTGAGGTAAAAAATATCAACCTTGCTGGTCCTTACTGAACTGAACACTTGCTATCTGAGAACCCTCTTCTCCTTGGAAAGTAGGTGAACCATCTGTCTGTCTATTCTGGGGCTAAGTAAAATGCTGCTTCTGCCTGCCGGAGGTGTTGCCACCACAAAATCCACACAAATATACTTGAAATGACTTAAAAAAACACTGGTGTGCCTTTTACATATCCACAGCAAACAAGGATAATACCAATGTCAGGAATATTCAGTAGAATTGTCTTGAAACCTCCATTTATGTAAATTCTGCTACATTTTGCATTTATGAATGGAGATAACAGAAATGACCTTTGCATATTTTAATTGCTTGTGGCAGTTGCTTGCCTGCTCTTCTTCTGTCTCCAGAGTTCGTGTTATGTTAAACAGACTTTGACTTACTTATGCTCTTTCTACCTCACTCTCGTATATACTGTGTAAGAACTTGATAGTTTGCAGAATATGAGACTGTACAGGCATTTTGCCCCTTAATGTGGTTACAAGAGCTACAGTTGTCTCGTGGCCTCTTTGTTTGTTTGGTTTTGTTTTGTTTTAATTTCTGTATGCTATGTTGAAGAATAAGGATTCATACCTTATTTTGACTTGTTTGGTTAGTGCTCTAATATGAGTATTGCTTTGGATCTGTACCAGTAAAAGCAGATGTAGATCCAACATTCATAGATTAACACACCTGCCAAGTGCTGAGGATCAAAGAGAGGATAGCTGTTTGGGGAATGGGGACTTTCATTGAAAGCCTGATGGACTCTCCTGCATCTGATGTAGATTCTGTGTCAGATATGAGAGAGATGAGGCAGGGCTCAGCTGCACGCACAAGGGAAAATGAAAAGCTAAGGAGATGCTTATGAGAGTTCCCAGTCTTATTTTTGTTGGGTATTAGGTAGTAACTTGACAGAAACTTAAGAAAGTGATATTTTTACACACCTGTAACTGTGGAAGTATTTTTTTCTATGTACAGTAAAGATAGTGTATGGGAATGTTTCCTTTGTTCACCAATAGCATTTGGGGTCCTATTGTAAAACTAATTTTTGACTCCTGGTCTGCACAGAATCCACTTTTGTAATAATAAGAAACAATGATTTCATTAATTCCATGAACCTCATAATAGTTATTTGTCTGTTGGTTCATCAGTAAACTTCTGTGGAAAAATCAGTTTATGTAAGAGATTCAGGTTGGTATGGCTCAGTTGATGGTGAGAGCTATTCGAAGCTTAAGTGCAGGATTCCTTTTCCCAAATCCTTTGGCTCAGGGCGAGCGTGATACTGACCTGTGGTGCCTCAAAGGGCTGTTCTTGAACTGTTGCAGCCCCTCATGCTGAACCAGAGCAGAATGCAGAAGCGTATACCTTGCTCTGTAAGGTGCCTCTCGCTGCCTGTAGTACCAGCCTTCATAGAGAGGTTCTGAGTTTATAAATGTGATGTATTCTGATACTTCCTCACAGTAAGTCATATTGTACTATGTCTTTCGTTTGCTGTATTTTGCTTCTTAAAATCTCATTTCCTTTGTTTTGTTGCTTTCCCCTGTGATCTTTGTCCTTGAGCTTTGCTTTCAACACAGGACTCCCTCTTAAAATAGGAGCTTCTTGAAGGGTGTGCTGACTTCAGAATTTTTGAATCTCTGGCAGTGCTTTACTTTGGCAGTGTTTTTACTTCTTTGGGGTGCATTTGCATCCACTTAATTGACTTCCTGGTCAGTATCTTCTGAGAAAAAAAATAAAAATAAATATCTTCGTAGTCTCATTGTACTGACCTTACTTTGACTAAAAACCAAGTGCAAAATGCCTATTTTGGCTTACCAGAGATTCTTTCTAGGACCTAATTGTTTCCTCTTGATAAATCCATTCCTCGATACCATGGACATAATGGTGTCTGGCCTGTTTATATCAGACTAGATTGGTATGCTTCTAATTAAAATGGCAAAAAATAGAGTTTGAAATACTATTAAATATGCTATAACATTTTTAAAGATTGTGCCAAGTCTGCCATCAAGAAAAATACTGAATGGTCTAAGAGTGGGTTATTTTGAATGCTTTCTACTGAACTGCACACCTCTCAACTTTGTTTATATATTTTTGTTTGAGGGTAATTATTCTGACCACATGTGAAGTAGTTAAAAATAGGTCAGTACTGCTACAGCTCTCATAAAGAAACTCATTAAGCATTGATGGAAGGTTGCTAACTGGAAAAAAAAGGTATTGTGGCATATTGATATGTCTGCTTTCTTAGTAACAGTGGTTTCAACTCAAGGCAAATAAATTTCAGGCAGAAATATCATTTCATTCATACAGCACAGAAAATTTGAATTTAAAGATGAATTTTTGAAATCTTACACTATTAAAGATGGTAAAGAGTTTGACAGCATTGGCCAAGTTATTTGACTAGTATTCCTCCCTTTCCAAGTACGTAATCAACTATTTCTGCACCATTTAAGACAATGCTGATTTGAAATCAGCAGTCTTGTGTTTGGAGTCTTGTGTTTGTTTTTTTTTTTTTGAAAACCAGCAGAATACACTTTCTTATTAGAAGGAGAGCTGTATCTAAATGTCTGACTGCATCTCTCCTGCAAAAGCCTGGCAGGACTACAGCTTGAAGATCATGTCAAGGCTCATTCCACTGGGAACAGAACAGCCTTGGCTGCTAGCCTTAGATCTGTCCCTGTACAAGAGATTTGCAGAGCAGCCAAATGGTATAATTCGCGTACATTTATCAAGTGCTGGTGCTCTAGATATAACATCTAGACAATAACTGTGTTTTTTGTGTTCAGGGTAGGAGAGGAAAAAGGAGGGCTCGCATTACAAGACCAAATGCTTTGAAGTTCTTGGGATGGTGTCTACTATGAAACAATAAGAAAACAGATATTCCCAAAATAGGGAGGCAACATTTTTCATTCTTGTCATTTTTTAGTTTTGCAATGAAAAGAAATATATTATGTCCTAGACATCATTTTTTTAAGTTGTCCACTTCTTAGAAATATTTTTAGTTAGGCACTATCCTGGTCTGTAATATAAACATACGTGATACATGAGGCCACACATTACTGCTTTCCCTATGAAAGGTACTGCTGGCCTTGATTTCTTTTGTTATGGCATGATACGTTTGTCTGTGTATTTATTTATTTTATTTATTTTTTGAATTTTATTTCCAAGCTTTGCTTTGAACTCTTAATCTCAAAGGTTGGGAACACACAGAATATTCCTAGATGATTTAAAAATAAAAAATATTTCCTTGCAAGGTTTGAGTGTTGCAAGGAAGCAGATCCGTGGATTGCTAATCACTTTCCTGCTCACCAGTTAGGTCAGGAATATTTTGTAACTTTTTTCTGAAATTAATCTCTGATTGTTTTCAAGGAGAATTGTTTGAAAGTCCTTCTTTTTTCCCTTGTAATCACTGAGGCACTGATGTAGAATACAAAAAGATGTCTAGGTGTCTGCAAGAGGTGCCTCAGGGCTCAAATTCTCATGCAGAAAATATGTATCCCAGGGGGGAGGTTAGCAGAGATGTAGATCTCTCTGAGAATAACTAACTAAACTTTTTTTTTTTTTTTTTTTCTTTTTTTTCCCTGGTACTCACTGTGTTAGTATGTCATAACCTTTGGAAAAGGAATAAACAGCCTGACTTTTACTGGCCTGCAGAGTCACACCATGTTTATCCAACACAGATGAGAATAGCTACAAATGTCTTGCTGTAACCTCAACTTTGGCTTTTATGGCCAAAGGTGTTGTGGAAGGGTGTGAAAAGGTTTCATTATAGCAAGCAAGGATTCATTTGCTTCTCTTCCACCCATTACCCGAGGACTTCTGGCTGATTCCAGGGCCCATTCTTCACACTGAAGTTGCAGTTTGTTTCTGTTTGCATGCTGAAGAAGCAGGAGAGCTTCTTGTGCCTTCTGTCCTTCCTTACCATTTTTTCCAGTGCAGGTAGAAACCAGACACACAAAGCTTGTTTAGCTTTTGATCTAGTCCAACTGTGATAACCTTTTTTTTTTTTTTTTAAATATATATCTTCACCAAAAGTTAAATTTCCTCCTAATAGTAAAGCACCAAAACACACAAACAGCTTAAAATGGTGTTTGGGGGATCTGATTCCACTGTGGATAATGGCAGGAGGTATTGCTATGATAGAGTTGAGTCATTGAGCAGAAGTTTCTGTTCTACTGGAGTGCAGCAGGTGGAATTTTTCATCTTTGCATTTTCTTAGTCATTTGGGCATAAAAAGCTTCCAAACCATCCCCATTTTGAATGTTTCTACAACATCATTCTGTTCCTTTTCCTGTTTCTTAGTTAGAAGATGAAATTTCTGCAGATGTCTAAATTCTTGGCTTAAATTTTTTCTTGCTAACCTTTGTTTCTTTTGTTTCATAGGGGATGATACTTTAAAGATGTGGGATATAAGACAATTTAAAAAGCCTCTTCATTCAGCTGAAAGACTGTCCAGCTTCTTTCCAATGTAAGTACTGTTAAATTATTCCAGCTAGAAGAAACAGTGGTAGCTGTGCTGAGCAGGAGGGAGTGTACCAGAAATGTTTCTCAATAGGTACAGAATAGTGCACAAAGAGCTACACAGAGGAGACTGTGCAATAAGGTTCTTGGCTATTTTAGGGCTTAACATTGCTTTAAAATATCTCCTATTTCATGTGATAATTCTTATCTCTCTTTGTTTGTTTTATGCCATATTTTAATCTCATATATCTTATGCCTAATTAGATTAGAAATTTTTAGGAGGAGGCCAGTTCATTGCCTAATGTTTGTGTAATGAGATATATCAAGTAAGTCTCATTCCTATTTGGTCTATGATTAATTAAAAGAAAAATCTGGATTGAAAAGTAGACATAACATAAAGGTGCATGGTTTGAATTCAAATTATGATGTTAGAATTGCTGATTACTGTCACTTGGTACTAAAGTACAGTATAGTAATGTATATTGGTATGTATTGTTTTTCATATTTTTATAGGTATTAGCTACTCTTCTGTACCTGTAGCGCAGTCCTTTCTAGAACTTGTATATTGTGAGTGTCTCTAGAGTGTCTTTAGAGTGTCACAATATACAATTTCAAAATAAGATCATAGAAAGGAAGGTTAGGGACAGATCAAATT
The DNA here is from genome assembly GCA_011074415.1 of Stictonetta naevosa. NCBI lineage: Eukaryota > Metazoa > Chordata > Aves > Anseriformes > Anatidae > Stictonetta > Stictonetta naevosa. Next base: position 10,602,851 of record CM021729.1, read on the forward strand.
TGAAGTCATAAGCACTCTATTTTGTAGCATACATGAAGAGTAAACACACAAGAGTAAAGCAGCACTGAAGAATGTATCATCAGCAAAAACAGATTTTAAGATTGATTTATTTCTTATGAATGATTATAACCAGATTTGAAATGATTTTTTTCTGTTTCCTGTGTGAATAGTTCACATGACTTTTGAGACGAAGAGACATTTTGCTAGGAGAGGGATTTTTATATTTTTATTGTTTTTGCCAGTTTTTCATATTCTATGCACAGCTGTAATTGTAAATGTGAACTGTGCCTGATAACTATAGTAATAGATGACAGCTGACAAAAGTTGCTTTTAAGCTTTGTGTTGAAAGGATTAACAAATAGAAAGGATTATTTGGAAGGAATTCAATTTGTAAATTAATTATACATTAATTACTGGTTTGCCCAGTATGATGATTTTTTTTTTTTTCAACAGGACTGATTGCTGTTTTAGCCCAGATGATAAAATACTTGTCACAGGAACCTCTGTTAAGAAAGGTGGTGGCAGTGGGAAGCTGTTCTTCTTTGATCGGGAGACATTTCAGAAGTTGTACGAGATAGAAGTTACAGATGCGGTATTTATTTTAGTTTTCTTCTATCCACTGTTCCAAATATGAATGAAATCATATTCATATGCTTTTTTTTCACCTTAGACACAGTGACTTTCTACTACTACTGTAGTTATTTTTTCCTCCATGTTTAAGAGAGTTATGACTACAGGTAGAGTGCTATTTTTGCTATTCTCCTTTCACTTAAATAAATAGAAACTGCTTTCGTGTTACCAATGTGTTGCTTAATGATTGCCGTGCACCAGTCTGGAGCTGGAAAGTGAGGCACAAATCTTAAAATTCTGACATACACAGTTCTCATGATGAAGTGCAATTTTGTGATGACAAGCAATACTGTTTGTCCCTGAAACTAAACTTATGGCTGCTATAGTATGCATTTCAGAAAGCAGAAGTATTTCCTTGTACAGAAGGAAAAAGCTTAATGTCATAGTTGAAAAAGTTCCTTTCTTGCAGGGTAAATAAACAAACATGTAGATTATAACATTCAGTAGTGGTAGGCACTCAAACAGAATTGCAGTTGCTTAACTATGAGACATTCCCGTTAGTTACTAGAATCTGTCAACTAGCCAAATCTTTATTGTGTTATAGTGTTGCAGTATATTTTTCTATCCTGCACTTTTTAACTCACCTCTTGAGCACAGTAGTCTTTCTTAGCAGCACAGCACACTAAAGATCCTCGTGCTTTGAGCTCATTTAGACAGAATTTACATTTATATATGCTCTTCTTTCCAAGTCTAATTTTCTCTTCTAAATTTGCTCCTAAAGTAAATTTTACTTTAATGGATGAATTTTTTATATTCATCATTTCTGTGGTAGCAGTCTTGCAAATCAAACAATGAAGACCTCATGGTAAAGCAGAAAGCATGTGGTTTTCTGGAGGAGGCATATTTCTATTTTAAACAGATATATTTAATATATAGATTTTATACTACAGTGCAATTTTTATTCAGTACTAGATCATTTCTCCAAAGATAACATAAACTGGATTTAAAATTTTCCTCCTATGGAACATACCAGTCCTCAACTTGTACACATTTCTGAAGGATGGTTTGTTTTGATTGTGTGTTTGTTTTGATTGATTGTTTCAGTTGTGGGTTTTGTTTTTGTTGTTGTTGTTTGTTTTTTTCTCATACAAGTATCATAAGCAAGTGTTTATAACTGTTTTCTGGGGGGAAAATATGTGAATGACTCAGTATTCCCACTGAAACTCTCTGACAGATCAAAGAAAACAAACTACACAAGATAAAGTGAGGGATGCAGATTCTTGTAGCAGCTCTTCTGTTCTGGTGCACAAGAAACAAAATAGCCTAAGCAACTCTATTCACAATGAATCCAGAGGCCTTACAGCTAAGCACCATGATAGTGTCTTCATTTGGTGGTGGTGAAGTTGGTAGTAGTGTACAGAAAGGTTACATTGAGGTTTAAGATTTGCTTTGAAATAGAAGGTCTGTTTACTTGCTGAGGTAGATAATGCAGTGGGAGAGTCCAGAAGATACTGTTTTGCTATTTTTTTCTCTCAGAATTGAGATAACGTTCTCTTGCTTCAAAATGTGGAAGAGAAACAGAGCTGAGAAACCACTGTAGAACATTGTTGGAAAAGCAAAATTATGGGCCCACGAATAACTTCATCAGGGGCCGCTTGTGCAGTAAAAAATTAAATATGTATAAAAATCTCAGCAGTTCATAATTGTTACACTGTAAATTTATATAGGTGTTTGATAATTATGTAGTACTTTTTAAGACTTCTTAAATTACTTCTGCCTATGGAGTTTTAGTGCTGCTGTTTTTCTTCATTTTCAGTTATAAAATTTAAGACTGACATTCTCCTGCTTTGAATATAATAGATCAAATGAAAATAATAGAAATAGATGAAGAATTGATACCTATAAATGCTGATGTTACGGCATGGTTTTCATCGAGCTCACATTAATAATACCTCTATAATCACTGTCTAGCTTCCAACTTCAACACTACACATCTAAGAAAAACACAGTTAAATAAATCAACCTAAATCTAAAAGAAGAAAAACTTCTGTAAGTGGTGTTTTAAAATCAAAGTAGTATGTTTTTTCAAGATCTTTCTATTGTTTGTATCTCTGATTTTTTCTTTATTTTTTCTCAAATGGCAGTGTTAGATTAAATGCAAATGAAAAAAGCCATGCTAAAAACAAATGATGTTTAAAGATGTAGGCTTTTTTATTTTGTAAGCTGTATGTGCTATTTGTTGGAAAGATTGCTGGCCTATAAACTGATAGATTAATATCTTGTGTCTAGTTCATCAAAGCACTTTTTTCAGCAGCTCAGTAATTAATTACTTGATTTCTGTTTACCTCCTTGGATTCCATTGTTTCCTTATACTCTCTAAAAGATACAGATAGAACAGTTTGTAAAATAGACGTAAATACATACTGTTGTCTAAGACTTCATCTTCTGTAAGTAAATATCCTCCATCTTTATCTTTTGTGTGTTATCTAGTGCTTAAATATGTAATTGCAATGTTGTTTTTTTAGACACTATTTATATGAAGTTATATTATGCTAATATGTGTAGTAAAAGATCACAAGTCCAGTAGTACATCTCTCTACAAAGAGCTAGGGCTGAAAAATAATTTTCATTGATTTCACATGCAATTAGTCCAAATGGCTTAAGAAAAAGGACATCATTCGTCATTTTTTTGAGTATGAAATTAAAATAATAGGACTTCTTGTGAGCAATTTTATACCAGCTTAGTGACAGAACATATATAATCAGAATAACAAAAAGTGCACTGTGAACAGAAAACAAACTATTAACATTTAGCTTTTTTGTTTTGTTTTGTTTCACAAGTTTTTTTTTTTTTAAAAGGAATTTTTATTAAGCTTAGAAAATTGAAAATCAGCGAAGAGCAGTAAATAGCCGGTAAATTTACCAGCCTATTAAATAGCCAGTGCAATTGGCCTGTGAATGAACCTGGGAAGTAATGGGTGAATATTTAATGGGCAAGTTTGACCAAAGCTGTGCCTGACATTCCTTTCCATCATGCTTCACAAATCTTTTTTTCACCTTTTCTTTCAAGTTTTCATGGGAAAACCCATTACTGCGTCAGAGCTGCTGGAGTGAAGCCTTGTGATTTTACTAATAGACTAACTCCCTCATTAGTCTCTGCTCTTGTGGCTGGATATAGGATATTAATTTGTTTTCCATTTCACGTTAGGGTTGGGGTATTTTTTTGGTCACAGCCTGTGACTAGTCATTTTTGTCACACTCTTGAATGGCATCCCACCAGTAGCCCATGTAGGCACTGAGACTTCTCGGATAAATAGCAATACTTTTTGAAGAAAAGCTAAACACAGGTAGTTAAATGTCAAAAGTGGTGCAGACCATGGGTTCTTCCTAGCCGGCAGCAGTGTGCCTGCAGAATAGGTGAAGAGGGCACAGTGGGCAGAAGAGACCAGAAGTGTTGCATTTCCAGCTATGCTCTTCTGACTCCTGTGATCTGTGACTTGGAGATATCTTGACACAGGCATAGGTATTTTAAAATTAAGAGCACTCGGTGGATTTTTCTTCCATCAATTTATCAAGGAATGAAGCACCCATGTTGCAGGATAATGGCAGGGTCATTTGCTTGCTGCACAATAAATCAAAACTCTGTGGTCGGAACTGCCTTTCCCACACTTACAAGGTTGATGATGTTTTTTGTACAGTGCATCAGCCTTACTCTGGTACAATGTCTACAAGAGTGATTGGAAATGATAAAACTTTGTATTATAAACATGGTTGTGTATGCTGAAATACATAGAATTCTTCTCTAAACAAAAATGAAGCTTTAAAAAACAGGTCTTCATCCTGCTATGCACATGCATCTTTTTGCTATTTTTTATGTCACTGTTTCTGATATTTTGCTATAACAGTCTTGGTTCTTTTGCCCTCACCTCAAATATCAACAAGAAAATGTTTAAATTAAACATTTTATAGGTTTATATTAAAGAAGGTCCTGCAGTGGAACTGCAGATGGACTGGGGCAGGTTGGACCGATGGGCAGAAGCCAGTGGGATGATGTTCAACATGACTAAATGCCGGGTCCTGCACTTTGGTCACAACAACCCCATGCAGTGGTACAGGCTTGGGGCAGAGTGGCTGGAAAGCTGTGCAGAGGAAAAGGATCTGGGGGTGTTGTTGATGCTCACCTGAACGTGAGCCGGCAGTGTGCCCAGGTGGCCAGGAAGGCCAACGGCATCCTGGCTTGGATCAGGAATAGTGCAGCCAGCAGGACCAGGGAGGTGATCGTCCCCCTGTACTCAGCTCTGGTGAGGCCGCACCTCGAGTACTGTGTTCAGTTTTGGGCCCCTCACTACAAGAAGGACATTAAGGCCCTGGAGCGTGTCCAGAGAAGGGCTATGAAGCTGGTGAAGGGCCTGGAACACAAGTCCTGTGAGGAGCGGCTGAGGGAGCTTGGGTTGTTTAGTCTGGGGAAGAAGAGGCTCAGGGGAGACCTTATTGCTCTCTACTACTGCCTGAAAGGAAGGTGTGGAGCTGGGGGTCGGCCTCTTCTCAAAGGTTAACTAGTGATAGTACTAGAGGGAATGGCCTCATGTTTCACCAGGGGAGGTTCAGGTTGGGAATGAGGAGACATTTCTTCTCAGAAAGAGCAGTCAGGCATTGGAATGGGTTGCCCAGGGAGGTGGTGGAGTCATTGTCCCTGGGGGTGTTCAACGAAAGGTTGGACGTGGTGCTTAGGGACATGGGTTAGTGGGTGACATTGGCAGTTGGAGGGCAGTTGGACCAGATGTTCTTGGAGTTTTTTTCCTACCTTAATGATTCTATGATTATATAAGGTTTCAGAATGTATGAAATGGACTCTCTTTTTGTAATGGAAGGGAGGTTTCATCATTAGGCACCAGTCAAGGAGGATTTAATCGTAATTCTTGGGTTGATTATGCAAGTACGAGATCTTCATGGGAACCAGTTATAAATACCTAGTGTATGGGAAATAGAGTTGGGTATACAACATTTTCTGCAATGTTAAATTAATTTTAAATAGCTGTGAACAGCCACTTGAATCACTCTCACATGTCTGTCATTCATTTGTTTGTCTGGTTCAGACATATCAACCAGTAGCTATCCTTATTAGAAGCAAGATTGATTTTGGCAGCAGTAGAGCAGTCATTTTCCCCATATGGAAAGGAGATAAAGTACACCCCGTTACTGCCAGGCAAGAGTGGGCACTAAAAAAGTTTGTACAGTTACAGAAATTGTTATTTTTAAATCAAAATGTGAATACTAAGTAAAAAAAAAAAAAAAAAAGATGAGGTTCTGTTTATTAAAATATGAAATGCGCAAATTTTTAAAAATTTCCCACTGTTCTTTTTAAGATAAAAAACAATAAAAAACCATGTATTTATGGTTGTTTTGAGAAACCAATTTCTATTAGGAGATCTCTTAAATATTTTTCTTAGTTCTTCAAATAAAAGCAAAAGTTAAAATATTAAGTACTTCTGAAAATCTCTCTAAGGGACATTTCAGGAAGGTCTTTTGAGATTAACTATAAATAAACCTTCATTTTAGCTTAACGAATGAAAAGGAAAGAAGGAATAAGGAGTATGAAACTTCCAGTACCCTTCAGGCACAGTTGATATAGGATTGCAGTATTTCTTTACTTGACCTCAAATGATATCATTTACTATTTATAAGGTGCAGTAATATGGTAAAGGACTTTTCCACTGTAGTCTGTTTCATGAAGATTTAAAGTTTTTGAATGTAAGAAAAATGAATTCTATTAAGAGATCAGCATGATGCTACTTTTTGTTTGTTCAAGCCACTTCTTTTATTTGAAAGGAAAATCCACATTTTCACAATAGGCAAATAAATATCTAAGGTCTGTTAAGTTTTTGTGCTAATTAAACAACATTTACTGTAAAATGTGAACCATGGAAATGTTTTCTTTTTAGGTGAGGTAACTTGTCAATTTTCATTCTCTGCTTTCATATATGTAAACTCAGTGTGGTCCTTCCATTCTTATATCCCGCAGCAGCACTTAATTTGTTTTAGGGGAGCTGTCACTTAATTTGTTTTAGGGGAGCTGTCACTAGAGGTTTGAGCTGTGTGAGAAAGATAAACTATGCAGCTTTCCTCACTGTAGCAGGGAGGTTGTATGTGAGGGTTGTCTGCCTCTGCGATACACAGTGCTGAAAACGTGGCTGTAATTCTCAAAGAGCAGGTGCTTGAAAATATTCTGCCTTACAATTACGAGAAAAACTGTTTGCCACCTTGATTTTAAGTCCTTTTCTGTTCCTCAAAAAAAAAAAAAAAAAAAAAAAACATTATTCAGTAGCTCATTTCACTTCTAAGAATGTTTTATAGCTGTTGCTTGAAAGGTACACGATGCAGCATTGCTATCCATATGTTTTACATTGGGATCCTGTTTTAAGTTATTGGCCTCTGAAAATGTTTTTAAAATATTTCTGGTTTCTACACAGAAAATTGTAAATTTTATCCATTTCTGATCCCTTTCCTATTGAATGTTTCCACACATTTTTTAAGTCATGTTTCACAAGGGAAAAACATCCGTGTTGTTTCCTCTACTACTGTATTCTCATGAGTATTTTAAACTTAATGATAGCAGGTCACTACGTTCTAGATATTCCCTAACCTCCCACCTTATTTATTATACTTGGCTCTTTTTCTTGGATAAGCACCAGGAGAGTCGCAAATCTGAAGATTTTTGCAATTGAGGTTTAAAGTATTTTTTTAATTTAAATTTTAAATTTTTTTATTTTTTAAGCAGCCTTTTTTTTTTTTTTTGCATCAGAACATGCATAGTATCAACGTGTGGGTGTTAGCCATCTTTTTGCCCAAAAGAAGAAAGGCAGAAGTAAACTGATAGCATTTGTTGTTTAGCTTTGCAGACATTTGGAAATGGTTTAGTTCTAACACTGTTATTTGATTTTTTTTTTTATTATTAAAAATACAGCAGTTTTGTAAGAATTATTCAGTCTACATTTTTTCCTTCTGTGGGTGCAGCCAGGAGGCAGACCAGCATTTCCCAGATCCAGCAGAATGGCAATCCAAACTGTTGGCTTCTGGGTCACCACTATGCTGTAAGACACCAGCAAAAAGAGATTGCAGAGCATGCAGTAGGAATTTGTGTCCTGAGCAGCATTATCTTTCTATGATCCTTATGGCAAAATTTCTGTTGTTCTTGAACGGTAACAGACAGCTAATGTAGCTGATGTTTCATGCAGACCTTCTTCAGAGAAATCAAGGTGACTATACAAGAAGGAAAGACCTATCTATATACAAGCCCTCCCTTTTTATTCTAACTTCTGTCAGCTGATTGTACTTGCCATTGGACATATCAACCATCCTTATTAACACTCCCTGATTATTATGTAGAAAAAGCGGTATTTCTGTGGGCAAGATTGCCGTTATCTTTGGATAAAAATACTGAGTTTCTGATTAATGTTTTGAATTTTCCCATCAGTTCCAATTGCATAGAATTGGAGAGAAAATATGTCGTACAGTTGGTTACAAATGTGCTGCAACATTTGTTTAAAAACCTTTTAGGCCTGTTTCTGAACTTTATAGAATATGAAACATGGGATGGAGGAAGTGTTTCCTTCTGAAGCTTCCAGATCTTAAAGACGGGCAGGAATAGCTTTGCTGCTTTTGAAGTTATAATGTATACAGGCCTGCGCTGCAGCCCAACATCATGAGATTTTGTTGTATATAAATTCTTGCTGAACTGTATTTCGTAAGCACTTGCAGAGAAGTTTTTAGTCTATGAAATCAGTCTACTTTGAATATGCCTGTGGAGATTTGGATGAACACCAGATTTGTATCCCCCGATACAGCAATCTAACTATCCGAAGTTTTTTAATAGAGCCACGTACACCTTAATTAAAAAAGGAAAGGCTTGAATGCCACTGCATTATTATCTTTCCTAATTGCAAAAGTTGCTTAAAAGCAGCAAGTAGACAGAGACAGAGATGGGGGAACAGTTGTTGAAGGATTTTGTGTTATTAGGAAGCTGTCTCTAGCTGTTACAAACATTTTAATGTTTTATTTAAGGACATAGAAATCTTTTAAAATAAGTATTTTATTTTTTTATATTTTTGGATACGACTTTGTACATTTCCCTCTACTTTTGGGAAGAGGCATCACTGAAGTGATTGAACTTGCTAGAACTATGGAAGATCAGGTTGGAAGGCACACTGAGATTTGATCCCTCGCTCCAGCACAACCTTGACATTTTTTATCCTTTTCAAATATAAAGATAATTTAATGTAACTCTAGGCTTAGGTAATGGGTAATGATAATTTAAAAGGTAATTATTGTTTCTTAAAAATACTAATAAGAAGCCAGTAAGGCTTCCTAAGTAGTAGTATATATGTTTTAAGCTCCTACATATTGAAAAGATAATGCACTCCACAAGCAGTTCTTCATCAGGAATGCATCAAGTGTTTTTATAGCATCAAAGACAGAAGCAATACAAACAAGTTGCATGCATATTTGCACTGCATTTGCAAACTGGGTTTCTTCCTTCTTTCAGAAATGTCAGAATTTGTAAAAATACAGTTTAAATAAATATTCAGTTCAGTCAGAAAAGCCCCATTTGTCTGCTGCTGTAGTGACCTGTGCTCACAGAGTCCGCGACCACAGTCAGAATGTAATTTTACATGTTCAGGTTCTTCCCTGCTGACATGCTGCTTATCTGGCTATCTGGACAGCCAAGTGCAGCAAATCTTGAGCAGTGCTGTTCAAACAGCACCTGTCACATACCGTCATGGCCACTGAAGCACAGCTTGCACATAGGAAAGAGAAGTTTTGTTTAAGTTTTTCTTTTCCTAACTGAAAATATTTTCTCAGAACAGCAACTCTTGCTGTCACTATGTTGTCTGTATAGCTACAGGACAGATTCTGAAGGATTTATTAGATTATAGGCTAGGAGAGGAAGAAGATGCAAGACAGAGTATAGGCTGTGTTTGTTTCTGTTTTATCCCTGTTCAGTGTATAAGCATCTCCAGAGCTAGACCTGATCTTTTAAACCAAGATTCTGAAGATCTGTCAGCTCTAGGAGCTGGTATCTGCTGTATCATCCTGCACTAGGAGTATTTTATTTGGCTTCCAGAATCCTTTATCCTTGAACTGCAGAGTTTTATGTAAGTAGCCTAACATACTGTAACATAGATCCTCTCTGTGTTGCTCCATTTAGTTTTCTGTTTTTCTTATATAGTTATTTTGGCCACTGTAGGCTGCAGGGGATTCACCTGACCAAATATAGATGTTTAGAGCTGATCCAGTCACCCTGGGCTCCCTTTCTAATAAGCAGAGAAAATAAACACATCTAGACTGTGATTATCTCATACTAAAATAGATATCTAAAATAGGTTAGATGAAGGTCACCATAATACATGCTTATTTCTCTCCATTAACTGTAAAGGAAGTGAAAAGCTGTGGACATTTGAAGAGTAGACCTGTAAAGATTAGAGTTGTAGACATCTGAAGTTTGGTGAGGTAAGTCTTACCTATGATCTTTGCTTCCCTCTGTTGGTGTTGATTCTCTCCTGTGAAAGCACTAGAACATTTCACCTCTCTTGCTCTGACCTTATCAGTGGCAAAGTTAGACAATAGGTTACTTCTGCACTCATTTCTATTGATTTATGGATTTATGACTGTAGGAAGGTTAAAGCAGGACAGGAGAAAATCCTGCCATCACATGAAGGGATTGTGCTATATGAGATTCAAGTGTAAGCTCTCTTACTTGCACCTGATTTCCAAACATAATTGTCAAAACATCAGCAATTGTACCTTATGAGTACAGAACATTATCTAAATTTGAATGAACTTGTTTTTTAAAAGTCAGTGGAAACAACAGTTTCACTAATTAAACTGTTGCTGTAACAGTTAGAATGTGTGAAAGTCTAGGATTAGCATGTTCCCTTTCCAGTTTCAGTATTGATCTCTAATTAACAGTAGCTTCTTTTCTAGTAGTAAATTACCATTGTGAGGTAAATAACTTGTGAGAAAATCATTTTTGCTCTTTCCACCTTACAAGTGGAATGTTGGCTGCACACTTGCTACAGGAGTAGTACATGTTAACATCATTCAGCAGAGTTTTCTGCCCTCTGAACATAGTTTTGTGTTGTGAAAATAGATGCATCTTCTCCACTTCCCAGTTTTGTTTGTCTGTGCTTTCATTCAGTTTTCTCTTGGCTAATAGCCATGGGAGAAGACATGAATTTAGTGAACTTAGCCTAAAAGTCTGATAGCTCCATGTAGCTGAATAATCAATTTTGGAATTGTAGAGCTGCCATAATGGAATGATAGGCTGTACCTGAAGTGAAGAGAAATAAAAATTTAAAAGGTTTATTCCAAAGGTTTATTCCAAGAGTGCATAGCTAATGTGTAAACATGTTTTTCTTTTTCTTCCCTGCATGGCAGGAGGATCTTTACCAGTGAACTTCAATAAGCTGATACATTATCACGCATTATCAGAAAATGCACTTCAGATGAAATGTTCAGTTTCAAAGACAAATGTATGGTATTTAACCTTAAAACTTAACTGTCTTCAGGGAGAAAGGGTTGATTCCAAAGAAAACAGTGTGTGGTTGAGAAACAGTAAGACCTCCTTAAGGAGGCAAAAGAAATTAAAACATCATTGTAAAATATGACCCCATCTAAATTTACTTTTCATTTTGCAGTAGCGATGAAAGAATATAGCCCCACTGAGCTGAGTGTTGCAGAAGTGTATGGTGATTCCAATTTATGCCAAAAATATGTCCTTGGAATGTTTTGAAAAATGGTGAAATTTGATATCATGCCAGTCGTGCAACAAATGATGACCTCCGTACTCCAGGAGATCAGCATATGCATAAATACAGGCACACAAATGTGTCTGCTTAGTGAAATTTTGCTAAAAAAAAGATCAGCAATTATCTCGGGTTTTCTGTACATATAAAAGTTGGATGCTGGATTCTGTTGGATGGTGGTTAAACTTTAGACTGAAATGCAAAAAGAAAAAAAAATCATACTTTTTTACAGCGTCAGCTCACAGACATGTCAGATGCTAGGAATAAAAGAAGACAGCAGTGGAGGGAAACCTTAATTTTACCTAGCTGTCTTGCAAGAAAGTGAAGGAGGATAGAGGTGAATACTTTCTAGAGACAATCTCTGTATGCACTCTCCTTATTTTGTTGTATAACAGGCAACCATACATTTTGGAAGGTTAAAAAGATACTAGTGAGATTCAATGACTCTGTAACGTGGCAGTATTTGCAGGTGTAAGAATTAATATTTAGGTAAAGACCATACATACTCTGCAGTAGCAGAAACTAGGTAGACTTGCCGGGTTTGCTCTTTTTTTTTTTTCTTGTTACACTTTGTATATGTTTTCTGTAGTTGCTTTCCCCTTAGAGTAGGAAATTCAGGGGTATATTAAATAATTCAGGGAAATAGAAAATGTGGCATGAATCATATAGTCTTATATAAGTCGTATAAAAGCTGTTCTGCCTGTTCAGTACTCTGAAGAAACTGCGTGTAGTCAGACAAAAGCCAGGTCTACTGGCTATACAGGAGGGAAGAAGTGGGAGTGACCTGGTAATAACACTGGCTTGATCATCTCATGAAACCTTGCCCTCATGTTGATAGACCAACTTTGCAAGCCTTGCTCCAGCTGTGTCTGTCCTTAATGCCCCCAGCCGATTGCTTCACTTTCCTGTTAGAGGTTTGTGCAGAGGACAAGGGGAGTGTCAGCACAGACTGCCTCCTCCCTGTGCTGGGTGGCTGCAGGAGCAGAAAGCTGGAAGAGCTTTTAGGTCTCTAGAAGAGCGTTTTCTCTCCTTCAGTAAGGAGAATACCATGGGCCCTTGTTGGCAGCTGGGGTTGTAGGGAAGTTCTTGTTCCTGTGCCAAGTAGAGGAGCTAGGAAAGGAATAGGAGTCTACAACAGGTATGGGAAAATCTGTAAATTACAGAAGAGAGTGGGAGGTGGGTGGTCTGCAAGGGGAGCAGAGAGAGAGAGAGAGAGAAGAGGGCCATACTCGCATCCCTGCTGAAGCTCCTCATAACCCTGATGAACTGCCAAACGTGAAACCTCCCTGACCTTTCCTAGTACCTCTTGCTGGAATTTATTAGCCTTTCCTCACCTTCCTCCCTGCAGCCTGCACAGATCCCTCTCAGACTGCTCATCCCATAGTGGGTCTGCTCTATCTATGCTGTAAGATTAAATGTTTTTACTTTAAGTATGGGCCAGGGAACTGAATTTTGCCATCACTGCTGCAGTCTTGAACTGACTTTATAACCAAAAATCCAGGAGAATTCTTTCAATCCTTGACATCAGTCTGCAGTTCTATGACCTTACCAGCCTCATGGTTTCATCATCGTGGTAAATTTTCCATTCCTATGCAACAAATCATTTAAAATCTTTTCTTGCTGACCTTGTAAAATGCCCTCTCTGTATTGTTTACCCCTGTAGGGGTGTTAGCCTAAGTGTTCTGGACAGTTTCAGTTGAGGTAATTAGCTTTTACTTGCTGAGAAATCTGTTTCAGTTATTATTCACTTTGCCTATTAAGTATGAGTATATTTCTAGGCCAGAGTGAATGTTACATTCTGTGTTACAGATAATCCTGTTTCAGGCTTCAGCATCACATTTGGAGGCCAGTCCTGTCAAAGGACAGTTACGTGCATAGTCCCATAGTTGCCTACTGAGCTAACCCAGATGGAAGATAACTTAATAGAAAAATAATGTGGTGTAGTTTACTGTTTACCTGCACCAGCAGCTCTGCCAGTGTGATACAAAGAGAAACAAGCAGGTGAGAACAGACTGTCAGGGCTGAGGCTATTTAGGAGCCTTCCCAGAACTGCACGTGAACTGGGACTGTGCTTGTCTCAGAAGAAATGAAGGTAGAATAGCACATGAGGAAGAAGGCGTATAATCACCTTTGCCTGCCACCTTTCTTTGTACTTCCAAGTTTTATGTTGAAGATTACCACCTACTATTAATCTCTTACATTATTACACATACATTTTCTAAAACTAAAAACTTTATTTTCAAAGAATGGGGAGCTTGAGGTGTGTATAGTGCTTAGTTTAAAAATAAAGTAAAAAAAGAGCATTCAGGTAATTGAATTCAGGTAATTAATCAAAGATGGTAAGGCTAGCTTTAGGCAGTTATTTAAGGAAGTAAACATTTTAATCTAGATCCCACTGAATCTGTCCTGACTTCTTTCACAGTGACAATGAAGCACTTTTTCTGTTAACATTTTTAATGTTCTCCCTGCCTAATTTCACAAAAATATTTTCACAATCTTCTCCCACTATTTCCTAATGCAGGCTAATGCATTTGTATATGCAGTAGATATTGCCAAAGCCTTTTCAGATGGATTTCATTTGAAGAACTTAATATGTTTAGAACAAGAGAAGTACCAAACAGATTTTGAATCATTATCACTAATTGTAATTTGTAAGTGCTGTATTTTAAGATAGGTTAGTCTTATGGTTGCAAAGCTGGCCAGCTCAGGTCCACTGATAAAATTATTTTGAGTACTTTTATGACAGGCTTCCAGGACTTTATCCTCCAAAGATGTGCTAGATGTGCTGTCCAAAACCTCCAGCCATTACAGAAATCTTTTTTTTTTTTTTTTTTTTTTTTATGTTGAAGATGTTTACATGGTGATGCAGTCTGATTTTTATTGTTCTTAGTTGTTAGGATAAGACATAATTTTCTATTTGCAAAGCTGAGGGATGACCTGGAATTTTATGATTTTCAGCACCTACCTAGTTTTTCCTTTGTTTATGCTTTAATTGTTTTACAAAACAGAAACAAGTCTTTCAGTGTTGAATGCTGGAATCTAAAATTAGTTAACTGAATTTGTAACTCTGGTATTTGTGTTTTCTGAGCCTTGATGCTGCCATCCGCTGAATTCTGTAAACTGGTATTTGTGGTTAGGCAAGTCTTTTGCAGTAGGTTTTCAAGAAGTGCTGTCAGGCAATTTGATTCCATGTTCCTGTTTTATTTCTCTGAAAAAGCATGAAACCACCTTGGCAAGTGCAACAAGAGCTTGCAGTCAGCTTTTAACTGCTGAGGTTGTTGCTTCTGGCCTGAGCTCTTATCTCAAGGGATGCAACTGGAAGTGTACCTTAAGTACCATCTTGTTCATTTGGGGTTCCATTGCAGGACGTGACCTAAAAACGAAATTAGCTATTCTTAAAAATCATTATATAAATTGGAATTAGTATTCAACGTAAATCTGCTTTCCATCTTTGAGAAGCAGAAAGTGGGAGTAAGAAGCTCATGTCCTGAGCAACCTGCTGTAGTTGGCCCTGCCCAGAAGAGGGGGGGGGTTGAATTAGATGATCTTCAGACATGTCCTTCAGCATCAACCATTCTGTGATTCTGTAATGTCCAGTATCAGTAGGTGGGTATGTGCCTGTGTGCATAGGCAGATCAGGCCAGGGAAACAATTGTTTTCCTGCTATAAACACACTTACTTCCATAGAAGGCTGTGAAGTAGGACCTTCTTTGACCTGGAATTTGATGTTTCACATTTCCAGTGATAAAGATGCCTACCTGTAGGCATCTTTATCACTGTAGGCAAAACTATCTTTATAGTTTTAACTATACACAGGAGGGAAGTTAGTGGTAATGGCAGTGAAATGCTATCTTTAGGAATCAGTTATTTTTGTATGATGAATATTCCCCTTCCCCCCTCACTCTCAATGTTAAAACCTAATCTACAATGATCCCTCTTTTATACAGTTGTTTAGAATTTTTACTTCTTTAGGATTATGTGATTGGGAAAGATTAGTAGGATTCAGTTCAGGAATTCAATATTTTGCTCTTTTTAAAGTATTGCCTGTTTCTAAAATAGTCTGAAAATCTCTGTAAGTAGTTTTCATTATTTCTTATAAAGTAGGTTTATATGCCAGTGGCTTAGTGAAATTACTTGCATGTTCAGAGCTTGTATTTGTTTAGTTTTTAACAAATTATATTCTGGGGACGTTTTACAGTTTTAGAAGATTTATTGTGCTGCATTTTATGGCAGTTTCTTCTGCCTGCTCTAGAGCACGTGCCATGGTGGTTTTAAGTGTGCTGTGGATGTTTGACAAGTTAGAAACTTAGCAATCCCCATCAGTGCTTAGCCACACTGTCTCAGGCTTTGTTTTTGTTGGCTGGTATCCAGTACCATGCTATAAAATACATTTACTTGACAGTAGAAAGTGGAGAACCACATTAACTACAAAGTTTTAAAAGGCTGGCTAAACACATGCAATAAATATTAATAAAAGAAAAGGCCACCCACCTTTGACCTTCAATGCTTGTTATTAGCTTTGTATGTTTTAGAATTACAGTAACATTTTGAGTAATAGCATTACATAACAGTATGTAAAAATCTCTTATTCAAATCAAGCAACTTATTAACAACCTTGTAGTGATTATTTTGGTATCTTGTGGCAGGGATTATACTGCATTGCCAGAAATTTGCTTTTTTCAGATAACTCTGAAGTATAAGTTTGTTGCCCTTTTGTTGTCTCATAATAAATAAGGCAGATGTATTTGTACGTGTAAGTATGGGGAAAGTGTAATGTTGTATGTGTTTACATGTAATGGGCAGGATGTTTTATAGAGCAGCTTTGTAAAGACTGATCAGTTGATTCATGTAAACTCATCTCACTAATTTTTTTTTTAATTTATACAAGAACACCAAGCAGAAAAACAGTTCTAAAATAAGTCATCCTTCATCTGGTACTAAAATGAAAATGTAATTCATGATGGCTGAGTGGGCTTCAGATTTTTTTCCAGTACTTTTTATGTTAAATACTTTGTAACATTCAAAAAAAAAAAAAAGGTATGTAAACCAAACCAGAGATAGGAAGGAATGTGAAGTGGGAAGAGTGATAGAGTGATTCACCATTCAATAGCGCTTAAACATAATCATTCTCTTCTGATTACATGGTTGTCACTTCCCAAGTTAAAGGGCTTTGTTTCATTTGCACCTTCTATGTATATTTTTGCTTTGTTTATTTCTCTGGGTAAGACATCAGTGGTTTCCATGTTGTGAATTTCATGTACTGTGATATGTAAAAGAAATGAGTAAATAAACTACAGATACTTTCATGATAGGTGGATGTAAGTGGTCGAATATTGAATTAGTTCATTTTGAAAAGTCTGTATTTCTTTGTTTTTTAAAGGTAAAGGGAAAAAAAAGGCTAGAAAAAACAACATGCAGTGAAATGTTAACACAATGATGCATACTGCTAGTTCTGGATACATTTATTATACAGCTAACAAAAACACTGTCAAAACATTGTTATATATCTAACAAACAGTTGTTATGGGGTTTTGTTTTTTTTTCTTTCAGTTAGATGAACATATACTTTGTGTTAGTATTGAGTTATGTTGTCCTTCAAGGCAGATTGTGACCACTTCTTTGGCTCTCTCATAAATCATGGCAGTCTTGCAGCCTTTCTGGGTTGACCTGCTGATTCAGATTTAGTGCAGTGATCAGTCACACGGAGAACCACTTTGGATGTATGAAAGAACAGTACTATTAATGTCTGAAAATGACATGTACAGACTAGAAGGGTGACAGAGCTGTGAGACATAAGCTTCAAATACCAAGTTTTCCTCAATCTTTAGGAGAAAAAGATCCAAGAGTGAATATCAGACATTTGTCTGTTCTGCAGTCAGCAAGTGAAAGGTCAGCACTGTGTGAAAGAAAAATAGATAACAGAAGGAACAGGGCGGAAAAATTAAGGATTAAAAAGAAAATCGCAAGAGTCATGAAGGCTTGTACTGCTATATCTGAAGCACTTCATTGTTCTCCTTCAAATCCTGTTTAGTGTTCCATTTCTATTATGCCCATGAAGACCCTGGAGCAGTTAGCCTATGGAAACCACTGTTTATTCTCACTACCGCCCATTTGTACTTCCTTCTCTGCCTACATCCATGTGTTGTCACTCCTTTTACATTGTGTTCTGATCTGGAGAAGAACTTCTACTCATTCATGTAGTCACATTCATTCATGTATTCAAGCTTGTTATGTACTACAGTGTAGGATCTGCTTTTTTACAAGATGAATATTAATTCTAAAATCTAAATGAATGACCAGCTGTCAATATGTTGCTTTTTTTCAGAGTGTTGTGCGTTGCCTTTGGCATCCCAAGCTGAATCAGATCATGGTTGGTACAGGAAATGGATTGGCAAAAGTGTACTATGATCCTGTTAAAAGCCAAAGGTATGTAATAGTTAGTGGTTTATAATTAAGAAGGTTTCTCAAACTTACCCTGATGCTATAATTATACTTAGAGATGAGAAAAAAATGAGTTAGTAGCATTTGTTTTGCAGTTTTAGCTACTTAGTTATAATAAAAAAGAAAGAAAGAAAGAAAGAAAGAAAGAAAGAAAGAAAGAAAGAAAAAAAAAAAAAACAAAAAAAACCCAAAAGTTTGTACTTGAAAAGCAGTGCATTTTCCTCCAGGCTCTTTGTGGTGCTGTACGCTGGCAGTTCTACCTGAATTTACGAACACTTCCATTCTTGAATTGTATGAAATTTTCTGTAAGAATAACCAGCCTTTCATTTGACCTCTTGAAGGTTGCTGCAATTGTGCTATTGAAAGGCTACTTATTGAATTTAGTAATATTTTTGTCATATTTTATTTTTTATGAAGTACAAATGTTGTTTAGAAGCATTAGCTTAAGCTTCCTGGTCTGTGAAGTAATGGTAGAAGACTCAGTTTGAGACCTTGCCATCTCTCCCACCCTCTCCTGTCACGTGTAGATTTTGCCTATGTTTCTAAAGGAAGGGTGGCAGTGATTCATCAGAAGGTGACTTGTCAGCCTAGAATGAAAAGAAGAGGATTTAACTAGTCTATAAATACTTACACAATTAATTTGCTTTTACCCTCTGAATTGTCTGGGGTACTTCCTTCCTTACCAGCTGAGGAAAAATGCATACTTCATATATATACTGAGTGGTATTATATGCCCTTGACTTTGTTTCGCTTGCATCCAAAAACATACTGTATTATAGTTCATAGTTCTGGATACTTACCATGGCCTGGAGATAGGAATATGAAAATAAATTCTGGTTTATAAGACTGTTAGAAATAAGTATTATTTTTCTGTTCTTTCTCAGTGTAGAGAACAGGAGAGAAGTTGGTCAATATTGTTTGTTGACTCTCTGCAGAGTGCGGCCTGAGTCCCTTATGCAAGGACTACAAGAGCCCTAGCTCAGTTGTGTATCCAGTTTCATTCCTAGTACTTATAGTAAAAATGAAAATAATACCAGTTTAAATTAGTCTTGCTGCAACTAGGCTTCTGCAGAATTTCCCAGTACACTGTTACAAACTCCTCTGACTAGATAACTACTAACAACCCAGGCTGCTTAGGAAGGGTACTAGGAGCAAATCATGGCCAATATTTGGAGAGGAGCACTTCCTGTGTGCATACAGCGAGTACTGTGGAGAAATGAAGTGTGATATGGATCTTTCACCCATACTTCCACCAGTCATATAAACCGATCTGTAATAAAAGCATTAATCTCTTTGGCTTCCTTCACATGTGCATGGACATACCAAGATATACACAGTCATGAATATTTAACGTGCTGTATAATTTATTTGAGAATATGTCTTGAATAAAAAATGGTTTGTATTTGATACAAACTGACCAACTGAACTGCTGTGTGTTTTCTCCTAGGGGAGCAAAATTATGCGTGGTCAAAACAAAAAGAAAAGAGAGACAAGCAGAGACTCTTACTCAGGATTACATTATAACACGTAAGGAATTTAAACATCTCTTTATATGAGCATTCTTAGCTCTTTCTTAGTTATCGTATTATTTGCAGATGATTTATGTTTTCCCCACGAAATAGTTGCAATCAATCCTTAAGTATTGAGTGCTACATACAAATGTATTAATAGCCCTGCAAAACTGAAAAGGGATGTATTGGGTATGCCCTGTAAAATTAATAATGATGGTTTTCTTCTAGATTCTGGTGCAAGTTTCATGCACCAGAAAGGACAACTGCTTTGAAAAGTTGGGATGACCTCTTGCAAGCATTTTGTATTTAAAACAAACAAACAAACAAAAAACAAACAAAAAAACGCTGTGCTCCAAAATTCTTTTCTTCCTTTATTGAATCTTCAATTTTACTCAACTAAATTGGTGAATTGCTGAGTAGAGATGAGTTGAAGATGCTTTCTTTCAGGATTTAGAACTTGCCTAGATATGCATGGGTTTTCAAATAATTAAAATATCTTTCCAGCTTATGGACTGTACTTCTCTACGACCTCATGTTCATATTAAGACTCAATGACGCATAAAAAATAGTTATTGTTGTTACTGTAGAAAGTTTAATGACCTGCATTTTCCCAAAGGCAAATTTTATAAAGGGATGAGGGAATTGAGAGATTTTGGCCCTCCCAAGTAGTACTGCCCTATGTAGTGTTTCCTCATGTGAAGTGAGAGCAGTCACGTGGTTGTGCTTTCCTACTTCTTTTCTTCCTCTTCCAGTTCTATGGCGTTAGGATCCAGCTCTGTTTTCCAGTAGATCTGGTCTTAGAAATAGATAAAACATATGTTATTTAACAGAGAAGTAGGTTGGCAGCATAATAAACAACATTTAGAATGAGAAAGTCTGGGCAATCTTTAGAATGAGAAAGTCTGGGCAATGTAGCAAGGTCTCTGTCGAGGCACTTCAATTCTAGGTTCCAGTCTCAAGCACCTTCCAGCCACAGCTGTCTCCTGCTTACCTCACTGTGGCAAATGTGCAGCTCCACTTGTTGGGCTGCAATAGGTGAAATTGTATCTTGTGTAGATAAGGTGCATTTATCTCCTTTGGGTGCCCTTCTCACTCTATCCTTACTATAATGTTGTTTATATTAGTACACAGTCTATTGTCTAAATACTTCGTGTGTGCTGTGTTAATGTTTATATTGTAAAGAGCTCTTGTGATTTTATTTTTTTAAAATTCTGCTTAAAATTTGATGCAACTTGTCTATCCCTATGTATCCAGTGATATTTTTAAGTGCCATTCAAAGATACACAGATTTAGATTCAGGACCCAAGTATGCAACATTTCAGAACTTTATCATTGAGTTTTAGCTGTTTAACTGTATCTTCCCAGATCATTTTGAAACAAAATAAATATACTTCATATACAGGAAAGCAGTAAAAATGTTTTTGAGCTGGTAGTGAAGAGGACCTATAGATTTTGCTTTACAAATTGTTGCATGTTTTGGAAATTTTTCAGAGGTTAAATTTCTTTCTTCGAAGCTTGCTGATAGAACTAGAAAGAACTGAAGATCTCAGAAATCCTTTCCAAAGTGAACCAAGCCCTTTTTCATCTTCCTCTGCTTGATTTTTTTTTTTTTTTGAACTTGTAGCTGCTCTTTAATCTTAGGATTGCCTATAATAGCTGCTTAAAATGCAATAATATTTTCTGAGAGATTAAGTATTACTTTTAAAACACAAGAATATGCAGCTTGAGTTTCCCTTGGACAACCTTTACTCCATATGGTAAAAGCTTGGATCTGTGAGTTAGTCACCTGAGCTGCTCTATGCAAGCCAATCAACCTCATTGCTTTGAAATGCCTGGGACAATTTATTGTTGTACTTTATGAAATCTGCAAAAATAAAACCTAAACATGTATTCCCAAAGATCTACTGCTGTGTCATATGGCTGTGACTTTACGTGGTCTAATAAATGGAGCAGGCTTCCATAAGTAAGCTCGAAAATGAAACTGAGAGGTCTCTGAATGCTGACTTCATTTTTTCCTTATTAAATGTAGAGCCAGTTCCTCTACACTTAAGATTTTGTTTGTTTTGGTTCTGTCTTTGTTGGGTCTTTTGACCCCAACACAATTTCCTGCAATTTGGGAAACAGCAGAAATCAT
Organism: Stictonetta naevosa; assembly: GCA_011074415.1. NCBI lineage: Eukaryota > Metazoa > Chordata > Aves > Anseriformes > Anatidae > Stictonetta > Stictonetta naevosa. The sequence goes on from CM021729.1 coordinate 10,624,309, forward strand.
CATATGGCAGTGTTTTGCCTCACCACAACAAAACTGTCCCTTAACATGGTGTTTATTTGGTGCTGACAAAAGTGCCTCTTGTCTGAACTGACTGAAACAGCACATAGGTAAATCATTGTGATTGAAGCTATTGCAGCAATTTTATGATGAAAAAGGGGTTTTAAATCCAGATAGTTCAGTCAAACTGTCTCAATTATGGGTATTCTTCCAAATTTGATTAGTGTCATAATTTAATAAGGAAATGAATATGAATTCATATGCAGAAATACCATGTCTTGGATCTTTGAGGAGATTCCTCTTATCTCTGTCTCAGATCCAAAAATGTATGTAGAGTTTTTTATGCTGCTGGAGTATTAGAGTGCTGTAGAAAAATGGAATATTCAGAAAAGAGCAACCAGTTGGTCACAATGCTAATGTTGAACACTAAATGTCAGAGGAATAGGTTGTATGTGCATATACTATGCAAACAGTATTACAGATGAAAAACTGCTACCTGAAACAACTGTGGAAACTTGGCTACTTTCATGTTTGAAAAATTCATCAGGAAGAAGCTCTCTAAAATACACCTCAGTAAACCATTGCCTGGATGCAGTAAAAGTGGAAGGCTGCTTCTGCCACCTTTCCTTTTGAATGAACAAATGACCCTAATCCTTTCCTTTGTGTGAACAAATCCTTGCAGTCTTCACCCTTGTAATTAAAACATCGAAAAGATAATGGAATTTCTAACGTTTCTTTATCTCCAAACTGTAACTCTTTAGCCCATGCACTTCCCATGTTCCGTGAACCACGACAGCGAAGCACCAGGAAACAGCTGGAAAAGGATAGGCTGGACCCCATGAAGTCTCACAAACCTGAACCTCCAGTAGCAGGACCAGGTAATGTAGTCATGATCACTTCATATTGTTGTATACCAAAAGGACTGTCATGCTTGGGTTCTGTATTTGTTTGGATTTGCATTCAAACATTTTTGAGTGGGGGACTCTACTATATGTGAGCAGCATCCAGAACTGTTAGACATTGGTCTTTGGAGCACTTGCCAAAAATAATCACAATTCCTTTACGTAATCAGTAAAATGCATATGTGAACGCAGTTCTAAATTAGGCTCTTCCTGTAATATTATATAGCTTCTTTGTATCAGATCACTGTTATAGACAAAATACAACATTTTTCTGTTTATTTCTTATATATGTTTCTTTAAAATAGTAATTTAATTTTTTTTTGCTACAGGTCGTGGTGGCCGTGTTGGAACACACGGAGGTACCTTGTCATCATACATAGTCAAGAATATTGCTCTGGATAAGACAGATGATAGCAACCCTCGAGAGGCTATTTTACGTCATGCAAAGGAAGCAGAGGAGAATCCATACTGGGTTGCTCCAGCATATGCTAAGTAAGGAAACAATTAAAAATACAAGCAATATTTCTGGAGACCGGTGGGAGTTTGTAAAAATAGCAGACACACATTTTTAACAGTATCCTTTGCCTTTTCTGGCTTGTTGCCATTAATATGTAAACCAAGAATATGTCACACTCCTATATGAAGATAAGAGTTTCCAGGAGGTTAAATTTTTAAAATGTGACATTACCATTTTTAAAATTTGACTGTCAGTGCTAGAAAATTCTAAAGCTTTCTAAATTTGCTAGTCTTCTACAAATCAGTAGCAGAAATTGTAATATACCTTTTAATAAGGTACTGTCCCACAGACAAACTTCGGGGTGATGTTTTCCAACATACCCTCTAGCTCTGACTGGGCCTTAGGTTAAACCTTCAAAAATATTTCCTTGGTGTTACAACAACATATTTTAGATGATCTCTTAGGTGTCATAAATAATTTGGATTTTTCCTAAACCAGGACCTGAGTACTGCTTGAATTAACTTGGTCTTAAAGGTATTAAATATTAAAAATTGCACTGATAATTGCACTCAGTTTAAATTGTACGTATGAGTGTGGTGTTTGTCCATATCTGTTGCAATGAAAACTGTGCAATATGCTTATTTAGTGGTTTCTACCAAATATCTTCATTTTCTAAGAGTAAGTACAATTTAAAATATTAAATAATTTCATGGTAGTACTAAAATACATAATAAATGCATTTCATACTAAGGAACAGAAACTGCCACTTTAAAAATTAGTATTTTTTTAATATTTTGCTATTGTCATTGATGGTTTTTATTGTACAAAGTAATCTATCTAGTAGGAGTAGTATTTTCAAAATGCATAAGGAAGGGTTATGAAGAGATTAAACCGTCTGTACAGAGCAGGCAGAGCTAGTAACAGCCTTTTTTTTTTTTTTTTTTTTTTAATTTGCAGCCTATTGTTTTATATCCTAGGCTGTACTTTCATTGGTACTTTATTTACTGTACTTCTGTTATTAGTTTTTAGTTTCTTAATGAAAAAAAAAATAATCACATCTTTCCAGAAACTCAGAATATATTAAGAATCATAGCTCTTTCTTGTGGTGACATGCATTTCCCAGTGTGACCCACAATAGTTTTTCCAAAGCAGCTTGAGAACATTAGTGACCCATTCTGGCTTTGACTAGGTAATTAATAAATATGGCATTGTTGTAAAGTACATCAAATCAATGTGTTATACAATATCACTCTTGATACCAAGTCAAAGAAAGAAAAGTTTGACACAGCCTGTTTCTGTAACAGTTGTAGTAATGAGTAGGCTAAATTTGTAACTGAGGGTTTATGTTTCCTAGAGGTAAAATTTACTGTGAATGTGCAGGTACCTGTTTTTATTTAGGATATATATAACTATTCATTCTCAAAAGTAAATACAGTCACACATTCTGTCAGGTAGATAGATACCTCAGTATATTTTTGGCTTCATTGACTGTATAGTAAGTTTCACCCCCACACCTGCAATGTAGTAGACATGAAAGTTTTAAAATTTAGCTACATTACAGAAGGCTTGCTGTGTCAGGTGGGCAGACCTCATTATGGTTTCTTGTGAAAAGATGTAGCTGCAGGGAAAGAAGAGAGCTGACTGAGAAATGGGGAGGAAGCAAATCCAGACTGCTATTAACTTACGCACCAGAAGGTGATACGTATGTGGGGTAGTTGGGCTGCAGCCAGCGGCATGCTGCCTTGACAGTTTTGTCAGCTGATAAATCTCATGCCAAGGAAACTGCCACTACCCTTGCTTTAGAAACTTGACTTTAAGATGCACCCCGTGCAAAGAGCTTTTTAAAGCTTCATTGTTATTAGTATTATTATTTATTACTTTTTATTAATATTTATATACAGGCTAAATAAGACACTGAAATGCAAAAACTTTATAACTGTTATGTTCATATCTTTCAGAAATGGAGGTCTGCATCAAAAGTTACAGACCAATGACAGTCATAGGTTTCATTAGCTGCTTGCCTGCACATGCGCATAATATATAGAGATGTGTTAATTACATAGTTGATACCTGACTTTGCAGGGTGTGCACGTTTACCTTGTGTAAAAAACATTTTACAGACCTCCTTACAGATGCGTATTTAATAAATGTGCTAAGTACAAGTAATTGATGTGAACTATCAGAGAATGTTGTGTTAGAAGTGTGTCCGCAGTGACACTGTAAAAATCAGGGGTTCATGATAATAAGCAGTATACAAATGTAAGGAAACTGTCTCCCTTAGGTATATATAATGTATCTATTATAGCATAATCATAAAATCATAGAACGGCATGGGTTGGTAGGGGACCTTAAAGATTGCAACCCCCCTGCAATGGGCAGGGACGCCTTCCACTAGACCAGCTTGCCCAGGGTCTTGTCCAACCTGGTGTTGACCAGGGATGGGGCACCCACAACTTCTCTGGGCAACCAGTGCCTCGTCACCCTCTCAGTGAAGAATTTTTTTCCTAACATCTAATCTAAATCTCCCCTCTTTTAGTTTAAAGCCATTCACCCTTATCCTAAGATATACTAAAGAGTTAGGAAAGGTAATATTCATATATATACTTAAAATTACATGCTGCCTTGTTACCTGGGAAATATACAACCAGTATGTTTCATTTTTTTCAGTGCTCTTTGTTCTTTTTACCACTTTATTTTTCTGCTATCAATTTTTCCACATATGTGATAAGTTTTCAATTAAATGTGATACAAAAGTATCCACATTTCTCTTGTTTGACAAGGCTTTTGTTTGTGTACTATCTCTATGGATGGTTTTTCACATACAGTTTTCCATTTTCCTTCTCAAGAAAATGTCTAAGAAAAAGATAGTTACTTCATTTTCTTCAGTGATGGGTATAAAGTAATTTTAGTCCAGAAAAACACCTAGGAAACACTCATTTTCTTATCAATAATGTTTTTATTACTTTGGTTGTGATGACAGGGTTAGAGTTTGTCTGGTCCAGAATTGTAGTGAAAAGGTCATTGTAAACTAGATAACTGATTTCGTGGTTTTCAACTGTGTTTTCATTTCAGCAATTCACATAAGAAATACCTGTGCCATGACTTTTACTGTTATACAATGTATGTTAAAAAAAAAAAAATCCTTTTCATTGGAGTTTGAGGTGTGTAACCTATTCTTGAAGCCAAGTAGTTATTTGCATTATTTATCACTTGATTTTTTTTTTCAAGCTTGTTATTGTTAACATGACCTTTCTGTTTCTCCTGTAATTTGAACCAGAAAAGGAGGGGGAAGTACATAAGTGGCAAAAGGATGGGTGAATAAAACAGATGCTGCTGAAAAGGATATCAGGAAATGATAAGAAATACATGCTGAATCAGGAGATGACATATCACAGAAGGCCAAAGTGAATAAATTGTCAAAAAGATGTGATCAACAGCAGAGAAGTCTGGATGACATTTTTTTTTCTTTTAAAAAAAAAAAAAAAAAAAAAAGATGACCTTGAGATTTTTCAGGAAAAAGCTTGTTAGAGACCTTGGCAAGAGTTGTTCCAGTGGAGTGAAAGGAAAGGAAGGACAGATTGAAGATTTCAAGTAAAGAACTACAGGAAAGGAACTTGAGGCATCAGTTGTAAATGTTTGAAAATTACATTCTTTTTGAGCTGTTTGTTTTAACACAGCTGTACAGAGATACTATAATGACTTCAGATTTCCCTCTGAAGGATCAGCAGGAATTACTAAGCATTGTAGCTGAGGGCCTAATCAGGCCCAGATGTATCTTTCTTCTGTGCCACAGAGAAGGTGAGGGTGAAACTTCCCTCCTCATCAAAATGGACCACAGTTCTTAGAAAATATGTTGAAGTACAGTGACGATGCCCGTATTTTGCTGTCTTTGTCATTGCTGCTTGTCACAGGCAAAAAAGAATTAACATGAAGCAGCAACCTGTAGCCTGGCTGTATTCACTGTTCTTTTCATCGATGGCAGTACCAGCATGTGAAGTGTTAGTTATATTGTGGCTCATGAATCTACAGCTGAAGGAGCACTGGACATATCGTTTTAGAACAGTGATTTTGCTGACACATGTCGGTAAATTTTGGAGATTGTTAATTTTGAGAAAGGAGTCCCTGAGATTCAGGGAAGGGTCAGGTTAGCTGATGGGTTAAGGAATACAGTGGGGCCTGATGCTGAAAAACCTCTTCTTTGATGTCTAACAGTAGCCTTTCTGACATTATTCTGGTTTCCAATCATGCTTGGAAGATATCTTTTTTAATTTACTTCAGTGCAAAATAAACACAAATTTTAAAAGTTGCTGTGACATGAGTCACATGCTGTGATACGCCGTTGTCATCTCCAGCTGGTTTAACTATAGCAGTATTTTTTAGCTGCTAGTCTGTAAATCACAGCTGTTAATGGGCTAGTTTTACAGGATCTTTAAAAGGTACCTAATTAAAACAGCTGATAATTAGAGGGATTATAGTTCTCTAGAGCAGTCTGCATGGCCACTGGAAATTTTTTTGTGTGTTTGCATATCTGAATACATTGAAAAACAGTGAAGTAAAGAGGAGCGCTCAGAAAATCATACAAATTAATAAGAATAAATTGTCTTAGTTTGTTTTTCCATTTTTTGTGGCAACCTGTCAGTGTAACTTACAATATGAATGCATTTGTCAGTGTATGAGATTCTGGTTATCTCTGATAGTCATGTGAAGATTCTGACTGCACCTCTTCCCTCTAGCCTTCCATGATGTAGTTGTAGACAGCAGTAAGATCCCTCTTCAGCCTTCTATTGTTAAGGCTACAGAGACCCACTTCTCTCAGCTTTTTTTCATATATGATGTCCTCCAGCCCCCTAACCATCTTGGTGGTGGCTTTCCACTGTTCTCAAACCAACCTGATAGTCCACCACTGACATTGTTTGCTTCTGTATGCCGAAGTCTCTTGTACTGGAGAGCCCACAAATGGCCATGCTGCTTCAGGTGTCATTTCACAAGTGCTGAGTAGAGGGGAAGTTAGGTAGGTTGTCCTGTAGTTCCCCAAATCCTCCTCTTGCCCTTCATAAAGATGAATATTTTCTCTTTTCAAGTCATCAGGAACCTCCTCTGATCACCATCATTTCTCAACGGTGATGAGGGGAATGGTAGAATCCCTATCACTGGAGGTTTTGAAGATGTGATTGGACAGGGTGCTAGATAATCTCCTGTAGGGTCCCTTTTTCCAGAACTGGTTGGACCTGGTGTTTCAAGGTCCCTTTGAACCTGGGCTGTGTGATATTTGATTCTATATCTCTTAAGGACCAAAATAAAATTAATGAGGGAGTTGATGGAGAAAAACAATACAGCTTTCCACATGTGTTATTTAGCCCTCAGAAATTAGAGTATTTTGAAGTACTGGAACTGTTTTGATAATTTTTGTATAAATATTAATTGTGCAGAAAACTCCTACTACATTGGCAATCTTTAGTGCAGTTACTAAGCAGAACGATGTGTGTTTATCAGGTCAGGCATATGAATTACCCTATGTGTCCCAGTTACTGCTGTATAGCTTGTGGAGGTGGATCAGTTTTACATTTCAGCTGAGCTGAGGCTACAGCCGTTTCATGCTAATTTTAAAAAACAAGATAGCAAGCAAACTTAATTTCCTCTGCATGTTTTCTCTTGAGCTGGTTATGGCTAGATTGCGCTACAGTGTTGTCTGTGTCCCCCAACCCCCTCCACCCGCCCACATCTTTACTGGACTCAGAGTAGCTTACTAATATTTACTGAAATCTAAAACTTTTCACTGTGCTACTTATATCACAGAAAATACATAGCTTCTGGTGCTTGTTCCATGAATTAAGTAATTCTTCTTGAATGGAAGTTTCTGAGAAAAATTGTGACAGCTGAATTTTCCTGGTCAGAAGTGATGGGTTTACACTTGAGAAGCTGTGCTTTACTAACGAACAACTCAAAACTGACCAAATAAGATCCTGTATGGAATTTAGGTTATCTTTCTTCCGAATATTGTGTTAAGAGAAAGGTACACTGCTAAAATGGGCTAAATAAACTATCATCAACAGGTTTGGAAAAATACGAGAGCAAGAAGATTCCATGCATTCCATTTCTTCAGCAGACAACAGAATCCAGTATTTGAGCCAATAAAGCCTTCTTCCCTGGTGGCTGTTTTGGATTTAATATTGATTTTTTTTTTCTTTTTTTCTGAGTCTTCTTTGAGAGATTGCTTAAGTAGAGTTCATATAAGTATTTTCCAATGACATTTTTTAATTTGGAGAATGTTAGGGATTTTGTTGTTTTTGTTGTTTTTGTTTTAACTTGTAAATCAGCTTCATGGGGAGCAGAATGACTCATCTAACTTCCAGTAGTTTAGGTCCTCATCTGGGTTCAAGGTCTACTTGTATGTAATGAGATGTACAGCTCACGCCAGAGGAACATGTGCTAATAGATATCTCCTCAATAGGACCATCTCTGGGACATCTTGGTTCTGTCCTTACCTCCATAGCAAGTTTGGAGGATGGAGAAGGAGGCAGGCCAGTAGGAAGTTTCAGTATATACAGCAAGTTGTCTTTGGCTAGTTTTGGTACCTTTATATCTACTTCACGCTGCCTATTTAACAACTGGAGAATCTTTTTTTTTTTTTTCTTTAATGACAGATGGCTTGCTATTGTATTACTCTTCAAAAGTGATGGCAACATTGAATTATGCCTGTTGTGTTAAGTAAGGCAGACACAATTTTGTAAGCTTTATGTATCTTGTAGAGTCTGACAAATAACAGTTGTTATAACAATAGTTAGTGCTTCATGTTCTCAGACTGCTGTGAAAACATTAGTCAATATTTTAATGAGATGATGACTGCCTTGGCTGCTTTTTATACTTTTTTGGGTCTATGTTGTAATGAGAATTTGAGCACAGCCAATTTCAGAAATCCAGTAGCATCAGCTCCGCAATGATGCTAAGAATTAGTTTGGAAAAGGGGACCATGCAGTGATTGAAGTGTAAACCAGGGAAACTGAATGTCCACACAGTTTGTTAAAATGCTATTTAATACTGTGTTCATTTAAAAAGTAATCAATAATTATTTTTATAAAGTTTGTGGCGTTTAAAATACAGGTAAACAGTGGAGGAATAGATACCATCAAGCTTGGCTGTAGGATACACTGTGTTCTCATATGAAGATCATTAGTTTTATTATGTTACGGTAGTGCTGGATAAAGACTCAAGAGGATAAAACTGTTTTTTGTTTGTTTGTTTGTTTGTTTTTGTTTTTGTTTTTTCATGCATAGGCTAAGCCAGAAACCATGTTCTGTTTTTACTTACTGGCTCCCATCATACTACAGTGAATCAAAATGGAGGTTTCTTTGTCTGAATAATGTAATGAGAACTGTAGCTTCATTTTTCTGGCATTCTACTAAATTGACTTGTTCCTTTCATCTATCTTAATTTTTTTCATGGAATAAACACATAATGATTGAAGGCTAACGAGGAAATAATACTTGCAGATGATGTGTGTTTGTTATGCCGCTCTTCACACTTTTGCTCTTTGCCCAAGAGCTGAAAGTTCCTTCGGCTCTTAGAAGGTAGTTGACAGGGTTTTTCTGAGAATAGAAAAAAAGTAAGTATAGGATGTTTTTTGTTAAGTATAAAGGATGTAATTTGTGTTTAATATATGTCTAATACAGTCTCTGTGAAAGAATTGTAGCCTAATCATTATTTTAATCTTTTTAATATTTTCTAGAACGCAGCCAAAAACAGTTTTTGCAGAAGTGGAACCAGAAGATGATGAAACAGACAAGCCAGAATGGAAAAAACGTAAAATTTGAAGAATTTGGTATAACGAATACTTCAAACGCATTTGAAACAAAGTGCAACATTTCGTTCTTTTTTTTTTTTTCTGGTTGTTGGGTCAAAATTTGAAAGCATAAAATACTTCAGTTAATAAAACTTGCTACGGTGTAAAAGGGAATGTATTACAATGGATTGTAATCCCACATCTGAATTTATAATAAGGAATGATTTATTTTATGGAAAGGAGAACTCTTCCCTATCAGTTATTTAACTTCATGATTTAAGAGAAAAATATTTGTCTCTCTAATTTTTAATAGATGTCTAGTGAGTCCAGTGTTTTACCAAATGTTTTTTTTTTAAAGCCAACTTCACTAATACTGTGTCACAACAGTGTACAGTGATTTTTGAGTATATAAATAAAAT
>CM021729.1:10633963-10675711 GCA_011074415.1 Stictonetta naevosa
AGTCCACTTTAGTTCACTTGTATTTAAATTTTAGAAAAAAAAATCTAGTGTTTTTCCTTAAATAAATGACATTCCTTTTAAGAATGCGTAGTGTCTCACAGTAGGCAATTTATATCGCTTTTATTTTTAAAAAATGTAAAATAGGAGTGAACAATTATAGATTTTGTTTTAATAAAAACAATATACGTTTTTTGCCTAGTTGATTTTGTTCAGGCTTCCTGTCCCTGTTAGTTTGTATTGATTAGCATTAGGATAGAGCAGACTTAAGTTTATTACCAGGTCTTTGTATATATTGATATTGTTGTATCTTTGCTCACACTCTGAAAACTGATACTATCCTTTATAAAGTCTCTTATATAAGTATTAAAAGTTTGAAGTTTTTAACATGGAATTGCAATTCTGAATTTAATAAAGTGAAGGACAAATTTAAAACCACTGTCCTTTACAGAAGGAGAAATGAACCTATGTTAGATTTAGGCATTTATATTGTGATTATAATAACATATAATAAGTATTGTGATTAGAATAGTATACAATATAGCGAGTGCTCTGCATTTGCACTAAGAGTAGAGAGCAAGAGACATTATAACAATCAAGCGTTCTTAATTATGAATAGATTTGAAGGCATAATTTAAGGCTATATTTAACCAGCACTTAATCACCTTCCTAACTTATAAGTGTGTGGTCCTGATAGAATCAAAAGAACTTTTTTTTTTCCTTACAGCATTGTTCTGCATCACAATTTTATTGTATGATTTCTTTTTCCAAACTTACCTTTTTCTCAAAAAACATTTCTATACATTAGGGAAAAGTAAGCCTGACCTCAAAAAGTGTTGTGAGCAGTGGTGTAACATTCCCAAAATTAAGTATTTCCACAGCTTTCACTCCACGTAGTCGTTTGATAAGAGTGAAACCTCACTAAATAATCCACAACTTGTATTTCTCCCTTGTAAAAAATGTTTTAGTACATACTTATCTAGAATAGCAAATACATGCTTAGTTTACAGTTACAGCTGTAATACGTAGAACAAAGGACTTAATACCTAGGTAAGCAGTAAATGGAGGAGAAAAAGAATTAGAAGATGAAGAGCAGCAGCTGTCTGCAACTTGCTAAAGACCTCACTGTGCAATGTTTCCCTCAGCAAATTAATGTCAAATGGCATTGTTTCATTTAAGGCTATTTTTTATATTTTCTTTATCCATATAATTCACTAGAAAATAAAGCATTTTCAAATAAATTTCTGTAAAATCTTGAATAGTATTTTTAAAGGTTTGATAAGTCCATGGCATTAGGATAATAGTAACAGTTTATCTTTTTTTGTTGTTGTTGTTAGATATTGTTCACTGAGACAATGTGGCTAGTAGGAAACAGAGCAGGAGGAAAAGGCAGATGAGGAAAAACGCTGCAACTGTTCTCTGAGCTTGAGGGAAGCTTCTTCTTTTATGTTATTTATTCAGATTATCTAGATCTTGTTTCCTAATTCTTAGAAGAATGAGCTCTGCAAATGAGCCTTGCAGAAGTTCTGTTAGAATTACTCTGAGTTAGTTGTTGTTACTTACAATGATTAAGTTCCCAATTGCCTTGAGTGACTGTTTTAGCAGCCTAAAATTTAAAATAACGTCTGTGCAAAAATGTATTTAAAAGTTTTAAAACTAACTTAAATTGTACATGTTCTTGTACTTCAACTCCTGACATGGTTTGTTTCCCATAGTCTTTACACTGAATCCAGACAACATGTTCACCAAGGCAAATCTTAATGCATTTTTAAGGGCAATTTTTCATGTTGAACAATTTAATGGTAAGAGTTAATCTGGTCAGGAATGAGATATGAACAGTCTGCTTGACCATACTTGGTATAACAAACTCTGACTCACCTTTTTGAACTGTCCAAGGAAAAATATTAACATGATTAAATATTTGGTATGAATGATACACCTCTACATGCAAATTGGAATATTAGAAACAGTATTTGTATTGATTTTTTTATGAACTTAATTTTCTTTTAAACTTTACCCGGCACCTAGGTTTAAGTCATTGCCAAGCTGTAATTTTGGTCTCTCATGTGTTCATATTAAGTGCTAATGTAGCCAGAGTCGAGATGGGCTTTTGCTTCAGTATTTCTGAAACAAGGTGGGCTTTTTTGTTTGTTTGCTTACTTTTATAGTAGACTTCTTTACAGAGGTGTCACAACCATCACTAGCATTTTAGCAAGCACAATGGCTTCTGTGGTGTCATCTCCAAACCTGAACATTTTCTCCGTGTTCTGTGCAGCTTCTAAATGTTTCCTTACAACGATTTCTGGCCTTTGTGCTGATGACCCATACAGTACTACTCGCCTGTCCATAGGGCCAGGACTTTGCCTGCCAGATCTTTGTAGCCCATCACTTGGTGTGTTGCCTGCCAAGTTTCACATTCATTGTTTATGATTTTGGTGTTTATGATTTTGCTGTAGACTTCTTATTTTGACTCTAGTCCTTTGAATTGCTTACATATCTTACTTTTAACGTCTTCAGCAACAGGTCAGGTGATTGCTAAGGCTTTCTTTCCTGGCACTTTCTCTCCTGACTGTTTGCAACTGCTTTATGGTTGCTTAAATTCCTCACTGCACAAGTACTTCCTATGACCTATAACTTACTGAACATTATATTTTTGCCTCTGCTTTTGCAATTGTTAATGAGAACTGTGAGGCCTCTGGTCACTGTCTCTTTGCTTATGATTACATGTTCAGTTTGGTATTCTCTGTCATGCCTGCCTTTCTCTGTTGGGCTGTAAAAGAGTATTTTTCCTGGGAAGAGAAACCATGAATCTTTATCCTATCAGTTCAATCTCTGCTGCACCCTGTGGAATGTTATGCAATGAGTGGCATTGTTGAGGAGAAGTGGCATCCTCTTGGTTGGATCTTTGTCCATTGGTTTCTTTGACATCTGATGACTCCGTGGGCATCCAACTTGAGACATCTGTAGCTCGGAACCTCATTTAGTACTGAATCATTTGTTAATTTTGATGTATTTTATTGTGGCCTGTTAGTCACAACAGTATTGCAAAATCCCTCTTCTGTTTCCTGGTCATGTTAAATGCCTGTGTATCCTTCCAGCCTGCCTCTCAGCAATGGGAACTTGCTGAAAGACCCCCAGCTCAGCTCATTAAAAATCAGCAAACTGGTTCTGATTTTTTTACCATGGGTAGATTAGGACGTGAGATTCTGTCCCCTGTTGTTATCCCTGAGCTTTTCTCATCTGTTGCACCATCTCATGCACACAGATAAATGAAAAGTTAGAGTTGGACAGCAGAAATGTCCTTATGCTTGCCTGGCATTGAAGCTTGGAATCATCTTATTACATCAGTTTTCAAATTGCTAGGATTTTTGGCTAATCTCATTTAAACACAATTTTGTATACAATATGTGCTTCATCCATCCTCTGGGACTCCAGTAACTAATTGCTTCGTGCAGTCTGGACTATCAGAAACATAAGATATTTCCCGGTAGCAAATAATCCTAGTCAAAATCTGCTTTGGTTGCAAAGGCTTCCCTTCCTACATGTAAAGGTAATGGGGCATGCTGACAGTCGCCCACTTGGCAGCAGCGTCCTATATTAAAATACCTTGTTGGAATCTCCATAACCTAAGTGTTTCTTGAATGTCTTGGCAATATGTCATGATATTTTCTAACGGCTGATGGTCAGGTAGTGTTTTTGTCTTTTACTCCAAGACATAACTGAAAAGAAGGCTGATGCAGAAAGCATAGTCAATAAGCCCCTTCCACTGCCTTCCCTTGCCTTCGTTTTTGAACCTTAGTTATCGTGTTTCTGCAGAATTGTTGTATGTCAGGGCTAGTACTTAAGATTTTTTAGTCTTTCAGACAGATATTCCTGTGGGTTCTGGCCTTTCCTCAAATCATCATGAAATAATAGATGCAGCAGCTAAATAACTGCAGTAGGTAAAATGGGCTAGATGAGTCCTTGAGAAATTATGTAGTCCATCCTTGACTCAAGTTACAGGTATACACCCGAACCTGTTCTGGCATGATTATTGGATCAGATCTTTAAATGCTACCATGGTAGAGGCTCCACAAACTCCCTAAGTGATCTGTTCCAATCCTTGATTTTTCTTAGCACTACAATATTTTTCATAAACTCTAAGAAAAATATTCTTGCAGCAGTTTAAGTCCACTATTTTCTATCCCATTTCCAGCAGCCATGGAGGTCAGTTTATGACCTTCCATTTTGCAGTAGCTGTTTATTATATTTGAAGTTTTTTATCTTCTGTCTCCTCTTTTTTCCCTTAATGTTTGCTTTCTAACATACAATTTCTTTGTTTTTCTCTGCTGTGTTCAGATTTTCCACGTTTCTTGAATTGTATTGCCCGCCATGTATTCAGTGTTTCAGATGAAGCTGCTTTTTTAGAACTACTGAGTAAACAGGAAAAGTGCTTGTATGTCTCATTACACTCTTGTTCTCTGCAGTTTGGCATTATTGATTTGTGTTCAGGTTCTAATTCCTCCCCTATCCCCATGCTGCAGAACCTCTTCTGCAGGGTTGCTGCCCAGCCAATTCACTGTCTAGCGTTTATGTATTATTCTTACAGTATTGCATTTTGTCCTTTGTACTGAGTTTCATTGCATTTTCTCAGAATGTATCTCCATTTTGTTAAGTTTGTTTTGAATTTTCTCTTGATCCCCAAGTGCTTACAGCTTTTTACAGCTTCCAGTTGTCAGGGGATGTAATTAATGTATTCTCTCCTCATTCAGCTAAGCCACTGAAATTGCTGGTTAGTGGCAGATCCATAAGGCTTCCCATATGCATGGGAAGGAAATGTTTTATACAGCATTAATTTTCTTAAGGGTTCATAAGCTTTCTAGCAAGTCTACACAGAAATATTTGGAAAAACAGTTGGCTTTCCTAGAAATTGCTGGATTCCCTTCATGTCCTTTGGTTTCATTTCTTTAATGGCTTTGTCACTTTGTGTCCAGCAGGAATCCTTCTGACATTTACAATGTTTGATGTGGGAGGCCTCAAGACATCCTTGTCCTCAGCTTTTCAATACTCCACATTCTGAACGTATTTCCAGCCTGTCCCAGTTAAGTGTTTGCATACTGAATTCTCCCTTTCTTTAATTTTTCTAATATAATAAAAAATGTGATCTGCTACAATCTTATGTAATCTGTGAATTAGCAATAGCGCTAACCATACACCTATAGGTGTCCATCTGCTCTGATTTAATCTGGGATTGAATTACAAGATTCCCACCTGCTAAAAGCTGTGGAACTGCAATGACATCTGTGGTTGCCTTGCCTGTGGTGATTTTGTTGCCCGCCCATTGAGTTCCCAAAACTCCTAAGCATGATTGAAGCATCAATGTTTCTTGTTGTACAGCTTTCCTGCTCACCATCTGCTCTAGTATTGGCCTCAAGAAGGTTTTACTGAAATTCATTGTTTTTGTCTAGTTTTTCTAGCCCAATGCTTGTCAAGATCCCAGGGACTGTGTTGTGGCTGACTTCATAGTCCCTCTAGAATCAAATAAACTGTTAGGCTTAAGAACATAGGTGTGCACATGGACCTGTAGCTTGCAGGTAGCAGATGACACTTAGTTTGCAGATTTCCTTAGCACTCAGATGCTAAGGAATTAGAAATTCATTGGAGAACAACTTCGAAGTTTGTCTTCAGGCACTATTTGCTGTTCTCTTGTATTCTGTGCATGCCAGTGATCACCCCGTGTCCCTGTTTCTCACATCCTTAGGGGCACTGTTGTTTCTAGACTGGAAATAGTCTCGCTGTTTCTTTTTGATTTCCACAGTGTTCATGTTTGATGAAACCTGCATTCCTGATCCATCCCATCCTGCATTACTTGCCTTGATTATGTGAATCTGTTGTGCAGCCTTGGGTAGAGGAATACAGGCAAGGGGTAACAGAGGCTTTGAAGGTGTGTACACGAGACTGTACCAACCAACACTGGGGCTAGAAGCAGCTCAGCAGTGATCAATTTCTTGTAATTCAGAGAACCCAACCTTGGGAGCAGGGTAGGCTGGTTTTAGGAATAGCAAAGAGGGGGAAAAAATGAACTGCCTTAAATACAAAGCAGGCCACGGATCATAATCTGGACATAACATGGAACGTTAGAGAAACAAAGGAAGATCAAAGGGTCATTGTATCTTGCAAAATGTTCAAAAACAACCTACGGGTATTCTACAGTGAGGAAGAAAGCCTCATCGTCAACACCTATCTCATGGGAAAGAGCTGTGGATGCTAACTACTGGCTGCAATACCCCATCTTTGCCATTGCCCCTAAGACTGGAGCCATCAGCTTGAGCGTCAGTAGGTGAGGGAGTCAGCAGGTGGGTGAGAAGAGAATGTGCTAGGAATTGTGCCTATAATAATTTAAATTTAAATTTTATAAAGCCTTTTCCCAGTAATATAAATATATATAAAAATATAAATATAAATATATATTTGGCACTGTATATTGGCATGTTTCTTTAGCCCATATAAACTGCACAAACAGCAGTACAGCAGTACAGCCTTTCTGTACTAGTTGGGTGTGTTTGCTTCTCTTATTACTTGGTGGCATCTCTTCAGTGCAGTGAAGTCTAAATTTGCAATGGTTGTGAAAGAAAAAAGACTCCCAACAGAACTCAGGAAGCTTGGGAGTTCAGATGTGATTCTAATAAAAGACATATTCTACCAAACAAACATGATTTTCTAACACTACCACGTGTGGCATCAGCAAATGCTGATGAAATGGGTGTGTAGTTTGCACCTGGCTCTTCATTTGAAATTACCCGACTAAGCAGAGGCTAACATCAAGAATCTTCCAAATAAAGATGTCAGCATCTTCAAAATAGCCTCTGCAAGCAATATTGTCAACAATGACTCTAGGTTGTTACAACTTTATTTACAGTAAGATCTTCTTGATTCTTCACAGAATAATTTAAATTTATCTTGATATGTATTTTAATGATGTTGCTGAGTTATTGACTAATAAAAATGTAGATTTGTTATGAAAGCATTTTAGTGAGAAAGTGAAGTTTCCAGTTTGGTGCAGTAGTACATACTGCTGTAATTTTTTGATTTTGGTTTATTATCCAGTAAATTTGTAACAATAAATTTTCCTATAGCCATGTAGCCATGTCCCCATAGCTTAGTGCATCACAGAACTGGGGCAAAACTGTGCTATTGTAAAAGTGTAGAGAAATCTCATTCAGTCCTTAAAGGCACAACGTAGCAGTCAAAGGAAAACCAGTGGCAATCCCTGACTAAGCAAGTAAGTACCAGTGATTCAGCAGTTTTTAAAAACTATGACATGTCATGCAAACACAGTATGAAGTCTTCAAGATGAGTAAGAAAAGGGTCATGCTGAATAGCAGGGCACAGGGGTGAGTGGGAGGTGGCTGGTGGGATGCTGCAGGAATGGGGGCTTTATGTCCGGTTCTATGTAATATTTTAAAGTACCCCCTTTGAGGTCATTAAACAGGATGTTAATGAAATTAGCAGATGATGCAGATGAATACTGCAAACACCATTGAAAAAAGAGAAGCAGGAAATAACAAAAGGAGTCACCCTGATAAATGCAAAATAATTCATCTGGAAAACAATAATTTAAAATGCAGATTATTTTTGCCTCTGTGGTAGGAGCACTCTCAGCTTCACCAGAGCTGGTGGATGGTGATTTGCACCTCTGCACTTCCTCTGACATGGCAGCCAAATAAAGCTCCATGTGGAGCTTTTGCCAAAAGGATTGCTCCTAGGCGAGCAGCTTGAGTGAGGCGTGGAGCAGGACTGTTGCACGTTGTGTCTCACAGCCCCTGAAGAGAACAAAAATGGTCAGGATGGCTCTTCTCTGAAAATCTGCGTGGCACAAAGGGGGATCCTTTGCATTAATTGTGTGAATGAGCAGTTATCCTGGGGAATATTTACCCTGCTTAGGGTAGTATCTTATATGAAACAAAGAGGACTAGAGGAACTGAAGATGGCTCAATGAGAGTGAGAGATGAGAAGGGGGAAAGTGGAAGAATCCATGGTAAGTATTTTACTCTGAGAGACTTGTCCATCACCCCAGCTGGGGTCCAAAACACCAATGGTAACCTTTTGCAGAATGGAGAAAATTTCCCCAGAGAGTCAAAAAATTGAAAAAGAAAATGAAATTAAAAAAAAAAGAGAGAGAGAGAGAGAGAGAGACCGTGCTAGAAATTACCGTCTTGGTGAGATTTTCCCCAGTGGTGAGGCATCCATTTCTAGTTATTCTTAGCTCTGAAGTTCCGGCTTACAAGATCCTGTTGCAATGACACATTTTGGAAACCTCTCCTCAAGTAATGGGGCTGGCAGTTGGGCTCTCTAGCCTCTTGTTTGATGATAATGAGTGTCTAGTTGAGATGCCTATGCATCACAGCCTGTAGTCATAACAAAATCAATGAATCAACTTTCAAAGTTTCCACAATGTTTTCTAAACACATCATTCTGTAATGCAAGAAAGATTACAGAAGAATCACAGAATGGTTTGGGTTGGAAGGGACCTCAAAGACCACCTAATTCCAACCCCCTGCCATGGGCAGGGACACCTCCCACCATCCCAGGTTGCCCAAAGCCCCATCCAGCCTGGCCTTGAGCACTGCCAGGGATGGGGCAGCCACAGCTTCTCTGGGCAGCCTGTGCCAGGGCCTCACCACCCTTACAGTGAAGAATTTCCTCCTAACATGTAATCTAAATCTCCCCTCCATTCCCCCTTGTCCTATCAGTGTCTGCCCATGTAAGAAGTTGTCCTGCATCTTTTTTTCACAAACACTCTAAGTACTGGAAGGGGAGAAGGTTTTCAGTGAAATTAAATTCAATGAAAGAAGGATTTCAATGAATGTGACAGCTGTCACATTCCCAAATGCAGGGAGAGATTTTGCTGTTCTTGAAGTGATAATCTTTTTGGTTAAGACCCCATAAAATACCCATTTGTAGCATATTTAGGTTATTTTTTACTGCATTTCAACTCACGTTTACACTAAAAAAATACCTTTAGATCTGTGAGATAAGTATTGCAAGGGTATATATTCTGTCTATTTCTTTTTGTTACTTGTTCTACAGCCTTGCATACTCATCTGTTTTAGCAAACAACTGTGTTTTAAGCAGTTCTGTAAATTGTTAAATGTTTTCCTTGGAAGAAAAAGAAGTTATCAAATCCTACCAAGTATCCCTGCATTGCTTACTGCCTTTTGTTTTTGCTGTACTACAAGAATCCTTGTTTAAGTCTGGGCTTTAGTTCTGTTTAAGTTATTTTTAAATTCTCTTTAGATGCCTCTCAGCTTGATGGTCAGAGATGGTATCTGCTCTAAGAATCTAAATGGGAAAACAATTATTGCTACAGGATTGAGGAAACAAATACAAGATGGGGAGAGTTAATCAAAGTCAGATTAGTGGCAGATCAAGAGTATAGTTCAGCTATTTCAGTATCCCTTTGGTGCTCCTTACCAGGCTCTTTCTGCAGCTGGGAAGCCTGTAACACATCTTTCTGAATGAGGAGAATACTCTTATCCCATGGTTGTAAACCAGCTCCTGTGGTTTTCCGTCTGAATTACAAGCAGAGCTGTGTAACTGCATCATCAGCCATTTGGTTGTCTTAAGACACTGCGTGCCGGGGAGGGTGGGCACACTGCACTGGCATCTCCTGTTGAAATTGCTCCTTTGGAAAAGTACCCTGAGCAGCATGCCACTTAATTCCACCTTGTGCTTTCCAGTGTCATTGTGGTCTCTGGCACTCAGTCCTGTGCACACAGCCGAGAAAAAATCCTCTTCCGTCGGGACACGGCGCGCTGCACTGGCTCCCCACTACCCAGCCTCCCTGTTGGTACTGATCCTTGGCTGTTCCTGTCAACAGCCAGTCCCTTTTAATTAAAAACGCTTGGAATCTAACACGCAGGGCCCTCTGCCTGCAAGAATGAGCGTGAAGGTCGCGATCCCACAGGGTGCCTTGCTCTTTCTCTTGTGCAGTTCTGTGAGCGCCGGGGAGGAGAGGCAGTACCGCAGCGGGATCCCAGGCGGCCCTCCGCGTCCCGAAGCACGATCAGCATTCCCATCCACGGCGCTCGGCATTGCTGAGTGGCTGGGCTTCGGTTTCGTTTTTAATCTATAGATGAAGTGGGATTTTTCACGGGGAATTTTACAGCCGTTTTTTACCACACAGAGAATTTTATTGTTGCATTGCAATTTTAGCTGCCACGATGTCGTTAACATAGGTCAGATGCTTGTGGGGTGGAAAGCTATACGTAGCTAGCTGCACAGACACAGCTCCCAATGTCAATGTGGTTTGCTTGACTCCTGCTGACAACACAATCAGAAATGTGCCAGCAGCACAGAGCAAAACGGCATTCAGGAGCCAGCACCTCTGCTAATGGAAACAAGTGCTAAGGAGCTGCACTCTCTTAAGCCAGCAGAGGATGTTGCCTCGGGTTTTTGCATGTTTGTTTTTCCAGAAATTGTCACAAAGGCACTAGTTTTGTCTTAACTAGACAGAAAGCTGGGCCAGAGTTCTGTCTGCAGATCGTAGCACTGCAAAGTGGAAGAAGTGAGTCTGCGCCAGCACGATGTGAGCATATCTCTGAGGTGAGCTAGTTGATTACACAAGGGACTGGGACTGATTGCCAGCTCTCCCGGCTGGAGAACGGCTCAGGGCAGCGGTGAGGGACAGTGTGCAGAGAGAGAAAGCCAAATGTCCAGCATGGGGATGGGGGAAATAGCAGAGCTGGGGTTTGGGGATCATAAAAGAGGAGATGGCTTTTCAGTGTAATCACTCCTTTTGCATGCTCCTTAATAAAGCGCCTTGGTTCAAGCACTGTAGAGAGTCTTGAATCTTTTCTGTAATTGCAAAGAAATCCAACCTCTTCTTGATATGTTTCTGCAGGCACAGGCACTTTTGAGTAATACATAGAGATTTAGTGCTTTAGGTGATTTGGATAAAAGACATCATAGAAATGATGAGATGTTTAAAGCTATGGTTTTCATTGTTAGAACATACTTGCATAAAAATACCAGACAAAAAGCTTAAGAAAGTCTAGCCAGATCAAATAGGGTCATTAGGCTGGATTTGTCCATGGCACAATCTACAGAGTCTGGTTGCATGGGGTACGGGTTGTGTACCTTACCTGGAGCCAGGCACTGTGCCTGCCTGCAAATCACATGTGGGATTCCCAAAATGAGAGCCCTGCCTTCTTTGCTTCTTTTTCAAAAGCAGAGGATCCATCACAGGGACAGTCCAACACTACAGCTAGCGATTTTAAGCCAGCACATTTAATTTGTATCCAGAGTTTGGACCTACAAATGGCATCAAACCTGCCTGCGTCTGCTCTTACTTGGTGTCAGGGAACAGGGCCTGGAGACACTTCAGCTGAAGCATGTAGCAAAAAGAAGTCTTCACTCAGAAATGTTTCTGGCTAAAAAGCGTATTCATCAACGTTTTCTCAAACTGCAAGAAACAGCTACTTTTAGCAAACCAGGTGGTTTTATTTGAGCATGTGTGTCTCTGGTGCTAGAATTACGGCTTGTACCACCTTACTGCTTTCTTAGGTCTGTTCTTATTTGCAGCTATTATGAGATCCCAAGGTCCTGTGCTGTACACGAGTGCCACGAGCACTATTACAACTGTGATGGCCAGCTAATGATGTGTCAAGATGACCAGGAGAAGCAGAAGCCTTCAACGTATTTTGAAGAGAGGGCTTGCTGAAGGGAAAATAACACCTTGAGATTTGCGTAAGGAAATAATTTTAAACCAGAAAAATAAAATAACCTTGAAAAAAGCATCTGGATATTTGACAGTTATTCAGAGCTTATAATACACTGTGGTACTGTATGTTGTTCACTCAGTAGCTAAAATTAGGTGATTATGTAAGGAGACCACAGCGTACATCTGAATAGCTACTGTATTGGGTTAATGATGTCACTCATCTTTATTGAGTCTTTAGCTATTCTATGGCTTGGCTGGGGACAGTGTGAATTCAGTAGTCATGAAATCATAGCCAAGTTAAACTTTAGCAAAGTAAACACAACAGAGCTTTTACAGGGAAAGCAAAACAGCTCCCAGCCAAAGGTCTCCCACCCTGGCTAGACCCAGGTGATGTTGCCGCCAACTGTTATTCCACGTAAAACTGCAGGAAAGCACCTTTATAGCTCTTAAATCATTGACAATGGAATTACTACAATGGATCTATTGGTGTGCGATTGGTTTGAAGAGATCGGGTTAGCTATTGATTTTAGCATTTTGTATGTTGACTATGAAATTGGTTACGTTTGTGTTGAGGTCTTATAGTCAAGACGATTCATTAACTTCTTTGATGTGTGTAAATAAATACATGTATGCCAAAAGTAAAAGAACTGTATTTTATCCACACATAACAATGTTCCGTAGCTTTCACACTAGAAATAATCCAAATCAAAGATCCTAACATACTTTTTGTTTTATTTGCTCTTTTATATTACATGCTCCATCTTTTTCACACTTTGTGGTGGTATAGATTCCATACATTTCTCCACTTGGTTAGCTGAACATTTTTCTTGAGGCTGACAATATTGTATCAGAAAGGAATAAGGAGGACCATGAGGTAAAAGCCTGGGCACAGAGGCAACCAGGTTGTGTTTCTCAAATTGTGTGTGGCTAGGCAGCTCAGAGCACTGCCAGCAGCTGCTTGTTTCAGGGCTCTGGTGCTTTGAGCCAGAGCAATGATGTTCAGGTGAACTTTAGGCTGCCATACCAGTACATCCACAGGGAATACTGCTTCAGTCTCAACTGAGCATGGGTTTGTTCTTCTAAATGTGCTGGTATCACAGGTCCTGGTAGACAAAGATTCTGAAAGGAAGAAACCTGGAGTAGAAGCAAGTAAAAGACTGTTTATTTCTCAGAAGATGACCTGCAGAGTCCCTGGGCCTTTAAATGCCAGAAGTAATTGCTTTGGGGATGAGCAACAAGGGTCTGCACTGGGAGCAAGGTGTTGCTGCTGCCCGCAGTTTGCAGAGCGCAGCCCAGGCAACACACAAGTGGCATTGCAAGTGCCCGTGCTGTTCATGGGCATATCTCTGCTCTTCCAGAGCAAAAAACAAAGGCTGCATGTGAAAACTTTCTATTTTCCTAGATGTCTGCTCCCTTCTTTGAAGTAACAGTTCCCCTGCATTTCCTGTCAAGGGTCCCCCAGACCCCCTCACTCCCTTTTCTCTCACTTCTTTTCCAATCTGGAAGGCTGCTAGCTTCAGGAAAGTTTGCCTGGGATTGCACTGTACCCATTTGTTTGCAATGAATGAGAAGCATTTTTCATTTTCTCTGTATTATTATTGCCAGATATTATCTGTACACATTACAGGCCATTTTGCAGAGGGAACTGGCAAGTCCACAGAGCTGATGTGCATGGCTTAGGCAACTGAAATGGTCTCCTCTCAGCCAGACCCCTGCTGAGGTCAGGAAACACACATTTATTGCTCTCTGTAAGATTTCAAAAAGTGTGTTTTCTTTAGTTGGATGGAAATGGTGATATTGCAGCCCAGCCTCCCAGCTCCAAACACCTTTCTGCTTTCTCACTGCGTTCTTATCTGTCCTGCTTGCTGAGTGGTTTCAGCAGTTTTTGGCAGCACAGGGAGCCTGGAGCGGGTGAGGGTTTTGGGGAAGAGCTACATATTTCTTGTATGCTTACAAAGCGCATGGGCGATGAGATTAAAGTTGTACAGCTTGACACAGAGTTAGGACACTCTTTTCAAATTATATTCCTCTGCTTAAACGGATGATGTGGGAGCTGTTATCTTCCTTCATCATTGTTCTATTAATGGTTTGCTGTGAGAAGGACTGGCTTTGTTCTGCTTTGTTATTTGTTTCACCTAGTCTCAGAAAGTGTGATTATGCATGTCCTGATTAGCATTCATTAGTTGGCACAGAACTTGTGCCGAAATCACAGAACATGTCAGGATGGACATAACCTACTTGCAGACCAGTATTGGACTGAAAAATGGCACTTTTTACTAATAGAAGTGCTTCCAAAACCTTTCTGCATTTAAATATTTCATCAGAAGATGAAACAAAATAGCTCCTACAAGGGGCCAGGCGTCTTGCTCTCCTCTACTCCTGTGACACTGCATTGTCCGTGCTGGACACTAATCTGACCAAACACTAATTTGGTGGAGCACAGCTTTGCTCTAGAGGTGTCTGCTCAGCAGAGGGGAGGCTGAACTACCTGTCCAGACCAAGAAACTCATATGGTGTTTTCAGCGAACCATTCCTCTGGCACTGCTACAGGGCTGTGGGCTGTCTGGTGACGACCCAGTGGTGACCGTGGCCCATGGGGCTTGTGCCTGGGGAGCTGGACACAGGGCAAAGAGGGGGTGTGGGCCACAGGTGAAGTGACAGGTGGGGACATCTGAGGATCTCTTTCAACACCTGGTGGGAGATATTTCGTCTCTGCAGTGCCAGAGTGCTCTGGTTCAGCTTTGCAATTTACACTGACGCAGGAGAGGTAGGCTGCAGTTCCCCCCGTCAGTCACCATGGGAAGCAGTGGATGTGTGAGTTACAAAAAAAGCTTTCCATTTTGCTGTCAACATTTTCTGGTGGAGAAACAAACTGATGAGCCTGAAAAAGCATAGGAAAATAGTCCATTTTTATTATCGGTTTTAAATAGATGTATGTGGAGATTTATAAAAGTCCAAGTGGCAGATTATTTGTCTTGTTCCTGCTCTTAACCATTGTCTCTGTGAGTTCCTGTAGGTCTCAATGAAGCTGGTACCTACTGAAGTGTATCTCTGCCCCTGATCCTCCCACTGCTCTTGGGACAAGGCTGCCTAAGGACACAGGTAGCCCCACGGTGGCAGAAAGGCATGGGAGCTGCAGAGGCCAACACATATTTATACATCACCAATGCACAGTGCCAATCCACTGGTAGTTTCTATCATGTTCACACAAAAAGTATATTTCTGCTGAATGTGACCATGGGCAAACATGAGTTTTTCCACTGCCTTGGCTGTATTGCCCCTGGTCACAGTGACCATCCCCAGGGACGGGTGGCAGAGAACAGGCCCAAGCACCGGCACGTGTGGCCTCTGCCGTGGTGTTACTGAGCAGAGCCAGAACGGGATTTTTCTTGGGGCCTCCCGAAGTAAGGCACAGCCAGCACACACAGTGAGTTTTCACTGCTGCTTACGACTCTTGGATGGGGATGAATATAAAGATCAACACATCAGCTGGGCCGTTTCTAGTGTGTGAGAAATTATTGAGCCAAAGCACTAAAAAGTGAAAAAGAGGCCCTGTTTAAAAAAACCAACAACGTTATTTCTTGGGAAAAAAGCAGCCATAAATGTCATCAACAGCCTAGAGAAAAGAAAGGCAATAGTACCAAATGATAAGTGGGACTAGGGGGGATGTGTGTTACAGAAAGCAGGTCTCCCTTTCATAAGGAACAACGTTTGACAGTTTGAGAAGAGCTGACAATAAAACACATGATTAAATGAGCGCCAGAGAGCAGACTCAGCCATAAAACTATACATTTAGTGGCTGTCCTAGCTAAGCCATAGCAGTATTTATTGAGTTATAACACTGGAAGAGATGAATAAACATGACTGAGACCATGCGGACTCAGAGGGATTACCTTTGTTTTTAAGAGAGGCTTTACCATATTTGCTCAAAAATCTTCACATGGTGTGATTTTGAGTCTATCGTTAGACAGTGTCAAAGAAGATAAAGGAGATTTATGTTTTATCATGAGATGGGTAAATTAAACCAATACATGAAACTTTCAAAGAACTTCCTTGTCCTAGATAAAATAGCATCACTGTGACCTTTGATTCTGGGCACTCCTTCTGGTTTCTGTTTATCTTTCAGATGATGGGGATGTGGAGACAGTTTTAGGCTGTTCATTATTTCACCTTATCCAAAAACAAGCATTGCCGATGTCATGTAGTGAAAACCTATGAGGGATTTGTTTACATTAAACATGGCCAATATCACATCTATTCCGAAAACATAGGTAAACATTTAATGGGATCAGCTGGGATAAAGCCATCTCCCCATAGCAGCTAGCCAAAGAGATATCAGGACACAGAGGTGCTTCATGGATTCATAATAACATATAATGTACAGACACACAGTCAAATATAAATTGCAGTCTACTGTCGTATTTCTGATGACTTCCCCATCCAGCACCTGAAAAGAATTATTGGAAAAAGAATGGAAAGCAAAACAGAAAATTCAATGCACATCTGTGGAAAACCAAGGTTTCTTCCCATGCAGCATCCTGATGGGAGCATCATCTCCTCACGGGATACGTGGTCTGATTGGAAGAGAGAAGGGAGATGTGAATGATGAAAGGAGGGCTCCTCAAACTGGTGAGACCATGAAGGTAGAGCAGGACTGGAGACTCATCAGGACCCAGGAATGAGCAGGCAATCAATGAAATAAAGGTTTAAATCCAGCAGAGAAGAGCTTGCTCACATTGCACAGAATTGCCTGAAACAGTAGATTCACAGAAGGGGTTTGGGTGCCTTTCCGGGGAATGACAGACCTGCTGAGTGCTGTTAGGCACCAGTACAACATCTGGCTCAGGAAGTTCCTGAACTGCAAATTGTTGGAAGCAGGGTGGGTTTTCCAGGGAAAATACGACTCTGAATCTGCATTTTTGTTCTATTCTTTCCTTTTCCAGTTGAGAGCCGCAGCCAGAAACTGGGTATTGGGAGATTTTCATCCTTGCACTGACTGTGCAGCCACTCTCACCCCACAAAGAACCCATCTGCTCCTACAGTAAAAGAATATCTGGGTCTTTTGACACTCAGAGTTTACCAAAGTTGATCTCTAAGTTTTTGTTTGTTTGTTTGTTTTATGGAAGTGTTTCCAGATTAAAACTGCTATTAAAAATAATACCAAATTCTAGCAATGAATGTCTGCCAGCCCCTGTTGTATCTCAGAGGGGAATGATTTTAACCTGAAATAAAACCTGAAATAAGGGAATATTTGGACATGTTTACAGCATCTGTGGGGCCAGAGATTCATGTGGGAGTGATGAGACAGCAAATGAAGAGAAGGCTGTGGGAGAGCAGCAACGAAGAAGGAGAAAAGAAATAGGAATTAGCAACATGGTAAGAGCACAGTAAAAGGTCTTGAAGCTTTGGAAACCCCAGGGTGCATGAAACAAGTTGAGTACACAATTACTAAGAGGAAGAGAAATAAAGAGATTAGGGGAATTATACTGAGATCCTGTTTTATAGTATTATGTGAACACTGCCAACAAATGCAACGGCTTCGAAGCAATTATTTGCACTCCTGCAGAACCTGAGTAACTCAACAGCAGTCAAAATAGGAGCTCTGGGGTGGATTTTGGTGGCTTCAGACCTCCTAGGGCCACTCGGGGTTAAGGTGTGCAGGCCTGGGCTAGGGACTGGTGCCCATATGCTCTCTGTGAGGAAAGAGAAGGCAGCATG
This sequence comes from Stictonetta naevosa, assembly GCA_011074415.1. Lineage (NCBI taxonomy): Eukaryota > Metazoa > Chordata > Aves > Anseriformes > Anatidae > Stictonetta > Stictonetta naevosa. Next base: position 10,651,380 of record CM021729.1, read on the forward strand.
CTGCACTTGGCAGACAGCAGACCGAAGGCTTGGGACAGCAGTAGGAAACCTGCAGCCAGGACTGGGATTGCTGTCAGGGACAGAGAAGTTGTCCCCACATATTCAGCTGAAAAGCAAAAAGGTTTCCACACGGCTCAGGGAGCTTTTTTGGGGGAAGGGAATGAAATGTCACAGTTTGAATGAAAAAGCCTATGTCAAGTGCCAACACCTCGAGTACAGGCGCTCGGTGTGCGGGCAGGGAGGCCCTGAGGCCAGCCTGCTGAGCACGGGGCTTCTCTCTCTGGCTGCTGCTGCAGCTCTTCTGAAACCCAGTGGGATTAATGCTGCTAGAATATATGGTTTGTTTAGCTATTTTTATTGACCCCTGAATATACCTACTGTATAATTTATAGACCCATTTGTGGTTCATTCCGGTGATGTTTGCTATAGAAAATCTCCATTGAAGCCAACGGGAGATTTTGCTAGGGTGAGGAGTGCAGGCCTGGCCTCTGCTTAGCCTTTTTTCTTTTCCATTGCAACACAATTAACCTTTTCATTAGAAGAGCACTGTTCCAAATAAGCAAACCTCTCAATGTGTATTACTGAGCCATCTGAAGCTGTCTCTTGCTTTGGAACAAAACGTCTTTGTTCCAGCCACACATGACATTTGAAGACCTATTTATACAATGTGTCAGCTCCATTTGTTTTCTTCATCCTGATATTTTCCTCCGTATTTTTGGTTAGCCATCCAGATTACAAGGAGCAAGGCTGCTGCTGGTTTCCTCCTGCTCTGTTACAGGCAGAGCCACTGGCTGCCCTTGGCCTCTCTCCCCTTTTGCAGGCAGAGGTGAAACAACCAAAAATCAATCAGAGTTTTGCCTACCTCATCCTTGCTGTACTGAAACCAATGCTAACAGACAGCTTGGGGTGGAGAGCACTGACAGTTTGCAGAAGGGCCTGGTATGTTCACAGTTTCTCTCTTGCCACCCTGCCTGTGGGTGGCTGTGAGATGCATGGAGCCACAACACCTTTTGCTGCGGGGGACCAGGTTGCACCATTTAAATAGCCCATCCTCCAAAGTACATGCATTTCCCAGAGACTTGTGCATAATATGCCCCAAGTCTAATAAGTCATTCTTGTCTGACAGCTCAGTGCTAACTGATACAAAAAACAAAAATAAAAACAAAAACAAAAAACCAACCATAGCAAAACAAAAATAAATCCCTTATCAAGCTGTTGAGTAGTAAAACTTGCAGCCTCCTGATTTTATGATCAGTTACAGAGTTTTGGTCCATTTGGGGCAAACACTTATGGAGAATTGGTGAATCCTCTCCCCTGGTACAAGTAATTTATCTAATTTAAGACTCATCTTCTCTTTGCCGAATGGACCCCAGGAACTGCCATCCCTGCTGCACAAGCAGCAGCATCTCTCTGGGCATTCGCACTACCTAGCAACAAATGAAAGTTGAAGTACTTTTTGTAATCACAGAATCACAGAATGGTTTGGATTGGAAGAAACCTTGAAGATCACTTGGTCCCAGCCCCCCCACCATGGATAGGGACACCTCCCACAAGACCAGGTTGGCCAAGGCCCCATCCATACTGGCCTTGAACACCTCCAGGGATGGGGCATCCACAGCTTCTCTGGGCAGCCTGTGCCAGTGCCTCACCACCTCTGGGTGAAGAATTTTCTCTTAAACTCTAATCTAAATCTTTAGTTTAGTTTAAAAGCTTTTAAACCTCCTTTAGTTAAAAACCATTCCCCCTTGTCCGACTATTATCTGCCCAAACAAAAGGCACTCTGCATCTTTTTCATAAGCACACTTTAAGTACCAAAAGGCTGCAGTGAGGTCTCCCTCGAGCCTTCACTTCTGCAGGCTGAACATCCCCAGCTCTCAGCCTTTCTTCATTGGAGAGGTGCTCCAGCCCTCTGATCAATGTTGTGCTGCTCTAACATCCCCACATCCCTCTTGTGCTGGGGCCCCAGACCAGGATGCAGCACTCCAGGTGGGGCCTCACGAGGGCAGAGCAGAGGGACACAATCCCCTCCCTCCACCTGCTGCCCACCCCTCTGTTGGTGCAGCCCAGGATGCAGTTGGCCTTCTGGGCTGCAGGCACACACTGCTGGCTCATGTCGAGCTTTTTGTCCACCAGAGCCCCCAGGTCCTTCTCTGCAGGGCTGCTCTCAATGGGTTCTTCTCCCAGTCTGTGCTCATGTCTGGGATTGCCCCCACCCAGGTGCAGCGCCTTGCACTTGGACCTGTTGAACCTCATTAGGTTCACATGGGCCCAATTTTCAAGCTTGTCCAGGTCCCTCTGGATGGCTTCCCTTCCTTCTGTTGTATTGACTGCACCACTCAGCTTGGTGTCATCTGCAACCTTGCTGGACGTGCACTCAGTCCCACTGTCTGTGTCATAATCCTTCACACAACCTGGCAGCTGAAGCTCTCAGGCTGCTTCAATGCATGCAGGGTGCCAGGGAAATACTGCAATCCGTACTTGAATCAGAAAAGGATGCTGATGGTGCCAGCCCAGCCATGGCAAGCAAAACCTCATCTGCTCTCAGTAATATTATCCCAATTGCAAAGTTGGGATGAAAGCTGAGGAAGGAGGATGAAACATCTCCATGCAAGCAAGCCTGGTCCTGCCAGCTATTACATAGCCCAGTCTAAGCTTTTGGTAAGGCCAAACAGGATTTCTTTGGTGGCCTCATGCTTCCCCATCCACGCAGAGGAGCTGGGAGGTTTGGTCTATAAGGTCAGAGATCCATTATCAGAGCATCTCACCATCATGTTTTACATGCCATTCCCTCCAGCTCCTGGGGAAGTGCACGATCTCCACTAAACAAAATGCTCCAGGTCATTTCCATGCTAAAAGCCTAATGTGAGCTAAATTGAGCCAGACTGCAGTCAGCAGCCCCTGTGCATGGTGGCTGAGCTTTTGCTGCAAGTCATGGGGGCAGTGGCATGTAAGGAGCCATGCCTCCAGCTCCGCGTGCCTCCAGCACAGCCGCAGTGCTGCTGAGCCTTGCTTTGCATTCCAGCAGCTGTGCTAGAGCTGCGTGCATGGCCTCACTCAGCACAAATGAAACCAAGGCATCCATATGCTGTACATTAAGAGAAAGAGTGTTTGATCTGCAGTGAGCCCTGGAAGCCTCCTGCTCACTGGCTTGCTGCTCACATACTCCCTCCTCCTTTCCTTAGCAGTTTCGAGGAGTGCACAGAGCCCGGTGTCAAAACCTGTAAATGCATGTGTTTATCGACACTATGATGGGAACTGCAGCACTTAAAACTGTTGAGAAAAAGCTGTTGGCCACAGCCATAAAACCTGCCCTCATCTTTTCCATGATGGTGGTGGAAAAGAAAAATTCAAGTGGTATTTTCCTATTTAAAGAAGAAGGGAAAATGACTGCCAAAGTGGATGGAATTTAGTCCAACTGATGCAACGCCCGGGTTAGAAAAGCAAAATGCAGATCTCCCCTGAGCACAGGAATGGCAGCCGTGCATAGCCAAGGCCACCACAACGATGCCGCAGCCTGGCACGGGCAAGGCACAGCTCGGGTAACGCCAGGCTTCAAGCCTGCCACCCGGCCGCTTATTGTGCCATGTATTTTGGAGACACTTATTGCAGTCACCTCACCCATTGATGTTATGTTTTACAAAGAGGTAACAGACATCTCTGACTGACTGGTGGTGAGACAGAAGAGGAAAGCTCCCATGCAGAGAGGACTTCTTGTTTCCCCACACAGCTGGGGACCAGGCAGTGCTCTAGCTCAGAAGTGGTACAATGACGAAGAAGCACAAGCAACAGCCAGGTAACAATAGAAATGAGTTTTATTTTGTAAAAAGTTATAAAATGAATATTGTACAAAAATAAAGTCTGTAGAGAACTTTGGTTGATTAACACAAATGACTGAGACATAAATCGCAGGTGAAGTAAAAAACTCCAGAGAAGCACACTCCTGTTTTCAATAAGGTCTAAAAAAAAAAAATCACAAACTTTACCCTTTTGTATTTTGAACATAGTGATCTGCTTTGGTGGCAGCCTCTTTGAGCTGCACAGACAATGCTGTGGGGGCAAGTGCTGAGCAGCAGGGGCTGTGCACCCCTGAGTGCTGCGCCCAGCCAACCACCCTGCAGGGCAACTCAGCCCCGGCCTGGCAGGTTGGGCCGATAGTGCCCAAAGCACACCGATGCCGATGGTGGCATCTCAGCTGTGCCCTGCCCAGCACAGGGGCTGAGGTATCCCCATGGCCCTGCGGGTGGTCTCTGCACTGCCTCCATCAGCCCAAGAAAGCTGGGGGGTTGGACCCAATGATCTCTTGAGGCCCCTTCCAACCCCTACAATTCTGTGATTCGGTGAAAGCAGCAGAGGTCAGGGATGAATTATATTTTGCAGACAATGCACATCTTTCTAGGTGTGTTCTGGACTTTTTTGACCACTAGAGCCTTCTTGTCTGGTGCCCTAGGGGCCCAAGGCAAAATGAGTGAGGAGAGTCATTGCATGCATGAGATAAAAGGTCAGACCATCCTTTTTGTTTTTCAGCTGTTTTTTTTTTTCTTCCTTTTAAATTTTTTTTTTGGTTGTGTGTGAGTTGATGCTTCACCGATTGTCAGGTATGTCTAGTGACCTGTACTGCTGCTCCTTCAAGGAAACTAGTCTCCAGAATGAGAGAGCAGACAGGTACAAATGCCTTTGTTGTACTATCCCCTTCACTGTAAGGAAACTCAGACTGCTCTGCTGTGTGGGTATGATCCTGTAATGTTTTAGTAAATTATACAAAACTCTTTGGTTATTTAACACAATTGTTTACCTGCAGGCTATATTAAATCCAGGGCTAACTAATAAGAGGGATTTAACCTTTTCTATATGGAAATACGGAAGGAAAGGCTTAAATAAATACAACAAGAAATTATAAGGCTAAATGTGATTAATTTCCATTTGTCAATAGTTATACGAGGTCAGTTGGCAAAAAGTGTGAGAAAAAATGTGGCTACATTTTAAATATGACTAGAATTAGTTTGTCTAACAAATGGCTAACGTTGATCCAAGTCCTGCGACCCTCACTCATGTAGAGCCGTGTTTGCTCCTGCACTAGTATGACTGCAGTCACTTTCAGAAGTGTTGGTGAACAGGAGGAAGGGCTGCAGACTTTGGCACTACATTCTGTGAACATTATCAGGTTTTTGTTTAAAAGCAAAAAAGGTAAAGTAAGTGATTTTTTGCATTCAAGTTAACACTTTCAAAAGCATGGACCGTTGTTCCCAACTTATTTGTCTCTCTGTATCTTCCAAGCACCTTCTACTTTGGCACCTTTGAAAAGAAACTTTAATAAATAAGGAAAGGAGACTCATTACCAAACTGTAATAAATAACAATAACTTAATCTCAATAAATATCTTCTGTATATTTATGTCTCTGAATGGATGCATTGCATCAAGTAGTCTCTGCTCACTCACAATGACCAAATACAAATGTAGTTACCCAAGTAACATTAGTCCTTTGTAAACCAAAAGAAACACGTTTTGTGTAAGCCAGGCTTGTGGTATCTCTTACTATACTAGGAAGAAGTGCTTAAAAACTCAACTTGTTCTCATAGGTAGCAGAAGAATGAAATCCTACACTTGCTTTGAAGAAACACGAGATGGAAATAGCCAAACTTAACCAGTAAGTGTAAATGTTTTGCTTTGTACCAATACTGGCCCTGCAGAACTTGAGCCTGGAAATTTTGACTTTTGCTCGATACCATCTTAGATTAATCTTTCTATAGTTTAGAAATGGTCCTAAGTGCTGAGGAACCAACGAGCAACAGTGCAACGTGTCTTTCGGTCAAGCTGAGGGCACAGGGGATTAGCAGGGTACCCCTAAGCTGCTCCTCAGCTCAGCTTCCTGGCACGGGTGGGGGTGACTGCACCGCAGTGTGGTACTGCAGGGTTGTGTTTTTAAGCACGTTCCTCATGGATCCGAGTCTCACTGGTGGTGGACTGTGTCAAATGGGAACGGGAGAGCGCACGCCATCCAGCCATCGGTATCTCCAACCGAGCTTTTATTTACTTTCCCGTAGGACTTCAAAAGCCTCCATCTTTTAGGCAGCCTCGTGCTCCCCCGGGCTCCCACGCCCCCTTGCTCTGCGTTCTTGGTCCTCTTTTCTCCATTCTGAGCAGACGCTTCCCCGGGAACCTTGGTCCCTCTCTTTGCATCATGGCAGGAATGCAAAACTGGAGCCGCCTCCAGTGAGCAAGTGTCAGACGCATCCACACCTTTTTGCGGAATGTTTTTTCAGTATGTGGTAAACCAGGTTATCGTCCAAAAAGGACAGGTCATCATCAAAGGCTGTGGGTCTGCAACAAGCTTGCCTCACTTTGTCATTGACTAATTTTTTCTTTCTGGTTAAGTTTTTTAAAATTTTGTCATATGTAGTCTCAGCTGCATCACAAGATCCACTGCAATACCGGAAGATGAGCTCTTCTTTGGTTTCGTATCCCAAATCCAAGTCAGTCACATTTAAATGTATTTCTGTTAAGACACATCCCCGATTTTTGCCCTTTTGATTCCTCCTTCCCTTTTTGCTGGAATTCTCTATGTTCATGGCTGCGTTTTGCCGGTTCCTCTCCCGCCTAGAAAAAATTGGAGTCTGTTTATCTGGCGACCTCCTCAGTCTTTTAATCGTGGCTTGGATAAAGTCCACTACCTCATCAAACTGATCTGGATAATCCTCTGGCATATTAGCTGTTTGAGAAAGAGAGAAAATGCTTTGTCACATGTCAGTTGTCATGGAGAGAAGTTTGTCAGTTTGTGGCTCAAAAACACAAGACACATGCAAGCTGCCCTGCCCTTTACTTCAGACACGCTAAAACTGAGGGGAATTTGGATACTCATTTGGGGAAAAAGAAACGAGATATGTATGTATCTCTGCAGGTGTCTGCTTATGCTTGGTAGCACTCTGGCTCTTCTTTCAGTATTGAATGAATCCTGTCAAAATCAAGGGTTTGTCAAAATCGAGGGAACTCTGTCAAAATGTCACAATATGAATATTATTAGTCTTTGGGTGGATGAAGCTACTGTAGAGAGTTATGAAGGCTCTTCAAGCAAGCAGCAAATGGATGAGGTTTCTTTGATGCAATTTTGTGATTGTAATTGTTAGTTGTCTTTTCACACCAGCAGTGGTTAGTATTGCCAAAACCACTCATTGATAAGGGCTTGGGGCAGGACAGAAGGCGAAATTTCCTGGGGTGCCAGGCTAAGCTATTATTCTTGACTGAAAGCCTGATTTTTAATGCTTTTAGGGGATAATTACTATCAGAGTTTTTGAAAATTATCTTGTAGAACTATTTTGTATCACCAGATGTTTATTAGACTGAGTAGAAATAGGTCGCAATAGAAGTATTATGTTAATTTTCAAGGGAAATTTTATTAATGCATTTTCTTTCTATGAAGTTAAATTATCTATTGCATTTTTCACTTGGTATGTACTCTACCAGAGAAAAATGATTCAAGTAAATTAAATGTTAAAGGCAATGAAATGTTTTGACACTAGTAGAATGAACCTCTTCAAGAAGGGTGAAATTGAGTATGTTCTTCTGAAATGTTCTGAGATTTCAGTTTTTCATCATGATTTGGAATAACATCACATCTGAAATCTTCCCATGGATTAAATCATTCAGTGTGATTTGTTTTAGTGAAGACAATGATTTAATGACAGGTCAGGCTGTCAGGGGCCCATATCTAGTTGCCTTTATTTCGTATTATTAATGAATGTATCTTAAATACTCAAATAATGCTGCAGTATTAAGATATTTTCTCCCATTCTTATTGCCAAAAATCGAGTCTTTGAAGACTCACTTCTCCTGCAGGAAAACATAAGAGGATGCTTCTGTCTGTACTTAACTCCTAAGTACCCACCCTCACAGTGGACTGGTTTCACACACCACAAGGGTGTAAAAGGGCTCCAGAATGGGAGCTCTAAAAATGTCCCAAGAACTGCAAATTATGGGAAAATTTATGCCTGATGTGTTGTGCCTGGACAGGGCTCGGTGCATTCATTAAGCCACCGTGGCTGTCGCACAGATGAGACAGGAACAGCTCTGCAGGCAACAGTTCTGTGCCACATTTCCCTAATGAGCATTATAACAGACAGGAGCTCTGGTGGGAGACCAGGCAGCAAATGTTTGCAGCCCACATGTGAATGCATTGACCCTGTTCACAGAAGTGGGGAAGATACATGGCTACCTCCCACCGTGGCAAGATGTGAGCTCTGTTAGTGTAAAAATCTGCTGAAAAACAGCGTGTCTGAACTTAAGGATGAGTATGGACCCCTCCCCAAAGCAGCCCCAGCCTAATGGCACCCTTCTACACAATAACAGAGGGATGGATCAGAAATACACAGCTTTTCATGGATGGCTCCAGCAAAATAGTGCAGATTGGTAAAGCAGTAACGAAGGAAGGTGATCATGTACCTTCACATAAAGAGGGTGACACATGGGAAGTGGGATCCTATAAAATGAAAAGTTTGGACCTGGGAAAAGTGAATTCCACTTTGTTTTACAGGTATGCATGCTAAAGGCAACAATCACTAAGACCAGTGGCTCTGAAGAGACACAAAGAAGGGATGTCTGTTACCTACACAGCCATATGGGACCTGAACAAAGCAGGGTCCTGTGCCGAGCCCCATAGTCTTGTCCACCAATGGCAAGTGCACCCTTCAGGCAATCCTTTGCCACTACGTCTGTATCAGGTACCAAAACACCCACTATGAGCCATACCTACTGTTGGGGGTAGAATGGGTAGGTGCAGCCATTGGTTCTTGCAGGACAGGCTGGTCTGTCCACACCATATAAATACTGCCCTACTGTGCAAGGTCCTGGTCAAGGTGGTAGGCAGGCTACATTCCTTAAAGGCAAGAAGAGGTAGACTCCATGCTAGACCCGGTCAAGAAAGACAACCCACTTGGAGCTGGCCCAGCACCCACTGCTGAAATACAAACATGTCCCTGGCACAGATGTGGAAGGAGAGGGCTTTGGCAGGAGGCACTTGCTCTTGTTGCTGTGGGACTGGGTGGTCTACGTTTCTTACACAGAAACTCACTAATAACCCCATAGGGAAAGATATCTCTCCCCAGAGAGATAGCTCTGGCTGTGCCATTCTCTACTCTGACTTTGAAATTACTCCACTTGTACTACTGTGACTACCCCAGCCCACACATCTGTCACATACTCCTTGCCCAAGCCTTGTAGCAAGTGTGACACAAGGAGACTGAAACACAAAAATCAGGGAAACGCCAAACGCGTTCAGCAAAACACAAGCAGCAATCAACCATCAGGAAGAAGATGGGAGATTGTTACAGGGAAACCCAGCCTGGAGACCCTTGTCTGAAACCTCCAGTCTCATTCTTATCTCAAGCCTGGTATGCTGCTGATGCAGTGTGGGAAGTGTTTTCTCCCACCTAAGAAGGGAGAAGGAAAACTGTGGGTTAGCTGAAGAAATAACAACCCACCTGGGCATACTGTTTTTAAACTGCTTGCAATTCAGGTGCAAAGATGTCACTCACCCCTGTGATGGTGCTATGTGCAGGAGTCTAACTCGTTTACTAATGTTAATCTGACAGCTATCGGGTTGAAGCACTGTCCTGCCCAGGCTAGTGAAATATGCCCTGGAGAGTAGACGAAGAGGGGAAAAGGCCCATGCTGTGGACCATGCCCCATTTGGGGCCCATGCTGACATCTGTCCTGGTTCATCCAAGATTATGACCCCAGCTGCACCAAGGGAGCTAATGTCACTGAGAGCCTTCTGCACTGCAAAGTGGCCTGTGATGCTAAGAGGGAGGAAACACATTGCAGAGGAGACCTATGCAACACTAACACAGGCATGGGGTGTCAACACAGGAGAAGGTGGAAGCAAAAGGGAAAAAGTAGAAAAATAACCATGCTGACTGGGTAACAACTACAGGCCCAAGCCTTGCAGCAAGTGTGACACAAGGAGACTGAAACACAACAATCAGGGAAGCATACCAGGGTTCAGCAAAACCCTGGACTTGCACATAGACTTGCTGCAACCCGAACACAGGATAATTAGCAGCATGACTGACTCCACTGATCTCACCAGGGCTCTAACATAAACCACACAGGAAGGACTCCAACCTGTAACCAGGGATGAAGCGTGTGTGGCCAATGCAGCTAGAGGAGCTGGAGATCCCTTCTCAGCTCATCCTCTCTTGCAACATCAGGCCACTTGGGATACTCACTGGGAGGGCTGCCAGCACTGTGAGTATGATGAATGCCAATTTTCTATCTCAGGGGTGGACTTCCCCTTCAGCCCAGGGAATTAGAAAGTATCCCAAGCAGATATCCAAATCAGTGCAGAGGACTCCTGCAGTGACCCTCAGCATTTGCGGATTACATCACTGGAGGAAGGAGGAGGCATGCAGGTGATATTTGCAAACCTGTGGGAATGGTGGGCACATAGACCTCCTTGAGGAAATGTGTTGGACCTATCAGCCCCAGACAGTGTCTGCCTACCTACTACTGCACATGCTGTTACAGGACTATGAGTATACATGATTTTAAACACAATGGCAGCTGTGTTACTGGGCCATGTGGTGAATCCTTGCAAGCTGTCATAAGCAACATCACCCTCTACCTGTGGAGCCCCAACTTGTCACTATCAGTGCAGTGATGTGCCTTTTGGCACCTTCCAGCTGTAGTGCAGACGTGCCCCAGGTTTCCTTCTGTAATTTAGTACTACTTGAGGAACACCTCTTATCCCTGCTGTCAGCCAGCCTCTGGTTGGTACAATTGAACAGAGTCCCACAAGGCCGAGTTTCAACACACTCAACAGCACAGACCTGTGCCCTTGGTACAGCATCAAGTGCAGCTGGACCCAGCGACCACTAAGTGATGGGCCCAAGCAGTGGGACTTACACTGCTTGGAGTGCCTTGATGCTAGTTTTCTGCATATCCACTAAGAGTGGCTTGCAGGGTTTTGACAGCCAGGACAGCCTGTAAAAAAAATGCTGAAGTAGGATGCTGGGCAACCAAGCAGAAATGCTGTCATTAACAAAAAGTGTGATGGGTTGAAACACGGCACTAGAGGTAAGTGCTAAGTTACCACCAGATATCATACATGAATAAGCAATAACCACTGCCCAAGGACCAAGAACCATACAAGGCTAACAGACGGCAGGGAAGGTGAAGACAGATGGCAGGACCATCCCAGCCTGAGGTGCACTCAGTAGACGTGCTCCAGGGGTGCTGAGAGATCTCCCCACACCAAAGCCACTGAGTGATGAGCACTTGTTTGGTCCATACACTGCTGTAAGTGCTGCTGGGGGTGAAGGGGGTGCTGGGCTGCATGGCCAGGGAACATCAGCACACTCTGAGGGGCTGCCTTGGCATCCAAGGCTGGTTAGTACCCTGAAAAAAGGCACTCGATTCAGCCATGTTCTCCTTTAGTTAGTTACCCCTCCTTTGCAAACAGTTTGAAAACCATTTATAGTCTCAGAATGAAAGTCTACAGCCTGGCAGCTTTGCTTCTCTAACACACAACACTGCATGGACCTTGCTGGCTTGACTGTGCAGTAGGAAAGGCTTTCTGTGGGGACTTCATATCCCTGTGAAAAAAACAACTATTATCCCCTATTATTCCTACCTGTTAAACACACAGTTGGCACGTCCATATGTGTGTGTTATATTTGCACATACACATGTACAAATATATATAATTACACACACACACATTTTTTTCAAAACAAATGGATTTACTGACAACACCTCCCTTCTGGTGGAAAAGCTGAGAGAACAAACATGACAGATGCTTGTCAAGATGTACAAAGTGCCAGCAGAAAATGCTCAGCTGCTACGGGAACAAAAGCAGCAAAATCTTTTCTGAGCAGCAGTCCCTGGTCGCTGGCTCCAGGGTGTAAAAGAATCAAGATTTTAAAATCTGAAGCCATGTAGGGTAAGATAAGATGGGACAGGATAGCCCACAATAGCATGTGCTCAATACAGGTTAGTAAGGTTGGCTCATATGTACATCAGTGTGACATACCTCAAAGCAGGCATTCCCTGAGGGAGAGACTGTGCATCCTGGACATGTAAAATTTCCCTTGGTGGGCACATGGTCTCCATGTATCCTGCTCACAGTATGGGAGAAGGGCTCACAGACTCCAGGGGCACAACGTGACAAGGCTGAGCCCCACCCTGTTTTTAGTAACAGGGTGCTATGAACACTCACAGGATTGGTGTAAAGTCATGAGGTTTTGTTTGGGGTTTCCATCGTGTTTTTGAGAGCCACTTCCTGACTGCTGAACTGTCAGAATACCACCCCACTGAGATTCTCCTTCCCCATGGTATTAAACCCCTTGTCCTACTTTCTCTTCCCTTGACCCTCTCACATTCCAGGTATAGATATTTGTTAGCATCACCTCTGCTTAGCACCTCTGCCAGCAGGAGCATGGGGCAGGTGGCGGTACCCCAGCAGGAGCCATGGCAAAGTGCACGTGCCCTGCTCCTGTTCACAGAGTGATGGAATGGTTTGGGTTGGAAGGGACCTTAAACATCACCCAGTTTCAACCCCCTGCCATGGGCAGGGACACCTCCCACCAGACCAGGCTGCTCAAAACCCCATCCAGCCTGGACTTGAGCACTGCCAGGGAGGGGGCATCCACACCTCGCTCTCCTGCAGCTCCCTCTTTCAATGCTGTGCCAAAGACCTGACATCTCAGCCAGGAACAGGCAGAGCCTTCTCCTCTGGTGGCAACAACAGCATGAGTGTGCCTTCTAGTGCTAGAGTGTCAAGAGCAGGGGCTATGAATGGCAGTCACCCTGCTTTGGGGCAGCCCTATCTTCCATGTCCAGCTGAACCAGGGCTGTTGATCTGCCAGATAGTTCTCAAAGGATCAGAAAAAATGGTAAAAAATCAAAGAAGGAAAGAATGAAACAGCACAGGACTACTAAACACAGGCATCCAGAAAGTGACCAGGCTGGGAGGAGAGTTGGTCAACACCAGACATCCCAAATCCTGGGAGTCAAACAAAAGTAAACAAATGAGATCCATTTTAAATAAGATGCTTAGAAAATAAGAGTATTTGCACCTTCTGTTTGCTGTCTGCAAGCTGTCTACTTGCTTTTTGAATCTTTAGGTTCAAAACACAGTCAAAACACTTAGGACACAATCAGATTACAATTTTGACCCAGGCTTGGAACTTCCCTGTTGAAAGCATAACCAAATTCTTGCCTCACTTGCTGCTCTCCAGAACCTGAGGCTTTGACCTTCCTGTCCCCAGCACTGTCCCTGTCCCCTGGGCACTGTAAAAGCTGGCAACGGGTGCAGGCTCCTGTAGCAAACACCCCCAGAGCTCCCCACCAGTCCCTGCAGAAAGCCAACCCAGAACCCTGCTTTGGGCACACAGGGAAATGAGCCTTCCCCTGGGCACTTTCTCTGCTGCAGCCCCAGAGCCTGCTGTTGCATTTCCAATTAATTAGAGACACCATGTACCAGCGGGACAGGGACCCGGTGCCTGCGCTTTTTAGAACACTAAACAGTGTGTCAGACAGACTCATACATAAAGTAGGTCTAAATGAATATCCAAAGCAAGCTCATCAAATTCTCAGAAAAACTGTTTCCATTAAGGAAAAACTGGACATTTTATTTCTGTCTGTTCAAATGGGATCAAAATTACATTTCGTAAAACTATTCCTTTGATTTCACTAACAACAGATTTATTTTAAAGCCAAATATTCCCCTGCAGTGGCAGTAACCCAGCATGGTAGAGCGAGAAACCCTTGGTTTGTACCTGACCACAAATTGGTTTCAGTGGGAACAGATGGATCTTTAGCTTTTGAGAGAAAAAAATCCAGTTACTCATTTTGGTGCCTCGTTATGGATTTAAAAGGCTAACTACAGTCTCTTCTAACCATGCTGTTTATTATGGCTTACAAGAAAGGCTTAAATTCTATGAACTACAAAATAATAATTACATAAGCAGCTTTTCCTTTTTATTTCTAATCTCATAAAACTTGAAGTTAGAAGGTATTGGGAACTGTATTTACAGAATAATTTTCTCCACTGATCTTGGGAAAACATAAGCATGTCACTGCAGTATCATCTGGCACTCTGCATATCCTGAGTGAAAGTGATTGAATAAAACTCACATAAGGTATACTAAAAATGATAAAATTGTACTTTTGTTTTACATTGTATCTTTTATGCATATATTTGTGGTATTGTGTAACGACTACATCCAAACATCATGCTAAACATTTAATACAATTACCAGGATAATATTTCACTTAAACACAGCTGTCTTTCAATTAGAGAGGCTCAAATAGCAGCATTCAGACTCTTGTTTAAAGTAAGATTTCAAAGTCCAAGAGATTTAATCCAGCTAATTATAATGATAAGCACTATTTAGAAAACCCAGATCCAGATCTGTGTTAACATCAAATGGCCCTTTTTCAAAAACAGTTCTGGTACTTTCATCTGGGCCCTTAACTAAAATATTTTAATTTCCTTTCTTTCCTGGTTAATTTTAAGTTTCCTCCAAAGTTATAATCACAAAGATGTTTGTTCTTAGATCATTTGCTGGTGGGAAATATACAAGTCATGTGCCTCTAATTATAACTGCAATGAACCAGCCTCATGTTTTCACTGCTTATGAAGATGACTCTGGTATACCATTTATTCATCAATTATTTTATTCTTAGCTTGCTTTGTTGTAATTTTTTCAGGTACTTATTATAGTGGACAAGCTCTACAACACAGAATCTCTCCCATCTCATACCACAGAGGCATATTTTAGGAGACCTCTGGAGTAACCTGTTTGTGGAAGTGTGACCTTAGCAAACCAAAAATACTCATGTTCATTCATCTTTGTAAATAAAATGTGAACTATGATGGGGATAAAATATGTATTTTACTGAAAATGAAGTACTTCTCATGAAAACAAAGCTTATCACACAGGCTTTAAATGTAAGGCAGTTGCTAAAACTAGTTACACTAAAACGTTTTCAGGATTTAAACAATTAAAACATCTCCTCTTTGAGGAACGACTTTGCTTTCATGCCTTTGCTTTCATGCCTTGCATGAAAATCTGCAAGGCTAAGAGTGAAATGGAAACCAGTTGGTTGTGTCCATTAGGTAACAGAGCATCAAAGACAGCAGGTCACCTCATCTCTAAATGTTTAATACAGTTCTCGTTCACTGCCTTGCTCTCTGCCTTGCCAGCTCCCAGGAAACACCACGTCCCTGCTCATATGCAGCAAGGTCTCAGAAATGGAGCCTCCCGCTGGTGTCACTTGTCTCTCATCAGGGCAAAGGGCTAAGTAACTTGGCTAAGTAACCTGGGGCCACTCACACCAGTCAGGTATGATAAGGCAGTACTGGAAATAGGCACAGGGTTCAACAAGATGTGCTTGTTCGTCATGGAGCAGGCAACTTTCTCTTTGTCACCCTGCCAATTCCCATATGTTGGTCACACTGCTGAACCTTCAGAGTACTTCATATTTTCACATGACCATGCTCGGTGCCTCCCCTTGCATCTTTTGCCTGCTTTCTCATGGGTATGAGATGCTCAGTCTCCCCAGGGAACCTCACTCTGTGGTTATCAGCAGGAGAAGATAAGGCAGAAACAAGAAGACCATCACAATTGCTGCCAGTGGGGGAATGACTTGGTAACAGGAAGAAAAAGCAAGGTCAGGTGAATTGGGTGAGGTGAAGGAAGATGTCTCGCAAGCTGACCAGTCCACAAGAGTTTCCTACTCTTAATGTGGTCCAAATGGGAGTCATCCACAAATTTCTGCCTGACTTTGGGGCTGAGCACCTCCTCTGTCCTCCCTGAGGGTGGTCAAAGGGGTATCACATCTTGCAGTCAGGTAGCAAGGGACCAGTGGGTGGATGTGGTCTCACCTCTGACTGAGAGCTTTGAACAACCAGCTCTGAGGCACCAAGGAAGAGACAGCCCTTCAGTACTTGCTCCTAAGGTTTTGATACAGCTCCTGCTTGGACCCTGTCCTGGTCTTACTGCAGAGGGGCTGTATTCAAGCGCACACAAGGCAGTCTCTGCACCTGAAGAAGTTACAGAATGAACAGTGTAAAAAGGGAAAAATAGTCAAAGTGGATGTTCTCTGCCTGAAGCCAGTGATGGAGCAGGAGCCAAGCCTCGGTGAGGAACATACCTGACTTATTGCCCACCAAATCTACTCACTAAGGTCTCATACACCTCCAAATCTGTACCATGCTGCAAATCTATAGCTTCCCATTGCAAGTTGGGTTTATGCTTAATTCTTGGTTCTGTTCCATCCCTGAGACAGCCTTAAAGAAGCCTTAAAGAAGTACTGGGACCTGAAACTTGTGACCTCTAAGTAACAGGGCATGCAGCTAGCTAACAGGCATGGCATGGAGACTTAAATGGAGGAAACACTGCTGGTAATAAAAAGAAACTCTCTTTAGCACTACTGGTGCAGAAGTGATCCAGACCAGCCCTCACATGGCACTAGTAAAACCCCACATGGGTCACACAGCACCACTTCAGTGCCAGCTCTCTGAACCTGAGCAGCACAACTGATACAACAGCAGGAGCACTGCTTCCACAACAGCTCAGCACAACTCCGAGCAAGCAGCTGCACCTGGGATGCTCCTACACTGCATCTCCTGGCTTTAGGGCCATGCCAAGGAACAAACACGGGCAGCAATGCAGCAGGAAGGGGCCCTGTCCCTGTCTCTATCCTGGAGCAGGAAAGCACAGCTATGTGGGCAAAGCCATGACTGATGAACCTGTTGGGACAATCTCTGCTGCTGTCAGATTTTGATTTGGCCTATAAATGATAAATTTGCTTCCTGAATTTCAACCTTTTTGCAATAGGAATGTTATGTAAAGTTTTAACATTACAGTTTTGAAAATGTTTGTATGATATTCATCAGTTCATGGCTCCCAAGCAGGTGCTCCTGTTCTGCTGCAGGAGATGTCACAGTGGGATGTGTGGACCACGACCTGTCAGATGGTGTCGGTGGCTGCTCAGAGGCAGCGAGGCTCTGAAAAACTCTGCCTCCTTCCAAGCCACTATGCTGGACACATGCCTCCTTGTCAGAAATTCTGTGAATCGTTGCTGGTTTTGTCAAAGAAATCTGATCTGTTTGGGATGGGAACAGAGATAGTCCAGATATTTGTATGTAGCTTGTTAGATGAAGGGGATAAGACCAGCTTGCCTCAAAAAATGTGGCCACCTGAGAAGTTCTGGCAAACCTGCTGTACTACTGCCTTGCCCACATGCAGAAAAACAAGTATTTTGAATCCAGTGTTTGCTTCTTTTTAAGCCTCAATAATCATTAAAGCATTTGTACGAATCCCACTGAATTCAAAGAAATGCGCCTGCAGTTTTCAGTGTAAGTGCTGTGCCAACAGATACAGACCAAGGCAGATGATTAAATATCTGCTAAGTCATACACTATGGCTTTTTTCCTTAAAAAAAAAAAAAAAAGCTGATATTTGAAATGTCTTACATAATTCATTTTCTGTCCTTGATCTTAAAACCAGACATATTTTGTATCTTAATGCTTTGTTTGTACCTCTCTCAAATATATCTTTTTGATTCTATTTTCTTTCTTCTCTCTGTAAGCAAGACTGGATTGCCAACAATCATTGAAATCTTTCCTTTGGTTCCCCTTACCAAGTAGTATTTGCTCAGAAACTATAGCTGTTTTTGTCAAAAAAATGACCATTCTGCAGTGTCCACCATTCTACCAGTACTAGTGTGTCAGAGGCCTCATTAGATGTCTGATGATCCTGAACATTGTTATGTCACAATATTTTGTATGCTCATTTATTACTTGTCTTTAACTTATTGCTATGGAAGTATGAGAATCTTCAGCAAGTGTCATTACGTGGGGTTTGGCCTGTGTACTCCAAGTTTTAAGTTACAGTTTCTTGGTAGTGTGTGTGTGTTGGGGAGGGATGAGGACTGGATATTTGCACTAGATCATAGAATCACAGAAACATCAGGGTTGGAAAAGACCTCCAAGATCATCTGGTCCAACCATCCCCCTACCATCAATGTTACCCACTAAACCGTGTCCCTAAGCACCACGTCCAACCTTTCCTTGAACAGCTCCAGGGATGGTGACTCCACCACCTCCCTGGGCAACCCGTTCCAATGCCTGACTGCTCTTCCTGAGAAGAAATGTCTCCTAATTTCCAACCTGAACCACCTCTGGTGCAACTTGAGGCCATCATTCCCTCATGTCCTATCACTAGTTACCTGTGAGAAGAGGCTGACCCCCAGTTCCCCACACCTTCTTTTCAGGTAGCTGTAGAGAGCAATAAGGTCTCCCCTGAGCCTCCTCTTCTCCAGACTAAACAACCCCAGTTCCCTCAGCTGCTCCTCACAGGACTTGTGTTCCAGGCCCCTCACCAGCTTCGTAGAGCTTCTTCGGACACACTCCAGGGCCTTAATGTCCTTCCTGTAGTGAGGGGCCCAAAACTGAACACAGCACTTGAGAGGTGGCCTCACCAGAGCTGAGTACAGGGGGATGGTCACCTCCCTGGTCCTGCTGGCTGCACTGTTCCTGATAAAGCCAGGATGCCGTTGGCCTTCTTGGCCACCTGGGCACACTGCTGGCTCATGTTCAGGTGAGCATTGATTTTGGTGGATG
The DNA here is from genome assembly GCA_011074415.1 of Stictonetta naevosa. Taxonomy (NCBI): domain Eukaryota; kingdom Metazoa; phylum Chordata; class Aves; order Anseriformes; family Anatidae; genus Stictonetta; species Stictonetta naevosa. The sequence goes on from CM021729.1 coordinate 10,670,000, forward strand.
GGACTTGATGACCCCAACAGCTTCTCTCAGCTTCTTTAACTTCAAATATTCTATATCTGCCTTATGCAGGAATACTAAAACTTACATAGTCACTGCAGCCTATAATTTTGAGGATCCTATTCTAGTGGACAAATAACGCCTCTCCCAGCAATCCATCAATAGCCATCACAGAGCTGACAAGGATTTCTAAAATACATTCAAGAGGCCTATGAAAGGTGACCAAGAAATGCATGTTGAGGTATGTTATCTAGCAACCCACATCTGCAAAACATCTAAAAGGATCCACACTTCCACTGGAAAAATTTGAGGCCCCTAAAATGAAAAGGAGCAAAGACATAAAACTTTAAACAAAGGATAACTGTTAAAATGAGAATAAAACCAGATTCTCTTGCATTTCAATCATTTTCTCCTTAGGTCTCTGAACACCCTTCAAGGGAGTATATTCAGGAGATATACGTGACTGCAGAAAGAACAGCTTCTAAGGCTACATGCATCTGGATTTACCCAGATGTGCCCTAGAATATGTCTTCTAGAATTTTACACATGAAAAGAAGACAACTTTGAATGCTTGAGATTTCTAAATGCCTAGAAAACCTGGGCGTGCCCATGCACAAACTTTACTATATATATGCTGGCCCAGTGACATACGCGCACTCAGTCTGAGAGTGGCTGGACGCACCGGCTGCACTGGATACACACAGATCGAATGACGAGTGTGGCACCTGCTCGGCTGGGGCAGACAAAAACCTCTCCGATGCATTGCATTTACTGTGCATGGGCAGGTTGCCTCTGTGGCTTGTGGGTGTCTTGCACTAAAGCACATCTGCTGCACTGTGAGGGTTTTGGGCAGGAAAACCTGGACTGAAACATGAGAGTTCTGATTTGTAACACAAAATCTGTCTAATAAATACTGCAGGGAATGAAATGCAATCACTTGGAAGTATAATTTAATATTGTTTTTACCTTTAGAAGCCCTATAATAGCACTGTTCATTCTAGATACTTCCATTCCAGCTAAATGCAGAACCTTAACATTAAATACCCATGAGCAGGGATATGAAGAATGTTTAACAGAGGTATAACACACATATAACATGGTGTGTTATGCTATAGCGTGACAAAGGAACTCTAACAATAATTCACCATCCTGTGGCCATGGAGTAAGTCAGTCATTATAATTCAGAGAAATATCTTCTCTTTCCATTAAAAAGCAAGATTTTTCATTGACTTTTGCATATATACTGCTAGTTCTTACTCAAGATGCCCACTTGATCAAGAGACTACATGCCATGCCCTGGATCTTGGGATACTCCAACCCTCACACATGTGCTTATTACAGCCATACAGGGGCAAGCAGTTAAAAAACATATTTGCTGGGAAACACATAAAAGTCAAACTAAGTGTTTTCACAGTTATTTGGTTGATATTTGTTCTGTTCACACTCACTATTTAAGCTAATTATGTCCTTCTACCTGCAGACTGTAGCATGAGGGAAACGAAGGGCTTTCTAACTTTACATACTCCCCAAGTACTCTCCTTCACGTGAAATAAGCTGTCCCATGAGCACTGATGCCTAAAACACTTAGAAACACTGGGATCATCTCTAATGTACTAGAGTTACAGAGGCTACTCTCACCCCAGTGTCTAGTCCAATGAAAAATGCAGAAGACTGCAATTGCCAACACTCTCTGCCCTCTCTAATTACTGTCCCAAACAACAAAGGTCAGCACATTACACCTGATCAGTCTGGGAGGTTAGGACCTTGCCTGTAGGCTGGAACGAAGGAAGGTTTCCAGCCAACCTGAAAGAGATGGGGTAGCATCACGTGACCCCAAAGCACTTTGCAGAGAAAGCAATCCCATCAAATGAGAATGCAGAAAGGTGTCAAGAGCCTGGGAAAACAGATCTGTGCTCCAGCAAGGTGTTTGGCCTTCCCCTTGGAGTGGGGCTTGATCTCACAACCCACTGCTGCCCATGGCATATCAGAGACCTGAGCTACCTCACCCAGCCTGCATGGGGTCCACTTTAGGGCAGAACCATGCACCCCCTTCAAACGCAATAATGTGGCACCCCGTCCTGCTCAGTTTTTTGAGCTTCCTCCCGCAAAGGTGCCAGCCCCCAGGGGTACTAAGGCATGGCGGGCCCACCAGCAGGCCACGAGCATGCCTGATGCAGGGAGGAGAAACCAGAAGGTCTACACAACGCAGCTGCCACCCCTCTTGTGTACATTGTTCTGTCTCTTCCCCAGGCCGAAGGGTGCATGGCACCAAACAGTGAGCAGAGAAGAACAAGTGTGCCAAGGGCAGGGCTGTGGTTACTCCAACAAGGCGCATAGGCCTTGTTGGCCTGGATGGGATTGGCCATGCTGGGAGGGATCGGCCTGGATGGGATCAGCCTCGTGGGCTACGTGCTTGCAGCCTGCTCCTCAGGCACCACACACTTTTAAGTCAACAAAAACAGTGTGAAAATGAATCAAAATATTTCACCACTTTCTTACAGCTGCCTGTCTCCCCTGACTCACTCAGCTTGGCAACCCGGCTGAGAGAAGAGTCTCCAGCGTTTGGGCAAGTGTGCCGTGCTGCTGCTGTGCAAAGATCACAGGAACAGCCTCGGTTTTTCCCAACTTCTCCTGTGAAAAGCAGTGCCGGTATTCTCCTCTCACAGCCAGGCCCATCGGATCCATCAGGATCCTCATGGTTAGGAGATGGAGGCCGAGCTATCAGCCCTTTCTGGAAGGACCGTTCTGGCGATACCTAGGAGCCCTCTCTGTCCTGGGAGGAGAGGCTTTGGAACGAGGCAGGCTGTTCGCACTGCCGCCAAACAGGTTAACACAACTCATCTTCCCCCTTGCTTACCCACTCCACAGAAAAAAAAAGGTGGAAACAGTGAAAAGTTCTGTACTACTACCCATCCCCTCGAGCTGCTGGCGAGACACCAGCTCACAAGGAACCAGATCTGGATTCCCAGAAGTAGCTTTTAAGATAGAAGTGGCATTGCATAAATACATCCTCCCTGGAAAGAGGGAGCACTAATGCTCTCCTGCCCTGTGCTGCCTCCTACCTAGCACTCTTCTCACCAGAGTTGCCACCAGCCTGTGCTAACATCACCAGCACAGCACCCAAAAAGCTGATCCCTGCCTCTGGTGGGATGACTCAGTGCCCCAGTACCTTCCCCACCACAGCCGAGTAGCAGCGGATCAGGGTTGGGACCGGAGAGGAGGTGGCAGCCCCAGCAGGGGGAAAACACAAGCAAGGAGAGGACACAGACGAGACCAAGTGGAGAACAAGGAGCGGGATGCTAGAGGGCAGACACAAAGTGGAGCCATGGGGCACAATTCCCCACTCGGCACCTCCATGCTGCATTAACCTGGCTGCTCCCAGGGAAACCAGCACGGGGCTGCCTGTGGCCAGAGCCACAACAGCCACAGGGAAGGACATGCCTCCCAGTAAGGAGATAAAAATGAGCCTCAGTCTCTGGATTCTCTCTGCTACGAGCTACAGGGAAAGGGATGAGCAAGGGCAAAGGGAGCAACCTCTGAGCTGAGTCTCTGCCTTTGCCTAGTGGACATCTCCACAATCCATGTGGGTATTTTGCCGCTTCTTATTGAGCCATAATAACTCGACTTTAAAAAGCCACCAGTGTTAGCGTAACACTCACATACCACTGTTAAAATCCTGCTTCTGCTATCGTAGGAGACCTATTATTAGCGAGGCATTATTATTATCTGTCATTTGGATTGTAAGCTGTCTTACTGTGAGCTGGTTCATGTGGATTGCTCTGCACCAAGCTCCTAACTCCACCACTGCTACTCTTCTGTAAATTTCCACGCGGACACACTGCTTTTTGGATAAGTATCCAAGGAGGATTTAACAAAACTCAGCAGCACACCAGGATGTGTACAGTGACTTGCAGCATGGCACACAGTGTCTACCAGGACCCGTGCCCACTGCAGACTGTGAATAACTGCACTGGCGGCCCTGAGCAGCGAGAGGAGGCTGAAGTGGTGGGGAGGGAGTTTCAGTGCCTGTGTTGAACAGTGCCTGACCCTCCCATGGCTCCTTTGCACACAACTAACTTCCCCATCTCTCAGGGTTTTTCTATCAAAGGGATCCTAACGCTGTTGGGAAGGAAGGGCTGGACTGGGGGTCACTGCCATCTCCAGCCCCAAGCTTTTTAGGATGACTGGGTTTGGAGCTGCTGGAGCCAGACCAGAGCTGGTGGCCCTGCCTGGGGAGATGTGGGGCGGAAAGCAGGGGGGTCCCTTCCTCACCCTGATGCCTGGGCAAAGGGGAGTGGGTTTAGCAAGACAGACAGTGGTGGCTACAAAGGGGAATGTTTCTTACAGTCACTGTGCACAGCATAGGGAGGCGGCAGGCTGATGGGGGAGAGATCGTCTTCAGGCCCCTCTACCACTGAAGGGGGCCCCTCGGGAGGCATCTTACCGGTGGGCAGGGGCGAGGTGGAGACCGTGTTGAGCAGCACCACGCAGACAGCCACAACATCCCATAACTTCATCTTAGATCTCCTTCCAACACGGGCCCCTGGTGTGGAAGAGAGGTAGGGTTAGCTCCCAGCTGCTGTGCTCCCCCAGCCCTGTCCCTTCCCTGCCAGCCCTGAGACATCATGGGGACACAGCATGGGCCAACAACCTGTGCCCAGCCATGACCCCCCCAGAGCCTCCTGTCCCTATCTCATGGGACCTCCCAGTGTGGGAGCGGGGCTGTGGGGTGTCCACCAGACTCTATGCCCAGACACGCTGCGTGGGGGCAGGCTGGCAGGTCCCAGGGGCCTGTGCCCAGGGCCAGGTGGGTGTCACCATGTCCTCATGCTGGCGGCCAGGTCACCTTGTGCTCATCCTCCCCCAGTAACCGGGCACCTGTCCCGGCGCTGGGAGAGGGCAGACCCGGCTGGCCTGGGGTGCAAGGCTGCGCAGCTTTGGGGTGCAAGACTGCGCAGCTTTGCTGTGCTACGGGCAAACTTTCCTTTCTCTCCTCTCTCCGTCCCCAATTCTTTTCCTTTGCTCTTGCCTTTTAATTTTCCCTGTCCCCTTTTCTTTTCCCCTTTCCTGCTCTCTTTTCTTTTTCCCCCTCACTTCCCCCCCTTTCTTTTTCCCAGTCCACTTTGCTATCCCCTTTCCCTTTCCTTTTCCTTTTTCTCCTTTCATTTTCTCTTTTACCTTTCCCTTTTCCTCTTCTCACTCTTTTCCTTTTCCCCTTTTCTCCTTCCCTTTTCCCCTTGTCTTCTTTCCCTTTCATTTTTTTTTCTTTTTAATTTCCTGCTTTTTTTCCCCGTTCCTCTTCTTTGCATTTTCTCTTTCTCTTCCTGGTTCCCTTTCCCCTTCCATCTCCACATTTTCTCTTTCCTTTCCTCCTTCCCTTCCTTTCTTCCTCCATTCCCTTTCCTTTCATTTTCCCCTCCTCTCCATTTCCTCCTTATCGTTCTCCTCTCCTTTTCCTTTCCTCCTTCTCCTTCCCCCGTCCTTTCTCCCTTTCCCTCGCCGCTCCCCCCGCACCCCGACACCCACCTCCCGGGGCCGGCAGCTGCCCCGGGACCGCTTCAGCCCGGCCCGGCCCCACTGGGCGGCAGCGGAGGGGTCTCACCGTGGAGCTCCGGCCGCAGGGCTCCGACCCCTGCCCGCCGCCGGAGCCGCTGCGCGGAGCCCGTCCAGGAGCCACCGGGGCGCCCGGGGGGGGGGGGGGGGGGGGGGGGGGCC
>CM021729.1:10692461-10714476 GCA_011074415.1 Stictonetta naevosa
GTAATCAATAATTATAACTATAGTTGTGTTAAAAATGGGCAAAAATGAAAGAGAAATGCAAAATAAAGAGGAGCTCTGATTAGATGTGTGATGTCAATATTTCCAGTTGGATCAACTTCATGTACTTTAAAAATCCCTGGTGGACAAACAGTGACATGTATTAATGACACTAGATGCTGAAATCAGACATATTCTTCTGCATGCAGAAAACAATTATTTAAACAAGTGATGAACTTTTTTGCTGTTCCAGACTTACCAGAGGTCCAATGATTATGCAGATCATAGAATATCCCAAGTTGGAAGGGACCCACAAGGTGTTATTGGGACCAAAATTTTAGCCTGGCTTCATCAGGTGTGGCGCTACTGTGATACAGTTATTTGTGGAGTTTTTGCAGAAATTCCCATGTTTGTCTGCAACTATCTTGAGGAGTAAGTTGTTAGCTGAAGCCACAACTTAGGGTGCGAAGACACCGCAACACTTGTGCACACAGTGGCTGTGTGCTTGGTTTGCTTCCCATGACAGAGGAAGCTGCTGTCTGAAAACTTTTGTCTCTTAATTAAATGCAGGCACAACTTGAATTCTGTCTTTTCAAACTATTCCCATGGTGGGGAAAAGCATTGCTTGTGTTTGTTTGTTTGTTTGACTTTCACATTTTTGGTGCTTTTAACTTATGGCAGGGCTGACTGCTGAGTTTTGGAGCAGGGCCTAAATGCCTCAGATGGACACAGAGGAAAGGAATAAGGGGGATATGCAGGTGGAGAGCCATGCCATGGCCAGGGCTACCATGTTAGTTGTGTTCCTTCCCCTCACTGTGGGGGGAAGGCTGGCCTAGGGTGGCTTGGCTGGAGTTGGATAAGGGAAATGGTGGAGAGGGTGAAGGGATGTGTGGGTGCTGCAGCTGGAACCAGTGTGGGGTGGGAATGTAGCTCAAGGCAGAGGATGTCCTGTCTGGTTACAGGACATATTACTGAGGCTCACAGATACTTCCTGATGTAGTGTCTGGTATCTGTGGGTGTTTTTCCTCCTGAGGCAATGTATTTGGATGGAAAGATAAACACTTGAATACTTTCTACTGTGCCTGGGGAGGTGTTCTCCTGTCTGTTGTGGGCAGAGAGGGGGTGATGTGATGCTGTGATCAGCCACTCCAAAGTTTCCTTCCTCCTGCTCTGATGTGCTCAGCCTTGGTGCTGCTGAGAGCCTGGCCAAAGCAAAACCAGCCAGGGATAGTCCCTAAACAGAGGGAAGTGTTGGGGCAGACTGACGGGCAGGGGTGAGCACTCCAGCGAGTGGAAAATGTGATTTTCACCACCGTGGGGGCTGTGAAATGAAGCTCTGTGAGGTGAGTGATCTTGGCCAAGGTTGCAACATCTCCGTACCAGAGCATATTCATCTAAACTCTGCTTTGCCTTTGTGTAAACTATCCCCTCTGGAGCGGCCTGCACTGCTGCAGCTACACGTTTGCTTTCACAGACCCTAGACTGTCAAGCAACCTCACACAAGCATGCGTTGAGCTCATGTGATTGAGCTACATGTGTTTACTTTGTTATAGGTCAACCACTTGAGCCTACCCTCAAGATGAACTTAATGTTTGCGGAGGGAAGGCAGCAGCTATGTAATACGGGAACAGGCAGAAAACAGAATCGTAGCTTTGAACAATGGGGAAAACGCTGGCTGGCTGAACTGGTTACATTATTGCATATAGGTGTATGCACCTTTACAGAAAACTATTGAACTCTCCTGCAGTGTTTGATCAGAATACGTGGAAATCTGGTAGAGGAGGTAGGAATCCCTTATAGTGCTGATTTCTCATAACATTGGAAATAGGATCTTTACAATGAAGCATGAATCTGATAAATACCATGGGAAAGAATCAAAGCCAGCCATTTGTAATAACTATTATTTTTGGCTTATTGAGTACTTCTAAACTTTGCACATGCTTAACTGCTTTACCTGCAGCGGCTGAGTGTGACTGAGCCAGGGGCTGAGGAGTGAGTTATGCAGTGGCAAACCCTCCTTGACATGAGCCTGACTGGAAATACAAATAAAACTCTCAATGGGTCTAAATTACAACTACACTGAATTTAAGACTCTTTTAATGCCACAGGAACAGTGGTGAGGGATTTGGTATGAATTACAAAGTTGTAGGGAGAAAACTTAATATAAACTCGTCTCAGTAACACATCTATTTGTTCTAAAATGTTGCCATTTTTATTTAGGGAGAGAGGCTTAGTTAAACAGACAATTCCTGCTCTCTTTCATCTTCCAGATTTAAATGGAAGAGATGAAATGACACTATGTTGACTGGCTTTCTCATAATTAAAAATCACAACATTTACTACTGCAAACAAACGTTCAATCTCTTTCTATAAAAATCGCCGCAAAGATAAACACTGCTCACTCTGGTAGCTTTTCCTATTTCCATTCTAGATTTATAAGTAAGAAAGTGAGGATCTGAGAAACAAATACTGAAGTCTGAAGAGAGCCCATTCAAACAGCCCTAAGAAATGAGTGCCGATGAAAACTTCCCCTCCTCCTAGGGCTCTGTGAGGAGGAAAATCTGGTGCGTGAGGTTAGGAACAGACACCCTGGTATTCTCCGTGCAAGCTGTTTCACAGGCTTCCCACCCCTTGCTAGTCCACAACCCTTTGCAATTGCCTCCTCGCTGACCCCACGTGTCACCCCATCTCCCTGCGTGCCCTGTTCCTGGCACGGCGTGCCCAGCGCGGTGACCCTACAGAGCCTGGCAGGGGCACGGAGGTTCCCTGTGCTGGGTTCCCGTGGCGCCTGTGGGAATGCAGTGCTGATGCTGGTGGGAGCTCCTGCTCCGAAGCGGCAGGGATAAGGCCCGCATTGTGCCCTGGCTGGCTGGACAGTGGAGTGCAGCCTATGTGTAACTTTTAGTCAACACAGGCACGCACAGATAATGGAGCATTTCAGATGCCTCTGGGGAGCGTCTGTTATGATCTGCCAGAAGATTCTTTCTGTGGTTTAAACTTTGGCATATGAGGAACGCCAATACTTTATATACACAAAATGTCAGTTATGTGCCCTCAGGCAGCAAGCTAAAAATGATATTACCCTGATGATGGATCTTGGTCTAGATAATTTCAGCTACAGTAAGCTTCTTGATTTAAACTCTGTTGATGGTTGTGCCACTCAGCTAAAGTAAAAATTGCAGGGTGTCACTGGTTTTCCACTGATTTCAAAGTGCTTTAGATAAATCACCAGCAAGGAAAGCCACTTTATTGCAGGAGATATCACCCCATGCACCAGCATTGCACAGCCAGCGGACCTTGTGTAACGCAGTGGGATGAATGAGCTGCTGCCCAGGCTCTGCTGACCTAAAGCCCATCCGTGGTGCTGTTGGCTTCAGTGGCATTCGATTGTGCAGTGTTACTGCGTCTGCTGCCGGCACTGACCCCTAAGAAGAAACCGCCTGGTGTCTGCGGTCTTTGCTGCTGCACAATTGCTGCTGCCCTGGGGGGAAACTGTGTGCAATGATGAACTGTCAGGAAAGGCTCGTGGTGCAGTGCTGCTGCCAGCGTAGCATGCTCCGGGACAGGCGGAGTCAAGGGAGGACAAAAATCTCAATAGCAGAAGCCAATTAACAACCATATGCATCTTATCCACAAGATGAAATCACTGTGCTGCAGAGAATTACTGACAATAAACAGCAAGAGAAATGCTAAACATAAAGTGCCCAGTTCTTACTTACAGTAAAGCCACTCTATATCCCTCTGGAGTGCACAAGAAGTCCTCAGAGAGGAGGATACTGCAAAATTTACAACCAGTGTATGGCTGTACTAGTTCATATACAGGACTTGGAGCCCAAACAAGTAGCAGTTTGCTGATTTTGAAATTTCTTATGCATTTAGAGATTGTTAAAAATTGTGATGTTGCTTTCGTAAAAGCTTCAAGTTATTAATTGAAATTTAGGCTGGAGGTTTAAATTTCTTCAGCAAACAGAAGCTTCGTGGGACAGACAGTTGAGGTCCTATAGCTGGAAAAACCACGGAGAGTCAGCCTGTGAGGAAAAGCCTGTCTCCGGTTTTAGTCAAATTATTAGCAGCCGGGGTTGTATGAGTGGCAAAGTCCAAGCTGAGTGAAGAAAGAGAAACTCCGGGCCAGATTTTTATCTTACTCATACCAATGTAAATCCAGGCAAAATCTTCTCAAATCAGCGGAGTTATTCCAGCCTTATATAGGCTTAGCCAATATCAGAATCTGATCCTTTTATTTTTGGGCTACTGGAATTCACTAAGAAAATAATGCAGACAATCGTGCAAATTCCCATTATGGAATGAAGAACTTTTCTAGTAATAACCACATTAGTCAGACCTGGAAGTAAAAGGAAAAGAGACAGATGGTAGATAAAGAACAAGGCTAAAGAGAGAATTTGTAGAACCAAGTTGGGAGAGCAAAGACCACTCCGTGTTATCTCAATGACATAAACAAATTCCTTAAGAGCTCAGCCAAGAGTAGCTTGGGAAGCAAAGACGCAGATAAGACCTGGGTGAGCCTAGTAAGTTCTTCTCTCATGCTGTCCCCAGTCTGGGCACTGTATATTTGGAATGATGACATTACTGAAGATTTTATTACCTCATCCTCTCTAGCTACTGACTGTTGCGTTGTTTCTTAGGACTGGATGCCTGCAAAGATTCTCCAAGGAGCAAAACCTGCATCCATGCCTGCCTGGTAGCTGGCCATAAAGAAACGCAAGACCTCTTGCTGAAATAAGCAGTGCAGTCACACGGGTTACTGGGCAGCTGGTGCCTAATGTAGTTCTGCCCCATAACTTTTAACTGTGGACATATGGCAAATGTAGTTCTTTGGTAATTCTTGAAGAAGATCTCAAGTCTGGTCATCTTCTAGAGATTGATATGAAATTTTCTGCCTGCCTCTCTTTTCACTAAAAATAACATCTCTCCAGTTTGTCACTCATCTGTGAATCAAGAAAATGATATAAATATACAAAACTGTATGTTCTAATATATGCTGAGTGCAAGGTCTAAAATTATATCTTCAAATAGTAAGTTATATTTTGGCTATGCATGTAGTAGCGTAGGAAGTATTTGCGTAGCATTTTTATTTAATTTGTGCAGAAGGACGTAAGTAAAATGGTGTTGCCAAGAAAATAAGTGGTCCTTGGTTTCATTAAGAGGTCCTTCCCGTGTAGGTAAGCAGACACTTTCTCTGGCTTACTGATGGGTCAGTTGGGTGCATTTCCCCCTCTCCTCTAAATAATAAAGTAAAATTAAATCTGGCCAGATCAGAGGGTTTCACGCTATGGGATCAACACTGCAGCCCTCCTGTGAGGTCCTATGCCCTGAGTTCCAACAGAGCAGTGTGCTTTGCCTCTGTCTGCATCTGCTTTGAGGAGTTTGTAAGTGTGGAGCAGGGCCCAGCAAAAATGAGTGCTGATTGATGTGGTGGTGATTTCATTGATGCTTTTCCAGCACTGGTTACCACAGAAAATGATTCTTTTCTGAATCACTTCCCTCTGTACGCAAAACTCAACTGAATGGAGCAAGAATTGGACAAGAGGGATGCTAGCAGGCTGTACTACCTTTGAAGACTGATTTCACTTTTCTGAAATAATCTGCATACAGTAATGAAATTTGAGACCTACTCAAAAATCCCCTAACAATCACACTGCCACATCGAATGCATGTGTGGAGGGGAGCTCATTTAAAATGAAGAAAGCTGTTCAAAGCTTCAGTTTGGAAAATTATCAACAAGCTGGAGAAAGAGGTTTCAGTCACCAATGGGTTTGCTGCGTGACTAACATAGGATACTGTCTGTTTTGCCTCAAAGATGATAGACTTGCTTTCTGATTTGAAGAGTGATAGAAGATCCTGTTGCAGTTTGGCTGTGTGGGACTGGAATAGAAACCCAGTCTTACAGGGCAGGCTGTGCGCACCTTCCAATGGAGCTGTAGACGGCTGAGGAACTGACCAACTAATTTTAGCATCTGTTTTCCACTTGGTGCTTATTCTTGCCAAGCTATTTTTCCTATGAAGCAGCCCTTATGAGATGAATGACATTCAGCCTTAAAAATTCTTCCAGAATTGCTATTGTTTCTGAAAGAGAGGCAGAGATACCCCTTACCAACACATGGGATAGGAGAACTTATTTCAGGATCTGAAGGTGAAAAGGCTCTCCATGTCAAGCAGAGCCAGAAATCTTTAGAGGACACCCTGGGAAAGGATATGAATCACAGCTTGGATGTGTGGATGGTGCATGAATGGGGCAGGACAAATGAAGTCATATCTACGCAGGAGATGAGGTACATTTAAGAGGGGAATAATTGTTTCCTCAATATAATCTAGTGGCTGGGTCGGCAAGAACAAAAACACAGTGGCTCTTTAGCCAGTGCAGAGCTATAGAGCTCTTCCAAGTTATCACTGAAAACTCCCCTTGTTCCTTTTTCATCTTCCTTTCTGGGCATTAATATTTTTCTGGGACATGTTTTTCAGATGTTCTAGGAAACAAGCAAAAGAATAAAATGTGAGGTTGGTTACCAAGATGTTTTGTACACCTCCACATTTAATAACTCCTGTTGTTTATACACCTAGTTTTCCAGATCTCTTCCATGGAAGAGAAACAATAAACACACTGGTTGTGAGAATTTATCTTTTAAAATCTCCTGGCAAGCCTGGGAGCAGGAAATGGGAGCAATTGTCCATTTCTTGCTGTGTTATGCTAGAAGGGTGAATGACCCAGGTGGATAACAGCAGATTGCAAGGACACAGACCTGTTCTGATCCATTCTTGCTGCTGTATCTCTGTGATCTGTTCACTTTCAGAGGTCTTTTTGGCTCTTTCTGGCTTTTTAGAAGTTCAACCAGATGTTGGTAATATCAAAGGTATGCTTTGATTACCTATAGCAGAGAGGAGGGCTCAGGGAAGGCCTCACAGGTTCCTTTTTACTGCTTTTGTTACTTATCATAACCACAGGTCTATTTTAAGGAAACGTCCATCTCAGCAGCTCAGACTGAACTGCCTAGTCTCTGTACTTGTCTGAATCCTAGGCAGGCTCCATGCTGCCTGGAGGCTCCAGCAGAGATGCTGTGGGGAGGCCAGCTGAGGGCCAAAGGGTGGGAAGAAAGCCCAATCTTCTGGGATGGCAAATCATCCTATGAAGCCTGGTAAAGCTAAGCAGCTTGATGTTGCTTCGTGCTTATGAATTCCTGCAGGAACCTCACCCAGAGACCAAGATCAAACTCTTAAATATCTATAGCTTAAATCCCAGATTGAAATCTTCGTGTTTCATTTTGTGAAAGGTTCCAGAGAAATTAAGTTGTCAGTTGTGTTTGTGTTTATATACACTCACATTTAAGCATGCAAGCTGCTGGACTTTTCCCTCAAAGATTGCTCTGCTGAAGACCATAATTTCTGCTGCAAGGTAGAAGGAAACAGATTAGTCTCCATACAATGCAAACTGTGAGAGGAAGCCCTTGCTGGTTTTGAGATTGTGATCTAGACATAAACAGTAATTTGGTTCCAGCACTAAAATATGCACCAAGCTGAAATTTGGTTTTATTGCTGCAGGCAAAAAGTTGCTCGTATGATTTGTAACTACTTAAATAACTACCTCTTTTAACTCCCTGTTTAAGGATTTATGAAGATTTATTCATTGTCATCTCAGTTTGACAATCTGAAAAAAATGGCCATTTAACTTCGGTGTTCCTGTTAATTTGTCCCTTTGCTCTGGTTTTAACCTCAGTTTGACTACTTTCTAAGTCTCATTTAGATTAATAATGTTAATAGCCATTTAGCCTTAATAGCTTTGTAACTCAAAGCTCACTGAGAATTACCTCTACTTCATGGTTAATGAATAGGATAATGAGCCTGATTAAAATAATTAAGACTAGTGGAAGCAGCACTAGTAAAGAATATGGTTAAAAAAATAGATAGTCTTCCTCCTGGCTCTTAGCTGTTAAAGCCATATACAAAACTGGGAATCACATGTTTTTTGTCATATTAAGCCACCTCTTCTGTCTGCTCCCCAAAGACACTGCACCCTTCAGCTTTGCCAGCTACTCTGTCTATAGCCAATCTGTCTGTGTCTTCATCTCCTTGTCCTCCTTTGCCTTGCCTTCTTCCTCCTGCATATTGTACTGGGTCTGTCTGGGCTGTTAACTCTCCCTGCAGCAGCCCATACAGTGCTGCGCTCTGCACTTGTAGCTAGAACAGCAGTGGTAGCACACCAGTGCTGTGTCTGCTGCTGAGCAGTGCTGGCACAGCATCAGGACTTTCTCTAACCCTCCTAGGGGGTGGGCAAGAAAGTGAGAAAGGAACATCACCAGGGCAGCTGACCTGAACCAACCAAAGGGATATTCCATACCATATGATGTCACACTCAGCAATAAAAGGTGGAAAAAGGAAGAAGAGGGGAGGGGTGGGCTCTCGTTAGAAAACCTCTGTCCTCTTCCCGAACACCGGCTACGTGCGTTGAGGCCCTGCTTCAAGGATGTGGTCAAGCATCGCTCATTTGTGGGAAGTAGAGAGTAATTTCTTTCCTCTGCACTTCCACATAGCCTTTACTTGTTTTGTTTTGTTATTTCCTTTCCCCATCCCTCTCCCCCTTTCCCTTTTTTCCCTTTAGTTGAATTGTTTAAGTAATATTTCCTTAATAATTTTTTTCTCTTAAATTATCCTCATCTCAACCCATGAGTTGTTCTTTCCTTTACTTCTTCTCCTCCTCATCTGAGGAGGGGGAGTGAGAGAGCGGTTGTGGTGTTCAGCTGCCTAGCACAATAAAACCTCCACACATATCTAGGTGAGTTTAATGCAAGGCAACATCTATTCTATGTTTTGTTGCCTAAGGACCAGGTTCTGCTATGTTTTCTTTGCTATTTGGGTGAAGAGAAATGAGTTCTATAGAATATCTTACTTTAGCAGGGATTTTTTTATTTTTTAAAACTGGATATTTCTCTGATTTTGTCAGAGGACAATGAGGTCAGAGAAGTCATATGTGTAGAGCTGTGAGTAGTGAGGTTATATTCCTGGCAGGGGTTACAATCCCGGTCTTTTAGAAAATTTCCCCCACCCACCCTTAGCACATTGCCTTTTACATATCCTAGATTTGGGAGGGGGGGGAAGCCTTGAAGATGATGATCAATACCTTGGACTTGAGCCAATTTATAGCATGCACAGGCTTTATATTCTTCTAGCAGCTTGTGCTGCTGCACTGTTTGGATTGGTTGGTGTTTATTAAGTGCTGAATCTCCCATTCAAAGATACAGGAAGGTTCTGGTATCTAGGCAGGGATACAGATTCATGGCTGCTACTTTCAGAGGGCACAGCAGATCAACCACAGTGTACTCTGCTATTGGGAAATCTTCAGGCAAAACAATACTTTTATGCTTTCAAATGAATCAAGATAAAATTACCTTCAAGCACTGTTACTGGGTTATAATTGTTCTTCACTTTTAAACCAGTCTTGGCCAGACAGTTGTGATGGCAGCAGGTGGTGATACCTGGTGTTGACACTGGATGCTGACTGTTTAGAGTCCTGCTTGTGTACTGAATTTATTATTCAATGCACTATGATACTGAGAGGTTTGGAAAAAAACAAGGAAAACACTGACCAAAGGGAAATGTTATAAAGACATGCTGTTTCCCATTATTGTTCAGTTCACTGAATTACTCCTATTGGGAAAGACTGAAATTATCTTAGCATATTTCTCGGAACTTTCACCACTTGTATAAATCATACCACAATATCATGTCAGCTGCTGCAGGGAGGTCATGAGGAAGAGTATCAGCGTGAGAAAGATGGTACCTGTACTTCTCTATCATGCCTGTTAAGGTGACCTTAGCTTTGTGTCCTGAACTGAGTCAAGGTTGAGACAGCTTAGAATATAGACACCTGTGTTTATTTTTTGTTTGTTTGTTTGTTTAGTCTTTCTCCAGAATGGGAGATTCCACATTGGGAATATAGCTGGGTAGGACCAGTGCATCTGGGATGGGTGCTTGGTCTTTAAAGGAAGAAGAACTGGGTTCTTCAAATGATGCATTGGTTATTTTGGTCTGAAATTTCACCAGTTGCTCATGACCCTGCTCACAAGCCAGGAAGTACATGGGTTATATTCACAAGTCTTGGTTTAAGGCTCATGGATATGCAGTAGATCTGACATAAGCTGCTCTGTCATGCCTCAGATTTCATAATCGTGGGACAGTTGGATTCCTGACAGGCTGCTCTATGCAGGAATTTCGGGTTCCAGTTTGTGCCGGACATGTCGGAGACTCACTGGCACTTTTAGCCGCTGATTTTATGACTGTCTCATGTAAGGATTTCTGGTTCAGTTATTGTGTTTTGTAAGTGATCTTTACAGCACAGGATTAACTTTAATACCTGCTACAGTATTTATCGAAGTATGTTGTATCCCGATGACATAATTATAGCTTCACATGAATTGGTAGATGTTCTGCTAACTGGAGCCAAAAAGTTAAAATCCTCATACAGTCAGATAGAAAGAAACTCCCTGTCTCTCCTCTTTTCAAGCATTTGCAGAACTTTCAAGTTTGGAAAACGACTTGCTGGTGAAAGCTTGGAAGCATCAAAATTTGAGGTTTTAGCAATGGAGCAGACAATGTGAGCCCTCCCTCACAACTCTTGAGCAGGTGGCAGGCTTCAGTGTTACTTTCATAGAACGTAAATCTGAAGTCAGACTGGGAGCCCACAGCACTTCAGGGTCACTTAATTAAGTGAATCAAAGGGTTTTGTTGTTCAGGTCCTAGGAGCTGCTGGCACTCCCATGCATGGGGGAAGAGCAGGCCTGCAAGGGAGAGGGTGGAGGATGAGGATGCAGCCTTGCAGAACTAGGCAGGGCTGGTGTTGTGATGGGGATGATGCTTTGTCATGATGGCTTTGTCATGATGGTGTCTCGAGACACCAGCACCTTCAGGAGCTTCCAGTTGAGTAACAGATGTACACATGCTGTGTGAGCTCATTTGGATGCACAAAGGGAGGTGTGAGGTATGTGTTCCCTTCCTGTCTTTTCCAGGCACCTCAACCATTGTATTGCTCTCTTGGTGGACTTCTTCTACCAGATATTTTCCAATATTTTGTTCTGTGCTCTGCAGAGACAAAAGGCATTTTGTCATTAATCTTTCAGTTTGCAGAGAAAAATATGATCATTTATCTCTTCTGAACATGGGGCTGTCACTTATTCCTGTCCTTCATATGGGACTTAGACAGAAATCTTCTCTTGCCCTCATACGTAGTGGTGGCTTGGTCCTGGCTTCACTGTGTTTTTTGTGTATAAACCTGTTTGTTAGTGGGAGAGTGTCCCAAACAGTGGCCTGCGAGGGCATGGTGTACAGCTGGCATACAAAGCCATGCTTTCCTAGGAGTTCGGCTAAATGTTTGACAGTAATGGTGATTGATGGTGTGTAAGTAATGCTGAGAGTTGACAGTGGGGCAAGGTCCAAAACAGTTTGGAAACCATTGCCTTGGAATGTGTGCTGAAAAATAAGGGCTATGATTTATCATTTCCTTCAGTGAAAAACAATTTAGGCAATTCTGACATGAAACAGTTAGCTGTATCAAATACTCATGAAGATAATCTGGTGTTTGCTATCATATCTCTTTTCAGCAGATGGTAAAGGCCAGGTACTAATTAAGAAGAAAAGGGAGGGGGAAGCTTTAGGTTGACAAAATGCTGCAGCATGTAATAAATAGCATCTTATTATTTCTGCTAACAATTAGGACTGGAAAGAGACCTCTCATAAGAAGTGGATCACTGCTCCATCTGTCTGCTGCTGGGTTATTCCCCTTGCATTTGCAGTAACAAGTTCTGCCCCTGTTATGGGTGCATTGTGGAACAGTTGGATGATTAGGACCTAACTTGAAGAGCAGTTTCCTTCCTATGTTGTTATTCATGATGATAGTGACTCTATTCCTGAGACAAGCTCATCACCAATTGCAGTTTTTTTATGTCTTCTTTAGGAAAAGTGCTGTTTTATTCCAGGATAAACCTCTGAAGAGCTGAACCTGGTTTGAAATATGAAGGCAAAAAGGAAATTTATGAATCAACAGGTCAGAGATATTGAGTCTTTGCCAGAGAATATCTACAAAAAATGAGCACATGAAGGAAGAATGTAAGTTGGTAATGAATAATCAGAAATATTTTTCAGTCAAAGGTTTGATTCAAAGTCTTCTGAAGTTTCTCAATATGTTTTTACGTCTCAAAGACGTAAAACCAGCTTTGGCCTTTTGCTGCCCTCCCTCTTTGTAGGGGGCAGACTAGAAGGAGGTCATGGGTGCAAAAGTTGGACTGCTCAGAGGCATGGAGATACAGTGCATATGAAATGCTGTGAAGCTCTTGGTCAGCCCTTTGAATCCAGTTCCCAGAACTGGAACAGGGCAAATTATTTGAAGACTCTGGGTTGCAATTTCAAGTTGTACCAATAAAGAACACAGCTGAATCATGAATACTGCTAAGTTGGTGCAAACAGCAAGTTTGTGTGAGCCTGAAAAATGGAGAGAGGGTAAAATTATGAATCATGTAGCTGGAACTCTGGAATGGAGGGCTACAAGCTCTTCAGAAGAAATAGGCAGGGAAGGAGGGGTGGGGGTGTTGTCCCCTATGTTAAGGAATGGATTGATTGTGAAGAGCTGCCTCCAAGAAAAAGCCACAGACAGGTTGAGAGCTTGTGGGTGAAAGTTAAGGACCACACCAATAAAGGACACCTTGTGGTTGGGGTCTTCTACAGGCTGCCTGATGAAGGGGAGCTTGTTGATGAGGCATTCTTGCTTCAACTACAAGCAGAATCACTCTCGCACGCTCTCAACCTGATGGGGGACTTCAACCACATGGATGTCTGCTGGGAAAGCTACACAGCAGGCTGTGAGCAATCCAGGAGGCACCTGGAATGCATTGAGTATAATGTCCGGGTATTGGACAAACCAACCAGAGGAGAAGTATTACTGGATCTGGTGCTCATCAATGCAGATGAACTCACTGAAGAGGTTAAGACTGTGGGCAGTCTGGGCTGCAGTGACCAGGCCTTGGTTGAGTTTGTTATCTGGAAGGATATGAGACCGACAAAAAGTCAGGACCCTGAACTTCCAAAGAGTGAACTTCCAGCTGTTTAAAGACCTAGTGGATGAGATACCCAGAACATTGTACTTAGGGACAAAGAAGCTGATCAGAGCTGGTGACTCTTTAAAGATGCTTTTGTTAGAGCACAATAACTCTCCGTCGCCTTGTATAAGAAATCAAGCAGGGAGGATAGGAAACTGGGATGGCTGAGCATGGACCTGCTGGTCTAACTGAGGCACAAGAAAGAAATGGACAGGCAGTGGAAGCAGCGACATGAAGCCTGGGAAGAGTATAGGGTTGCTGTCCGGTTGTTCAGGGATGAGATCATGAAAGCCAAGGCACAGATGGAACTGAGCTTGGCGAGGGATGCAAAGAATATCAGGAAGGGATTCTGTAGGTAAATAGGCCAGAAATCGAAGGCCAAATAAAGTATGCCTCCTCTGATGGATGAAAAGGGAGAACTGGTAATGACAGATGTGGAGAAGGCTGAGGTGCTTAACTTATTTGCTGTGGCCTACACAGCCAGTCAGGCTTCCCACATCTCTTGTTTCCCTGAACCTGTACCTGAGGGTGAGGGAGCAAAGTCCCTCCCAGAGTAAGTGAAGAGCAGGTTCAGGATGACCTGATGAAGCTGAACAGGTACAAGTTTATGGGCCCTGATGACCTGTGTAACAGAGTCCTGAGGGAACTGGCTTATGGAGTTGCCAGGTGACTCTCCATCATATTTGAAAAGTCCTGACGGTCAGGAGAAGTCCCTGTTGACTTGAAAAAGGGAAACATCACTCCCTTTTTTAAAACGGGTAAAAAGGAAGACCTGGGGAATTACAGACTGGTGAGCCTCACCTCTGCTCCTGGGAAGATCATGGAACAGATCCTCCTGGAAGCAATGTCAAGGCACATGCAGGAAAAGAAAGTGATCCAAGACAGTCAGCATGGCTTCACCAAGGGCAAGTCATAGAATTATTAGGGTTGGAAAAGACCTTCAAGATCATCTGGTCCAACCATACCCCTACCACCAATATAACCCAATAGACCACGTCCCTAAGCATCAGGTCCAACCTTTCCTTAAACACCCCCAAGGAAGGTGACTCCACCACCTCCCTGGGCAACCCATTCCAATGCCTGACTACTCTTTCTGAGAAGAAATGTCTCATTTCCAATGTGAACATCCCCTGGTGCAACTTGAGGCCATTCCCTCTTTTGTTCTATCACTGGCTATCTGCAAGAAGAGGCCGACCCCCAGCTCCCCACAACTTCCTTTCAGGCACTTGTAGAGAGCAACAAGGTCTCCCTTGAGCCTCCTCTTCTCCAGGCTAAAATCATGCCTGACCAATCTGGTGGTGTTCTATGATAGAGTGACTGCATCAGTTGACAAGGGAAGACTGACTGATGTAATCTACCTGGACTTCTGTAAAGTCTCTGACATGGTCCCACACAACATCCCAATCTCTAAATTGGAGAGAGATGGATTTGAAGAATACATCATTTGATGGATAAGGAATTGACTTGAAGGCTGCACCCAGATAGTGGTACCAGGTCAATGGCTTTATGTCCAGGTGGATGCCAGTGACAAGTGGTGTCTCTCAGGAGTCCACCTTGGGACCAGTACTATTTAATGTCTTTATCAGTGACACAGGCAACGGGATCAAGATCACCCTCAGCAGATGACACCAAGATGAGTGGTACAGTTGATACAACAGAAGGAAGGGAAGCCATGCAAAAGGACCTGGACAAGCTGAAAAGTGGGCCAACATGAACCTAATGAGGTTCAACAGGTCCAAATGCAAGGTGCTGCACTTGGGCCAGGGCAATCCCAGACATGGAGAAGACTTCTTTCCAGACTGGAAGAAGAACCCATTGAGAGCAGCCCTGCAGAGAAGGACCTGGGGGCTCTGGTGGACAAAAAGCTCGACATGAGCCAGCAGTGTGTGCTTGCAGCCCAGAAGGCCAACTGCGTCCTGGGCTGCACCAACAGAGGGGTGGGCAGCAGGTGGAGGGAGGGGATTGTGCCCCTCTGCTCTGCCCTTGTGAGGCCCCACCTGGAGTGCTGCATCCTGGTCTGGGGCCCCCAGCACAAGAAGGGTGTGGGGCTGTTAGAGCGGGTCCCGAGGAGGACCACAAAGTTGATCAGAGGGCTGGAGCACCTCTCCTATGAAGACAGGGTGAAAAGAGAAAGCTCCGGGCAGACCTCATTGCAGCCTTTTGGTACTTATGGAGTGATTATAAAAATGATGCAGAGTGACTCTTTGCTCAGGCAGATAATGATAGGACAAAGGGGAATAGTTTCAAACTAAAAGAGGGGAGATTCAGATTAGACATTAGGAGGAAATTCTTCACTTTGAAGGTGGTGAGGCACTAGCACCGGCTGCTCAGAGAAGCTGTGGCTGCCCCATCCCTGGCAGTCCTCAAGGCCAGGCTGGATGGGGCTTTGGGCAGCCTGGGCTGGTGGGAGGTGTCCCTGCCCATGGCAGGGGGCTGGGACCAGGTGGTCTTTAAGGTCAGTTCTAACCTGAACCATTCTACGAATCTTTGAAAACTAAAGAAGGAAGGAAAAGAATGGACAATCCTGTACCAGCTAATAGTGTCAAATAAGGCAGTTAAAGCAAGGAAAAGTGTCTGGGTTTGTGCAACAGTTTAAACAATTGAAATCAATCAATGAGGGCATTGCTACAGTCAAAGCTGCAAAACCTTATCTGATAAGGGCTGAAGAGAGTAAGTTCAATCCCATGTATACTGATTGTTACACCAGAGATTGATATGACCCTTTCAGCTAAAAAATAATAATAAAGCAATTAAAAAAAATGAAAAATAAAAAACAGCTTGGCTCAAAAGAGAAACAGAAATAAAATGATGTGCTTAAAGTTTCTCAGAATCTGTACTGAAAGGATGTTTTTTTCCATGGGAACTATTAAGAAGTGTTCTAAAAATAGAGTTTAAAATGAGTGTCTTGTGACTTACCTAACAGACTTTCTTATTTTGGAAAGTGTAGAAGCAAATTCTGTTTTATCTCAATAAATTGCAAGCAGATTTGCTTGGTCACTAAATATGTTTTTATTTTATTGTATGCTGATCTATACTTTAAACAGGTTACCTTTTAGAAAGGACATTTTTTTTTTCCTTCCTCTCTTAGCTTTCAGAAACAAATTTCTATTTTTATTTTTTTTAATAATTTATATTTGTGCATTATTAACATTGAATGCTAGTATTCGACTCATTTTGGAAAAACTTGGTGTATGAAGAAACACTTATCAAATGTGATAGATATTGATCAAATAAACATTTTTGCCTTGCATAGTAAATTAGTTTTGTTAATATTAAATATGCAATTTTATTTCACTTAGTTGCTCCTCATCTAACTGCCAATATCTGTGGGCAGACTTGGTAGACCCTTCAATGGTTTCCAGCAGTTCCAGGATGGAACACTTCGTTATTATGATTTTTTTAAATATCACAATTATTGGATTATTTTGTGTGGCTTAACTAAGTAATTAAAAATATGTCTGTATGTACTAACAACAACAACAACAAAAAGGATCCCTTAGCTTCCAGTATATCTCTATTTGTCTCAAAATTCTTGCATAACACAAGTAGTAATTGTAATTTCCACCGAGTAGCAGTTAGCTTAGGCACAGAAATCTAGGTTCAGAGTAGCTAGAAATACTAGCACTGCAAGGAATTCCTAGCTGGCCCTGGTCCTCATGCCCCGCCAGTCTCCTCATAAGCTTTAAAGGTATAAATAGAGATACCCTGGCATATCCCTCTTCCTGCCCTTCCAAACTTCCAGAAGGGATGACTCCTACTGTGCTTTGTTGCTATAGAAAGGTCTGGCTCATGGTTTGGCAGCTCAAAAGACTGTATAGGAAAACATGTCTTTGGTGGGGATTAAAAATGACTATCAGTCTCTCTTTCTAAATGAGAAGGGAGAAACCTAATGGCATTGATGGACAAGGTCTCAGTATCAGAAGTGCCTTTGGCTGGAGATCCTACATGAACTCCAAACATTGGATGATTTGAGAAAAGACATGTTCTTACTTCAGTGTTGTTACTGGCAGTCTCCTCCTTCCTGCCCTGTTACTGAGTATGGGCTAAAATGGCACATTTCTGAAGTGTTAGTAACGCCACAGGATGATAAAAATTTAAACGTATCAGGCCGGAAATTCAGAGCAAAACCATTTTATTTAGACTGCTACTTGAACTTCTGCATTTTCTTCAGTGCAATTTTTCTTTCTCAAAATTCTCAGCCATCTTTCCATGCTGTGCTGCAAGACTGGTACCTGTTTCAAGCTAGTAAGGAGTTTAATAAAAATAAGAGGAAGATCTTTACAGAAAGGACATCCTTGGTTCTGCAGTATGTAAGGATCATTTTAAAATCTCTCCCTTTTGCATTATTTTTAGCCTTTTCTCTGGCTTATCTTTCCAATTTCTCATTTTCCTCCTGGCAAAGATTCTATTCTTCAGCTCCTGTTGGTAATTTCTGGTGAAGATATTGAAAATTTCTTATTTCTTTGTGAGAAAGAGCAGTACTCTTAATATCAAATCCAATGATATTTTTGCTATATGAGGACAGGGAAGAGGGAGCTAAATCACTGTCTCAGTGCTTTGCCATTGTCAGCTCTTGGTGGACATCACCAAAACACAAATTTTAAGGATGTGTTTGAAGGAGGACAGTGAGGCAGCTTTGTGATTGCTTGCAGAAAGCTCCTCCTGAGGGTGAGGACCAACAAAGTGGGTGGCAGGAGAAGGCACTTGTTTAAAAAATCATCAGTGGGTTATGGCAGTCTGAAAGAGGACTGGTAGGAAGGGCCTGTCTCCTTTGTTTCATTTGATCTCTTGGTATGGAATGGGAGATGCAAGCAAGTTGGGGTAGGTGGTGACTGGTCTTGAAAGTGCAGATAAGGAGTTGTAGGTGATCACACAGAGCAATGTGCAGGTGATGTAATCTATAAAGATTACAGGAAGGAAACAGCAGAAGCTTTGCCAACAATCACGGCTGTCTCCCATTTACTCCTTTCTGCTTCTATTTTTTTCTTCTTTTCTGTGTGTCTGAAAGCAAATAAAGGTTATGCCAAGAAATGGTGGGGATGATGGAAGTTTTTCTTTAAAACTGTGAATGCACTCACTGTAATTGCATTAGTGTTTTTGATAGGTACAGGTGTAGAGGACTCAGTGCTTTTGGCAGCATGTTTAGCACATACGCTATCCAGTAAATGTTGTTTTTATGTTGGGGTTCTTTCCTTACATGGGAATGATAGTGTGGCTTTGGTTTCCTGAGGGCTCTTTTCTGCCTCTAGGATTGGAGCTGTAGTTCAGGTCATCAGCATCCAGACACTGATCTGTGTTTTTTCTATTGCATTAGTAGAGACAATATGAAAAACAACAACAAAACAAAAACAAAAACCTGTAATTGATATAAATTACTTTGTAATCTATCTTGGTTCTTGGTCATTCAGCATGGATAGCCCTGAACAGAACAATGCATGTATAAATTAATAGAGAAAGCAGAACCACTTGTGAAACTGAAAAAAGGGGGTAAAAAGTCACCTTTATAATGCATTTACAACACTATTAATAAACAGTTCAGTTTAACCAGCCTGAATTACTTTCTACCAAATCTGATCTCCTCTGGGAGTATATAGGTATCCAGATGAAGTTCCTTACTGGGTCAGTGAAGTGATTCCAGGTAACTAAGATAAATATAGCTGTAGATTCTCAGCAGTTTTGTGACCCAAACAAGTGACTTCTCTGTGGTGTCCACAGCAAAACTGCTGACTGGATACTTGCCAGCTTGCAAATGTGCATTGGAACAATATTTTTCTATTTAATGTTATTTGATAAATATATATTCAGTTGTTGCCATAATAAAATGCTGTAGAAGTCCCAGTTGTAGGATCTGCTTAATGCAGTCTGTCCTGTGCCACCTGCTGTGCTTGCCTGATGGTTGCCATGCTTCCATTCAGGACTTCTCCCTCGTAACTACAAATGTGTGAACAGAAAAGCTTTTCCAAGTGCTCTTATTTACAGTCGTGGAAAATGGACTGAGATCAACACACAAGGTCATGAAGTGTCTAGGGAAAACAGTAGTGCTTATTTCCAGACATCATAGTGGCATAGTTTCTACTCGCTCACATGCTGCATGTGATATCATCATTTAAAATGTATTCTCTGATCTATCCAGAGCTGGTTAGCAATTCAAGGTATGTGCCTTTCATGGCGTTGAGTTGTTCATGTGCTCTGTAGAGCAGTCATTTTAATTGGCTTAAAACAACGGGTTATTTGGTAGTTGATTTGTATTTCATACAAAAGATACACATTTCTGAAAGAGTAGGCTAATTGTGTGGTTGAACAGGATGAGAGGAGTAAATAAATATTCTCCCAGCATGGGGCTATCCCACTGAAGCAAATATAGCAGAAAACCAATTGTCTGTATTTTGTGGCTTTGCAGGGATAAATCTTACCCAGGAAAATAATTATACTGACTTCAGTGGAAGTAGCAATGCATGTAATCCATTACTCTTAACAGAGTAGCAGAATCAGACCTGAAGTGTTTACCTGTTATTTTTAACCTAGAGACATTATCTAAAGCAGCACACCAAGAAAAACAAATAAAAATGTTTTCTAGAAAAAAAAAAAATAAATTGGTTTATTCCTAAGTTAAAGTCCAAGTGTATCAGTCAACAGTCTCAGAGATGAGAGGCTGTGTTCTTGCAGGATTCAGCCCATTTAAAGGAGCTATGCTGATTGCTGGCCACGGTTGTGCCTCCTCATGGCAGATCCTACATGAAAACTTGTAGCGGGTCATTCACAGAACATATCAATCCTTGAGTACATATGTAGTTTCATGGGTTGTACAAAATAGGTGTTTTCATAGTTCCTGAAGTGGAGAGAATTTTCTAACGTTGGGGGAAGGCCATACCACCAAACAGTTTGTACAGAGCTATTGTGACAAGTCAAATGGACATGTATTATGGATCAATGGCCATTCTGCTACTGCTGGAAATCTGCTGTCCCAGGTGGGTGTCTGCTCTGCCTGCATCTGGGGCTGATCCTGCTCACTGTTGCTATAGATTTGAGAAATGCTTGGTTAGTGCATGCTGTAGCCCGTAGCATAACCTTCTGCTGGAGAAAGGTTGCAGCTCTGTCTCTGCAGCAGGTTTATTTGTCTGTCTGGATCTCAGACAGATGCTGACTTGTTTGCTATTTGGACTAACTGTCTGTCTGTAAAACTCTGCATGAACAATACTCTGAAGAAAACAACCTGCTACCATTCTCTCATACACCAGTATTTCAATGAGTAATGCTTGCTCGGCTTGTCTCGTGTCCAGTGATACTTTCCTCTATGCTATGTGCATTCCTGTTGCTTAGTATCATTTGTTTTTATTTTGGTCTTTCTAGGAGAGGCTGTGTAGTGATCGGGCCCAATCTGGCTTCCTCTGAAGTCTGAGAAAATATTGGCATTGAACCAGCAAAGCACTTACGGTCCGATAATGCTCCTATAAAATTCAATGGCAAGACTCCCACTCCCTTCAGCAGTGCAGCCCAAAGTGCTGGGATTACTCAGTTGCTTAAAGTTATGCATATGCCTGAGTGTTTTGCTGTTTGCAGGCCTAACCAATAAAAACAGGTCTGGAACCTGAATTTCCATGGAGAAGGATGTTAAATATTAATCACCAAAAAGGAGAATGACAGTTGGGTTTTTTGTCTAGACAGCATTCTAAAGAGTCCTTCTAGAGGAGGACCCAGCCTTCTGATTTGCTTCAGGAAAAGTTATTGTTTTGAATTGAATGTTATTGAATGGTTTTGATATCCAACAGAAATGAGTTGTGGGATATTTCAGGAGCTGAATGGAAATGGAAACCTCAAAAATTATTTCCTGAACCTGAAATTCAAAATGAAATTGAGTTCTGTGAAGAAGAGAAACCACTAGAAATGTGTGCAGAGCTAGAGACGTAGCACAGCACTGAAGACCCGTCTGGTTTACCTGGCTATATTCAGCTCCTTTGGCTCCAGTAGTATCAAAGTCTGTAAAGAAAAGTATTTTTTTTTTTTTTTTCAGTTTCCTGTTATTTTGACATTTCCTCCCTTCCCTTTACTCCACAGAGCAGATGCTTGTTCAGTGTGTTTATCAAAGTGTCAGCCTAGCCTTGTGCTCCGCCGCAGCTCCCAGGGAAGACTGTGCAGAAATGCAGACTTTGGCATTGAAGGGTTTGGCTCAAAAGCCACTAAACTCTGCAGAAACATGCCAGATTTTGGGCAGGTCTGGATCAGTATAATTTAGACAAAAATGTAGTATATTACAGCTAGAAGTTGATTGCTCCAATCCTCTCTCATTTAAACCCTGCTTAATAACATATTCAAAATGAGAAACATTATGTGCACAGATATCAGCGGAAGCTTTGCCACCGAATTCATCTGAGCCATGATTTTTCCTACAGTATATGGTAATGTGTCTTTCAGGTAACCTTTTTTCCAGGTACCTTACACCCTAGTGTCTCCAGACTTGTTAAAAACACCCTGTATGACTTTTTATTTTATGTGCTAATAAACAAAAATGTATGCATACAAAATAATCTAGTTCTCATACGCACTTACTAGTGTATTGAAGTTTTGGATGGAGCACAATCATTGGATACAACTGTAGTACCTTCCACTCTATATCTGATTAATGACTGCAGCTGCCACTCAAAGTGAGGCCCTTGACTCCTGAGCTATTGAACAACATCCCTGTAAAATCTGAGGCGACCAAAAAGTAGTGCTCTAAAGAAACTGCAGGATGTTCTGATAGTCATCAGGTCCATTTCAGCAACTGTTCTGCTTTGCATTCTGCCCACAGAAAATGTGTATTTATAAAAAAGGAGTGAAAAAGATCAGCATAAATAAATATGCCTAATCCCTAATAAAAGGACTGCCAAAAATAAAAAATCTACCAATAAAAGTAAAGAAAAAATGTTGCAGGGCTGATACCA
>CM021729.1:10719088-10734016 GCA_011074415.1 Stictonetta naevosa
ACAAGAAGTGATATGTTTTAAGGACATATGTTTAACATCAAACCTCACTGTTAAATGTGTGTTTCTCTTTAACTTGGAGGTTATGACAGGTTAGCTTTTACTTAACTCTGTTTTGTGTCATAAAATATGTTCCTTTGTAAATGCCATGGCAGTTACTGTACAGGTGTGTTTGTTGTGGCTGTAAGATAAAACTGTAAAATTAGCAAGAGACAACTGACAAAGGCCATGGGGTGTTTGGGTGGATTGTCCCAAAACATCAATAAATACTATTCTTTTATACAACAAGACAAAATCCAGAGAGAGTGAATTTTGGTTCTAGTGGGTGAAACCTGTGTTATGAGTAGAAGGATCTTTCTAGGATCTTTCCTAGAAAGAGGATGGTGTATTTGATGCTTGCAAGAAACAAATGAAAGCTCGTAGCAAACTCAAATAATAGCAGGGTGTCCATGGGAGGTCCACCTGTTTTCACTGAATGCACTCAAAGTGCATTTAATGCACATTCAATGACCTGTTGCTAGAGTCTTCACTCAGGTTAGGATTTCCAGGGGAAGTTAAAGAAATCCAATTCACATTCTCCACTTTTACAGGGAAGTTGGAGATGTCCCACCAGTGACAGAAGAGCCCTGCACCTTGTTTCGGGCGGGTGCTGCCAGTGTCAGGGCATAATGCAGACATGAATGCCGACACTGCTTGAACATCCTGGCTGGGTTTTATAAAGAAAACAGAAGCCTCACGAGGGCTGCCCACTGGCGGGCGGGAGAAGGGTCAGGCTCTATTTGGAGCTGTGACACGGGCGGATGCCGCAGCCCTGGAGAGGGGACAAGAATTCGGCCACGTTCCTGCAATTAGCATTTCCAGCTCCAAGAGGCTCCCACTCTACATGCACTTTCTTGGATGGCTCTTCTGAGAGATCTAACTTTGCATGCCCTCAATGGGGAGGCTTAGCACCTACCTTGGGGTTTTGAATTTCACAGAAGGAGCCAGATGCTTAGAAGCCAGGTATTCAGTGCCTAATCTACATGGGTTAACTCTTTTATTGGATCTACCTGCAGGAATTTGACCTCGAGGATCACAGCTCCAATTAGATGTCATAGGAAATGGAAACCCAACCCCTCCTCTCCCCCCGGCATGCATTTTTAAATGGTTATATATAGGTTCGTGGCAATTCTTTGTGCAGGCACGCGTGGGGATTCAAATGATAAGCCCAGGCAAGCAGTGTGCATCGAGGGAGAGGTTCTGTTTGGAAGGCCACAGGCAAATGTAACTGTATGCAGCAAATTTCTCTTCCCCTGTTGGAAGTATTTTCTTCATTTGCCCTTGCTTTTAAACTAAGAACCGTGTTGTAGAGAGAACAGTAAATGTTGCTTAAATTAGTTCCTTTCTTTCCCTCTTTCTTTTATTTTTTTTCCCTAAACTTTTGCTAATGAGTTTTGCATTGTGATTATCTACTTCTTTGTATTCTGATAATGAAATTAATGAGACTTTCTCCAGAGAGCTGGGGGCTTGGGCTGACAAAATGCAATTTTAATAGGGGGGAAGAACAGCAAAGACTTCACATCACGGCCTGGATTTCTGCTCATCCACCTACATGTGGAGACAACCGTAGAAATGAGAGTCAGTCAAACTGCTCCTAATTTCTGCACTTGATATAGTGTTGTTTTACACCCGCCACCTGGGCTTTTAATGTTGGGTTTTCTCTAAGCCCCATCCTGAGATGACTGAAGTGAAGAGAGAGTGTTGCCTGGGGCGTAGAAAGCTTTCCAAGCTTGTGAGTCAACAGCAATAAAATTCACACCCCATTGCTGGGAGAAGATCTGGGTTTTGGTGCAGAAAACCTAGGTGCCCATAAAGAATGTTGGTGAGCTGCCATTCCAATTACGAAGGCACGCACACATGTGGCACTTTAAAGCATTCGAAAATATCCTACTGACCCTGCATCATGCAGGAATCTCCTGGACCTTTGCTAGGGCGGGATGCAAGGTGTGGGGGCACAATTTGGGACCCCTCCTGGGGCCATATCTCTTGCGCCTTACAGCTCCCCCTGCACTTGGACACTACAGACCTGGCCTGGCCTGGGTTGCTAGGTGAGCTGAGGCCGCCTAGCAACCGGCTGCCTGCCCACCAATCAGAGGGCTTGGCTGCAAGCGCCATCTTGGGCCCTGGGGAAGAGCGTTGCATGAAATGGCGGCTGCCTCCTGGGAGGGGTGTGTGCCTGCCCCAGTGCTTATGGTGTGCCAGTGCTGACCAGGGCCACGTGCAGAGAGGCACACACAGCCCTTACCACAGCAGCCTCAGCTGAACCCAGAATGTGAACAGAGAAGGTGGCCGGTGCTGTCCTGACCCCACCCCGGTGACCTGATTCTCTTGGTTCAGATGTGCAGCACCAGTGTGGGGCTAAGGGGCTGTATGCACAAGGCTCGTGTGAGGCACAGAGCACTCCCTCATGGATCAGGCATGCTAATGTGGTTCACAGCATATCAGAAGTGGTAGAGGATGGGTTGTCCTGCATATAGAATGTTAGAATCATTAAGGTTGGAAAAGACCTTCAAGGTCATCGGCCCCACCATCACCCTACTACCAGCATCACCCACTAAGCCATGTCCCTAAGCACCATATCCAACCTTTCCTTAAACGTATGCTTGTCTTGAGGTACTTGTAGACCTCTTCCTCCATTTTCCAGTTCATACCCTGCTCAGTTGGCTATCGCCTGTGATGCACACAGGGACAAGTAAAGTCTGCTTCCCTGGATTGGATTAAGCAGTTTATTTGTCACGCTGGGGCCATCTCTTCTGGGAACTTGGGGTTTCCAGGAGTACTTGGGAGACAGGATCTTCACTGGAGTTTCAAGAGGGTACATGGAGAATTCCTGAGAGATTTGACTTGTCAGATATAAATGCTGTCATTTTCATTGTTGCTTCCCAACTGAGAAATACTATAAATTTGCAGCATGTATTTTCCAGGCCATGATGATAGGAAATGACTAATGACAGTCACCAATTTAGCTTAATGTAAGGCAGTAATTAACTAAAGGTTTTGAAACAGTACTGGGATGAACATTTTATAGAACCAGTTTTAAGATATAATGGATAACCTATGAACTTTAGTCTGAGACCTTCCAACCCCGAACAGTGAAGGAATATGTCTGAGAACATATCTCAGACTTGAGGAGAGTGATCTGTCTCATTTGTTTTGGAAACCAGGTCACCTGAGTCTCATTATTCCCGGTCAAGGGCTATAAAAAGTGTAATTTGGAACCAAAGAGAAAGTTTGTGAGACAGTACTCCAAGTGGGAGCATGTCATACCTGAATGTAACGAAATTAGAACGTATTTGCAGTTATTTTCCATAGCTGTTTCTATGCATCCTAATATTTTATTCAGTTTGATTAAAAAAAAAATAGAGAATAGGAGGTTGATTGTTTTCAGCTTTTTGTGGGGATGTTACAGAAGTTCCTGTGATTTTTACTGATTTTTTCTTATTGTTGTTATGTAAAATTCAACATAACCAGCAAACTATTTTTTTAAAACGTTGCACAATGTGTATATTTGTCTCTGTCATGTCCCATGCAGTCTTAAATCTTTGCTCACTCATCTGTCTCCCCTGTTACCATTTCCCATTATGTAAGATTTGGAGGATTATTTATTTAGCGGTGCTCTCTTTTATTCACATGTAAAGCATCAGTGGAGTACTATCTGTTTAAAACCAAAAACTTCTGATGGCTTAGAGGTTATGGTTATGAGAATCGACTCAGAATACAATGTACTAACTAGGCAGCCATTCAGATTTATCTCCTAAAGCTGCCCAATGATAGTTATCTAAAACTTGCTTCACCAGGTTGAAATGTATCATAGAAAGTGTTGCATAAACTATTTTACTATTATTCTGTTACTTTTTTTTTTTTTTTTTTTTTCTTGAACTGTAATTTCCTTTGATTTTTACATTTTTAAAAGATGTAGGATTTACATGTTTGGAACATGTAGGTCTCATAAGTATGTGGAAACTTAACGTGACCAACAGAGGTATGTGCCGACACCCTATTGTCACACATTCAGTGGTTAATGTGATCTTAAGGAATGCTTTAAATCTTGGTAGGCAACATGGAATCACGAGAATTATAATAATTTGCAGCAGATTTAATGTTGGCATATTGTGTAAAGAGGAAATCTAAGCATTAAAGCCTTGGTAATGATGCTGCTCCAGAAATATTACAGAAACGGAAAGAATCTCATTAACTGCAGTGAGGTTTTGTTTAGGAACTGTATCCTTTCCAATCTCTAGAAACAAACATAAAACCATTGGTTACAACCTGTGGACTGCTGATCCATGGAGCAGATGAGATATTTTGGTGGGAAACTCAGAAGATAAGTTGGCTACAATGTTTAAATTGTATTTCTACAGAAGATACATGCAAGAAAATAATAAATACAGTAATATACAAATACAATGTTTTTGTATATTAATTTTGAGCCCTTGTCCTGAGGAAGTGCAGGATTTTGAGACGGAGCCAATATACATGACAGCACAAAGTCACTTACATTGCAGAACATTAAAAGCCAGAGCTTTGAAATATGCTATATGTTTGAGACTCTAATTCTGAAGTCTAATTCCAGGTGGGTTTGGATTACATAGAAAATAAGTGTTTTGAATTTATTTTTGTAATGATACTGGAAGAAAAAAAAATGATGGTATGGCACTAAAAATGAAAATTTCTGTTGTTACAGTAGCAAGAAAATGATGAACATTTTGAAATATAATTTTGTGATAAAAAGGAGATATGGATTTTCTGCACTTCACCTTTCACCTTTCTGAGCAGTTCACTTAGTTACAGGGAATAAAACCACCATGGGAGAATAGAGAATAAGAACTAAAGGGTAACAGGAAGTGAGAACAAAATCATTGAATCAGTCTCAAATTACAGAAGAATCCAGCTAGTTTAAAGAAAAGGCACAGCAGAACTCAACATTAGTTTAGAAATAATGCTGAGCCAGTCAGTCAACATGCATGTTGTCTCCTCCCTTGTTTGCAAAAGAAAAGATTTTTTCTCAGCCTGGCTTTAGCTTCAGCTTCAGCCTGGCTCTGGATAATAACAGGTATACACAAGATCCTCATATGTCGTGTCCATACCATCCTGCAAAGATCTACAGACACCCAAGATCTAACTCTGGGACAGAAGCAGATGGAGCAGAATTGCTGAGATACAGCAGCAGGATCATGTGAGCCAGCCTTAGTACACAGTGTGATACTGCTGAAAACCAAAGCTGGTTAGCTCAGGAAGAGCAGCATCTTGTGGCGGGCTCCAGGGAGACTTTATTGTGTCCTTTCAATATATAATGGGAGCTTGAAAGAAAGATGGAAAAAGACTTTTTACCAGGGCTTGCAGTGACAGGACAAGGGACAGTGGTTTTTAAATTGAAAAAGGGTAGATTTACATTGGGTATAAGGAAAAAATTCTTCACTCAGAGGGTGGTGAGGCACTGAAACAAGTTGCCTTAAGAAGTTGTGGATGCTCCAGCACTGAAAGTGTTCAGAGTCAGGTTGGACAGGGCTTTGAGCATCTTGATAAGATGAGCGGGTGACGGAGCACTGGGACAGGTTGCCCAGAGAGGTTGTGGAGTCTTCTTCTCAGAAGATACTCAGAAACCGTCCGGATGCCATCCTATGCAATGTGCTTTAGGAGTAGGTGATTTTCAGAGGTCCCATCCAACCTTGGCCATTCTGTGATTCTTTGATCTAATGGGAGGTGTTGCTGCCCATGGCAGGGGGGATTGCACTAGATCTTTAAGTTCCATTCCAACTCAACCATTCTTTGCATCTGTGAATGAGCGTGCATAACTGGCTGGTGCTACACTTCACTGCTGGCCACAGTGTGAATCAATGTCAATTCTGTATTTCGTTGCAGAGATGCTCAAAGTCCATGAAGTCTAGACCTGAGAATGCTATCCCTGAGTAGAGCGTCCAGTCTGTGAATCCGGAGCTGTATGCAGCTGTCATGCAGTGAAACCGCTCAGGAGCACTCCCATTAGAGTTTTCCCACCCACTCTTGGAGTTCCTTGGTACATCATAGGTGGTTTTGGCTCTAGGTCATCTGAAAATTTTGGTTTTAAATTTTACCACCAGGATTATTTTGCCACCCAAGTACAACACATACTCTCTAATCTGAAGTTTAATAACAACATCTGAGGAAGGGCAGTAGAAGGCTATTGCAAATAGTTAAGTCCAAACGAATAATTTAACTTGTTAGTAACTTGTTCAATTAATCTTTGCAGTATCCTATGTTGTATCCATTCTGAGGGAACCAACAAACATGGAGATGCCCAAGCGGTTGCCGTGGCACTACATTGTGTTCTGAAGTCTCTGAGTACAGGCATTTCAATTTGCTGAGAGCCTCTGAAAATCTTTCCGACTTCAATAAAGATAAAAGAGAAAAATGAAGGTAGCTAGATCATTTGCAAAGTAAAAGAAAGCTTTCTTTCAATGGTATTCTACATTCTTTTTCCCTTAAAGTGTGGAAGGTTTAGTTTGTATAAGTAAATCTGTTGTTCAGTAGTCTTTCAGATGGTTTAGTTTTTTGGGAAAAAGAAAAGATATGGGTTCTGCAATGGGACTTGAAGTTGTTTCTGTTAAAGTCTGATACTGTTTCCCTGAAAGCAAAGCAAGATAAGCAGTCCAAAGATGCAGAAAGGAGCTGTGGAAATAGCAAACACAGAGTGAGTTTCTGACTTTCAGAGAAACACAGAGTTACTTCAGAACTTGCAAGCTTACTAGCATCAGTTTGTTCACTGCACACTGCTTTTAGCTGCCTCTGAAGATGCTGAATCACATCAATGCTACGTAAGACACACTGTGGGCTATCTAAGTCAGACTTTGCAGAGATGGCTAAAAAAGGAGACACAGCAAAGGAAAACAAGATGTGAAGGAGGTGGTAGTCAAGATGTGTATTCAGGAGAGAGCTGGCAACAGGAAAGAAGGAATCACATCAGAGTTTGGGTTTGGGGTCTGTTGTCGTCTATCGTATCATAGCTGTGTCCATCACCTGTAAACCTTGTTCTCTTCCATCCAGAGTGGATGGTTTTCTTCATATGGCAGATCATAACTTCTGTGTTAAGGGTTATATGTCAAATGTTTCAATTATCTCTCTCCTAGAGTTTTTGACTTTGATCCCAGTGGTAATGTGGTTTGTGTTATAGACTCAGCCTGCTATACTTTCTCCTCTTCATTTCTCTCTATATTTGTTCTTCAGGTTTACATCAGCCCCAAAGTCTTCTGTAGGTTGGTCTTATTTCTATACTCTGTTTTAAAGGTCCTCTCTCACGTTTCATTTTTATATGTAATGCAGAACTGTTCATATTTCTTAAGCACAGTTTCATGGTTATCCTTCTCTGTCAGAAAAAAAAGAAAAAAAAGAAAAAAAAAGAAAGAAAATCAATGAACACAACAAGTGCTTCAGAAACTGCTGCTCTCTGAAGTTTGCCTTTTTATGGACCCCTCTGCTGGCAGATACAGAATGAAACACTATAAATGCTTTTCAAAAGTTTTCCATTTTCTGGAGACTTTTAACTTGGTGGTGGTCGTGATGGGAGGAGAGAGGAGCTGGAGGTGTGTTTAAGTGTACTCTTATTTTTCCCACACAGGATATTGTTGTGTAAAGGGGGGTGCCTTTTTCTCCCCTACTGTTATGGGATGTTCAGTTACCCATCAATGATTGCAAGAAATCTGCTTTATTCTGTGTACTGCGTCTGTACTTGAGGAAAACAAGAGCTTCTTTGCATGTGTTCCAGACTGGAGTACAGTGTAGAGATATGCAGGTAACTTTGCACATGTCAGCTCAGGTGCTGAAAGAGATCAACAGATGGAACACTGCATTGGGTTAATTATCTCACTTTTTGTTGGCTTGGACAGAAGAAGGAAGTCTCAAAGATGTTATTTCTCACCTACCGATGTCCTTAAATACTGCATTTACAGAGACCAGAGGGAAATCTTAACAGAGGAAAATAAGACAATGAAGAGAAGGTAATGTGGGTCTATTACAAATGACTCATGACAAGCTAAATGATGTGTTTGGTGGTTATTTTAATGAGTGAAAGAAATGCAGTGCCCATTATATATATATATATATATATATTTTACTTGGGTGAAGTTTTCCTCTGAAAAGCTCAGAAATGTGATGGAGGTGTAGTTGCTGCATTAAGACTAGTCTTTTCCAGCTAAGGCTGGTCTAAACAAATATAATTGGTAATTATTTTTTGTTTATTGTGAAGATACTCTGATGTACGAAGAGTCCATACTCAAGGGGTATTCAGTGCTACTCAGAACTTTCATTAACTTCTCATCAAAGTATAAGCTAAGAAGAGCTAAACATGCTTTGGAGAATAGGGCTTAAAAATACTGGGTGATAACTGTAGAAAAGGACTGAAGTCAATCAAGTAAAGTTTCAAATGCAAACATAGCGCGTTTCACATAAGAAAGAATAAATATAGATTGTGGGAAATCTTTTAGGCCATATATATAAGACATGGAGAAGTATCTAGGGATTATAGTTGATGGTGATTTGAGTATGAGTTGGTAAACAATGCAGCACTAATGAGAAAAATACCTACTATTGTATTTCATTTTACTACCAAGGGTATTATATGTGAGGCAAGTGTTCTTAGTTTGCTGTAGTCAACACATGATTTGTAGTACTGTGTTCTGTTCTGGGCAACATATTTTAAAAAAGACACAGACAAGCTGGAGAGAGATCAGAGGAGAGCAGCTAATATGATAGATATTTTGGAAATGAAGACCTATGTGGAAAGAAGTGAGGATATGTAGTGCAGAGGTGACTGATGGGAACACAGGACCTGACTGTCTCGCATCAAGACAGTCTTACAAGGAGGAACAGCACCATTGTTCATGCTCGTCCAGAAGGATGGCAGAACTAGTTACAGACAGAAAAGGAATGAAAATGTAAATTCAGCAGGGAGGGTATGTTAGAGGGGTGGAATAAGGAAGGCAGCTGCCAAGGGAGGGTATGAAACTGCTGTTGTGGGAATCATTTCCAGCTAGAATAACTGTCCATCCATCAAGAACAGCTTCTGGGCTTAAAAAAATATTTCTCTGAAGATGCAGGTGGATGATTTACACAGTCCATAACCTCTGCCAGATCCTAAAACTGACTTGAAAATAGCTATCTCCTTTTCATCTGGCATCTTCTATGCTTACCTCTCCTCCATGCCTCTGGCATATGAAGATTTGTATGTCCTCAGCTATTTTGTTTCAGCAAAATGTGGCTTTGTGAGTGACTTAAGTCCGCAAGGAGTAGCATTTTTGAAGGCTCTGGAACTGATCCTGGGTTAAAATCTGGGCACAGGAATCTGCTTAGAGGTGCCGGGAAATATTTGTGCAATCTTTAAGACAGTGAAGGGAAATAACCAATGATTAAGGAAGTTTTGCAGTCAGAAGCAACGTGGCTGTTCTGATGCAGAACTTTACAGCTATGAGCTTCACAGCCTGTCTAATTAGTGCCAGGCCCATGCCAAGCCGAGGAGGTTGTCTGGTTTGAGGGCTCAAGGTATCATTTCTCCACAGCTTTGCCCCGTTCTGTGGCTACATGCTGGCAAATCTGGGTC
Organism: Stictonetta naevosa; assembly: GCA_011074415.1. Lineage (NCBI taxonomy): Eukaryota > Metazoa > Chordata > Aves > Anseriformes > Anatidae > Stictonetta > Stictonetta naevosa. The sequence goes on from CM021729.1 coordinate 10,728,696, forward strand.
TAGTTTAGAGACCTCTACCTCATTCTCTGTTGCACTGCGTAGACTTAACCTCTATTTTCCTGAAATCACTGAGAATTAAATGATTAACTATTTTGAGAATCTGTCTCTCCTATTTGCTATTTGCCAATCCATTACAGCCTGGTCTCCATGAAACAGGGCTCCCAATGCCTTACAGCAAGGTGTTGCCGTCACACTGCAGGGATGGCTGATATGCAATCATCTAAGGCTGTGCAGGACCCCTTATTAGGCTATTTACATTATTTAACACCAGGAATAGAAACTACAGGCCCAGGAACTGGATTTGTGCATGATCGTAATCTGTGTGAAACTTGTCCTTTTGAAGATACTTTTGAAGAACTGATAGATTAATCCTTACATCAGCTCAGTCAACCAGGGAATAATTTTGTCCCAAGTCTCCCAAGTGGAGACAGCGTGATGAAATGGTTTAAGGAACTGCTGGCTCTCTAGACAGTGCTTTGGCTCCCACACCTCACATTTTTCCCTCAAACATTCAGAACCCTTGGATAGAAAGAAAATATTCAATACGAAAAAAAAGTGGGGAACAAATGCTTGTCTGATGCAAATCTGCATTGTGAAGGAATAATACTGCTGTTCTCTGTTCAGTATCCTGCTCTTTTTGGCAGTATTATCCCACAGAAATATGCTGGTTTTCCCTTTTACAAGATGAAAACCTTTCTCTATCAGCATACCCTAACCCTATATTTCTGACTTTCTTTCAAATTTTAATGGAACTGTAAAAGTTTTTTTTTGGATAAAACCTGGCCATCAACAGTTGAGTGCAGGAAATACAAGGAAGTCCAAAGACATCTGAAAAAGGCAATTTGATTATTTTTGAGATAAAAGAGCACAAACAACAATAAAATGTCAAAGGCATTTTATGAGCACTTTTCATTGACATCTATAACTTCAAAGCAGTTTGAGGCATTTTATTATTTAAATTTCCAGGTCAGTAGTCAGGAGGCTGAATTATACTATGTATGAAATACTTTTTTTTTTTGTGTAAAAAAAAAAAAAGAATGGAAAGGAAGGAATTACAATAAAGCATTGAGTCATTCATGTGCATGTGCAGACATATTTAAATTTACCCCAAAGTTTTGAGTGTTTTTTTGGCCTGCTCAGAGTATTTGTCAGTGCCTGCACTGGTGTAGTCTAAACACCATAAATTGTCTTCTCTTCAGCTGCATTAAAATCACTTTACTATGGCTTTGACCAGTGAGATCTGCTTGTTACTGCCGGTAATATATTACTTTCTCTTTCTGGGTTTCACTTAACGCATTCAGGGATATGTTCTTTTGCTAATCAATGATGCTAAGTATGTGGGCTCCCTAAGGGTTAATAAGACTTCACATTTGACTACCTTTTCACATTGACAATATGTGAAGTGCAAATAATTACTGGTATTACTGCTATCGTTTATTTTGCTAGATTGCCAGGCTACTGTCAGAGGCAAGATACAGACGTGGAAGGACTTTTGGCTTGAGTCATTATGACCATTATTTTGCTCAGAAAAAGAAAATAAAGGAAAGAGCATGAAGATGTCCGGGCATTAAGATGCCAAGCACTAAGATCAGCACAGGCAAGATGTAGCACGTCCTGCTCATGTGCTGCCTGCATAAACTGAGGTTCTCCTTACTGTTTGCAGAATTTATCATGTGTGGCCTGCTATGGTTCTTGTCACGGGGTGTGCTCCTCACAGCTCGAGGCTCCATTTGCCTTGGGAAGAAGTGTGTTGTTGAGCTCTTTTCTGTTATCTCATCAAAGAATATGTCAGCTTCTGTGGGAACAGTAATGACATGTGGTTTGCTCTGATCACAGCATTTTGCTTTGTGAGCTGCTGACTGTTGCTGTGGCCAGGGTAATCATGAGGTAAACTGGAGTGCCAGAAATTTGTCTTTTTGCCTACTGCCATGAAAGTACTGCTCTGTTTTCCCTCAGCCCAATTGTGCAATCTGAGACAGGGTTTGCTCATAATTTTGTTGTTTTCGTTTTATCCTGTTCCTTTGTTGTCTCTTATCAACTTGATACTTCCCTAATAAAGCTGTCAGATCAGCTTTTGACTTCCACACTCTGGTTGGTGAGTTCCTATGTAAAGGTCAGAGCAGCAGGTTGCTGTGGCAGAAGGAAAGAAGTGTTCAAGACCTGTCAATGCTAGAATGGCTCCCCGTGACCATGAGGACAGAGGCAGTAATTTGGACACTCCGACTCCAAACTTTGAAGGGAAGCCATTTGTACAGCTTGAGGTAGGCTGTAAAGGTATCCTACTTATTTTCTTCATGTGCCAGCTCCTGAGCTTTGCTCATTTGTACTTCATGCTCTGGCTAGGGTGAAACCTCAGGTTGTCCCTATATCTTTGGAAGCTATTCCTTATGTAGGAAACTGAGACAGATGCATAAGGCTTTAGATTTTAAGGGTCTTCCTTAGAACAGCCTCATTTGTTTCAAGCCATCATATTAGATTCAGTGGAAAAAAATCCCGTTGCACACACTGACACAGTTGCCGTGCAGGCATCGCACAATCCTTTGTGGTTGTCTTAAATCAAGCAGTTTGAATCAGCCAAAGCCTTTACTCTGTAAAGAAAGTTATCCATACAAAAATGAAATGTTAATAATAACTGTTTGTATGCATGCTCTTATTTTTCATTGTAGTCACTGGCTGGCAGAACTGATCTCTGCTTCCCAAATAACATTTTAGTCATTTTCTCGTTGCATTTTTGTTAGCAGCCCAGTTCAGCCTGGAGATTTTGTACTGATGGTAATTAGTTTCAGCTGATACTTACTGGCAGGCATTTCTCCAGATCAGTGAAAAAAAGCAGAAACAAGATAGTATTTATTAAAGGGTGCAGTGCTTTGTTTTTTAAAAGGTTAGAAAACAAAACATGCCTGCACGACAAAACATACAGCAAGACATCAAGTGTGTAAATCCAGTATCATAAAGAATACAACAGAAAAATATTGCAGACAGTTTTCAACATCAGCTAGCTGACTGCCAAGGATTATATCTTTTGCATGAACATCTTTTCATAGGTGAAAAAAAAAAAATCTTTCTATAATAGGGACTGTAGCTGACAGCTTAAAGCTTCTGCAGTGAGAACTGAGAAAAGTTCTGGATGTTAATAGAAGCTTTTACTGATAATGGCTTGAAGTTCATGAATGCTAGAAGTATGTTATTTCTGGTGTAAGGTTAAAAAGAGCATAATATGGTATTCATTAAACAGTGCAGCCAAAAATAACATCTGTCTCTCATGAATAACGGGTAAGGTCTCATTTTATATCTCTTCTCATTTGAAAACAGTATTTTTGCTAGAAAATTAAGAGTTTTTGTACCCTTTAGGAAAATAAAAACATTAAGAATGATGGTAATACAATCACAACATTTTAGCAAAAAGTGATAAAAAATATAAAAATGTTGGTTGAACTTGGCTATAATAACTTTGGAAAGTCATGATTCCCCCTGTCCAAGCAAGCCAAGCCTTTGTTTGATTTTCCAGTTTGCCACACGGGTATTTGCCACATATACTAGAGACGGAGCTGCATCTTTTCATCACTGATGACTTCGGTTACTGTGGAACATAGTTCATCCACTAGGATTTAGGGCTCAGGCTGCTACTGTAAAGGCCTGAGTATCTACAGAACCAAATGCCTTTTGGAATGTTCTTAAAACCTTTAGGATCCTCTGATTTAGTGCATGGAACAGGCCCATTATTGGTGGTATTTCTTTGTCAAATTCATACATTTCAGTTGCCTGGATATTATTTACAAGTTAACCCAGAATTCAGCTATTTGTTTTAAATAGGTAAGGCAATATTTTAGGAAAGTGTTGAAATTTTGCAGCTTGATATCTCTGAGGAAAAAAAAAATCAGCAGTCAGACATGTTTCATTCAGGAATGTTCATGGGTTGACTGCTACCAAAAAAAAACCCCAGAGGTTAGCTTTCCCTCCCTTTGGCAACGAAGAGCTCTGTATCACCTAAAAGACATTTTTGCTTGCTTTGTTGGATAAAAGTAGAAGGTTTTGTCTTAGGCTGATTTTTTTTTTCTTTTACCCAGCTCTTCTAAATCCATTATTCACCTTGATCTACTCAAAAGCACTAAGTCGCTGTACACTGTGGTTCTGATGCTGCGTTCTGGTGAAGGTGAAGACTCTTTCATACATCTACACTGGATCCCTTCAGCAACAACATGTCACTGTGAGTGTATAGGTGTCTGCGTGCCTTTTGTTCTTGTGAAACCATCATGCCAGCATCTTTTCATGGCTAAGGTTATCTTTTCACTAAGTTAGATTTCAAGTTAGATTTTGCAGGGTAGCTGTGGACATTTTCAAGATCAGACCTAGAGCACACTCTGTAAGGCAGATGTACAATTGAAAATGTCCTCTCAAAAATGCCAGATCTTGTGGTTGAGTTGCATGGTGTGTACCCTCAGATAGGCAGGCTGCAGGCATTCTCTAGGCTGACTGTGGGTCTGTGGGTGGCCCAGAGACTGCAGTAGCCTCCTGTTCCTCCAGCTGATTTTTAAAAGTGGACAAGGCAGCGATTGTGGATTGTGCAGTACCTGATCTGCTGAATGTGTGTGAAACAATGTGCAATAACATTGGTGGGTAGCAAATGTCATACTGTTCTATGAATATGCATTTTTCATGATTCAAGGCAAAAAATGCATGTCTTGGTTTCAGCTGGGTTGGAGTTAATTTTCTTCCTTGTACCTTGTATGGTGCTGTGTTTTGGATTTAGGATGAGAATAATCCTGATGTGTTAGTTGTTGCAGAGCAGTGCTCACAAAGATCCAAGGACATTTCATCTTCTGGTGCTGCCCTGCCAGCGAGGAGGCTGGGGGTGCACCAGGAGCTGGGAGGGGCCAGGGCAGGTGACCCAACTGGACAGAGGTTTGTCCCACATCATTTGGCATTGTGCTGAATAAAAAAATTGGAGGGGAGTCGCTGCTTGGGGAGGGTCTGAGCATCAGTCAGTGAGTGTTGAGCAGTTGCACTGTGCATCACAGCATCTGGCTGATCTGGGGGAAGTGGTTGAACTGCTGTGTAGAGCTTAGCTGCCTGCCAGATTAAACCACTAAATCATCAATCAATAACAAACACATTTTCTACTTGGAACACCTGTTACAATTAATTCTGGACAATTAGTTATATTTTTAAATTAAAAACAACAGCAACATGGACATAACTTGTCATCGGCCTGATTTTTATTTTTGTATCACACACATCCTTTTAGTTTGGACTAAGGTTTGTAAGCTGTACAACAGGTCCAGTAACATAGGTCAGAGAATTTGGCTGTCATGGGAAGAAGA
>CM021729.1:10734116-10744271 GCA_011074415.1 Stictonetta naevosa
TTTGTTTGTTTTCCAATAGGAATTTAATTATCCTGGGGTGGTTTAGATGTAAATGTTGCAAAATAATGTTATGAGTGGATAGTTTTTCTTTTATCTCAGTGACCTTTTGGTAAATAAAATATTGTCCTATCAAAATGCTTAGCCTAAATGGAGCATTGAAGCCACATGTTACTTTTATTCAATTTTATAAATCTAGCTTTCATGTCATGAAGATGTCAAACATTTTCTTATTCTTATGCTAGAGTGTTCATAATCCACGTAGGATGAGTTCAGAAGTTTGCAGTGCTGAAGAGCCTCTGAGGGCAGTATCGGTCTTCATGCCTTGATGTCATGGTGTCCATCCCTTAGGCATGGCCCAGGGAGCACAGTTCACAGTCCTGATGGAGGCAGCTAGAGATGTCTGCCCAGAGTGCAAGGAAAGGACAAGAACATTAACCTAGGACACTAAGCAAGGAACTGAGCAGAGAAGCTGAGGATATAGGAAGCCTTTCATCCTAGTAGGTCTCTCAAAGAGGCTTAGGCAGCTAAGTCAGAAGGAAGGTGCCTCTCTTTTTTCTTGGCATTTGCAGCTATGAATCCTTTCCTGCAAGTAGGTGGGTGGCCGGGCCTTTCTCACATGAAGTACAGCTGGAACAGGAGGAGGGGAAGGAGCTTGTGGTACATTTGCACTTCTGGCAAATAGCTCAGTCAGCAGAGATCTGTCTGAAATAAAGGAGGGTAATGTTCAAGCTTCTTCTCCACTGAATATTTAATTATCTATGCAAAAATAGGTGATTATCTAGCTTTAGTGTGGTGGTCTTTTGGTTCAGCAAACCATCCCAAATCAGTTATTCGCACAGTTCTCATTCGCTCCAGTGTCACAACAGCTTCAACAGGGGAGACAGCGTTCCTTCAAATGTCCAATAGCCTAATAGCTAAATAATTTTCTTGGAAATTGTCTTAATATCTCTGCTCCAATTTGTCCTTCATGTGGCCTTGAATTTGGTTCATTCACATGCTGGTACTTTAGTACTTTATTTGGCATCTTCAGGCTTCTAAAAAATGAGGGTGGTTCTGGCATCAAGTGTGCCATTTTATGAGTGGTGAAGTGTGCTTACAGAATGCTTTCTTCTTTGAAATTCAAAGACTACCTCATGTGAAATCCTAGACCATGCTTTAAATCTGAGGCAGGAACTGAGCTGCACAGTACAGTCATTATCTGTGCAGCTGTTTGTATTGCCAGCAGCAAAAATGGATTTACCTGAGAGTTTTTTGAGGGTTAATAATATACAGGACAGTGCAGAAATACATCTCTTCTACACTCAAAGATGATAGTTGGTATTGTTTGTGCCCTGAGACAGTATAACAGGAAGAACATGGCCCTCTTATTGAGCAAAAAGAATGTGCTTATTAGAGCACTGAAAACCTTAATTTTGCATGTAGGTGTGCATCTGTTCAAGATCCTTCAAGTATGAATTTGAAAATACTGTTTTGCAGTGTGTCCTAATGGTTCTGAGATTTTTTTTGTAGGATATCCAAGTAGGGTTTGGTGATATTCAACATCAAGATCTAGAGCACACAGCAGAAGAAACCTTCTCTCCACTCCAAAACACTCTTCAAATTTAAATATAGGATAAAAACCTAAAAAAGAGCTGTCATGGTTGTGGCACACTACTTTACCTACATCCAAATGGTATTTGAAGTTCTTGTAGAATGTGTAGAACAAACAATGATCTGAAATAGCAAAAACAGGTTGTTTGGCTTGTACTTACAGTGTGTGTGAGATGTCCTATTGGGGAAAGTGCAGAGATTTAGAAATGTTAAGAAGCAAATCATGCTGGCTGACAACCTGTGCAAGCTGAAGTAGATATTGATGTCTCAGTACTGAAGGAGATAGTACCCAAAGGATCTTACAGGGCATTTTCTTTCTTGGTGTCTCATGTTCTTGTTCCATTTGACTCAATATTCAACCATGCAGAACAAATAAAATCAGAAATTATATAGCATCTTATAAAAGGTGACTGGTATATACTTATTAAGTTGTTACCTTAGTACTGAATTAACTTTTGAGACTAACAATAGGGTTCATTAAAGGCAGCATTTTGTGCAAGGAACTAATAAGAAATACCATAATGTAGATTATATTTTATGCCTTGCTTCCAAAGGGATTAGAACTCCCAGATCTGGAGGAAAGGGCCTGTGTTTCCCACCACTTTATTAATACTTTAAATCACAGTCTTCTAATCTAATCCGAATCAGCTGTGCTCTGAGCAGGCAAAGGCTCTGTCCTTTGATAAGACTCATGGCTGTAACCTGTAGTCCAGCTTGCACAGAAAGAATTAAAGAATTGTTCTTACGGCCTCTTGTAGGTCTTTGTTCACCCAGACACCTGGAAATACGCTTTTCATTGAAATCAAAGAAAGATTTCCTATGAGCATGATGTATTGAAAAGTACTAGGGAGAAAATGTCAGCATTAACTTCATATTTTCTTGGATTTCTCTGTTTGCTGCAGATTTAGCATTATCCAGGGATAGATTTTGTGTTTAGTATGTCAGGAAAATTAGTTTTATGCTTGGTATCAAGATGTGGAATTACAGTATGTTCAGCTAACTTGTTCTTAGGATATGGTCATTATTTCAAATCTAATTTAATAAAGATGGGTCAATTGCAGTAGCTAATATGGAGTTGAAGTTGCACAGGAAAGGGTTGAGGATATAATCTCTGAAATATTCTGCATGGAACATGAACCTGTTTTCAATCTACTGTAAGACTGGTTTTCATGTAGTTTTTAAAAGAGTCAATGCAGCATATTTTCCATTTAATTAAATGAACCTTGTACACATGTACAATGTAGATTCCAGATTCTTTAAATTTTACAGTACTAAAATCTGGTAAAATGCCAGAAAAAGTTAATTGAGAAGGAGAAACATCTTTAGAAAACACGCAATATGGTATCTGCACTTTAAAAGACAAACCCGTTTCTGGTCCCTGATCAAGCACAAATTCAACAGATTCCACATGAATTCAGAGCATTTTCTGACAAGGCTGCAGCAAAGAGTAAGACAGAAAAACAAGATTTGACTGAGGAAGGAAAATAGGAATTAAAAAGCACTTAGTCTGCATGTGCAAGCAACCATGGGATGACATCAACATACTTGTCAGACGTTTAAAGAGGCCTCCCAACAAATTCTTGAGGTTGCTTATTGCATTCATTTTACAGATGGGTTAAACTGAGAAGGCTTGAATTTTTAATGGCTAGATCCCATGAGGGATCATTGGCAGAGCTGAGAACAGAAGCTGTCCCACCCAACTCCTTCCCAGTATTGACAAGAGCAACCATTTTCAAATCAAACTTTGAACTTGGCTTACAAAATCATAACTTCTAAAAAATACTGAGATAAAAACCTCAGTGCTTGTTTAACAATTAAAAAAAGATGTTTCTATGCCCAGAGAGATCGAGAAAGGGTAGCACTAGCTGAAAAGAAGAAAGATTTTTTTAGAAACTATTAGGAGTTTGTTTTGAAGGCATTTCTAACCTTTATGCTAAAATTTCTGGTTTTACTGAAAACCAACTTTTTCCCATAAACTGGTGTGTTGGTACATCTGAATATATACAAAGAAAAAGATGGGAAATAGAAGGTCAGCCTACCCTTAGATTCAGAGAATACCAGCAAAACCACAGTTCTGGTGTGGTGCCAATGTAAGCAGTTTTACACCAAATATGCTATTAGGAGTGTTCATAACAAGTTGTTCTCTGAACAGAGGAACTGGGGATTCCTACAAATTCATGATCTGTTGTCAGTACAGTTCTGGCCCTCCTGCAGGACCCCTAATTCCTTCTCCCTGCCCCTGCCCCAGATCATCACCTGCCGTACATCTGTCTTTCTCCCTGACAGCTTTTGTACAACATTATTGGTGTTCCCTCAGCTTTGCCCAGTTCCCCATTCTCCCTCCTTCTTTAACATCCACAGGTCTGGTCCCTCCCTTCTATAAGCACCACAAACTCTCAGCTTCTCCCCTGCAACACAATGTCCTCAGCATCCTCTCCCACCTTCATCTCTCCCTCTCCCCCTCCCCCCCTCTCTCTCAACAGCAAGTGCTGTTCTTTCTGCTAAATTCAGCTGGAATTGGTAAAGGAGTCTGGGTAGTATTAGGGGGAGACTTGAGAGGCAGTTTGAGAGGGACGTGTTCAGATGCATATCACAGCCAAATAAATATCATTTCCCTAGGCAAGGTGGAGCACCATTCTGTATTATAAACTACTTTAATCAATAACAGCAGCAATAATAATCATAATCATATGTTATTTAACCTATAATAACATGGGTGTGCAAAAAATATAAATGGCAAGAGTAAGCATACCCATGCAAACAAAATTTGGTGTCCTTCATACAAAGACAGGAGAAAGGAATCTCTCATAAAAACTTTGAAGACCTTTGTGATGCTGCTGACATAGAAGCAGAGACAGTCATTTGCTGTCCAGCAGGTCAGTGTTGATGTCTAAGATACAGCAGACGTACAATTACTTCTGAGGGAAAGGACCTTCTCACTGGGGACTCAGTGAAGATTCAAGAGTCCGGGAGATAATTCTCAGTCACCTCAGCAGGCTTTGGAAAGGCACAAAAAACCTCCTCTCTCTTTCCTCCACACTTCTGTCAGAATTCCCAAAGATCTTGCTGCAGTAACAAACTCTGGATGGAGAAGAACTAAAACTAAAATGAAAACTAAATCCCACTAGAACTATTTTTAAATCATGACTCTGCTGCCATGGATTTTTTCCAAGAATTTTTTGCCCATCTGTCCATAAAACAGTTTGCCCTGGCTGTATTTCCATCCTCCCCCTAAAAGACATTTTACGTCCAGTTGAGTGTCATTAGCTACCCTTATTGCAGCCGAAGTTCTGATGTTTTCTCACCTCCCACGCTTGGGCCAGAAAGAGACCCCATCAAAAACATTCGGAGACTTTAATGCCTCCCCTGCTTCCTTCCTTTTTATGTTGTACAATTATACAGGCAATGAAGCACAGCTGTAACTAAAAAGTAGAATTACCATTATACCATTGCTTAGCGATTTGACTTCTGAGGGAAATACTCGTTTCAGGACCGTGAGATTGCAGTAGGCCTCAGTCAGTTTTTGCATATTTTGCTTCAATTTCCTATTGGGAATATTTAAGTGTATGGTCTTCATATAGCTTTCTGGCTTACAGATTGCAAGGTCACTGATGGAAAAAGATTTAAACCTAAAAAGCATGCTTAATCTATATTTTGACAGAGTTTTATTTGATCTTGGCAGGTCAAAACTCTCTGGGGAATAGTTAAAAACATCGTTCTAACCTCATTATTGTCATTCTAAAGCAGCTCTCAAAAACTACATAACTGCAAGCTTCAGGGTAAGGCAGCTGTACGTTTATTAGACATAACATTACAGAGCAGTAGTACAAGGTCTTAGATGAGCTGGGCTGATAATGTTTTACACTATTCTGATACAATAAGTGAGATTATGTGATGCCTGCTAACAAGGCAATGAAATGTTTAACTGATGCAATGCATTTCTAGTAGATCACACATATTAACATTACAGTCTTGTCAAAGTTGAGAAGCATTCTGGATTTTCTGGAATAGCACTAATGCAAGCTGGTAGAAAGGGATGGGGCATTAAGAGAGAATGAGAATGGGCAAAAGGAAAGCAGAGAGCTAGTCAGGTCAGTTCTCTCTCTAATCAGTAACAGAAAAATAAGTGAATGTGAAGGTTAACATTAAAGAAATAAGCCTAAACACTGAAGTTAAGCTTGTGGAATTGGAGGGCAAGTCATACTGGAGTGAACAATATGTGGCTGTGGTGAGTCCCACGTATCTGTGAGACCCAGAGCAGAGAGAGCCCAAGTATTCGAATTAACCAAAGTGTTCAAACACACTCAAGTTCAGCCTGTGATGCCATTAATATTCCTAGACTTAATGTATACAGAACTGGCACTTTTAAGGATAATTATAGAAGGTCTGGACTTTGTAAGTTAAATAAACTTCTTTGCTTAAAGGATACAAAGAACTGTGAGTGCAGACAGGACCTACCCCTGGCATACAAGAAGACCTAGGGTAACCAGGAGGCTGAAGTGCCAGGTCCTGTGCTCAAACAAATCTCAGATGACTTAGCATAGCAGCAGTCTCTCCTCTTCCACCTCATGTGATGTATACACTGCATTTCATCTTGGGTGCACAGGGGCTAGCAGGAGTGGTTGGGCTGTGCACCCATGGGTGTCTGTGTCCATAATGTCTGCAGCCGACGGGACACAGTATTGCTGTGTAAGACACTGCCTGTAAGACGTTAACCCTGCCTTTGCTGTTAGCTGCCTTCCCTGGCAAGTCTGTGCTGACATACACACTGTGTCCCTCGGTGTCCTTGTCTGACTGATGAGCTAGTCCTGAGACATCAAGGACACTCCTGCATGGTACAGACAGCTGCATGTCTGCTCTTGGGAGGGCAGGATTTATTGCTCTGGACTCAGCATCACGCTGATGCAGTCACATGGCATCTGGATTGCAGCTGGTTATGGAGCAAGCAGAGGGAGAGAGGGACTGTTGGTAGGACTGTAGGTGTGGTCTATTTCTGAACATGAAGATGATTTTAAGGAGTTGAGTTAAAAGGGTTAAAAAATTCTCTGAAAGCAAATGTAACAAATATCAGTGATCTGTTTGCTTTGTTGGCTGCACTCCCAGAAGGCCAAAGAGCTGCTATTCTATCTGTGCGTTTCTTCCACGTCACCTGAACAAAAATGAAGCATCGTAAATTAATTACACTCAAAAAAGCTCCTGGGTCTGGGCAAGTTGCTCCATTTTGTGTAAACTCCTGGGTTCCTGACTATCAGCACTGTCCTCTGATGAATTCAGGAAACTCTGGCTGTACATCACGTATCTGTGGAAAGGGTGAGAAACATATACACAAAATAAATACTCCTGAAAGGATTACCTAACCAACCCATCGAGGTGGAATTGGTCATTGGAAATAAGTTTTCTTTTCCATTTAGAGTTGTAAATTTGCTTTTAAAATTCTGGGATTTAGAAACTATTTTATGTTACTTACAGAAAATATCCCGGTGATCCATTGTTTAATTTTACCACTCGTTTAATTTTACCACTCATCTGTACAGCCGAAAGGTTGTTACTTCTGAAGAAATTTTGTTTAACTCAGATTTCCAAGTGCTACATTATATTTTAATATGTACTTTAATATTATTTTGAAGTTCTTTGGGTAATTGCATCTTCAACTAATTGCATTATGGATTTATGATACAGTTTATGTGGTGCTTGTTTCCCACAACTGCCTCTTCAGCTAGGAATCATTTTACTCTGCTTGAATTGCCTAGAAATATTGTTTGGTACAACTTCCTTCCCCATCCAGTTCTTAAGAAAACAAAACCTTCACTTTGATTTTGTGCATTTATAGTCAAAGACTTTCCAAGTAAAGAGCATTGATCTGAAAAAGGCTTACAGCAGCACTCATCATTTTCAAACTACTTCAGTACATAGACTAATACAGAGGCTTAATGTATTGGGTATTGCGTGCATCCTGTTTTTATGTGTTTTACTTCCTTGAGTTAAACTCATGAGATTATCTTTTAGAAATCTATTGCATTAAATGCCATTCTGCAGCCTTAATTGAACCTATCAATGACTAACAGATTTTTATTTATTTATTTATTTTTTCTTCTAAATAGACAAATCCAGCTAGGCAGTAACTGTGAAGTAGATCTGCTCAGCCTGTGTGTGTGTATAAGCTGCTTAAAATCTGCTGCTGTTTTCATTCCTGTTATTTGTAAGTCACCCTTACGTGTAAGCATCCTCTGAAAACAAATAGTAATAATAGTATAACCAGTTGTTTATGGTTTGCACAGAGATGCAGCTGACACATCAGCTTGCTAGTCAGTTGAGTCTGCTATTGTTTGATAATACACATGAGAAGTACATAAACGGATACCCATATACACCACTTACCTTGTCACAACAGCAGCATTAATTGTTTGGCTCTCCAATTAGAAATCTCTTCCATTGCTTAGGGTGGTTGTATTGAGTTGGACTCAGTTGCTTGGAAGGCAATTGAAAATAATTAGGAATTCAAAGGATTGGCCTTTTTCCTGAAAGTCAGTCCAGTCTCACCATGGTCTGTACTGGTGTACCCCCATCTATGCTTAATATGCTTGACTAATATAGTATGAGTGTATTTCTAACGGAATCATCATTTAGATATTAATGTTAATATTTACACAGGCATATCAACTGAATTAAAATAAAGAAAACTGCATTGAGATGCTAGCTGTTAACAGGAAGGTAATTGCTGTGGATTTCAGAGTCTCTGTCACACATTGAAATGTGATATTTTTGAGGAACGGTATTTTTCAGAATCAAAGATAACAGGATTTTTTAATTTCTAAAATAGGACAACAATAAAACTGAAATTTGTGCAGCAAGACAGTTAAATATGTCAGTGGTCCCACTGCATTACTGCTTACATGCTCAGAAACAGGCATTTAGTGAAATAACTTCTTGAAAGGTTCCAGAACTATTGCTTGGGTCTGTGTATGTAAAATGTGGGCAATAGTTAATAATGTGGGATGTACTGTCTAATGCAGAGGTGGCATATGAAGCTTCCTATTTCCTAAAATAACAGCCCTGAAACCACAGGAAGAAAATGCACAGGAGAAATGGGAGAGCTAATTGAAATGGCAGATATACAGTGTAGGATGAAAAAGCAGGAGGAAACAAAAGGGACTGTTATTATCTGAAGATAAAATCCTGACGCTGCATTTGTATTTGCACAGGTTAATAGATAATTTTGGAATAAAAAGTGAAGCCCTAACCTCCACTGAAAGTGACTGTAAAGCACAGTACAGTTACTTTTATGGGCTAGGGCTTGGCTCTGCTTTCCAAGGGCAGACTTATGTCCTGGCTGAAGCTGTCTGGGATATCTCCTGAATCAGCAGTGAGAGCAGAAGATCCTACCCCCTGACCAAGAGTTGCTTTGAGTGTAGGCAGGGATTTTTCACTGGGTTATTCTGCTTGTTACAAGGTGAAAGAGGAAGAAGTGGGAGAGAATTCAAAAGTGGAAATCCGTCTATAGCCAGAGATCTGTTCCTGGGTCAGCTGTAGTCCTGGGCTTTTTACAGAAAAAAAAAATAAAAAAATCCTGTGCATGGCAGGAATGGGATTGAGTATGAAGATGGTTTAAAGTATGAGAATGGCGTGCACTTTCAGGGAAAGGAGGCTGTATGGAGTAGCCCGGAGGCCCTGAGATTGGCAAGAACCTATTCCACATATAGCAGGGTCTATACAACATGCAAAGCAGATCTAGAATGTACGCACTGACATTTTGGTGTACTCCATGCCCAGTCTACTTTGAGCGTGATCCTGTATGTCCTGTGGGGCCATTCAGTAAAATGGCATTGAGAAAGTGTGTCAAGTGGAGGGGAGATGCCTTCTCCCATATTTCAGCAGTTGCCATAAATTGCATTGGCCTCATGAACCTGTGAAGACATTCATTGTTCGAAGGGAAATCTTATTCTTTATCTTCAGCAGCATTACCCTGATCTGGAAGGAAATCCTGCAGTGTCACTACAGTCAGTGCAGAGAGCTGCAGTCGGCCAGCATTAGTCTGGCTGCTGTCACCAGCACTGGTTTTCACATTAATTCCAGTTACTTTTGCTGGCATTACACTGATTTGATTTTAAAATACTCTCCTGGATATGAATTCCATGTGCGCATGGTCTGGGCAGATTTTGTTTGCTTATTTGTGTTTTGATGGTTTGTTTGTCTTGGAGGTTATTATAGGGCAGGGCTGACATCCTCACCCTGCCCAAAGCAAAGGCAGATCATGGCCTCACTGCTGCAGCGCAAGGATCCCATTTAAAACCTTCTCCTCTGCCAGAATAGGCAGTGAAATTGTAGCATGGAGTCTGACAGCAAGAACAATTTTTTTTTTTTTTTTTTAAAAAAAAGAGTTATCTTGAAAATATGTCTCCCCAACCATAGACATTCGGTGGAGACTTTGTTTCACTGTTCTGCATTCAAGTTTGTGTATCTTGAACCATGATTTGAATTATGAAGTTTTATTTCTGTTTTGGAAGAACACATACAAACACTGCAAGATCAGTTAGCCTTAGGGAATAATCTTTTTTTTTTTTTTTT
>CM021729.1:10744371-10824644 GCA_011074415.1 Stictonetta naevosa
AACACTAAAGTTACCTTAAATATTACGAGTTTTAAATTTTTTTCATACCATCTTCTTGATGAACATGGATACATTTCAGAAATAACTATTTGCTACACGTGGCTGTTACAACATCCAGCCTGAGTGGCAGCTCTGTGCGCATAACTTTGCAGCTGTCTACAGGTTTGCAATTGTAGAATTAGGAACCAGGGTGAATCTTTCTTAGTGTAAGAAGGGAGACCTTGCAAGGCCTCCTCAGGGTTCTTTAAACATGAGAATTAAGAAAGTTGCATGTCAAAGTCAGTGGGCTTTGTTGCTGTCTCTGTATCAAGGCTGGGGAGCAGAAGTGAAGCCGTGGTACTTTGCTTCCCAGATTTCTGAGCAGTGGAAATTCTTCCATGGCTGGGTCTGCTAATATTGAATGCTTGCTTTCTCATTCTGTGTCTCTTTCAGATGAATATGTTGTTTCTCTTCTCAGGAGCATGCACTTTCCCGCCCCCGTCTATAATGCTGCCGCAGTTTGAGATTATGTATTATTTATGACAGATAGCTGATTTCTGAATATTTGAGAACAAGATGGTTTTTCAGGACTTTTCAACCACACAAATTCATCAGCAATATGTTCTTCTGTTTTCTGATGGAAATGAAAGCAAATCCAATGTATTTTGTTACTGTTATGAATCATACTAGACACAATTTGATTTTCTTTATATATAAAAACACACTCATCAGTTTTTTCTGTCAATGAAACTCTGTCCAACAATTCCATCTGCTATACCAACACACTGTACACTACGAGTTTGACTATTTCTATTAGCTGTGGTGACTAACTACTTTTTTTAAGATCAACCCTTTCTACTGATGGATACTGATGGAAGAAAAATCTCTATTATTAACACATTATTTTGGGTTATTGTTATATAATTTAGTGGTTTATATGTATAGAACATTGTATCTTCAAGGGAGAAAATTCACATCTGAGAGTTTCAAAGCCTACAACAGAGTGGTTTTTGTGGTGAAGAGGTCAAGGCTCAATTAGTTTCACATCATTTTAATTTCTGACTGATCTTAAAGTGTGATTGTATTGACTTTTGGTCTTCCATCTCAGTGATTGCAGCTCTAGTCTTGGTAATTAAGCAGACATGAAAAGCAACAGGGATTTGGAAAGCATTTAAGACAGCCAGAAGGATGTAGACATTTCTGGAAATGGATGCAAGTGAAGCATGAAGCTAGACTGTAAAACCCAACTGACCTTGTTAGTACTTACTGTCTCTCTCTTCCCCACTCAAGCAGACTGTAATAGATTAACAGAAGCCAAAAACCTGATTCTATGTATCCCAATTTATTTTAATTTGTAGACAGGATCAAACATGAAGCACTTCAAGAATAGATTGATTTTTGGTTTGGATTTCCACAGTTCTTTGGTATTTGAAGAGCAATTAATCCATTTTACTACCTGCGTTTGAAGGTCATTTTCCCGTAACATTCAATACAGCATAACTTGGTGTTGTGTCCATTTTCACAAGGCATTTTCTGATGCAAACATGGATTGATAAAATGTAGGTCAAATACAATCTGAAATGTTGAGAAGCAAAGTCCATTATTTATTGTTAACTTGGGTTATGCTGTGCCCTGGGTAAGCAGAGCATAAGGCAATCACAAACAGCTTACTGCCTAAATACCTGAGATGGGAAAAGGGAGCAGTAAAAGAGCAGAGCAGCAGAGCAGTCATATAAGCATCATCCTAGTTACATGAATTTTAAGCCCATGATTCTGGGTAGAATTTTCTTTCTTTAAAGAAACAAACAACATAAAAGTCAGGTCAGTGAGGGTTAGACACTGATTGTAACAGAACACTGAGAATCTCAATTTGAAAATATTAAAATTTGAAATATTGGTTTTCAACATGATGCTCCAAATTTTTCAATTATTGAAATGCAAATATTTAAAAGCCCCAAATATATACTAACCATTGTTTGAATTTTTTTTTTTTTTTTTTTGTTGGCTTTCTTCATTGTTCACTTCTGTTGCCTGATAGTGACAAGCTGAATGTGGCTTTCTGTTCATGAGGTGCCTCAGAAACCTCTGTGCCTTGCAGTGCATTAGCTTTATTCATCAGGTATGTCCAGTGCAAGATGATACCTGGAAACTCAGTAAAGTTTCAGATAGTTTTGTTTTGCTTTTTTCTTATAGAGTCACATTTCTTAAATCGAGACACATTCTCTCTGTGTTTTCATTTATTTACACTTTGAAATGTGAGCATCCACACTTAATACTCTAATTGCATCTTTGTTGTCCTGGCCACAAAAGACATCCCATAGCCGTCATAATAGTAAAGTAGATCTCTTGTTTCAAACCAGCAGAGACAGCTGAACATCCATACAGCATTAGCCACTTGTACTTAAAGGGAAATTAAGAATAGAATGAGCTTCCAAATGAATGATAGAATGTAAGAGCTCCATACAATGGTTTAAACTGGTTAAATGACAGAGGGGTGGCACTGTGGTGTGTTATCCCTTCCACTGCCCCATGGTGTTTTGTATTTCTAAAGCAGGCCTGAAAATACAATTGACAGAACTTAGGTGATCAAAATTGTCTGCTAAGAGTAGGGGAGGTTGTTATTGTTTTTGTTTGTTTGTTTGTTTTTTATGATATTTGGAAGCTGCAACTCACATTGGTCCATATCTTCAGAAACAAATCAATAGTGTGCTAAAATCCATATCAATATCTCCAGGGAAAAGAAAGGGATCTCTGCAGTCCAAATCATCATCTTTTCTGTTTCTTCAGAAACAAAAGCTGAACAAATGAATAAAGGAAAATCTGCTGTCAACTGTGATACTCCTTTTTTTCTTAAGCAAAGGACAGCTTGTGAGGTGAGAACTGTTTTAACCAATAGAATTATTGTTCATTGCTGAAACTAAAATAGGAAATAGAAGGTGGGGAAATCCTGACTGCCACTGAGACCTATGGAGTGATGAATATACAGAAGTTTGGACTCCATCCCTATATCTCCTCCCAGAATGTGAAACTGGTTTTCAGCCCTCCGAATACAAGTCTGTTAACTTTTTTTAATTGCTAAAGATTCACATTTCTTGCTCCAAGCTACATTGCCATCATTGTTGCTCCTGCACAAAGGAGGACCAGGGGTTTGAAGACTTGTACAACAATAGGTACTAAATTGGAATCAAATGCTGTGCAAGTGTGCTGTTCAGGGGCTTTCACTCACTGGTGGCTTCACTGCTAGGGCTTCTATCTTTGTACCTGCATCTTGTTTGGGTCATAACTTTTATTTGGTTTGAGAGGACAATACTTTTGCCTGGAAAGCACAATCAAGCAGGTAAATGCAGACAGCTTTTGAAGGGTGAGTCCTCAAAGGTGCAGTTGGCTAGCTGGAGTAATAACATTAAATCCTGCTAACCCTTGAGATAACTAGCACTGACAATTTGGTGCAATAGGACCAGCCTTGGTTGTAGTGCAGGTGATTACAACATAAGGAATCCTTAGTTCCTTGAGTAGGTCTTCAGAACTGACAGAAGGTCAAGGACAGCCTGGGACATAGTATCTCTGGGATTCCTCCCACACAGGTTGAGACCCTTTCTGGATGAAACATATCAGTGGTAAATCAAACAGTATTAGTAAATATAAAGTCTGATCCTGGTGTTTTATATTGCTATTATTAGTTCTCTTTCAAATATAAGTAAATGCCTAGCTATGTTATACTTCCTGCTAATGTTGATGGGCTTGATTCTGATTTCAAGAGGATTTTTGTCAGCAATCAAACATATGTGCTGCTTCTGCAGTGTCAATGTTGCATTTGTGCAATACTCCTCTGAAACTTCACAGTTCAGCATTTTACAGCAATAAATTGAACTTGAACAACATGAGCAGGAAGGTGCCTTTCCCACAGCACTGTCAGGCAGCTGAAGTGGTTAAATGTATTGCAGGTGCCTTAAAACCCTGTTGCTCCAGCAAGGAAGTATCTTTAATTTCACTGGAACATTTCTGAGAGCAAAGATATATCTAGTTATGAAATGTTGCTTTTTTTTTTTTTTTTTTTTAATCTATTTGTATAATCTATTGTGTTTAATAACTATTTGCACTTAAGGAAATATGTTTAGCTTTCTAGTATGTGCCAAAAAAAATCCTCAGTATTTAATTTTCTCAGGGCGTTAATGTTCGTTGGACACATTTCTTTGTGGTGAATAGACTGCTCCTGCCTTCTGGGCTCTTTTTTATTCACAGACTGTGTTTGGGAAGCTTTTGCTTATTTCCAGTCCTCCAGAGCCTGCAGCTGATTGGATCTCTGTCGTGCTTGTGAAAACAAATTCACGTAGTCATTATTCACTGCTAACAGACAATACAGTTTTGTGTTGTAGTGCTGATAGTTCACTGTCTGGTGCCTGTTATCACAGATCCCTGCAGTCTGGGTAGATGCATACATTGCCTGGTGCATGGCAGCGTATTACTTTGCCCAGTGCTAATGGGGAATAGCAGTTACGTCTGCGCCTCCTTTGCAAGAGCTACAGCATTTCTCCACAGCAATAGCTTCCTCATTCATCTGGGTGCGTTTGGATCAGCGCGTAGTGCTGTCAGCTCAGGACAAAGAGCCCATTCTCAGTTCTTCCATAGCTGAGCCAGGCCGTGCATCTCATGTGCGCAGTTAGGTAGCTGCATCAAGGCTTTGGTTACAAGACTACACGTGGAGGCCAATATAGGAAGCCTGACTGTGTGAGCTCAGATGCTGTTCAGATCCCACTTTCCAGCATCCTGCCTCTCCAAAGAAAGGCCAGCCAGTGAAAGACTCTCAGGCTTGGCTGCCTGCATCCCTCTAGCAATTTTTCTGCTTGCAAAGAGACTCTAATTTTTTCTGTAGAAACTGATGGGCTTTGAAGAATAGAACTTCTGGCCTCCCTTGTTGTGGGACAGAAGCAAGGCCAGTGCCTGCCAGCATTTATGGACCTGGACTGTTTCTTATTCATAGTTCATCAAACTGAGCTTTCTTGCTTCAGCTGGAATTTGTCAATGTTCTGACTATAAAACTGTGGTCAGAGACTCACTGTGTGTGAATGCTGGAAAGGAAAAAGGAACTGTGCAGGAAAGGCTGTGTGATGTACAGCTCAACCAAGGTGTATGGGTGGTGGATTCTGGTTTGGCCTGTGTGACAAGGAGAGGGCAGAAATTTCCATTACAGAGATCAGAAGCCTTATTGTGGTGAACAAGGTTGGAGTTCTGAAATCCAGCTTTGCTTTGGGCACTCACTTGAGCCAGACATTAAGAAATCTGCCAGGGGTGAAAACACAGAGATAGGTGAGAGGGGCTGCACCAGAGACCTCAGGCCAGGGATTGGAGCAGTGGCAGAGGTACAGAATTTCAGAAGCCAGAGTAACCCACTGAAGAGCTGATGTTGCTGCAGAAACTCAATTAGCTTAATGACAGTGATGTAGAATGGATTTTCCTGGGAGATCTTCTGTCTATGTCTATGTAGTAGATGAAACAGTGCTGGGTAGTGAACCCTGATCATCTGCATTGTTAAATTGTTAAAGCAATCCCAGGCCTGAATTTTGTGCAGGATAGCTCTCCCAGACTCTGTGGTTTGGGAGTTAGAAGAGAATGCTCACTCCTGGTAAGCAGCTTGATGTCAACGTGGGTTTTAGAGTATAGACTTATATCATTTCATGCCAGCTGCTCTCAGCTCAGACAGTGGTACATTTAATTGTACATTAATCCAACATAGCACATTAGAGGAAGCTCTGGTGGGGCTGTATTGTCAGACCTGAAGCAGGTAGGCAGAAGGTCTATGAATACCTGAGGACTGGCGAGGAGGAGGTTCTGATGTGACTGAGTCATCAGATATCTCTGCATTTTAGCTATCTAGACATATATAGATAGATCAATATGTAATATAAAATATTTGGAAGTCATTTTAAGTGTCATATATGTGTATATATATACATGCATGAATTTTTAATTAATAGTTTTTCTCCCTTCTTGCTTTGTGTCCCTCAGAATTCCCAAATGCTTGAGAAAATATATATTAACTAGAGTTAATATATATTTTTATTGTAATCATCCAAAGCCAAAACTAACTGAGCAGAGGAAAGCTTAATGGCCCTGGAGGGAGTCCTAGAATATTGTTTTATTTATATTAGAAAATAATCCTTGCTGCAGCCATGGAGTTTAAAGGCTCTGCTGTACGAACATGGGTATGCCTGTGTGCTCACAAATACATTCAATGCAGCAAGGCAGTAAAGTTTTGTAGGTGATCTCTGGGGGACATTGAAGCTGGAAATTCCAAGGGCTCAGGGACTTCACTCTCTTTCATCTTAACCCTTCTGCCCATTATTGAGAAATTGGCTGCTTTCTTCCTAATTTTAAGAGATGACACGCTAAAACTGTTTTGCACCACAAGCAATTTTGAGCTGAGTTAGTTGCCAGCCAGATGCAGACATCGTGTGAGGGGCTGATGGCAGTGCAGTTGGAAATGGTAACAGCCTGCTTGTGATCAGCAGGCACGCAGTGATGGGGATGCAGCTATTTGACACAGTATGTATGTCTCTTGGAAGTGTTATGCATCCCTTTTAGTCTGTTTTACCTGTATTGGCTGAGCTGCTCTGACAGACTTGAGACAGCAAGTGTTCTGCTGTAAGTTATTCACTACAATGGAAATGAGAATTTAGTTTTATTCCTATTTTGGATAATGAAGGGTCTACCCAGTCTCCAAGCTGTTTTATCAAGTTCTAATCCAGGACCTTTACCTGCAGCATCCTAACCCTTCTCTGGACAATTATAAACTAGCAATACATCAGTCACTACAGAGTTTAGACAGCCTGCTTGTGTAGACATTTGGTGTCTCAGGATACCAGCAAAACATATCCTTGTAGTCACGTTAAGCTCCCGTGTTTGGAGATACTCAAATAGCTGTCTCCTACTGATTCCTGTCATCTGCCATGAACATGCCCCTATTCTTGTTGCAAAGAAGGGCCTCATGATGTGTAAGCCTTTCACAGCCTGAATACCAGGATGTGTCTTGAGCTACAGTTTTCAGTTCTCTTTGGGGTATTACTGGATTTGGGACCATTTACAACAGCTGTATGGCAGATTGCTTGGACAGCACTCCAGCTAAAGCAGCACTTGCTGTGAATTCCTACATTCCCCTTAATCTGTGTCATCTTATTTTGCTGAGAATCATCAGGACCTCTCTCTGTGTGACATCTCCTCTACTTTCAAGACCTCCAATTGAAGCTTTGCATTTAACTGTCTTCATGTACTATGAGGGGATTTCATCTCACCTAGCTTGGCTGCACAGAAGTAAGACATCCAGTCTTAGGTAGTAGTTAGGCTCCCTCTATGGTCAGTATCAGATACCTACTTTAGAAACAGATAATTTTATTTTGGAAGTACATGTCTACCTGCCTAGATGAGAAGCCCTCTGTGACTACCATTGATTTTGTAGTGGAAAAAGACGGATGTAACTCTTAAGATACTAATTCTAGTAGCTCCACAACCTAAACCATTAAGATGTTAGCCATAACTTACAGTCTGCAAAACTCTAGGAGGTTCTTGATCCTCTTAATTTCTTTGTTAGGATAGGAGGCAAAAATGGGTTTTGCTGATGTATGTTACCTCCATAAATGAGTTGCTTATAAAAATTCTGAAAAGAGACTTTTTATCAGGGGGAGGTTTGCTTTCATTTTCTAGGTGTGCTTATTGATATTCAAGCACAGAAGAAGTGCAGGTTGGTTAGAGACCCATTGCAAATTTGTGAGTGGTCAAATTATGGCCCAGATCTCTCTCTAGCTCCTTGGGTCAGTAGCAGTTACCTCGATCTACTTGCAGATGCTGGGCAGCTGTGACCACATCACAAGCTGGAGTACCACATGCTGGAACAGGCAGTAGACATGGGAAGCTGAGACTGTAGACACTCAAACATGAGCTGGCAAGCAGCAGACTTCAAGGGACCAATTCCAGAAAAACAAAGGATTCCAAGGAACCAGTTTTAAAAGGCATTATTATGAAATTATTGATTTCTGTGAATGATTCTAATTGACACAATGCAAATATTACAGGAAATAAAAACTTAAGCTATACAACTGCATAAAATAAACAGAAAAAAGTCATATATTTAAATTTCTATATGTATTATGGTGCTAACAAATAAGCAAGTTTCTAATAGGTGGGTAGTAGGTGGGCTTTAAATATGAAAGTGATAGGAAGGGAGAATCTATTGCAACTCCAAATGGGAAGCTCTGTGTGAACATGAAATAGGCAAATACCAGTGCTTTTTGTTTTGTTTTGTTTTGTTTTGTTTGAAATCTAATCTCTAATGTACGAGATTGCTTCTCAGTGCTTCTCTACAAATACGGCATGTGGATGTACTTAATTTATCACACTATTCTAGGCATGCTTGGTCTAGCCTTTTGCCTAATTTTTGTATTGTTTGTTACTTTAGCAGTTCTGTTCTGTGGTCAGTTCTAGTTGTATAAGTAGTAAAGTTGTTAATTCTGTCACCTCTGACTTGTCCCTATTCCCTGTGAGTCTTCTTCCACTTGTATCTCTTTTTGGCCTCAGACTAAACCCCTTAATTTATACAGCATTCAAGAAAAACATTTCCAGAAGTCTGTTACCATTATTATCTTCCCCTCTAGTGAACTCAGTACTTGTTTGTACAGCACGTACTGCATAAAGTCTAAAAGATGTCAAATATAAAGGCTTGGCTTCCAGAATAAAATCTGTATCTGTGTATCTAATCAGAGCTGTCTTTCTCACTCCAGCCTGGTAAAAACTGAATTGCCACAGGGCTCAGTCAAGACCACTAGTTTTTGTTTGTTTGTTTGTTGTTTGTTTGTTTTGTTTTTGTTTTTGTTTTTTGCAGGTGCATCTTTTGTGGATATGTGGATATGCTTGTAAATCTGTTTTCTGAATTGTTTGGAAGGTGGTCCTAAGTATGTCCAAGGAAGGAAAGCATTACATTGAACAGAGATGACTACAAATACAAATGTCGCATTGACTGCTTAGAAACCATACTATTTGACAGCATTTGGGTGAGCTTTTCCATATGTCTACATACTAGAAACTGCAGATTTAAAAATTGAATTTTAGTGAAAGTTGAAAGAATTTTCTGTAGTATTTTAAAGGATTTTGAGGACACACTGTTGGGATCTAATTTGTACATTCTCAGAATGAGAATATACTTAACTCTGGCTACAACAAAGCATCTATGAAAATGCTCTCTTACTAATACAGATCTTCTAGTTCTTTGACACACTTGCACCAATTTTAAACATGTCCAAGGAACTAGGTAAATACAGACACTATTTGGCCAGACCCAGCTTTGTCTGCTACTGAGATTCTGCTGCCAGCTACAGCCAGGTGGTAAATTCAAGCCCAGCTTAAGGATATTTTTATAAGATGCAGTCAGTTCAGCAAAAACCACCTGGGAGTGGAGCAGAGATTGCTGTTTGAGGAATTGAGCTGACATAACAGCTCCAGTATATCCCCCAATAATTGAACTGGAGATGCTGTCCTCTGCTTTTAGGATTTATTGAAGGATGGTCTGCTTTGACATCGTGGCCATTTTGAATAGTATGGTTAAATGTTTTCAGTTTCCATAACCAACTCAATGCAGTCATGTGGCATGGACCACAGCCACTGCCTTTGACCTCCTGCATATGTGACCAGTTGCCCATTGAGTAGGGGCTGGCTTACATAGAGTTTTAGTCTCATTCCTGTAAGTTCCACAGTAAGCTTGACTATGTGTGACCATGTGTAAACAAGTGCATAAATGTGTCTGATTTTAGCATAGACATCCTTGAACTTCAGTATGCAACTTGAAGTCAGCCCTGGTTTTAAGTATGGTGAGGTTAAACCCTCTTCTCCCTCTCTAGTCTGTTGCCCTTGAAAATAGCCTGTACATTACCATATTACATCAGCATTTAGGATTCCTAAAATAATGAATAACAATTGTATCAGGTTGCCTGAGTGCATTTCATGCCAAATTCATGCAACAATTGCAAGTGCAAAACCAAATCTTTTCACCTATCTAGTGAACTCTTATTAAAAAAAGAAAAAAGAAAGAAAATAAAAAGTGCCCCTCAAAACCTGATCTCACAGAACTTCTAAGAACTCACTTAATCCCACGTATGTGAATAAAAAAGTTGGTTTTGGAATATTTGTAAGTGGACTTTAAGGATTTGTTTAAATGTTTTGCTGGAAGGATCATCAGGGATCTGCAAGACAGTGCTCTTTCTCTGACAGTTCTCTCAATGACATTTTTAAAAGCAGCTCACTAAGAGTTTATGCTGAGCCCCATGCTGAAAGGATACAAATTTATAGAGACTTTAGGTAGGGAAGACACATGATGAGAGAGCACAGAAATCTGATAGTTTCCTGAGAAGTAATATTCCTCTAAAATATTGAAACAAAGCTATTTGATGTGTGTAGGATGAATTTTAAATAAATATGGTAGTCTGGCCAATCCAGAGATGTGGATATCCTTGAATAACCTTTGACAGCACTCCCAACTGTTCTTTGAACAAGCAGAGAAGTATGTCAGAGGCCTTAATTTTTGCTCATGTTGGGCGTCCTCCAAGATACCACTTCTGGGCTTGTGAGTCAGTGAGGCCCCTGCTTGCTGCAGGGTATCTGAACAGCACAACGCACTTGGGCTTCCAGAGCCACTCTCCTAGTGAGGAACTGCATTTGTGGCAATCAGGATGGCAGAGTGAAAGACAAAATTAATTGCCTAAGAAAGTAATCTGTAAGGAAAACAATGCAAGTCTCCAAAGAGGTGGGCATAGCATATGACAAATATGCTCAGCCCTGATGTAGGAAGCAGTTTTAGTTAGCTGATAAAACTCCAGTATGTTCATGGCTATCAGAACACTGACTTGACTGGGAGACAATCATAACATGGACTTTTGTTGTTG
Source organism: Stictonetta naevosa (assembly GCA_011074415.1). Classification (NCBI taxonomy): domain Eukaryota; kingdom Metazoa; phylum Chordata; class Aves; order Anseriformes; family Anatidae; genus Stictonetta; species Stictonetta naevosa. The sequence goes on from CM021729.1 coordinate 10,755,276, forward strand.
GTTTTGTATTGTATTGTTTTGTTCTTCCTATGTCCTTCATCCAGTAGAAGGTGTCCAGGCCCTGAAGTCAATTGACAGGTCAAATTCACAGGAGCAATCCAAGACATTCCAAGAAATGTTGTCGGAGGGTTAACTTTTTCCTCTGAAGGCAGACAGGCTGCAGTAAAAAAGCAAACAAACAAACAAACAAAAAACAACAACAAAAAAACCAGCAAATAGTAGATAGTTTTGTTTACAAAGACTGATGATGCCAGTTAAAAAAAAAAAGTAAATGAAATCAAACTGCTCTACTCTGCCATCCCTCTAAATAGGATAAAGGAGGAATATGATCAGTGTATTTCTTGAAGGGTTTTAGTGCTCTGTCATTTAGATAAGGACTCTGTTGTCATGCAGGACATTTTCTAATAGCAAAAGAGAACAGAGAAATAATGTACTCAACCCAATCTGGTCTTGTGCTAACCCCAAGAGCACATGCCTTTATTCCTCAGTACATGTTTTATAGCTATCTGGGTGACACAGTCATACTGTTTGTGTGGCCATAAGTCTGACAGACAAAGCTCCAAACACATTATGGAATTACATAAATCAGAAGTAATATATTGTAGATCAACATGAAGACTAAAATAAGTGAACATGAAGACCTGTATCCTATTATTTTGCCATATTTTACAGGCTTAGTTCAAGAGAATTGCTGTTTATATGTAATGTGCTGGGAAACAAGTATTATAAATGTCTATTACACTATATCAAATCAAAACATGTTGGAGTTCAACAGCACAGAGCACACACCAGATTAAGAAGTGAGTTAATTATGTCAAAGAATATTGATAGAGAAGATAATGAAGAAGAGACCAAATCTTGGCAGTCTCAGTAGAGTGTGCTGCTCACAAATAGAGCTTTATTTAGGTGAATCTTAGATACAGAGCCCAGTGTTTCTATGTGAGAAAAATGCATCTTAATTTAAGGTTTGGCTGAAGACACCATATTAAAATTATATGATGGCAAATGCCAGCTGTGTTTTATACAAAGAAATCCTAGTAGCATAACCTTCCTGTAGGAAGAACATATAATATACCACAGAGGATTAAGTAAGAGAAACCTTGAAATGAAAGCAGAATTCCATGAATAGACCCTTCAGTCAGAGATTACAATAAAATGTCAGCTGGCTTAATGGGGCAGGTCATCCACTGCTTCCAGTAAGCCTCCTAATTCAATTTGTTGTCTACAGACAAGTATTCTTGTTCAGGGGTCACTACAGGAAACTGTAAACTACCTGAATTGAATTTCTGTTACTTTAATATGCAGTTTTGGAAGGTGCATAGTTCTAAATAAATATGTGGACTTGGGTGCAGAGCAGTCACGTTGATCCCCTCCAGCATATCATAGAGTCACAGAATGGTTTCGGTTGGAAGGGACCTTAAAAATCACCCTATTCCAACCCCCCTGACAGGGAAAAGGATGTCACCCACTGGACCAGGGTGCTCAAAGCCCATACAAACTGGCCTTGAACACCTCAAGGAATGGGACATCCAGAGCCTCTCTGGGTAGCGTGTGCCAGTGCCTCCCCACCCTCTGAGTGAAGAACTTCTTCCTAACCTCTAATCTCCATCTCCCCTCTTTTAGTTTAAAACCATTCCCCCTTGTTCTATCATTATCTGCCCAAGCAAAAAGTTGCTCTCCATCTTTTTTATAAGCACCTGTTAGGTACTGAAAGGCTGTGTTGAGGTCTCCCCAGAGCCTTCACTCTCAGCCTGTCTGCATAGGAGAGGTGCTCCAGCCCTCTGATCAACTTTGTGGCCTTCTCTGGACCCACTCTAACAGCCCCACACCCTTCTTGTGCTGGGGCCCCAGCCCTGGACGCAGCACTCCAGGTGGGGCCTCACAAGGGCAGAGCAGAGGGGCACAATCCCCTCCCTCCACCTGCTGCCCACCCCGCTGTTGGTGCAGCCCAGGACGCAGTTGGCCTTCTGGGCTGCAAGCACACACTGCTGGCTCATGTCGAGCTTTTTGTCCACCAGAGCCCCCAGGTCCTTCTCTGCAGGGCTGCTCTCAATGGGTTCTTCTCCCAGTCTGTGCTCGTGTCTGGGATTGCCCTGGCCCAGTGGTAGCACCTTGCACTTGGACTTGTTGAACCTCATTAGGTTCACATGGGCCCACTTCTCCAGCTTGTCCAGATCTCTCTGGATGGCTTCCCTTCCTTCTGTTGTATCGACTGCACCACTCAGCTTGGTGTCATCTGCAGACTTGCTGATGGTGCTCTTGATCCCAATGTCTGTGTCCTTGATAAAGATATTAAACAGTACTGGTCCCACGATGGACCCCTGAAGGACACCACTTGTCACTGGCCTCCACCTGGACATAGAGCCATTGACCACAACTCTTTGGCTGCGGCCTTCAAGCCAATTCTTTATCCAGTAAATGACCACCCTTCAAATCCATCTCTCTCCAATTTACAGATTGAGATGTTGTATGTGACTGTGTCAGAGACTTTACAGAAGTCCAGGTAGATGACATCGGTCGGTCTTCCCTCATCAATTGATGCAGTCACTCCATCATAGAAGACCACGAGATTAGTCAGGCACGATTTCCCCTTGATGAGGCCTTGCTGGCTGTCTCTGGCACCTCCTTGTCCAGCAGATGCCTTGACATTGCTTCCAGGAAGAATGTACGAGGAATGTCTTAAAACATATAATCCCTTTACCCCACAGCTTCATGTTTGATTCTTTAACCAGAATTTGGCAGGTATTGAACATAGCATCTGTAAATATGAACTGTGATTTAAAAATTGGTGGAGGTCAGTTACGATTTTCTGCCACTTTAGTGTTGTTTTTTTTTTTTTTTTCTTTTTTCTTTTTTCCTGGAGATACTCAAGTGAAAATACTTGGCTAGAGCAAGCAAGGATTTTAAATGCTGTATTTTGAATTGCCTACTGAATAATGGTGCCAGGTTCAAATGTTTCCCCATCTGGCTTCCTATCTCAGTTTGCGTGCTTAGCTGATTTTAGGCTTTCTGTCTCCACCTGCTTGGACCAAGTGATCTTATTTTCCCCCACTCATTGACATATATAATTTTTAAATCCATCCTTGCTAGTTCTGGTTCTGACTTTTGGATCTTGTCTGTTCAGGTTAAATTACGTGCTGCAAGGATACTGGGTCAGGAGCTGGTGGGCACACACATGCTAAGGCATAGCATGGGCCTATTTTTTCCTGTCTCTTAGGTTACTCTGAAGATCACCTAAAGCCTGAACGTTGCCTTGCTTCCTGGCAGTATGAATGCCTAGTACATTGGACAATCAGTAACAGAAACATAAGCAAAAGTCCAGTTGCCATTTCAAGTCCAAGGCACTTGGCTCCTTAGGTGCATGACAGTTGTTTAAAAGTGTAGTCAACTACCTGGCAGTGCCATTCCATGTGACACTGTGAACCAGCAGCATGAAAAATATCCCATTTTGCAACCTTTCCTTCACGTTGCCTCTTCTTCATCAGCTGTTTGTAAACAACCTGCCTTAAAATATGTCCTGAAAACCCATTTGTCTCTTTTGCAGCAGCTGGTAATTTTTAAGCCTATGAGAGTCCTGTATTTCTGCAGGATAGTGCTCAGTTGAAAGATCCAGCAGTGATTAGTGGATGGAGGGATGTGCAGGTGATAGGCAGGCCAGTGGAGTGGGTCCCTTGCAGTTGTCCTCTGACAGCTGTGCAGATCAGTAGCAGAAACTGGAACCAATCAGAGCTTGGGGAGGAGGTTATAAATTTGAGGGCTGATAGCAAACCTTTGGGTTGATTAATTGGGAGGTGGCTACTGGGGAAATGGGGCACTATTGGTTTTTGTGGCAGGCTGCTGATTCTTCAGTCCAGTTGGAGAACTAAGGACATAATCTGCGACTGCTCTGACTTGTGCCAGGAAGCTCCAGCTGCTGTCCTCAGGCTGGAGTATCCGGGTAGGTGCTTGTGGGCCCTGTGGAAGGTAAAGAAAGCTGGAAGGGACCTGCTGGGCTGGGTAAGACTGCAGGTAGTGCCTTAAAATGCACTCCTTCCTAAGCTTCTCAAGCTCTGTCTTAAATGAAGGGAACTTCTGTGCTTGTGCCCCTCTTGTTGGAAGGCTACTGATTTGTTTTGGACAGGGAGAGCAGAGTAAGTCACAGCCACGTGCTTACATGAGCATCAACTTCAAGGAGGGATATTGGAGTATTATTGCCAACTGACTGACTTCTTCAGAATAAGCAAGATTACAATGGGAATGTTTGTTATAACTATTTTGTTTACTAAGTTGTATGGCTGTTTTTCTGAAGGTGAGGCAATTCCTTCTGCTGCTTCCATGTAGGGATTTGCATATCATACCTCTAAGGCTGCAAAATGTTTCTTCCCTCTTCTCTGAAGATCAAACAATACACTTAATATAATCTCCTTTCTTCTTGTGTATGTGTTGGGTCCCCAGTGTCATTTTAAATCAGAGATTTTACACTTGTTAAGTTTCAATTTAAACCAGTTTCAAATTAATACAAACCCTAAAGGTAAATATATATATATATATATAAATATGTTTACAGACTTTTAAGAACTTTCATATCTGGGCCTGGGTCTGAATAGCTGCAGGAGCTGTGGCTGACTTCAGCAGAGACCAGGCTGTCTACTGATCACTGTCAGCCTCAAATGTGATTCCACCATGGTGTTTATGTCTGTATTTTTCTAAAACCAGCGGAGAGCTCTGCTGCATAGCTCTAGCTGCACTCCTTTTTTTTACAGCCTTAATAACTGTCTACTTTTAAACAAAAGATTTCTTTGTGGTTTTTAAAAAAGCAGGCTTTTGAGTTCTCGTATGCTTCTGCTTAGCTTGGTGAATGCACGTGTCTTTTCTCCCTCATAATCCAAGAACAATGAGGAGAATACAAAGTGTTTTGAGTGTTTGGGCGGTGAAAGAGAAATTGCTTTATTTAGTCAACTTTCAGTTAGGTTAAATAGGATGGTTGAATAGCTAAATCCCCACTGGGGAATTCACAGGTGTTATCAGAGATCAAAGACTACCTTAGCCACATCAATGTCGATTAGCAACTCCATAGCCACTGCAGTAAAGAGCCCAACAGGGCCAACACATGGCATAGGGGCTCCTCCTGGTGCCTTGTCCTCTGCTGCCCTTTATCTGTACTCCTGTTTCTCCTGAGTGAGCAGGCTTGTTGATGTTAGGCTCCTGTGTCACAGGCAGTGCTCACCTGGGGCATCGAAGAGCAGAAGCCCTCCTTCATGCCCCTGCTTGGATCACTTTTGTAGTGTTTTTTGTAATTTGTAATTTAGCAATGTATGTGGCTCTTTATCAGGAATCTACCGTGGAGATATGTTCTGGTTTCAGTTAGGACAGAGTTATTTTTCCTCCTAGTAGCTGTTAGGGTGCTATGTTTTGGATTAGGATGAGAAGAGTGCTGATAACATGCTGATGTTTTAATTGCTGCAGAGCAGTGCTTACACCAAGCCAAGGACTTTTCAGCTTCTCACTCTGTCCTGCCAGCGGGCAGGCTGGGGGTGCAGCAGGAGCTGGGAGGGGACAGACCCAGGACAGCTGACCCCAACTGGCCAAAGGGGTATTCCATACCATCTGACGGCATGCTGAACAGTATATAGGGGTGGCTGGCCGGGGTGGGGGGCCGGCTGCTCGGGGTTGGGCTGGGCATCGGTCAGCGGGTGGTGAGCAATTGCATTGTGCATCACTTGGTTCATACACATTATTATTATTATTATTATTATTATTATTATTTCCTATCTTAATAAACTGTCTTTATCTCAACTCACAGGCTTCACTTTCCCATTTCTCTCCCCCATCCCAGAGAGGGAGGGGCAAGGGTAAGTGAAAAGCTGTGTGGTGTTTAGCTGCCGGCCGGGTTAAACCACAACAAGATAGAACGTTGTTAATTCTTTTCTTAATGCTTTTTATGCAATGCTTTAAAATGTGCTTGTTTGTTTTCACTTTCTAGTTGTTACTTCCATTGCTGCAAAAGGTTGGGGTTATGATTAGTTTTGATTTTGGCTAGCTGAAAGTTTGACATTTCTCTATCTTAGAAAATGCCTAATAAACATGTGCTGGGATGAAGGAAACACCGATCTTATAATATGCAATTCCATGCATTTGTGGCAAACAAGGTTATTTCAGAATTTTCCTCTGAGTTATATTAATACTGCCTGTTAGCAGGAAGACTGAGCTGCAGTAGGATTCATTTACAGCAGTGAATGAGCTTGGATGTCTTTCTATCATGGTAGTGAAGTTTAACCCTTGACTTAGTTAAGCAATATTTTTGTTACATGCTTTGTACAAGCATTATTTAGAAATGGAGCAATGCCGGTTTTCTCTAGCTACAACCCTTCCCTTCTGCTTTAAATGAGTATATGTAAATAAACTTTAATGTAATTAACTAAACATAACTTCCGTAGACTGTGGTGCAATGGTTATGTGTCATATGCTTTGAATTTAGGGGTGGGGGTGATAAGACACGGGGTCACGTGTTTGGTTTGGTAGACTCAGTCCAGACATGAAGTTTTCACCAATTCATCTGGTTCATACTAGCATTCCTTGTCACTTAAGAGAGTAAAGCCTTTACTGTAAAACTTACGTAAGATAAATCAGTTCCAGCTCTCTCCTTATTTGTGAAAGGAACAAATCTTGTGTGACTGTTTCCCATTTTACAGTTCAGTGACAAAAAAAAAGGAACACAACTGCCAGAAGGGTAGGGCCAGATGGCCAAGAGGCTTTCCGCTCCCTTCTTCCTCATCCCAGTGCTGGCTTGGCACTGATTAGCCAGGGAGAAGCCGAAGGCACCTTCTTCAGGCAGACTGCTGCAGATGTTCTTCTTTGCTTCAACATAACACAGGTAAATGCAAGCCATACTGAGTGAACAGGCTTTGTTTTTCATTCCATCTTTTATTCAATAAATAAGAGAAAGCAAACAGTTGATGCACAGCAACAAACATGGGCAGGCGCGTGGGAGGAGTGTGCTACATTCCATCCTTGGCCATGGGGAATTTCAGGGCTGGAGAGCATAGCCAGTTAGAAGCTGTGGGTGCATCCCATGAGGTAACTCTCCTATTAAACTATATGGTGCACCCCCAAGGCCACTGGGGATTTGTGTGTTATCACTGACAAACAGGCCGTCACACAGATAGCCCTGGTCAAGTGCGTATCCTTCACCTTGCTAAATTGTGAATCTTGCCCCACGCCACTGTTGAAATTTTCTATCTAGTAATAACACCTGTTTGACAAGCTATATAAAAAGACACAGTGGACTCAGGTATGCAACAAACCTATCAGGGTTGTGTGGGCTTGAGTGGTTACTTTTGCTCAGTTAAAAATTTATGTTTATGTAGGAAAATATATCACACACCATGGCAGTTTTCTAATGGAAAGAAAGAATACCTTAATGATGTAACTAGGCTTTGTATCTACTTTTACTTTTCTCTGCTTGGGAGGAGTTGAGTATCCTTTGAATCCTCATCTGATAATAGGAGGTGAAAATGAAGGATTTCTTGAATGTTTTTCTGCAATTTACAGGAAAAGATAGCACAACTGAATTTAAGTACTATGAGATCTCTCAGTGAAAGTCACAATCAGTATGCAGTCATCAGTTTTGCCCTAGAAAATAAATCTTAGTTGTCTTCTTGTCAACAAGATCAATTGTGAACATAGGCAGGTTTAATTATTTTTTTAATTTTCAAATGTAAATGGGTAAAAATGTGGAAATACTCTGCTTATAAAACCAGCTACCTAGCTCCCTCTTGAGTCAAAATCCCTGTGGTCAGGACAAAATGAAGTATCGTCTTTATTTTGGAGAATATTTTTTAACTTTGCTGGATTTATTTGTCATCAGGAGGTCAGATGGTCAAAATCACAACAAATAGTAAGAAATGTAGTGAAAACATCCTTGGCATAGTTCCTCCTTTTTTTTTTCTTTTTTCTTTTTTTTTTTCTTTTTTTAATGAAATACCTACATGCTGCTTATCTGTTAGTGAGATATGCCTAGGCTCATAGGAAGTGCAGTGTTACACTGCCCAGCTGGGTGTGGGGATGAACGGAGGTACTGCTGGTGTTGCAGACCTGTTGTTTCTCTACTCTGGGGACAGAACTGTGCAGGAAAGAAAATCATACCTTGACTGTGTAATAAGGGATAATGCATGCAAGTGAAAACAAGAGCGCTGTTTTTCCTTCCTGCTTGCAAGGGGAAAGGATTAGCCTGTGAAAAGAATCTCCTAGGGTGCAAGACAGATTGAGGGCGGCTGGGGAGTAGTCTTCTCCCCTGCGTGAGTGAGCAAGGCTCAGACTTCCCAGCTGTGTTGCTTCATAGGTGCTGTCAGAGCACAAAAGGGGCATCTTCTGGTCATCCTCTCTGTTATTTCTCTTTGGCAAGAGATTGAACCTTAAACTGAGCCTTTGAAGACTTCCAAGGCTTCCTTTTTTTTTTTTTTTTTAAAAAAAAAAAAAAAAACTTGCTTGTGCTTTTGCTTTGTCTCTTCCTCCTTGTTAGCTTTCCCACTTCCACTTGATTTTGGCAGCCTCCAAGGGTCTGTGAAGGGATTTTCTGACACAGCCAGCTGAATCTGAATCAGACATTGACTGCCTTAGGAGCATGCAGAAGATACAGTACTACTTTCCCAAGGAAACAGGAGGAGAACAATGCAAGATGGTTGATGTTTACCACATTTGTTCTGTGATGAGGGTAGTCTTGAGAGGTGGGACAAAAAGATTCTGCCCTTCTGCTAGACATTTTTAATGTTAGGCCCTAACTATTAAGAAGAAGCCTGGATTTAATTATCTGCTGTGCCTGAGCCCCTTTCCAGCCTTGTTTGAGACAGGCAAAACAAACTTCTGAGAAGAAATGCCCTTCCTATACAGGAAGGTACTAGGATCCTACCAATGGGCTCAGCCTATTTTCCAGACAGGGGAATCTACTATTTTTCTGTTTGAGTTATGTTTGCTTATTTAAGTTTCTTCTTGTAAATATTATTTCCTGGGGAAAAGGCCCTTTTTCCCCTACTGAACCTTACCACCAGCTACTAGTTTGCCCTATAAATGTAATTTGTATATACAATAAAAACAGGACCAGATGGAGCAGACACATCAGTGTTTTAGTCCCTCATTCGCTCATGTGACGGCTTCTGCCTAGTAAAGCTAATGTCTTCTGGGGAGGTTACACTGCAGTGGTATTGTACCTGCATAAATCTTTTCCTCATTCATTTTGCAGTACAGAAGTAATGGGGACTGTTAAGAGAAGACACAGCACTGGCGGGATTTTTATTCAGCATTAATTGTTCTGAAATGTGAGATCTAAAATGGCCTCAATTCTTTTTTTAACTTCGCTGATGCTCCTACAGCTGGTTGAAGGGAAGCTGGCTGGTTTTGCAAACAGATTCCTGATGGTTTCCATGCTAATTACCTTCTCGTCTGTTACTATCCTGTCAAGTGATTGTTATGAATTACTTTTGACTGCATTTAAGGAAATGTTAACTGCATGCATTTAAATACACAGAAGTCTGGATAGTAAAAAGCTGTATACCTTTGCACTTCCTGTGTGTATTATGGTATATATGTAATATAAGCAGAAATGTATTAATGAACACAGTTAAAAAGGAAAAGAGGATATAAAAAAGCTATGTTGTACAGTTGAAAGAAAGTGGGTCTGAGAAGCTTAGCTTTTTCACTTCTTTTCTTTTAGATATTTATCTTTGTATGTTCATTCCTGTGCGTTGAATTCTGGAAGTTATTTGTCTGGCACAAAAGTGCTCCTGGGTGTGAAAATACATACATCTTGGAGTACCCATATAACTGTTGTATCCAGAAAAAAAAAGGTGCACAAAGGGGAACCTGTTCTTAGCGCTTCCAAACCGTACTGCAAAAAACAATAGATACCAGTGAATTTGTACGAGTACACTTAGGAAGTCAACACACATTCAAATGTATGTGATTAATTCCGAAAATAATAATTGTTTTCAGAAGAGGCTTTTGAGTATTCTACAGAGTAGAACTAACCTGAGGGTGGTCACTTGTGCTTTGCACTGCTGTAAATTTTTAGCTGTCAGGGAGCAGTTTCTAGCTTTTATTTTTTCTTATCTGTGACAGGTGTGCCTGCTGTTCTGAATTTATTTTTATTCCCGTGCTACATTTTTTTTTTTGCCAATTTGTTAGATTTTTCATTTCTAAGTAAAGCTTTCAGTGCCATGCTTTCAACAAATAAATTTTAAAAGTATATTGGCTTTAATGATCTCATTCACTTGTGGAGCTGTTATTTGTGTTCTAGAAATGATTTGTATGGTCTAGCGGAACCAGTGTAACTGTATTTAATACTAACTTGATTACCTCTTCTGTGTTGCTTTCCATCTAGAGCCTACACTCAAATTTAGCTACTTGCTTGCATTGACTTCACATGCTCCCATTGACTACGTTAGGATTTGCAAGCAATATATCTAATTGCACTTTTCATTAAGTAATCAATAGGCATATAAGTTAATTGCATAGTTTTACTTTCGTCTTAGGGAAAAAAACAAAAATTGATTTTCCGTCCTTCTGACTTTCACAAAATAGACAGCACAAAACTGTTTCAACACAGATGAATGTCCAGTGTTTTCAGTAACCCACACTCTCATTGCTCAAATGGTGGAACCAGTTTTACATAGAATTGTTTGGGTTGGAAGGAACCTTAAAGATCATCTAGTCCAAACCCCCTGCCATAGGCAGGGATGCCACCTACTAAAGCAGGTTGGCCAAGGCCCCATCCAGCCTGGTCTTGAATACCTCCAGGGATGGGGCATCCACAGCCTCTCTGGGCAACCTGTGCCAGTGCCTCACCACCCTTCTACAGTGAAGAACTTCGTCCTTATATCCAATCTAAATATCCTGTCTTCTGGCTTAAAAACATTACCCCTTGTCCCGTCATTATCTGCCCATGTAAGAAGTTGCCCTCCATCTTTTTTATAAGCACCATTTCAGTACTTAAAAGTTGCAATACTGTCACCTCAGAGCCTTCACTTCTGCAGGTTGAACACACCCAGCTCTCTCAGCCTGTCTTCATAGGACAGGTGCTCCAGTCCTCTGATCTTCTTTGTGGCCATCCTCTAGACCCACTCCAACAGCCCCACATCCCTCTTGTGCTGGGGCCCCAGGCCAGGACACAGCACTCCAGGTGGGGCCTCACGAGGGCAGAGCAGAGGGGCACAATCCCCTCCCTCCTCCTGCTGCCCACCCCTCTGTTGGTGCAGCCCAGGACGCAGTTGGCCTTCTGGGCTGCAAGCACACACTGCTGGCTCATGTCGAGCTTTTTGTCCACCAGAGCCCCCAGGTCCTTCTCTGCAGGGCTGCTCTCAATGGGTTCTTCTGCCAGTCTGTGCTCATGTCTGGGATTGCCCCGACCCAGTGGCAGAGCCTTGCACTTGGACTTGTTGAACTTCATTAGGTTCACATGGGCCCACTTCTCCAGCCTGTCCAGGTCCCTCCTTCTGTTGTATCGACTGCACCACTCAGCTTGGTGTCATCTGCAGACTTGCTGATGGAGCTCTTGATCCCACTGGCTGTTATTGATGAAGATATTGAAAGGTACTGGTCCCAGAACAGACCCCTAAGAGACACCACTTGTCACTGGCTTCCACCTGGACATGTTTGGTGTGATGTTGTAGTTAGGTGATTTACTTGCAGATGCAGAGTTGTGTTCTTTCTTCTTTGAAGCTTAACTCTTAGTAAAGTAGTGGATTTGTGCAATACACATTTTGGTTGCCATTCTTTCCCCCCCCTATTCCCATGTCATCTTGAAAGAACCAGATGGGTGGCAATGTTAGCAGTAGCAGAAAAAAAGTGAATTTGGTCCTGTGGTTGTCTTGTGGGCATCTCTCCATATTGTTGATATAACATGCGCTAGAACAGTTCTCTGAAACTGCTCTGAGGCTCCCTGAAAACAATCACCTTGTATACCCCATTAAGCACTCAGTATACCAGGTATTCCTGGCTCTTGCCTCCTGTCAGAATGCCTCTACGTGTTTCCTGGCTTAGCCACATAAGCTCTTTCTCATTTCCTCGCCTTTCTTGGCACTTCAGTGTGCCTTTCTCCTACTTTGGCCGGTCAGACATCCTGCACACAGTAAGCAGGCTACAGCCCCCCTGTGACAAGAAGTCCACTTGCCATAGCCAGAGCTGACATACTTTGTGTGACTGTATCCAGGAGGCCTCAGTTGCTTGTGTGTTTATTGCTTTTTGTAGATTACAAATAGATATGGGAATTAGATCACTTGATAATTGGCAATAAACAACACATACACACATTGGCTACTTGTGACTTGCTGGCCTTTTGAGATCCCTCTGCACTGTGCAATCCCAACGAAGTAAGAGGTAATGCTTACCTGACCCCTCTGTATGGGAGTTATGCTGAAAACTGTGCGTGTTTAGATCTTCAAGACTTCTGTCAAGTTTAGGTGTGGCGAATGGCAAAGTTATTGTACCAGCTGTCTGATCTTTTAATGGGGTGGATATAATTGCCCCCTGTAGGAGGGCCAGCAGAAAGGCAGACAAAGATCCATAGCTGTGGGTATATCTGACACTGGGACGCCTTGTAAGAGATTTGTACAAAACTGAACATTTGCAGCAAAGAAAGTACCATAGATCTTCAGAGAAGAAAAGAGCACGGAGTGGACTATGGGCCAAGGCTAAATATTCAGCTGATTTGAAATCAGGTGGTTTGCCCAATACAAGGGCCAAATAGACATGGCTCTATTCTTCTAGTTAGCTGGGAAGAGCTGGGAGATGTTTTTGCTATCTGTTTCAGCACACAAGATTTTAAGAGAAGTTCTGAATGTTAATGATATGTTTATCATAGGGCAACTAAGAACCAAATCCGGACTTTTCTGTACCTTTGTTGACATCTCAAAGCTAGCAGAGGAGATCATAAGGAAACTATTAGCAGAATTTCCTGAAACCTCCAGCCAGGTTATTGATCACATCTGTAGTGGCAGGATGGCTACAGTGACTGAAGATGATATGCAACCAATTATTTCCCTTTTATTACAGTGCTATATTCCAGCCCTACTTGGTTTAGCACCATTTATTCTTTCTCTTGCACATAAAGAAACAGGAAAGCTATGGGATCAGCTGTCAGTACACAGGGGAAGGAAGGTCAGTGCGTGTAATTGAAGGAGGTAGCTGTGATGGCAAATTAATTGCACTCTTCCCTTTGGGTTCAGTAAAAATTGAAAATGTGTGGGTTTAGTTAAACCTTGGTGCAAGCAGAGATGATGGTCATTTGGATCTTAAGTTTGGACCAGCTTCTCTTGATGCAAGCTACCAGTAGAAAAGTTCAGAACTGGAATCATGTCTTGGAAGAGTTTCAGAGGTGGGGCATCTAGGCAGATCGTTGTGAGCACTAAGAGCTAATGTAACCAAAGCAGTGATAAAATTTCATTGACGTTGTTATTGATCAGTGAGGTCCCTGGAGTCCCATGGTCACAATGATGCTGAAAATTGCCTTTCCCCATGTTATTAATATCTAAGAAGTGTTACTTTGGTCACTGAAGTCCTCTGAAAGGGGCTCCAGGGACTGCATGGATGAATGTTGTGAGGCATATCGAGAAACATTACTGGAAGTCTCAACTGGCATATCCAAAATAAAGTTAGGGTGGAGTTGGTTTTAAAAAGCTGTCTCAGAACTACTTTTTCCATAAAGACAAATAGACTTGCATAATCTAGCAATTAGGCGTTTGCTGATTTTTCTCTCAAAATAACCAGTGTTTGGGAATAAATTGTGCTAGATGTAGTGACATTTTCATACTAACTAAGTAGGAGAACTTTGGGGAAAAAGGGATAAACACTGTTATAAACAGGATCTGTAATGAGCTACAAATTTTTACTGGCAGGCAGAGGGGTGATGCCATTAATCACAAGCAGTGGACTTGTGTGTATTGTACTGATGGCCAAATGAGTGGCAAAAACTTTTTTTGCCACATACAATCACATTTTAGGAAAGCTGAGTAAGTTACACCCGTCATCCAGAGGGCTCTTTAATAAATTGCACTTCTGAAGCTGCTTGATGTGTGCTAATATGCTAGTCTTCTAAATTGCATTTAAAAGGTGTCATCCTAAAACAGAAATGCACAAAACCAAACCAATAATCTGTTTTTCCTCAAAATGTGGACTTCTAAGCCAAAATCATACCCATGTATGGCAAACAATAATGGCTTAGGAGAGGGGACTTTGACACTTACTACAACTACAGATGGAAACAATATGTAGTCAAAAATCCAAGAGGGCACATTTCCAATAGTATTAAAGTACTTGTTCCTAGACACAGTAGATCATGAGATATTGGATCTTAATCTCCTAGCATTCCCATATGCAAGAACGCTATTTCAAGACATATTAGGAAGCTTTGAGAATGTTTTAATGATCGTTCTCCTTTCACTGACTTTAGTTCTGGCTGATTTCTTAAAAGCACTCTCAGGCAGTTGTTTAAATAGTTGTCCTTCAGCATGAGTGCATACAGTAAATACTGGCAGGTTTTTTGAGGGAACCTCAACCTGTCAGTACAGATACCATGACTAAAAGGTAGTCTCATCCCTACTTTTGCCAGTTAAAATTCCTTCCTTCATGCCAGCCTACCACTGCTGTTAAAACACGTGTCTTCTGCAGCTAACATGCTTGCTTGACTGTAATGGCATGTGACTAAGGTACCACAGCTGCCAAGCATGCCAAGGTCGTAGAGATGCTTTGTGCACTGTACTTGCAGCTGTCTGAGAGGCCAAACCTCTCCTAAGTATGTAACTTGTAGCTGGCAACGTTGCCCATTTATTTTGCACATCAAGATTAATCTTACACACCTGGACATTGAATGCAGCTGCTGTAGAACTGGAACAGAACTGGCAAGGTTTGAGTATGCTGCCTCCCCAAGTCTGATGGCTTGTGTAGCTGTACCTGAGCTATCAGTGAAGTGTTGAGTAGCTGTACAACATGGGTGTTGGACAGTCCTCTCTGAGACCTGCTGTGCTACAACCTAACTGCTTCGAGTGTCCAGGCTAGCCGGGGTATGTCTCTCCGGTGCACCCAAGCAGAGGTCACCACTCCAGGCTGCAACACAGATACATTGGTGCTTGAACACTGCAAATGCAGAGCAGTGTAACAGTCCTCAGCTCCAGATTTCACAGGACTGCTCACTGCTCAATACATTTGGAGCTTGTTTTCTAGCCAGTGTCAATGACTTAAGCAGGTCTGGCAGCCAGGCAACCATCAAATCCCTGAAGTCAAATTTTATTTTCCCCTGACAGAGGAATAAAGCACAACTCATGGAGGAGTGGAAACCTTTCAGAGGAAGATGCATGCTTCTCTTCAAGACATGCATCCTAGTGACAAATTCATTCCTATTTCTAGGCCAGGATGCTTCAGAGTTGCAGGATGTTTTCATATTTTACTGTATGGTTCATAAGTTTCACTGTCTTTGTTTTAGAAGTTATTTGCAAGCTCATTTGGGTGAATAAAATCTTAAACATATTAAGAAGTTATATCTGGTTTTCAAGTTTAGCTGATGCATGATTATCTACTGATGTCAAAATGGTAGTGTTAGCTTCATTTGCAGAAAAGTCTGAGTACCTGTGTTGGCTGAAGGAGCTTACACATGTAGTGACCGTAGCTGTCTGTGCAGAGCAGTCCTGATGTAATTTAGGAAGTTCCCATGTAGACCTGAAATGAACCTAGTAGTTCTATAAATGTATGTACATCTAGCCACACCCACAAGTGAACTAAGCTATTGGTCAAACCACGGTGGGCTGGGATAGTTCTGACGTTGTCAAGGTTAGTGTACAGGTCTCATGCCCAGGGAATGGCAGCTGCCACGTGAGGATGACCTTTTGTTGCATTAGCTCAGTTTCCATCTCCTAAACAAATGGCAGTCTGGGAGGGAAGGCACTGGTCCTTCTGGTTCATGCACTGTGTGCCAGTGGCTGTGAGATGGAAAACCTACCTAACACTTTCTCCCCCCCCCCCCAAGGAGTACCCGTGTCCTAAAAGACTGCTGAATTTGAATCAGTATGGTTTTCAGTAGAATGGTCCCAAGAGTGATGAAGGCACAGAATAAAGTTGCCTTGCTACAGGTGTCCTCAAATACGGGGTAGTGTACCCTTGCAACATTTCCGATAGCTGGCAGATGGTGCCTGCTTCTGAAGGACACTGAACAAGAAGTGAATAGAACCAGCTGCCTTTATATTTCACAGATGTCATGCTACCAGTACATTTTACAATACCCTAAATTAATCAAAAAAAAAAAAAAGTTCACTAAATTTCAGAAACCATGAAATTGCTAGGCATTATTTAGCATATGTGATACTTCAGAAGTCTGAAGTAAACTGACAGAAGCTGAGCCATAGTGTAATCTGTAGGAACTGATATTTTAATGGCAACTTCCAGAGAAGGGGGCAGATGTGGTGTGAGAAACTGCAGGACTGTTACGTATTAGGTAAGCACTGATTTGCATACAGCCGATTCTTTCTCTCTTTCTCATTTTCTTTCTCTCTTTCTCTATTTCACTCTTTTTCTTCTCTGAAGAAAAAATAGTGACACCCACACAGTACCTTTACAATAGCACTGGAAATGTTCTGTTCTATTTTGCATTGCTGGCTGCCATGCTCAGTATTTTCTGTAGGTTTTTAATGCTAAGTATATTTTAATGAAATTAACGATTTAACCACATTTCAATTTGAATCAACTGACTGGAAAGAATTTAGTTTCCATGTCTGCTTTCCTTAATCCTGTTGCATAAATGGGTATTTGGACTTTTGCAATTCAGTGGCAGAAACCTTGTGTTCAGCCATCTTTAGTCTCCATTTGAATGTGCATAAATTCTTGGAGTATATCTTGATCCTGACTTAGACCTTGGCTCTGAGTGCCAAGTGTTGTACAAAGCAAGTCTCTGCTCTACAGGATGTATAATCTAAAAAATCCTGTCAAACTGGATTTACTTCTCATTTTTTGTTGCTTTTGTTTCAGAGTCTATTGTATATTAAAAAAACAAAACAAAACAAAAAAACACTTTTGTTTGTAGAGGTTTACTGTCTATCATCTCATTCACCTTTGATTTAATTATGGGCATCATCTGCTTTTCTTAAAATCAGAGCTTCTGGAGCCAGGCTTGCAGAAGAATTAAAATGTGCCAATTTTAAAGTGAGTTTCTGTTGCATGTAATTAGGAAGACTTGGAAAGGGCATTCTCAGGCTCAAAACTGAGAATAACTCAAAGTTTGTTGACACTAATTATGATGTTAGGCCCTAACTTGTGATTTTTCAGTGGTTTGTGGTGCAGAATAAACCTTATGCAGCTGAGAATATACATTGCTATCTTGAAAGTAAGCTAAGCTAAAATTCCAAAGAATGAAATGCCATCAAAAAGAAGCCCCGGTAGCCATTTCAAGTAATATGTTACATGCATGTCATCAGTGTCATTAACTGAATCATTAGAGCTGGCAGTCCCTTTGGCATTAGGGAGCAGTGGAAATACTCCTGTTCTCTGTATGTACTCTTTGTTTTATCTGTTAAGTCTACTTTTTATTTTGGGGAGAGCAGAAAAGAGACAAAACACGGGCAACCTAATGTGTAGGAATAGCTTTTCAAGTGGAAAGGAAGTTTCATGGTTCCAGTTCCACCTGCAGGTTCCACCTGCAAAGTTCAGATTTGTTGGGGCTTGTAGCTAGCAGCATGATTACAAGTCCTTGCATCTGCCCTATCTATAGTGAGTGCAGCTTTGAAGGGAGGTGGAGTAGTGAGAGTTTTAAACCTGCTTAGTGACTCTTGATGCCATCCGAGGAAAAGGTATCGCTCTACATGAGACTATGTTCCAGAAAAAAAAGATCATTCCTATTTATAGGAACAAATAATGAAAACGAATATCCACTCTAGTTGGCAATCTCATATCTCCTCTGTTATTCCAAGAGTATTTGACGTCCAGGATTTGTGGAAAATACAACACCAACATGAAAATGTAGTTTCAAACTGTCAAGCTCCAAGGAGTGTTGCAGCTGATAAAGGATATACGATAGCAGTGTTATGCTTGGTTGAGTTCAGGCTGTGGACTAGCATTCTGCCCTTAGAGATACAACCAAGATAAAAGCAAGAATTGCTAGTTAATTTCTCAGCATATAAGATTATTGACCTTGACTTTAACCAAACTTTCAGATATCTTTCTTATTTCTTGGGCCTACATAAACCACATCTAAGATACTGTAATTTTTGTCTCCTCTCCAAACATTGCCTTTGCTAGTTACAGGGTGTTGTTCCAAAGTGCAGAAGCTGCCCCCCATACACCCTAATGAGTACAGAGAGCTCTGACTGCTTCATTCAGTTCACTGAGGATTGGAATGTAGTAACACACAATCGTGCCAATGAGTCTTTGCAGCTAATTTTTCCTCTTTTTTTTTTTTTTTTTTTTTTTTTAAACATGAAGAATAAGTAATACCAGAGTCCAGGGAAGTCTGAGATTCACAGCTTGTTATTAATATGCTCTAGCCACACCTTTCTAGAGCCAGACCTAGGCCTTCTCAACTAGAAGCAGATGATATCAGTGCTGTGGTAAAGCAAGAGGCCACACACAAAGTAAAGGAGGCAGGTGCAGTTATGGAAGGAAATTCAACCTTGTGCAAGAGTCAGAGTAAAAACCTATGTGTACCAATGCAAAGCAAGGAGATACATTGACGATGAGCTTCACTGATGAAGAGAGGTTGTTTTCAGCAGTATAGAATCTGGTTTTCTCTTTTCACGTCCAGATATTTGCTAAGTAAATACAGACAATTCAAAAATGGAGATGAGACTTGATCTGGAACATTTGCAAATTCAGCTCTTGCAAGGCATTCTCCCCTTTGTATCCTCGTATCATTTCCTCTGCCTTGCGTCTTCTATTTTCTGGGTCTGCAGTGTCAGGTTGAGATACCTGAGGTAACTTCAGTGGTCTGGGAATGCCACGAAAGCAGACTCGATGACGGCAGCCCAGCGCGCCAGACTGGCTCCCTTGTTCCGCTGAGAAAAAAAAAAAAAAAAAAAAAGCCTGTCCTTTGCCTCCAAATAAGTGTTGATAACATAAAGCCTGAGGGACATGATCCGTCTCTGCAGGGCTCCCAGATCAGACTCTGCTTGGTCTCTCACTTCCTCAACCACGTCCGTTCTCAGTCTCATATGCTCACACCTTCTTTTTTTGTCTCTTTGGGGACATGCATGACAGTAGGGCTAAGAATACTTTTGGCCGAGAGCTTCAAAGCTACCGCCGGAGACAGATGCATCGTTCTTGCTGAAGTTCATGGGAGCCGTGTGTCTAAATTCTCCATGCTGCTTCAAGAGTTTCTTTGTAGTGGCTGATCTACCAATACCACTGGAGTACTGCCATCCAAATAGCGTGTGTGATCAACAATATCAAACTGACGAGCTGCTGATGTTATCCCAAATGCTCGTTTGACTCCTGCTTTGGGATGCCCTGGTGTGGTCTGGCTTTGTGCTGTCCGCTGTCCTTCCCGTCCCCTGCCTCACCTGAGCCGCCCCCAGCCTGCCTGCCTGCCAGCTTCCGCTCGGGGTGAGGATCCTCCCCTGGCCCAGCAAAGCCCTTGCGCAAAACTGCTTCGCAAGGGCAGTTCTTCAGGGTCAGGGTAAGCAGGGAACGGGGAAGTATCCTCGAGGTGATCCCATGTCCTTGAGATGAATGGGGAATATCACACCTTCTTGCGCTGCAGGTCCCACTCACGCTGCAGGGTCCCTAAAAGATCTTGGCTTCGTAGATGGAGAATGGGCATGGGCAGACGCCCGCCTTGCTTGCGGGAGACTGCAGACTACATCGCTCCTCCCAGAAGTTCAGTGGTCTTACGATGCCTTTTTTGGTATAGTAAGAGATGGACATGGTACTGGTGATCGCAGGTCTGTACGTAATTAAACTGTTTTCAGTTTTCCAACTGCTTTACCTGTGCACTAGTCATTATGTCTAAAACAGCTGGACAATGTACTTGTTCCCATCACTGATCCTTTATGGTTTTCAAAGACTCCATTTTATTGAGAATAATAAAAGTGGAATTAGGATGCAAGTGTCTGTGGTCTAGGTTTTATGCATGGATTTAGTGTACACTGCTGTCTTGTATAAAAATCCTTGTACTGTAGTAGTAATGAGAGTAATACTGGCAGGAGAATTTAAAGGGAACAAACTCTAATTTCTCCATTAATAACATAATTGGCATCTGGCCCGG
The DNA here is from genome assembly GCA_011074415.1 of Stictonetta naevosa. NCBI lineage: Eukaryota > Metazoa > Chordata > Aves > Anseriformes > Anatidae > Stictonetta > Stictonetta naevosa. The sequence goes on from CM021729.1 coordinate 10,775,485, forward strand.
CATTTCTCTTCTTTCAAGTCATCCTGACTTAAGTTTCTCCCAGGTTTATTTTCACACTCATGAAAATATATACTAAGCTTTTTTTCTGCAGAGTAGGGACAGAAATACCAACATTACTTTAAGTGTGGGGGGTTGGTTTTTTGTTTTTTCCCCTAGTGCTGTTTGAAACTAAAGGATAAGCCTTTATAATCTGCAGTGCTGGAAACCTGAAAATCAAGCCCACCTTGATTTTGCATTTTCTCTCCCTTTTGGACAACAAGAAATCTCCTCCACCCCTGTCCAACAACAACAATTAAAGAAAAAAAAAGTCCTGAATGGAGAGCATGACCTTATGAGAAAAATATTTTCCTTTGAACTTATTTTCTAATGATTATAACTCTTTCCCACCATTGTGATAATTTTATTAGTGTTGTTGTTGTTCTTTGTTTTTCTGTGTTTTTCCTGTTTGCTTATCCTTTAATCTAAAAGCTGCTTAGATTGGGAGATTTTTGTCTGGTAAGGTACAGAAAGTGTTCTGTGAAAAGGCAACTGGAAATTCTGCATGCTTATGGAAGACTTCTAGGTTTCATTTGAAAATGTGCTACTGCCAGCCAGAATTAGTTGCCCTAAGGGAACCAAAGCTGTCTCAACAGGGCACTTCTCTGTGCCTGAGGCCTCAAATGCTGCATATATTTGTTTTCTTTTAGGATTTTGGTTTTGGTTTTCTGTGTGCAAAAAAACGAACCAACCAAACAAACAAAAAACAAAGCAACAAAAAATGTCATGGGCTGATTTAGGTAATACTTCAGCTGTATTCATCATTGGTACAAATGGTTATTTGGTTGCTGAGAAGAAAGTCCGGTTGAATATCCCGGGGACGGGACAAACTGAAGACGGCTTGGACATGTTGCAGAGGGGATACTAATGTATTAATATTATGTGGCTTTAAGGCATCAAACTTTTAGTCTCTAATACTCTATAACCACTCTCCTGTAGAGCTGGTTGCCCCTCTTCTATAGGGATGAGGGGAAGACATATTTAGGGAAGTTTAAAGTGTCTTCCGTCATGGAATTAGCCAACAGTGAAAGAGTAGTGGCTGGAATTATATTTGTTTGTTCTGTAGCTGATTTACTGGGAAGTTGCTATATACGGTTGTTCTGGGAAGTGCCACTACTGCGCACTGTCAGAGACCAGCCCATTTTGAGATTGGAACACCCTGAGAAATCTGATCTACACTTGAAGTTGGCCCAGCTTGGAGCGGAGGGTTGGACTAGGTGACCTCCAGAGGTCCCTTCCAGCCTGAATTATTCTGTGATTCTGTGGAAGGTTCCCCGATCTATTCAGGGACATTGTCCTGTAAAGCCTCCATCTGGCCACGTGCTAATCTTTGACTGCATTGGCCACACAGAGAACATCAGCCTCTCACATGCTAAATGCAGCAGGTGAGGAGAAAAGGTACAGTATGTGTGCAAATCATACGGTAAAGCCAGGTCTCATTTGATTAGCAAGCCAGATCTTCTACAAAAAATTAGAAGGGTTAGAGATGGAAAAAAGAGCTTCTCTGCTCTGAGAACAAAGCCATCAGGAAACACAGGGAGCTGGCTTTGCTGTGGAAAGTAGTGTATGGTGGGATTTCTTTACCCTGCACCTGACTGAAGGTGCTGGGTCAACAAGTGATATTCATTTGTCATCATTCTAACTCTTTAAGTGGTAGTGGATTAAAAGTATTCTGCTTTTTCATCTGCAGTGAAGGAGAAAGTATACATGATGGTAGTTTGAGTTGGGAATAGAGCATCCAGCATTTATATTTGGCATACAAAATGACAGAAAAATAATGACTTTGGAGCAAAGCCTCTCTTCCCAAATCTGAAAATCTGTAAACTTGCAGCCCAAAGTAAAAGCAATAGCTATAAAACTCTCTTTCCCATTGTATGGTATTTACTGATTTATGGTAAGGTATACAGATTTTAGCTGCCGTTCAATAGATTTAACACAGCTGCATAACTCTGGAAAATGTCATATCCTGAACCTTCTTTCTTTGCTCATCAGATTGTGGGGAAAAATAAAATGTCCAGTAATCGTAGACAGGAAGGGAGCATCTGCCTAAATTAGGCAGGCTCACAGTCCCAGTAATTTCTTTTCTGCTCAGTTGAATGCTTGGTATGTTGTAGCAGACTCTTATCAACTAAATGGGCCAGGCTTTGAAGAGCATTCCCCAAGGAACTAGTTAAATATGGCACTCAAAGGAAAGCTTTAAAAAAATAATTGTGTTTGTTTTCTTTAAACTGTTAATCAACATCATCTGTTGTTCCTAATGGGCAACTAATAAAGACAGTTTTAATTCCCAAGAGAATAATGCATGTGGCATCCAGTAAACCTAGTGCAATAGATGTGCAAGTGCAAAAACAAATCAAAAGCTTTTCAGTCTGTGTGACCACTGCAATGCAGCAGAATAGACAGGGAAGGCGCAGGTGACAGTACGAAAAGGAGGAATTCCTTTCATGGCTATGAAAGGAAAATTGTCTTAATTTTTATCGTGACATGCTAATTATTTGTCTTTGGCTAGCAGGACTTGCAAAACTAAGAAGGATAGATCTCTTTGGAATTCCATATTCCACAGTAAGTTTCACACTATGTAATTTTTTTTTTTTTTTTTTTTACTAAAGTATTACTTCAAATTTTAATTATCAAATTAAAAATGTAATGTAATTTACTTCAAATTGCCTTTTATTCATATGGTAGAATGGGTCACGCTCAAAGCTCTGACAGAACTGTCTAAGACAAGATAAAGGCGGACGTGATGAAGAGGGGAAATGTGCTATTCAAGTGATAGAAATGAGACCAGAATGATATATGTGAGAACGGAGGTTTGGAGGAGAATTGGAAGGAGATTGGTAATTAGGATATATATCAAGATTGTATTTTCAAGCGTTGGAAGTGGTGTGACAGTGTGAAGCCAACAGTGGGAGTTAAAGAAGTGTATTGTCTTTGGTTTGTTTTAATTGTCCCAGTATTTAGTTTAAAAACAAACAAACAACAGCAAAATAAACAAACAATCAAAAAAAAACCCAAAGCTTTCACATTAAAAAAAATAATAATAAAAAAATGAAATAAAAATAAACTACCTTAAAGCAAGTTTGAGGAACCAGTTAAAGGCAGTGATGAGCCAGTGATGACCATGCAGTTGATGCTCAAGAGCCATGTTATGAATCTGAGTTCAACCTTCTGCCAGGAGAATTGAACAAATGGTTTCATCTCTTCTTGGCTCCCAGCTGACAGGATTGGGCCCATTATTAGTAGCCTTTACATGACAATATTTCCTCAGTCCTGGCTTAGAGCCAGTGATCTATTGCACAAGATCTATTGTGCCAGTGATCAGTGCAAGCTCTTGGAGATCTACCCTTTGGTTCAGTAGTACAACTGTTTCCTTTTAGTGTGCTGAGAATGTCTCCTTGGGCAAGATGATTTTTTTTTTTTTTTTCAGAGCCTATTAACAGAGCTGGAGGAAAGGCAAAAGTTTCCCTGTGAAGGAGCAAGTGAGATGTTCTCATGTGGGAAAAAGGCTGGAGATTGTCCAGCACAAAGCCATTGAAGGGAGAAACTGAAGACCACAGTTACGTGAGAAACAGAAAAGAGAAGAATATCAAAATCCTAGGTCAGACCCGGATGTTGTGAGTTACTGTAGAAACTCAATAAAATGCCCTGGTCTATGGTTTCTTCACAGTAGCCCTGTTTCATTCCCATTCAAAAAGCATTGCCTGGGTATTACCATACAGGTTATGTAACTGGGTAATGGACTATGCAAAGCGGAGTGTTCAAGAGCTACATGCAGGTACAGGCAGTTTTCTGATACCATAGTTAATAAATCATATTCAATGTGATTCTTTCTAGCACTCCCATATGCAGGTTTATATGTTACACGCAGGCAGTCAACACATGCTGAAAGTATACAGTACCTTATGTATATGCTTCTATGATTTATCTGTGTGCTTTTCTGTATCATACAACACTTTGAGACATTTTTATAAATTATGACACTCAAAGCAATACGTAATAGTACTTCAGTATTTGCTCTCCTGTAGCATCACCTTGGGAATCCAGGGGATACAATACTTCCTTTGGAGGAAAAATATCCATCTATAGCTGCATCTGTAGCACAATTTGTAGCACTTGAAGGGAATGTGTTTAAATTTTTTTTTTTTTTTAAAAAAAAGGAGAAGAAGAAAAATCTATCTGTTCAGACTTACACTTAAATATTTGGTTTTCCACTATATTTAGGACCGACTGGCTGTCAGCCAAGACAGCCTATCACAAATCTAAAACACTAGTTGGAAAGACCATGTGACTGGCAGTTGAAAAAAAAATCAGTGTTTTTGCAAAATGCTTCTTTTGTCAGTACATCACTTGGTGTTGTGTTATTAAAGTGTATGGGAAATCCGTTTAGTGCAGTTTCTTCAGCAAATTCTATCAGTCTTTTTTAGTCATGTTAAAGGACTGTTCAGTTAATGGAACATTGGTATTTTCATCAAGGCAAAATGTGTTGTGTTTCTGTGAAATGTTACAGTGCTCAGCAGTGTTTTACAAGCAGAGCCTCATAAAGGTAAGATGATGGGGTGTCTCCCCAAGCCATGACAGGCCTACATTCAAATAGTTACTCCCACAGAGTTTCAGTGCAACTCTCTTTAACTTGATTTGCTGCTTTTTCTCAGTGACATGGAGTAGACGTAATTCCCAGGTGCATCACCAGGCCAATAGTATTAGAGACAGCAGGGTCTAGGCACTGGGAAATAAGGAGGTAAATATCAGTAATATCTAAAATACCCCACCCCACCCCTGATGTTTAGTCAAATAGTAAGATTAAATGATTAGTTTAACTTTCCTGATGTACTGATGTGGTTCTTCTGTTTCTTACAAGAGGTGCTGCCTCTCTGAGCAGGAATGGTTGTCCCCTAGATATTCCCGATTTTCGTAATCACAGCCAAGGCCTCTTACCTAGGAGCCTGTTTTCCCAGCTTCCCCATGTGTGTTACTGTATTGTTCAGGGTACTTTGCCTCTCTCTGTGCTATGGCCATGTTATTGTGTGTGTACCTTTTTCACTGGAATGGAGAGCTTAGTTAATCAATGCCTCTGAAGAACTTGGAGGTGGAAAAAGTTATGGAAATACAAAGTCTTAGGATGACTTCAGATCCACGCCACTTGCATAGCACAGTTAGACAGGAACAATATGCCTTGAGCTGCATGACAGATGCTGGTTCTTCTCTGGCATATATGTATCTGCTCTTTTTCTCATGTACATATGATATAGAAACTAGAGATTAAGGGGAACATTTTTAGAAGAGTAACTGCAGGAAACTACATATGTTAGTCTGGGACCAGTAATCCCACTTAATCATTTGGCTGCCTTGAGCACCTTTTGCACTAAGATGTTTTACAAAAGTCTTTTCCAGGTGTTATGGGCCAGGCTCTGGTTTTAAATGCTTGGCAAAGGCAAGGGAGTTCTTGCGTTGGCTGTTGGAGATGCTTTGTTTTATGAAGTTGAGGCACAGAGGAAGATTTCCCATGGAAGACATGGTCCAAGAAAAAGCACTCTCCTGCTGCAGTGTCTAGCCCAGATGATGCTTTCTTCATCAGCCGTACAGCGCTCGAGCACTATCTGCAGGCACACGGGGCTGTCAGGAAGTGCTCCCCGATCTTCCTAAAACTGAGACAAACCTACACAGGAATGATCTCAACATGATACACCACCACCTTACTTCCAGGGCCCTACCCTGTGCCTGCAGCCATCTCTGGGTAGAAGGCAGCAGCTGGTTAAGAGTGCAGAGGAACAGTACATGATTGTTTAGGACAGGAAGTTGCAATATCCACTTGCAAGAATGTAATTGCTTTAGGGCTGGAACAGGGCCAGGACGGTTGATTCCAGCTGGTAGGAACAGCTGCAGCTGTGAGGGCCGCCAAAACTGAGCCTGCTGCACAGAGGGGAAGGAGTGAGACGGGGCCTGCCAGCAACCTTCTGAACCCAGAAGTGTGCAGGGGAGGACCCTGCCCAGATGCCTCGTTCTCCCTGCTCCCCAGCCTGGCCCTCGAGGAAATGTGAAGAGGAGCTGGCCAGAGACCGCAGCCAGCCCAGGACCTCTGGCATTCAGAGGACTCTCTGGAGTTTTGCCTGGACTCCAGCTACCCTGTGCTGATCAGCTGTTTGCATTTACCTTCCAATTCCTTTGTGTTCAGCTTCTTTAGCTCACTGCTGCTTTTATACCTTTACCTACCTCTCTTTATGGCAGCTTTCTCCCTTTCATCAGCTAAACCTTCTGACCGATCTCCCTCTCCAATGCCAAGGAATTACTGTTTCACATATGTTGTGCTGTTGTGGTGTTTTACCCTACCGGGCAGCTGAGCTCCACCACAACCACTCTCTCACTCCCCCTCCTCAAAGGGAAAGGGGGAGAAAATATGATGGAAAGGGCTGAAGGGTTGAGATAAGGACAGGGAGATCACTCAACAGTTATCATCAGGGGCAAAACAGACTCAGTGTAGGGAGATTAATATAATTTGTTGCCTATCAATATCAGGCTTTAGCAGTGAGTGCTAAAACTAAAATAGTCTCCCCACACTCACTCTTCTCCACCTCCTCCCCCCGGGCAGCACAGGGGAACGGGGAATGGGGGCTGCGGTCAGTCCATGATGCTTCACCTCTGCTGCTCCCCCACGGTCACTGTCTGCCCCTGGTCCATGTGGGGTCCCTCCCATGGGATGCCCTCCTTCCTGAACTGAGCCTGCAGGCAGCCTGTCCATCCCCCAGGAGCAAACTGCTCCAGCACGGGTCCCCCATGGGTGGCAGCTCCCCCCAGACCCCTGCTCCTGCGTGGGCTCCTCTCCACGGGCTGCAGCTCCGGCCTGGGGCCTGCTCCTGCGGGGGCTCTCCATGGGCCGCAGCCTCCTCCAGGCCACATCCACCTGCTCCACCGGGGGCTCCTCCACGGGCTGCAGCGTGGAGATCTGCTCCATGTGGGACCCATGGGATGCAGGGGGACAGCCTGCTCCACCAGGGGCCTCTCCACAGGCCGCAGGGGAACTGCTGCTGTGCCTGGAGCACCTCCTGCCCTCCTCCTGCACTCACCTGGGGGTCTGCAGGCCTGGTTCTCACTCCTATCTCCCAGTTGTGGTAGCACAGCAGTTTTTTGTTTGTCTGTTTGTTTGTTTGTTTTCTCCCCTTCCTTCAAATTGCACTCACAGAGGCCTAACCATCATTGCTGACTGGCTTGGCTCTGGCCATCAGCCCTTCCGTTTTGGAGCTGGCTGGAGCTGGCTCTGATCTGACATGGAGCTGCTGGGCTCTTCTCACAGGGGCCACCCCTGCCACCCCCTGCTATCAATCCCTTGCCATGTAAACTCAATACAGCTATCCAAAGGCTCATGTTTACCACCCTTAGGTCTCTGTTGGAACTATAAACTCTCGTGGGACCAGTCTGCTCTTCTTTTGGTGCAACACCTAGCACGAAACCTCACTTTCCATCTCTCTCTTGGTTCTTAAGGCAAACTGGACGTGGCAAGTAACAAAAAACTCAGTCTGTTTTGGGATAGCATCTTGGGAATCCAACTGGGGATGGAGCCTGCTGGCTTAAACATATGCCAAAACCTAACTCTGTGGTCAAAGATTTTGCTGCTTTTGATACTAAAAAATCCCTATGATAATTCCCTAGAATAATGACTGACCACACAAATCCAACATACAGATTGAATACAACTGTGTAAACAGCTACTTTTTTGTACTTGAAGTCCCTATTTGAAAACCGTAACTGAAAAACTGCAGGACTGAAATGGGTATCAAGCCACTCAGTGGCTTGATTTTGTGGCTGGGCTGTAAAACCACGGGTTTTCCCCACTCAAGACTTTACCAGGTTTTCTACAGCTGTACTTAGATTTTCCAGGGTTGCTTTTGCTAGTAAAGGGTATGTGTCAGTTTTGAAAGTGTTAGAAAACTTGGCAGGTCTTGGCAAGCATGGAAAATAAAACAAAAAAAAAATCCCCTTAGAAGTATCTCCTGTATTGCCTGGAGGCTCCTGATATTCAAGACTGCTTCTCAACACTTTGTTGCATGCCAGAGAAGGCTAGGGTCACAGAATTGTCCTAATAGTGCCAAGTCTTGAATTGGCCAATATAGCTTTTGTAAGGGCAGGTCCTTTACCCTTTGGCTGTCTTGGTGTATCATGGTGGGGGAGCTGGGCACTTGATATGATTTCCTAGTACTTGGATTTTTAAATTCGCTGTAGACTAGATGAAAAACACTTTGATCTTAGCCAGCTACCTTAGACTGGTTTAAATTAAATGGAAGTTTTGGGAAGAGTGCCAGGAGAAGTACTTACAGCATCCAATACAGGCAACACAGTTACAAATGTTTATAAAAGAGGTAGGTGAAGAAATGAAAGAAAGAGCATGCTTAATCTACTCACGGAAAGCTCATATCTATCAGGATCTTTTGGTTTTCAGTTGACTTGTTAATGCCCCAAAATCCTCATCAGGGTTTTTGGTGCCTTTCATATCTGTAGCTCAGGGAGTGCTCTTCAGGGCCAGCCCAGTCCTGAGTGAACAGATCAGTTCTGTAGCAGCTCTCTCTGGAAGACTTCCTATTATTATCACTCTTCTCTTCACCCTCAGGTGTAGACAGCTTTATCGTATGTCCTCCAAGGGTTTTACACTGCTCAGACTGGTGCTGTGGCTTTAGTTCTTCATCTGGCAGCAGAGCTGGCAGTGTGTATGTTTCTGTGGCTCACAGTTTCCACCCACTGTGCCTCTGTGTTTCCTGCCAACCTGTACAATAATAAATGTACTTGTGTTAGATCCATAAACAAGATCTGTGATGATGATGTCTAGCTTGTGACAGAGACACAGCACAGAAATAATCAGCAACACAGAAGAAACAAAGGTCGTAAGGTGTTCAGCCATGCCAAATCTAATCCTCAAAAGACAATATAACATTCACTTTTACTCAAATAAAAAATCAATCTTTATTCTGTCGAAGACAGTCCATGGCTAGGTTCTTCAACAATGATACAGTCCATTTGAAGATATTCATTTTCTATTAATTATGAGAACCTCAAAATACAAGGCCAAGTAAGATACAGAGATAATATTATTAAAAAAAAAAAAAAAAAAAAAAAAAGTTGTAGCTACAGGGTTGTTGTACCTAAAGGGTCTGAGAACTGATATAATTAGGAAACTTTTCTTTTGTATTTGGATAACAGCAGGTGGTTCTGTGACATTCTTGTACACAGAGGGAGAGAGCACTTCATGCTCTTGGACTACGCTCATGCAGGCATGTTGGCAATACTTGCTCCAGTCTCCTTGGGATAAGGCATTGGATCATCCTCTCTGGAACCATCATCTGCAGTGAATGTTATGAAAATCATCAAAAAGAGTATTTATGACATTTCTTGATCCACTGTCCTGAGCCACAGTCGAATAGTTTTCCTGTTAGTCAAATATGCCCAATAAATGCCAATAAATGTAAGAAGTAAAGATAAAGAAACAGCTTGGTTGGCTCATTGCTCTCATGTATTCTCAGAAGTACTGTATTTTTTGAGTATGTAGTTGGTGAAAATGTCCACTGATGCCTCCTTGCCCAGATTTCATTCCTGTGCTGTTTGCTATATGTCCTGATGCCTCACTCTAAGGCTAACACTGCTATTACATGGTGGAGAGATAAAATTCCTTTTCTAAACTGCAAGGCTGTAACCCACTTGACCTCTACCGTGATCTTCAACCATAAAGTATCTCTCAGTAGGAGTTTGTTCTACAGCTGATAGCATTGATTGACTTCGGTTAATCATTTATAGAGGTTTGTAAAAATGACCTGATGACACACTATGACCCATTAGATACCTATTGTGGCATAATTTTTGTGAGAACCCAGAATGACCACTTCTATGGTTGGAGCCTAATTTTTAGGCTAAGAATAGAGCTGTTGTTTGTTTGTTTATTTGTTTGTTTTCTTAAATGTTATGCTTTTCAGAGGAACAGGGGCAGTTTATGGACAATCCAGATGAAATTCACTGTAGTGTTGAATTTACAAATGTGCAGTCCAACTAGCGCTTCTCCAAAGGTTTGGTTACCACTCTTTCTGCATTTCCCTGACTGCTGAGAGTCCAGCAGGGAGCCTGCGGTTGGTGGCTGCCTCCTGTCCCTCACTGACTGCATGGCACAGGCTAAAGGCTTCAGGGAAGAGTGTCTTTTCATGGGAGCCTGTAGGTAATTCAGATCACTTCTTTATTAGGTTTGCACAGTTGGTAGTTATCAAATTGAATCATGACCATTTACATGCAAATGAAAATGTAGTAGTGGAAACTAACAACAGTAAGCCTTTTTGTTTAAGTTATTCAACATCAAAGCTGAAATTCAGTTCAGCCTGCATTGTGTGTTTGGTTTCAGGGATCAATGGGAGACTGCTATTTGTAAAAACTTATGTGAATCAATGACACATTGGCTTGCCTTTTTAAAATAACTTCAAAAAGCAGTTAATAAATTGCAGTTAATGGTATCGTTTTGAAATTTGTCCTACAATGGATATGTACAAAGTTTTCCTAGCAGGTAAATAAGAGAAACCCTCCACAATCGATATTCTAGCACTAAAATTTGAGCTTTTAAATCATCTTTTTACAAATGTAATTCCAATTACTTTACAAACTATTTGTAGCTTAGACATTATTTGCTGAAGGAATTTTACCCCAAACATGAGCCAGCTTGTTCTGCTGGGTACACAGATAAGCAGGGAGGCACAGCAGAGTTTGTGGAGAATAAGCTGCTGAGGCACAGCAGGTCATTGTATTGTGAAACCACATCCTGCAGAGCATAGAGAAAATATGGGTAGTGGAAGAAACAATAGATAACTGTTGTTGTGAAATGTGGACTGTTTTAGATACTGCTTTATGGATTGCTTTCTTTTGTATACCACGGGATAGCCTGATAGTGAAATAATGGCTTTAAATAAGATCTGTTTTAATCCAGTCTTCCAGCACGATAGCATACAAAAACATGGGGTGGAGACAGCTTCAAAATACACTGTAATAATAAAAACCTAGAACATATGCATTTACCTGAGAAACACTTCCACTTCAGAAGACTTATAAAGAATTTACTGTAATATTTCAGTGTTTTACTGAAAACGTGTGTGGAAAATACAATAAGAGAGTGTTGTAAGAGGGTTCTTTGGGGACAACGCCATAAAATATTACTACAGGTCTCATTGTTCAAGCAGAGTGATGCTGTTGTTCTTCACCTATCTGTGAACTTCTCTGAAATGCCTCTTTGTGAACATAATTAACTAAATACAAAAATGGCCAGTATGAACTGAAGGATTAATTATTTATTGCTTGCTTTTCACCAGTCAGTTTTCCTCAGGTTTAAAACGTAACCATTTTTTTGGCAAGGGAGACATTCTGTTGACAGTTTGGTTCTGTGAAAGGCTTTTACAATGCTTCAGAGGAAATCTGTTTGTTGGCATCTCTTCCCTGCAATATTTGCTACCATCCACAGCTAGCAGCAAAGCAGTCAAAGGAATAAATCTGTAAAAAGCAGAATATCTGTAAACAGCTTACATAGAGCAATAGGGTCCAACTCCACCATGGGCTGTGTTCAGATGGTAAAGTGGTTTGACTAACTCTGTAATTGTACAAGGCAGAAAGAGTGAAGTCTTACCAACCATGGTGGCTGGGGAAGGAGAGAGGGGAACTGGAAGCACTTTCCTGGTGCTATGCCTGCTGAAACTCATGTGCACTCATGTTGCATTCTTACAGCTCCCATGCTATGCTCCTTTTTTAGGGAGTTGGATGTGGCACAGTTCTTCAGGGGTACACGCGTGAGTCACTGGCTGGCAGGATCTGGTTTGTTGTTCCCAGGTGGGAGCAGAGCCAGGCAGTGGGCCCATAGACACAGTAGGATAATGGCACTGTCCTTCTTTGACTGGCTTGCTCAAAGATGTGTGCATCCAGTGTACAAATGAAAGGCTTCACTTGAGCTTCTCATCTGATCCAAAGGGTGAATCTAATTTGGCAGGTTTCTGATAACTCACAGCATTTGCAGTAATCCTCTAATAATGCTCACCAGGAACAAATCTTGGGTGGGGCTGCTGCTGAGAGATGGGGTAGCTGGAGGCCTATAATGTGTCTTAGGTTTGGGATGCAAATGACTTGAGGGAATTCACTTAAACAGAAATCTATACCAAAACCTGGTGCAGTCAATGAAAGATTTACATTGACTTCAGAGCCTCTTGGATCAGGCTCCAAATGATTAATTCCTCATAAACAAAGGAAAAATGGGATTCCAAAGAGTCAGGCCTGGAAGAATGACAGAATTTGGTCCTATAACTGTCATACTCATTATAAACTGAGTTACATGGTTATATAGCCCCTAATTATCTTGTAATCTTCAGTGCATACAAAAGCTGTGTGAATATTAATATTTACATACCATCTGGACATGTAGTATGATTGCAGTGTGCTATAGTTCTGTGAGTACTTGCCCTTCCAAGAAACGCCTGTTCAAGAGTGGAACAAAAAAACTCATATGCGAGAATAAAGTTTAGCCTTTAGGAATAACTTCCAAGTGCATTGCTGAAATGCCAGAGTTGAGTATGATATAAACTGCAAAAATGCTGACTGGGAGGGGAGGGCGGGAAGGGAGAAGACAAGATATGAGACAGAAAAGAAGATAAGAGTGATGAAGAGAAGGGAAAAGATCTTAAGTTCTGATGTGTATCTGCAGCTTTCAGCTGAATGCTTTTAATATAGTCTTGTTTAATTCTGTGCTGTTAAAATGGTGAGGGCATGGCCAGCCAGAGGAAAGCCCAATAGGTAGGTCATTCTGCAAGAAGAAAAGAATATTTACAAAGTCTGCTCCTGGTTCTGTCTGTGTTTTACATTATGCAATTGATATGGCCTTAATTCAGCTTCTTGGTGCATTGATACCAGCCCGGTGATCTAGAAAAAGAAACAAAGCTGCTCCCTTTTGCTGACCACTGGTGAACAGGAGGTTGTGTCCAGGAGGAGGCAGCAAGATTTTGTCTGCTTGGGTGACACCATCAAAGGCTCTGCTCCCATGAAGTGCAAAGGCACTATGCCAAGTGCATCTTGTCTATATCTGTAAGGGACAGTTATTGCTGTGTGCAGCAAAGCAGTAGAACTGAACTTAGTCTGAAGGATGCTTCCATTGTAATCGGGGTTCTTGTGTGCAACTCAATGATGGACAAGAGAAATGCTTCTCTACTCTGAGCCTTTCATCGAGGACGAGCTGTATCAAAGGAAGAAGGTGAGGTAGGGTCCTTCATAAGTGAATGAGCAGAGATTCAACTCTGAACATCAACCTGAAACTCATACAGAGGTTGTCATTATCTTAAATTATTTTACAACATTATGATACATTATGGCACTGATGTTCTTGAAATGTGTTATGAGGAGGAAGTAGGGCATCATGTATTAGCATGCCATCCAGAGGAAGTAGCAAGGAGAAGAGATATTATTGTAACTAAGGCATGCTACAGAAACCAAGGACCATGGAAAACCTCCTGTGGAAATCAGACATCATTTCCTTCCAGAAAAGGGGTTCCCTGCATGCATTTTTTTTTTTTTTTTTTGGCCACTAGAGTCCCACAAAGTCTTTTATGCTTGCAAAGGGCTTTCAGCTGTGGATATTTGTGATGGAACCAGCAGATCATTTGTTTTGCAGTGTCTTCCACTCTTCCTGGGACTGGAGCCAACTACAGCTCGAACTGACCAGCCAGCTTGGAGCTGTCAGCCAGCTGAGGCCCAGCAATGTCCTATACTATATATAATGGACTCTGGATACAACTTAACATATTTCCAAGAAATTAAAGATTTCTTGTTCCAGAAGGCCAAGGCTGACCTATTTGCCTGAGTATTTTTTAAAAGGAATTTTTAGAAATCCTGATACCAAGCACATACTAAGGTGGAAACAAAAGCTCAGACTTTATACTGACATTTTCCAATTTTTTTTTTTTTTTTTTTTTGGGGGGGGGGGGGGCGGGAAGGAGGGCATTACCAGGATAGCAAAGTGCTTACTGACCAATCTTAGAAGGGTAAAGCCTTTCCACTCTGTGTGTGTTACCCAGGACAGAGAACAAATGAAGTACAGATACCATGGCATTTGTACGGGCCATGCCAGAGGTAGACAGTTAGTGACATGGTAGACAGTTAGTGACACTTGTCAACAATATTTCCTAATTTCCATTATGTCCAGACTACTGTACACTTATTCACCCGTTTGCTTGAGGCTTCTCTGCATGGTTATCTTTGTGCCTGACCAATGGATTGAGACCAGGTATCTCATCTCTAAGTGTTGCTGCTCTGGTGTTAGCACATAAAATAGACTATGATTTAGTCCGCCCAGGCCCAGGGGCAGCCTGACCAAAGGCCATTTTTCCATAGTATCAGTCAATGGAAAAAGTCTGGAAGTGGGAGAGGTTTGATTCTTACATCTCTGTCCAAAGGCAGTGAACACCAAGGTGACTAAAACTACTGGCTGGGATCTTCGAGCTTTTCAATTAGCTCTTCTCAGCTGAGTCACAGGAGCAGAACAGTGTCACTTCTGTTGCCACTTGATTTGAAACTGTTCCACTTTCTTCTGAGTGGGCCGAGAGCTCACAGGACAATTGTCTCATCCTAGCTGGGTACTGGAAATGTACAGCTGGAATGTAACTTAGGCAGCAGAACTGTCTTACAAGTGAATGTGGGGTTTGATGCTGGACACGAGCACCTTACAATTAGCACAGCAGTTGAACAGAGAGCTTAGGTACTCTTTGTAGGCCTGGCAGGCTTTTGGTTCTCTGGGAAGTGTGAACTTTCTATAGTGCCTGAAAACATGTCCTAGCTATAGCCAAGAGTTTTGAGTGGTGAACAGTTGCTGGATCTGATACCTGGCCTCAACCCAGGCCAATGTGACTATGCCCTTATTAGTGTGGTTTGACAGGAATCCATCCCAGTCTTTGCTATCTGGTCTCAATACACAGACTCTCTAGCACGGAAAAACTCAGCTCCAGAAGAGCAGACTAAGGAAAAGTGTAGGACAACTGCTCATCTACTAATATTAGCCTGTGTTTCTATGCTACTTTCTCTGTTCTGCACATGTCCATGACAGAAGCACAATAAACTATACGGATAAGCAGAATATGAGTGGCTAATTCAAACCTATTTACTGTATTTAAAGATACATAATTGCACAGGACATACAGACTCTGGCTGACTGGAGACATGTTTTCCCCTTGTTTCAATTCCAGTACATGGTATCCTAATTCTACAGTTAGAGAGGAGGCAAAAGATCATGCCATGCTGGCCAATATAGATGAAGTTTTAGGCCCTAAACGTTTCCAGTTGCAACACTGAATGCTACCCATCCCCTGTCCTCCTAGGTCTTGTGAGTAGTCTGGATATATCTGCAGTAGAACTATTCATACACACTCAATGCTGTCCTAAGTCACCTGAAGCCTTACAAATTCTGGACAAAACTGCAACGCAGAAGAAGATGAGGAGAAAAAAACCTTTGTAGGCAGGGGATCCCATCTTGAAGGTGGTCTAAGGGTGCCTTTCAAAATGTGGTGGAGGAACATCAGTTTTCTGGTTCCCAATGCTGCACTGCTGTTTTCTATCATTGGTAAAGGCAGATTCATTTTTACCCTAGAGGGTGGGCTTCCATTATTTTAATTGTAACAGTTCATATGCTACACAGAGTTTTATTTTTAACATATGTTCCCTGGTTCACCAGTCAGAATGAATTACACTCCTTTAAAAAGTCATTTGACTCAATATGGGACATTTCTTTTTATACTAGTTGTTTGGAAATGTTAACACTCAAATGATCACAAGTATCCTTTGAAGTAAACACTGGCCTGGAGATCAATTGCTGAAATTAGCACCTTGGTTGTTATTGCTTTAGTGTGTCTGATTGAGGTTTCTACAAGACAGGAGTTGATTGCTTTACAGCTTGGAGGTTATCTTTGACATCTAAAGGGCCAACATTTTCTCCTCTTCCCTTTCTTCCCACTTGGGATTTGGAAGTAGAGAAGCCCTCAATTTTGAGAATCTCCAAGCATCCATGACAATTTTGATTGTAGCAGTTTTGTCACAGAGCTGTCACAGATGTTTTAGGCTCAGGTACGAAATGAAGCATGGAGGACTCTCCCAAGCACCAAGATTTTGGGTTATCTGCTACACAGTATCACCAATAAGTTGCACTGGAAAAATTATGTAAGGTAAAGCTCTCCTGAGTTTGACTGCCTCCCTATGAGGTTGGCTAACCTGAGGCACCAGCAAGGCTGCTGTTTTCAGACAACACCCTAAGCCCTGGAAATCAGACCTCTTTATGGAGTCTCAAGGCACCTACAGTCATCAGTCACTTTCCTAAAAATCCTGACTCTTGTTTAGATAAGGCTTAAAGGATACTGCAAGGTTATTTTCTTTCTTGCTCCCTGCTGTTAGAATAGAATATGTTCCTGCAGAGCTTAATCTTATGAAAAAGCAAGGTGTTTGCTGGGTTGCAGATCGCTGTTCAGGCAATTCATACAAACCTTTTCAGGAAGCCAAGAAGGAATTTTACTTCCCACAAACATTTTCCCCCTTTTGCTAAGCATATTTGTTAATCATACCTGTGTTTGTACAAGAAGAAGTAAGACACATACCTCACTGTGAAATAGACATTAAGGAACTTGGGGTGTGATCTATTTCCTGCATATGTAACACAAATATTCCATGAACTGTGTCCATTGTCTCATGCTCTGAGATGATGGCAACCTGCGCATGCCAGAAAAATTAATCAGTAAACCTTTATTTGGAATGCAGCAGGGGATTTGCATACAAGAGTTTTGTGAATGTGTCAGAAAAGACAACTTTGTGGGAAATACAAAATATTTCCCCAAAATAACAGCAGTGAAACCCGTCCAATGCACAAATGTATACACTCCTTAGGATATGTCTAAGTTCCTTGAAATAACATGAGGATGTGTCTAAATTTCTGGCAAGTTATCAGTGTCAGAAAACAACCACAAACTGTTCTGCAGAAATACCAGGCCCAAAGCCTAAAATAAAACAGACCTGAAGAGACCATGAAAGAAAGGTGTGATTATCCCATGTTCTGAGATAGCAGGAGGGAATGCAGATTATTCATCTTTATAGATTATTCATCTGCAGTAGTTTGAAAGGTTTTAACTTTCTGCTAAAGCTTGTGGAGCTTTTTGGTATTGCCAACAACCACTTTAGTTTTTCTGTGACTCTGATGCATTGTGTCCTTGGCAACAGTTAAGGAAAAAGGACTCATGACTCACTTGAAAGCTCTTTTGAAGGACTCTGCTACAGGAAAAGACTTTCTACCATTGCACTAATGCTGGGATTTTTGGAAGGGAGTTGTACAGACCTGCTTAGCTTCTTTACTTCCTGAGCTTAATGTTTAATGAATAAAGAAGAAACTTGTGATTGCGTCCCTCTAGAATGGATTTCTTGCACTTGAACAGTGCCTCTGGTCACCATTGGAAAAAAGATGTGAGCAGGATGATTCATGGAGGCAAAAATCTTTCTCCATGTGTTGCACTGCTGTGTTTATATGTAGGTCATACAAGATGCAGTGGTGGCTTGGTTTTGTTGTACAAAACCTTTGCACAGGATGCAGCTAGCTAAGACCAGGCCAAAACCCCAGAAATCTTTAATTTACCCGTCTCAAAAAATATATATAAAAAAACAGGGGGAATGATTCTCAGGTTTCAAACTCTCTGAGCCACTCTTTGATTGTTAATTGACTTTGGTGGGACTAGAACCAGGCAAACACTCAAAAATTTTGCTGAATAAGGGTCTGAGGAATGTTAAACTGCCAGCTGGTTCTGATTTGAATTACTGTCTTAATTAGTCATTCAGTTAATTTGGCATATCTAAAAGGTGTCCTCACTCAGAGTAGCTTTCTTTTTCTTCTGACTGGCCTCTGTTTCTCAGTCCTCCTCCACAATTTAATCTGTTCTTCAAACATTATTAGCGCACAAATGAAGAACACTCTGCCCTTGTCAAGACTGAACCCTGTATAATTTTCCTCCCTTCCTGAATCATCCTTTGAAAGGATGTGAATCTAGGAAGTTATTTTTAAAATATTATCTCTGTGATGGAATATGGCATTTTTGATGTGGGTGACCCATTCAAAAAATGCATTCTGCTGGTAAATTTTTAAGCCCTTCATTAAAGTTTAATCTTGACTTCGTGATATAGATGTCAATACACTTTATGTTAAGTTAAATGTCATAGATGGTTTAAGAGTTAGAAAAGTAGCTGACATTTCAGTGATCACACGTAACTGTTTTGGAATAATAAAGCCCCAATGTTTTATTATTCCACTACGCAAGATTATGGTGTAACATCTGAGTCCTTTTCTACAAAACTCTATATGTATTCATCATTCATGGGGCTGGCACAGGAAGGACACATTCTGTCATGATGGAAGAGTCTATGTATTGTTCTCTTGCAACCCTGGTGAAAATCCTATGTGATTCATTCCAAGTCCATTTTTATTTCTGTGCCTTGTGAGCACTTGTATATCCCTGAAAGGTTCAGAAGGCTATGACATAGGTGGGATTTGTTATGGAGTTAGATGAAACTATTCAGAAGGCAAGGTATAGGAGAGATGAAGCCAGTGGTTTTCTCAAACTCTTTGTCTTACAAAATCATGACACCGTGGATTCATGATCTTTAATGATTTCGTGATGACCTATAGGAACTGCTTAGCACAAGTCACAGAATTTACTCAATCACTTTTTGTCTTAAGCATGCAACTCTGGTGTATCTGTCTGAAGGACTCTGGTAAAAAACTTCAAGTAGGAGAGAATTCATGCAAATATTCTTGCACAAATCATTCAGGTGGATAATTATAACTGCTGTTTTGGCTAAAGTCCCATAGTTATTTTTTAGAAGAGATTTTTCTGTTACTGGGTACATGCAAACAGTAGGCTGAGGAGACCATGTGTGAGTTTCCAGTACTGTGTGGTCTTTCCTGTGATGCCTGACCTGATAGACTGTTTTGAAGCTGCCTTTTCAGTTTCACTCAGTAAATCCTCTAGGTGAAATATATGGTTACAATTCATTACTAGGCTAACTTCAGACAAGTAAATGGAACTGCACTATGAATAAATTTTACCCATTGTTTAGTTTTTAAAAACTTACTCCTCTTTTGATTGAGTACAAAGTTCGCAAGGTTGCAGCAGTTCCAGAAAGAGCAGAGCCTGAGATTCCTTATGTTGTCAAGTGCCATGGATCCTGCAGTTGGAAGACAGCTTAATAATATATATTATGTTTTTCAAAAATCCATTTGTTAACTCGTTTATCATCAGTTGATCTCTACTCCAATTTAACTCATGAGTCTTAACTGAAACTCTTTCCTAATGTTCCCTTATCTCCATCAGTTTTGGACTTTTAGCCTATGTGGCCAAATTTAAACAGAGAGGCTCAGAAGGAAAATAGTTTAGTTAGTAGATTAAGTTAACGTGCAAGAGTAGGAGGAAGCTGTCATTTTATTTTGTATTTTAAATTTATAGCCATATCCTCAAGAATATAACCTAGGTTTCACCAATAAACTCATCTGGGGTACATGTGTAAGCAGTTAAAAAAGAATCCAGGACTTAGGCAGCACAAAAGTCCTAAATAGTCAAGCAATGGATTGGAAGTTGCTTTTTATTTTGTTTAACTTTTAAGATGAGAGTCTAAAAAAAATAAATCAAAGTTCTTAACCATATAAATGAGTTAAATTTCTACTGAGATTTGTAGTCCCAAAAGCCAGAGGAACAGTCAGAATATAAATCATTTTATATCTGCTTTTCCCCTCAGTCACACTGACAGCACAATTTCCACAAAGCCATCTCCAAATGTACCATTTGAAGTAGAACTATGTTCACCAGATATTGGGAGCTGTCCTGTAATATTTCAAGCACATGATGATTCTTTTTTTTTTCTTTTTTTTTTTCTTTTTTTAAGATAAATTTATTACAGTTATATACTTATAAGAAACAAACAAACAAACAAACAAAAAAACACCCATGCTTGATCCTGGAATAAGAACGAATTTTACTAGATTAGAAAAGCATCCACATTGAAGGACAAAAATTTAGTTCATTCAGGTCACATTTCATTTGTGCTTTTTTATTTCAGTGGATTTTAATTGACCTAAGTTTGTGCTGGCTGGAACGTATTCAGATGGGTCTTTAATGGAAAAACATTTTTTTTATGAAAACACATGACATTTCTATTTGGATTACTGTTGACGCTTGATAGTTAATGCTTTCTATTTTTATTCATCTTTCTAGTATTTATATATATATACACGTTCATATATATATATATATCTAATGCTGGCTTTGATTGTGCACCCCAGTAAGGAGGAGTTAAAATAGGAAATTTCTGTAGTTTGAGGTGGGGGTAAAAGGGCTTTTCATGTGATTCTTGTAACGTTTATTCACAAAAATAAAAGAAAATTCCATTGACAATTCTGAAAAAATCCCATCATATGAGAGAGAGAGAGAGCATGAAAATAACAAAGTCATTTACTAGAATATACATTAAGATACTGATAAACTTTAGCCAGCTCCTTATAAAAATGTTTTAGCAGCCAACATGACTGTGATTCACTGAGCTACCAGTTTTCTTTGTGCCTGCTTAAACCCAAGCGTGTCACCATGGTCTGGAACCAGGAGTGATTTTTGAGACACTCTTCCCTTTCACTCATTGTTAGAGTCAGTTTTTAGTACAGGAATTGTATGTGGTTACATCAAAACAACCTGTTGGGTTAGAAGGATAGAATCACACAATATCCTGAGTTGGAAGGACCCACACAGCTCATCGAGTCCAACTCCTGGCTCCACACAGAAGCACCCAAAAAAACAAACCAAATGCCTGAGAGCACTGTCCAAACGCTTCCTGAACTCCGGCAGCTCAGTGCTGTGACCACTGCCCTGGGCAGCCAGTCCCAGTGCCCCACCACCCTCTGGGTGCAGAACCTTTCCCTCACACCCAGCCTGACCCTCCCCTGTCCCAGCTCCATGCCGTTCCCTCGGGTCCTGTCGCTGTCCCCAGAGAGCAGAGCTCAGCGCCTGCCCCTCGGCTCCCCTCCTGAGGGAGCTGCAGGCCGCCATGAGGCCTCCCCTCAGCCTGCTCTGCTCTGGGCTGGACAAACCAAGCAACCTCAGCCGCTTCTTTTATATATGTCTTGCCCTCTAGACCCTTTGACATCTTTGTATCCCTACTTCAGATGCTCTCTAACAGTTTTTTGTCCATCTTTTACTGTGGTGCCCAGAACTGCACACAGTACTCGAGGTGAGGCCACACCAGCGCAGAGCAGAGCAGGACAACCCTTTCCCTCAGCCAGCTAGCAATGCCGTGCCTGATGCATCCCAGGGTTTGGTTGGCCCTCCAGGCTGCCAACCAAATGGCTGGCTGAAGAAAATTACACTGCCTTTACCTTGTCCTTTGTGAAAATGCAGGAGATTGCCTCTGCATTTCCTATGAGGTGGGAGAGACCAGGTATTGTTTGGAATTGAAGAAAAGTGTTTAAAAAGTCAAAAGCTTTAGAGCAGGAAACCTGAAGGCATCTGTGAATCAACAGTGGTTACCTCTGTGTTTTCAGCTGTGCTCAGTGGAGTTTTAAAGGCCTTGCTTTTGATGGACACTGACTTCCGTGCAGGTTTCCCTCTAACGGTTACTGTATCTTAGGAATGACTTGGGAAGAACTCTCATTAAAATCTCAGAGCTGTGCTGAAAAGACCTGGGAATAATTTCCTAACATCTGATAGCAGCTATCTGATAATCAGTTGTCCACACAAGACAACTTTTATCATTGCCATCTATAGCATTTCTTCTCAAGTCTGAATACTTTGCAGGCTGCATCAAACAGTGTAAAAGCAGGTATCTCCCATTACATAGCAGGTACAATCTCTTTCAAGCCTCTACAGTCCATACGTGTGCTCAGACCAATCAGACTGTTATGCACATTGCTACAAGTAAATGAGCATTTTTGGCCGGGATGCTTAACAGAAATGTGTTTGTCAACTGATTCTGTCTTCTCTTCTGTTTTAGTTACAAAAAAGCAACCCCCCCTCCTTTTTTTTTTTTTTTTTTAATTTGGACAAAACAACAACACAAGAAGTTACCCTTTGTAACATCTGCTCCTCTAGATAAACATCTCAGTGACTGGTTGCTTTTGCCCTGTCTGCCGGGCCTCTGCTGCCACCCACTGTGGGTTATGGTGGAGAAGCTCCTGGTGTGTGGTCAGCTGGAAGTCTGTTGTATCTGTTATCCAGACAAATTACAAAATGAATCACCAAACAATGTGATTTACTCAGCATGCAGAATTTTGCAATGGAAGAATTGTTTCTCTATATACAAGTAAATCTTCAAATCTTTTAAAGGGCTGTTTGCATTCAGAGGGGTTGCTGGATAATACTGTTTAAATCCTGTTGAAACAGAATTTGAAACCTTCTCAACTAAACTTGAATGATGATCTCTGGAAATATAGGTGAACAGAGGCCAGCTTTTTCTTACATTAGTCTCTGAGATAGCATGGGCATCTTTGAAAACATCACCCTGTGGTAAATTCCCATCAGTTGTTCCTGCTACATATGGAGCTGATATAAGTCACCACTCTGCTGTGATGTGACATGGGACTTTTCAACTTGAAACAGCAAATTTGGGTAATGACTGAAAACCATTAATGTCCAATAGTACTTGGACAATTACATTAGTTCCTGAATTATTAACCCTGTGGTTGGTCCCAGCCTGTTCCTCAGAAGTTGCACCTCGTTTGTCATTAGGGATTCCTGCTCCCCATGCCCAGCAGAGGCAGGTGACAGCTTTCACCCTGCCTGCGGCGAACCTCTGTGGTGAGCCTCTGTGGCTGCAGGGGCCAGGGCCGGCTCCTGCACCACTCTGCAGACACTGCTCTCATGAGCAGGTCTCTTCAGAGCTGTTCCCACGGCAGCTTTCCCAAACAGTAAATTCCTCTGACAAAGAACAGCGCCGTGCAAATTTTATTATCTTGTGTCACTAGCACATGCCAAAACGGTGTTAGTGATGAATCAGTTAACAAAATCCTTCACCCTTTCCTTTTAGTGTCCCATCTTCCATGTAATGTTTGGGTATATGGGCTTTTTAAAGGCTCCGGTGATAACTTGCATGAGCATAGGTTTGTGCACAACCTTAGATACATGTGGCAAGAGAAGGTCACTGGCAAACTGGGAAAATATGCTGTCTCTTTGCAAAGGGCAGTCCAAAAATAATATCCTAACTAACTGTTTGGTATTAACTCTTTAATAACTTTGTCCCTTCTCCTGTGCATGTGCCTGGACTGACTAGATCAAGTGAGTGGATATCCCGTTTTCCCTTTGAATATCTGATAAATGTGTGATCTGTTGTCTTATGGCTTTCAGCATGTTCAGTTGTGCACTGAAGTGCAACCCTTGATGAAGAGCCACCAGATGTGTTACTGTGGGAAGATGAGCTCTGAAATATTCATGCTTTAAATTCAAACAACTCTGTAACAATAATTATGGTCAGAGTCTTCTAGTGCCCGGAAAGAGGACAAGGAGAAGAGAGACAGGACTCCTGGGTGAAGACTTGCACCTTTGGGCAATAGCTCTTGCTGTCCTAATGGCTTGCACACCCATAGCTAGGAGAGAGGAACAGCAGTACAACTGCACACCACTAAGATCTGGCTGGGAGGTGACAACAAACATCCTGTTGAGGTTGGCACAGCTCTACGGTTTGACGAGTTCACTTTAGGCAAATGTGACCCTGGCGTCAGGGAAAGTAGCTTCCCCAGGCAATGCAGTGCAGGAGTGTCACATTGCAGGCGTTTCTCAGGACCAGGCATTGGCTTGCCTTTGATTCTGCCCCCATATAGCCTTGTTGGACTGCTCTGGAAATGATAACTGATGTCTCTGAGTGCTAGTCCTAGGAGAACCTATCCAAATAAGGTGGACCCAAACTACACCCCAGTGCTGTGCTACATGCAGCTGGCAATTCAAGTTTCCAGCACTGCAGATGAATCATTTTCAATTTCAATGGGAAATATTTTCCCATCAAAGACACCTTCAGCAGCATCTGCATTTCATCTGATAGAGCTGGGAGAAAGTAAAACCTTTTTCCCCAGACTGTCATGAGAATGAAGGAGAAATGCCCACTCCACCTCATTTTAGATGTGAGGCACAGCTTTCTGGCTGCTTCTTCTTGTGAAACTTCCATTTGGCATCAGAATGACATAGGGCTGAGATGGCCAAATTTCCTCTTGGTGGGAACAGGTACTTTGATCTGTAGCTGAGGGGAGTAGAAAAACCCAAAGTACTGTAAGGTAACATTAAGATCACATTAACATCAGTTGTGGGGAGGGTTTACCATTAACCTTGCTGTATCCTCTGTAGGCTCTACAGAGCAGACGTGATCACGTATTTCTCAGATGGCTGCTAACAACAGCTCTGTTAAACAACAGATACCTCTCGCAGCACAAGCTGTTACTGTGCATGCTGAACTGAGAGAGTGAAGGTCACTTATGTAAAAAATTCACGGTAATGCATATTTATTGATAAGTTGCAGGCGACCACACAGACCAGTGAAAAGCTTTATGTGCTACTAGCATAAAACAGAGTTTTCAATCCAGTGACAACATTAACTCTTCTGAAACCCCTCAGGGTCAATCCTGTAAGTGTGTCCTCATATGCCCAGGATTCGTCTCTCTCTCCATCTGGCTCTTCTCTCAAAACAGTTTTATATTGTTGTAATGGCTCCAATGCATATATCTCCATGGGAGTAGAACTGAATCAAGGGGCTTCAAGATGAACCTAGTAAAGTTTTGAGTGAGACCAGGTGACAGAAAATCACCTAAAAATGAGCATTTTAAAGGGACATAGGGAAGAAATTGGATGTAGAGGAAAACGGTAGTGGAGCAGACAAAAATAAATAGTTCTTTTGAAGATCCTGAATTGAAACATTATAGAGAAATGTAAAATTGCTTCCTTAAAAATGATTCAGAGCACAAAAGCAAGTGCTTGTGGTTTACAAGTTTTAGGCAGGAAAAATGGAAGTGATTTATCTAGGATTTCTAGAGGGCTATTAACTGTGATCATTGAAAATGGGCTACTACTGATCATTTAAAAAGCTGGATGGACTTTTTGGATGTGTTAACCCAGAGACCGACTCCATATGAGTGGTATGTGAGTGACAGTTTGCTGATTCCCTTCCTAGATGTGTATGTGACATAGTCTCTCATTGCCTTTTTACCTTTGGTGCACTTGGAGCTGTTAACTATATTAAAATGTGGCATAGAGCATAGGGAAACAAACTTGTGTCTACTACCCTGGGAGCCTATCAGTCTGCATTGTATTGATGCTCTCAAAGAAAGAGCTTAAAGAGAGTTTAAGATCTGTCGTATACAGAGACAGCAGGAAATGGAGAGAGTCCATGAAAGCCAGTGATACTTGTGTTATGTTGGCCTAATGTACCTGGGGGCATTTGGATACAGCTCTGCTGTATGATGTCTACATACATAGATACAAGATGGTGAGCTCCGACATTTAAAAGAAAAGGCTTTTTGTCGCACCGTGAAAGCACCCAAATCTGCCCAGGAGCCTTTTCTGTCCTAGCTAAAACTCAGTTTTGTGGTTTTAAGGTGTAAACCTGCAGAGCCAAAATCACCAACCATGAGGTTGCTGTTTTACCTGTGGGTGGGCAAAGGTGGGCTCCTTTGGCAGGGGTGAGCAAACACTGAACAGCAGGGGATGTGGGCTTTGATGTGGTGGAGAAGAAGGGATCTGGAGCCATCTTCTGAGAATAAGATCACCACAAGCCTGAGAAAGAGTTGCTTTTCAGCCAGTTGGATGTTAATAACTGATGATACTTCAGTATCCTGTTTAAATTTCACCTCCCTTTCTTTTGCTACCTGGTTTTAATGAAGGGGAAAACAGAAGATGCATATGAATTGGGATTCCCCATGTGTGGACTTGACTAGCGGTTTTATGTTTGAAATTTCTTAACACCTGGATAATGACTAGTTATTTGTATGGTGGGTATGTCATTCATCTGTACGTCTTTTTCTAATTTTAGAAAGTCCATTCTAGATTGCTGGCTATAACAGACATGTTACAAAAAGGACAACCATAGAGCTGCCCAGAATCATTTCACAGCTATTCTGTCCTGAGGGCACCTTCCAGCCCCCAAACTCCAGAAACTCAACTTTCTTTAAGAGTCTTTTACAAGATAATCAGTTATCTGCATTGGCTGCATTTTCTAATCGAGTTTTTGATCAGTAAGTAGGACTAGCATTTTGAACAGGGGAGCAATACACAGCTGTGATCCTCTATGAGACCTTTAGTGCCTGTCTGCCCAGATGGTAGGGAGCCCCTTTCTACTGTCGTATTGCACTCTTTTTGGAGAATTCTCCTTTTCCTTAAGAGAGGGCATATTCCTGTCCTACAGAGAATGGTGGTACATGGAAGATGTTCACAGTGCCATCACAGTGCCCTGTAAATGGACCCTTATGTTTGTTCATCTTGGGGGCAATGAAGCAAATCCTGCTTGACTTTTGTAGCAGTAGTGCTTGTGCTCTCATTGCCTCCCACTTCAGCACAGCAATTCTCAGTTGGGTACAGCATCAGATTGCAGTGGGGTTAGCATGTGGCAGCAAGAATGATGCTGGGAGGCCTGAAGAAGGGAGGGCATTGCTCTAATTTTAAATCACCGAACTGGCAGCTTCATCTTAGATCAGCTTACCCAGTCTCAAGGGATATCAGTATGATCTATTTAACTGAAATTAACCTCTACTTATATGAGGCAATTACATTCCGAAGTCAGTGGTGAACTTCTGCTAATCAGACCCCATTTGACACTGCCCCTAGGTTTAAGAGCATTACTCTCAAGCTGTGAGAACAGGTTTTTAAACCTAGCTTCAGGGCTTCCTGAGTCCCAGCCAATTTGTGTACATCTGAGTGTGTGTTGCACAGTTTTTAATTGAATGTATTCTGCCATGAGGTGGTTTGGCAGAGCTGACTGAGCCTGGCTTGTGACAGTTCACCTGGCTCCTGGGCACTTTTTGTCCTCGAGGGAGGAATAAGGTAAGAAACCTCCTTGTGTGTCCTCTTCCATGTGTAGTACTAGTGCTAGCGTGGCCTTCGCAGACGTGCTATAAAAGAAGAGAGGAGACTGGGTGAGGCCAGCTCTGGAGACACCTACTTCTGGAAAAGGGCTAAATAGGCCATCAAATCAATGCATGTTGACGGCTCATGAGCAGGAACATGGAAGTAGGAAATAGGAATCTTCCTTCTTCACATCCTCGTACAATGACTTATGGACACAGGAGAGGAAACTGTTATTGAATGTTAACAGCAGATGCCAAGTCATAGTACTCCACTGCCTGAATAGGTGATACCCAGGGTTATCTTCAGAGGGTGGAATGGTGTCCTAGAGAAAGATGTCAGGGAGAAGAGTAAGCAGGTCTGCTTGGCTCCTGACACCCTTTCCACCAGCTGCTTTAAAGAGACCTTCCTAAAGAGTAGCATTGGACATGAGGATGTCTAGTCACCCTACAATATTGTAGGTTTGAAGAATCAGGCAGACTTCTGATATTTAGCTGGATCTACCTGTCTAGAAGCTCCCAGTTTAGTCATTCATCTGGGGACAAAGGACATGTTAGTGTCCACATGACCTCTTATTTTATGGTAATGGTTTTCCAGACTGACAGCTCTTCTGGGGATACTTTTGGACTCAAACTATGTTTTACCTGTACTAATGATCACATTGCTGTTATTCTTTTTCTTTTTCTTTCTTTCTTTTTTTTTTTTTTTCATATCCCATGATGATAAACAAGCTTGAAGTTTTCTTTAAGTGGCATTAGAATTTGTGCAAGATTTCTTGTAGTGTCTTGTTTTCTTATTGCCATTAGTGGTGTTTCTTAAACTGTAGTTGTTGAGGGCTTAGTACAACAACTGTACTGTACTTTCAAGTAAAGACCTTCAAGTACATGACTATTATGGAAGATAAATGAGAGGAGAAGATAAATATTGGCTGCTTGAACTTGCTAAGTGCAGATGAGTTGCTAAGCTATTTCCATCTCTTCTCCATGCATATCACCTTCACTCTCACCACCAAACCTCACTGGTTCTGTGGTCAGTGTGTGGTGGCCAGTGCTTTTTAGGGTTCTCTATGGGATGCTTCAAATCACTTGTTGTCCTTTTTGAAGTTTCCTATGTGTTTCCAATGTGAGTGCCACTATAAAGTGGGGCTGAGCACTTCTGCTTGTGTCACTTTAAGTCCAGAGCTCAGGCTGTTTCCACAAGCAGCTCAGCATTTTGCATGCCCCAGCTCACATATAGAGGAAAGCAGCTTTCTGATGTCAAGACCAATAACCAGACCTCTGTATTTCTATTGAAATAGGAATGATGTAGGAAAAGATCAGGCTTTGTTTATTCAGGGCTGAGAAAAGATCCTGTTATGGCTGAGACATAAGGCAGCAGGATATATACATTTAAATGTAATGCTACTAAGGTGCTTGTAGAAGCTCAGAGCTGCCAAGCGTCCTGATTGCATTCTAGTGCCTAAACCAAACAGAGTGGAAAAGTGCCTCTGTGCTTTAGTGACCTTTCCCGGGGTCGAGTTCTAGTCCCATTCATTTGAGGATTGAATCCTTTTTTTTTTTTTCTTTCTCCCTTCAGCAAATGTTCAAATGTTACTGTTCATTGCGAGCCTTGGATGAATTTCTGTGCCCTTCCCAAAGCCCTCTGCAGCACCCCCACCTCTCTGCTCCCTATCTGCTGACACTAACCTGCTACATACGTTATTTTGTATGAACTCTCAAATAGTGCCAGTTTCAGGCTGCCTGCTGATGTTCACCACAAAAAAAAACCAACCAACCAAACAAAAAAAACCTAACCCTAATAGTCACAAGAGCCTGAGTAAATATAGTGGAACTATTGCTCTTGCAAGATGGGATTCTCATGTTCTCAGCCCAGTTTGCTTATTGACTCGTTGGGTGACCTTGGAAAAAGTGTACTAGAACAGGGATTGACTTCATCAGGCTAGTGACTAACTCATCTCAGCCTTGTACGGGTAAAAGAAGGGCTTCTGTGTCAAAGAGATACACCCCCCCACACCACCTCCCCAGTCCTATTCAGCTATTTTCACTGTTCATTGGGCTTTACTCTGAGTTTTCTTTGAAGAAAACAATGCCATCTTTTATGGATGAGAGGAGCAGAGTTTGTCAGAACAGAGTGATATAAGAGAGAAGTTTCCATCTGCCAAAGATTCAATCCAACATTGATGGGAAAATCTAAAAGAAGCTCCTCCATATGTTACTGATTCATGTTGTAATATTATTTGAAAACAGAAGTATCTGCGTGTTCCTCTCTCTGCATGTTCATAAAGGACTACCCTGAAAGGCTCACATCTCTTAGCCTTGATTATGAAAGAAATATCTAGTAGCTCTTTTCTGTGCTATATTTTGATAGTGAGCTTAGAGAGTGTTTGCATTGGAAAAATGCCCAGAGAACATTTTATTGGTCACATTCACTTTTAAAATGGTTTATATCTCCCGAAACCCCAGGTTTATGGTATTTAATATTACTAATGGGATGGTAAGATTGCCAAGCATTTATCAACATAGAGATATCAGAATGGAAATAGTAAAATGACACATTAATCTTTGAGCTCTCAATATGTCGCCACAGAAACACCCGCTGTCCATTATCCAGCTGTTATGAAAATACCGAGTTCGTAATAACAGACACTTTGGAAGAGAGATACAAGTGCCGGGGAATGAATATTGCAGTTGGCTTAAGCCTTCCTTTCCTTGCTCGTCTTCAGTCACAACCAATTTGGTCTCACAGGCAGCACTGCCTGCCTCCCATGAAGATAGGTCATTGGCAGGCTATATTTAAAAGGGGAAGACAAGAGACAGTTTGTATTTTTTTTTTTATTTTTTATTTTTTGGAATAAAGCCACACTAAGTACTCCTACACAGGGCATTTGGTCTGTAATGACAGCAGAGCTCCCACTGGTTTCAGCTGGCTCTAGATGAAACTCTCAGGGACCTGACATTTACACACAGTGGTTAAAGCTTTAAGGGTGGACAGGGGACAAAGTCTCAGTCTGCCTGTCGGAAGGGCTGTGGTTTTGCAGCTAACACCACTTCTAGGCTTGGGTGTCCCACCCTCATCCCAGGTCCTGACTATACTCATAGCCTGGTCTCTAAGGTATGAGTGTGAAAATGGAGAAACTGCTGCATTTGAAATTCCTGGCGGCACATCTTTATCTGATGAGAAGGGAGCTAGCATCAGCAGCATTTTCACCTGAGCCTGTATGAACCTAGATCCTTCTGCCTGCTCAAGCTGCTTCCCACAGGCTTTATTGGGTAAATAAAGTTTAGTTAACTGTTACCTCATTAAAAAGCCTTCTTATGTCTGGATGGTAGAAGAACTGGAACTGAATAATGCAAGTGTGAAGGTGCTTTTGCCTTTACTACTAGCAAAGCTGATTGGTCTCTGTAGTAAGCAGATCCAAAGGGAATTTTCTCCCTTATGACTGGGGAAAAAAACTTAGTCTGGTGCCAGATCTTCCTGGATATATTGGTAGGTAACCTTTCCATAGAAAGAGGGCCTCTAGTACATTTTCTGGCATACTAAGGATCAGGCAATCCAGTGTAGTAGGTTCAGCTCTTTTTGGCTCAGTTTACTCCTTCAAATCTGTGTTTAGTGAAGGAGAAGAAACAACTGTTCTCAAGCTAGGGTCAACTCCCTGCCCTTGCTTGACTAGGAACTGCGCTGGCAGTAGTGCAGTGTGCTGGCGGATGGCTCTGGGTTGGAGCAGAATCTCATGCACGGGGTATGGCACCAGTATTTTCCAGAAGCTCTTAACGAGCAGTGAATCTGCTGCTCTATTACTTGTCTTTGTGCAAGTGGTGATGATTTTATTTGTGGAATAGGCAACAGGGTAAAACAGAGATTCCCTCTTTTTATCCAAATATTTTCAGAAATAGAGAGCAAAGAAGGCTGTACCTGAGTTTTGTCTGCTTTAATATGCAGCCCCGTTTTTTTTTTTTTATTATTCTTTTTTTTTTTTTGTGAGAAATGTGCTCATGGACTTTCCCTGATGAACAAGGGATTTGATGTTAACTGGTACATATACAAGCTTACAGTTCTCTGGCATGCCTTTGTAATAGCACTGTTAGCCCATCCCTTCCAAAATCAGTTCCCACGTGCAAAAGTGTGTTTAAGTCAAACTTTCTCTGTGAGACACTTATTTTAAGCTCCACAGAGGCTTTGCAGGTGTGTCAGAAATAACCAGAGCTCACATAGCTGCATGGAAAATAAAAAGCTCTGTTTATTCACTTAAAGATCTGGCTGCGTGTGTCATCCACAATGTCAGACAAAAAGTCAACACCTCTTTTTAACTCATGTTTCTACTTTTTATGGACCCAATATCCTTAAGTACAACTGATACCTGCTGTATATCTTACAAGGAGTCAGATGTGTCTGAAAATCACAGCAGCAGTTCTACAAACAATCTGAGCATTTGTACAGTGCCTGTGCATTAACTTTACCCCTCCGGGGCTATTTCAGACAAGTATGTGTGCAGATAGTAATGATTCTTTGGGTGCATTCTAGAATGGAAAAAAAAGCCCCTTCTACCAACCTTGCAGATTCTTGGATGTGACTATCCCAGACCTTTTTGTTCAAGGATAAACACGGTGTCTGGTGATGACCTAACAGAGCACACTGTGGGGGAAATCACTAATGCCCACACATTTGTTCTGTTGGGCACCGTGACCTAAGAATAAAAAGTCATCTGTGGTGATGCATGTGCACTTTGCAGGGATTAGCCCATCTGTATCTTTCCATTATTTTTTTTAATTATTTTTTATAAAATGCCAGCTTCATGAGTATTTCAGCACTCGTGATGATTACTGTATTGTGCATCTAATAAAACTAATGATGCAAAGAATTTCCAAAGTTCAAGCACTTTCCTCATTTGTGAAAGCTCAAATCTAGAACACTTCTGAGAACTGAATGAAAATTTCCAAATTAAATTAGTAGGAAAATTGAATTAGGAGGTGGATTTTGTTGATGATGTTGTTGTGTTGTGTTTTTTTGTTTGTTTTTGTTTTTTTTTGTTTTTTTTTTTGTTTTTTTTTTCTCATGTCTTCTAAGAAATGAGAATTAAATGTTCTACCACAGTAGGATTACACATAGTAGACAAGAAATAGTAATAATTCAGAGGTAGGTAAATAAAAGGCTTGATTTATATTTACTTCTGAGTGCACAAAATGAGTCAGTGCCTTATCTTCTCAGTGACAGGAATTGAGTTGTTTGTTTTTTTGTTTGTCTTTAGTACTGTGGATATGTTATCTGTTTTTATCCTAGGTAATCCACTCCAGTTGTATATTATTTAGCAGAGATTAAACTTCAATTCTAAGCTTACAGCCTTGTCTAGATCTGTCTGTAATGAAGGACCAGGCTGTTTTCACCATCTCTGTGGTCAGCCCAAATTGTTTTCCTGACCTGATCACCTAAGCTAACTGCTGAGGTTGACTGCAGCAAGGCGTCTATTTCAGCAGAGGGCTGGTCTAGGCAAGGAAAGTACTGCATACTGAGGTAGTGCATGGTTTGTGTTGCATTCCTGCTCTGCATCAACTCCCTATGGCAGTGTGCTCAGTGAACAGATGGTATGGAGAACAACTCCACTCTGAAAATACCAGACATATCTGTCTTTGAAAGCAAAAGACTTTTCTTGCGTTGGGAACTGCCAGGTTGCAGTAGTGCTTATTTTTCTTGGTAAGAAAAAAGTAATTGTTCCGCAACACAGTACTGTAGAACAAACTTTTAGCCATCCATCAGCTGACCATTCCTCTGCAGTGTCCACCAATAGCAGGTGTGGCTTGAAGATCCCAGATTCTGTAGCTGCTGGGCTGCTTTTGAAATCAAATTCCTAGTCTAGAAAATCCCCTAGTCCTCACCCAATCTTAGGAAAATTTAAAATTGAAGATTGCTCCAGCTCTTAAGGGAAGGCAGTCTCCCAGCAAGCTGAGAATGAGACCAAGCTGGGTTGGACAGGTTTGACAGAGCACCTTGCACACCTGCACAGAGGAAGTAACGTCAGCCACAGTAATAGCAGTTATATGATCCTCCCTGGTTAATACTGTCTTACAGAGGCTCAGCCACAGCTGGATGAAAAGAGATTTTGGCTAGGGATAGCATCTGAAACTTTAGGAACAGTTGCTGAATAAAAGGCATCCCCAAATACTTTGTTTTGCTCCGGTGGGTACAGTGCACTGGTACAATCATTAGAAGCAAATTCCCAATGTCCTAAACTTCTCCTCTTCACTTTCTATTTCACCCCTAGCTTTCAGCTTTCCTCTCCTTACCCACATCTCTGCCTATGGCAGCACTAGAAAAACTGCATATTTGTGTCTGGAAAATGGTGGAACTGCAGCCTGAAGTATCTGAAGGTAAAACCTGCTCATTTGGGAAGCTAATGCTGTTTCATACTCTTTCCCCTTGCAATATAGTGGTGCAAAGTGTATCTGGTGAAAGAAGCTTGACAAAATAATTAATCATTGTTACAGTATTCACTCTTCTGACCTACAAGTCCTAATTAAAGAGAATCCTGAAAACATTCTCTGTGGGAGTATAGTCTTAATAACGTGGATTTTCCACTTAGGTTCAGAAGTACATCTAATGGCAGCAAGGACAAAGCTGAATAATAACAAATTTCTGGATCATGCCCTAATAAAGAACAAGTTTGGTAACAAGTTTGCACTACATTTGGGCACATCTGAACTGATGTGGTGAGACTGTCACAGTACTCCCTTGTCACTAATGAAATAGCTTTTCCAGTTCTCTTGGAAGAAGAAATATGTGGAGGATCTTAAGGCGCTGTGTCTTAAGGATCTTAAGGAGCAGCGTCTGTGGCTCGGCTTCACCTGCTCGGAGGTGTTTCACCAACACAGCTTTATTCTGCCCTGTCAGTCAGAAGCACAGCAATTATAAGCAATATCTTATAAAGCAGCTTAAGAAGAAGACCTGGACTTTCAAGACCTAAATAGGTCACCGAATGGAGATGAGCCATGGCATCTCCAGCCTCACAGGCATTGCTGCAGATAATTTGTTCATCTGCATTTCCGAGCTTGTGGCACACACATTTTTAATGGTCTAGGTTGCGTTATGAACTGGACATCTGAACTGAAATGCAGACTGGCATGTTTAACGACCGCTTAACACCAGACAGACATGCTCCTGTTCCAGAAGGCACACAGCCCTGTGGCTGGAGGTGGCTGTGGTGTCTCTGCGGACCACCTTGGTAGCAGGCTGCCACGTGGGCAGAACAGGTGGTTGTGGGTGGTGGTATCACTTACCCACTGCCATTGGTATGCAGTCACCACACCACATAGTGAACTGCTTTAGTAGCAGGTGTCTGCCCAAGATTATGATCCACAAAGGCATGGGATTAGAGCAGATTGCTGGTCACAGCCAACCAAGGCCATAAGTAATTGCTGCTCATATGAGGAAATAGGAATTTTCCTGTGTTAGGAAATAGGCTGCTGTACCTTGTATTCGGTATCTTTCACTTAGCACAGTGCAACAGAATGCAACACCTAGTGATCAAGAAACTTAAGGAAATGCTTTTAACATATTGATAAATACATATACTGCCAAGAGGACATTCAGGGAATTACAGGGCACAGATTACTCTGCAAATGTCTTTAAGCAAATCAAACCTGAAAATATTTTCCATATAAAATTATTTAAAGGTAGAAGGGAACAGTGCAGCTCCTTGCAATGCGCATCAGCACTGTAACTCCACAAGCATGTGGACAGGTATATGTGAGGCCAAATCTGTTCACCTGACTTCTCAGAAGATGTGGGTTTAACAGTGTCAGCTTGTAGACCCATGTTTCCGTCTCCCAGAATGCTGGTGACACTCTTTCAGTTTGAGTCCTGTAAACATAACCTGTCTAGAGATGGTCAATGGGAAAAGCCAACATATAAGGATCAGCCTATATGGGTTTACTGTGAGCAGGGAATCAGTGACTACATTTCTCTCCATCTTGGGTCTGAGGAAATGTGACTGTTTCATTAGGAACCATGTGATAAGGCACAAAAAGTTCTCTTTAAATGAGGCTTAGGAGGTATGTGTACAAAACCATGGTATAACTTTTATTATCCTTGAACAGTACAATACAGATTTCAGTTCACAGGTTTAACTTAATAATTTTCCATAATGAATTATAGAAGAACCACTTTGACAGGTAAATTCAACTTTGCTTTATTCCTTTTTTTTATAAAAAGATCAGCACTTAAATTGCTTTTCATAGGAGCTGCATTGTACAAGGGACTAAGAATCTCTGCCACATTATTTAATGCTATCAACTCTGTACTTTAACTACCAGTTTCCAGTACATAGGCAATACCTTGCAGAATTCAGCTCAAAATGAATCTTACCAGAGAATACAGCATGTTGTCTCTGAACCTGAAATTTATGTGAATGTTTGCTACTTTGAGGAAACAGGAGTATGCTCAGCACCTTCCATTACTGAACATTAAAAAAGTGTCTGGACAATCCTGTCCTAAGTGTTTGTATTACAGTCTTTCTCTACCAGAGGTTAAGGACATTGGTTAAATTGCAGGACTGACACTTAGCATGGATTTATTTCATAGAGTCTTAAAAGATAGGTAACATAAAATCATAGAATGGCTCGGGTTGGAAAGGACCTTAAAGATCATCTAACTCCAACCCCCCTGCCATAGGCAGGGATGCCACCCACTAGATCAGGTTGGCCAGAGCCCCATCCAGCCTGGCCTTGGACACCTCCAGCGATGGGGCATCCACAGCTTCTCTGGGCAGCCCGCTCCAGTGCCTCACCACCCTCTGAGTGAAGAAATAGAAAACAATAAATAGTAAATAGTAACACCTAACTAGTTTGCTTGTTTCCTTGCTTACTGCAAAAACTGTTTCTAATGAATACTTATCTGAATTCATTTGTTCCTGAAGGTCAACACACAGGTAGGAACAGAATGTCCATTAATGACATCTCTCAAACATATTTTCAGCTGTTGACTTTTGCCTCATCTGGATACTGTGCCTTTTATTAATGGAGAACCACAAAAGAAAAGCTCTTCAAAAGCAACAGTGGTCTAGCAGCCTCTCTTTCCATTGTAGGACTGTGTGGCTTGTTTTTTGTGCTGACACAGGTAAAGATCACAACAGGGTTATATGCTACTCTTGGATAAATACTCTAAAAGCCAAGACAGTGACATGCAGGTGACAATATTGCTTGACATTCAACAAAGTTTCCATGGTTAAGCTAAAAGATTTGATCTTATTTACTTGTAGTAGGGAGCCCATCTGAGGATGACTACAAAATGCAGAACATACTCTGGCACTTAGATGCTATGTTTAGACCTCTCTTTAAATTCTAGCCCAGGTGAGAAGCAGATTTCCTGCTATCTCAGTATTCATGGCTTAACAGCAGCAGAAATACACGTAATGCACAGAAACCTATCAGTGATGCCATGTATTGCAAGAGTGGCATTAATTTTGAAGGCTTTTGTGATTCCTGAGAACTTCCAGAAATGAAGCACTTCAGACTCCAAACCACTGCCTTTGCTCTCCATTTATGATAGATGTGGAGGGCCAAATTTGGAACTGATGCAACTCTCCTGATTTTTTTTTTGTGATGTGGCCGAGATAAACTTTGCCCTTTTAACTCTTGTTTTTCTTTCCAAGCTGTGTTGAAATACTTTATTTCTGTGTAGTTTTTTATTACAAGGAAAACATACTTGCTCTGCACTTCTTCGTATCACCGTTTTGATGTGCCAAACCCTTCTTTTCTCTCTCCAGGCAGTCTCTAGAGTGCCTGGAAGAGCGTAACAGCTCATTGACTTGCAATGTGATTAATCCTTGGATTAGTCAAAATATGATGCAAACAGATCCTGACCCAGTGCTGAATGTTGTTCTTGCCTGTGCATGTAGTGTTAGGTACCTTGCAACTGTCTCGAATTGATCAGGACATCCGGATTTTGTAGCCTCATTTTATAACTGTTCCTCTCTCTCTAATTCCATCCTGTGAAGTTCTGAGGATATGTAACAAGAAGCCATCCAGTTACTATTCCTTGCAGCTATCAGCCAGTGTCACCTGCTTCTTTGGCATCATCATGCAAGCATGCACTGTCACACTCCCTGCTGGAATCTCAGCTCGCGGGTTGAGATTCACACCATCACTCAGCCTGATGAGAGTGTTGACTCCTGGAGCCAGAGCTGTGTTTGGGAGCACATAAAAGCACCGGAGTCCCCTACGTCTTGGCAGGACTTCAAGGACTATCCCAACGAAGCGATCTTGACAGCATAGTTGTAAACTCCACAGGCCCCAAGGGCTCAAACACCATGATATTTATGCTACGGACTGGATTGCCAAGATAGTATTGCTGTTTTGCAGACATCGGTCTCTGGGTAAGAAGTAGTATTTCTCACACCTGTTAATTGGCATTTGAAAAAATTGAGACTGACTGAAGTGGGCCGCATGGCTGAGAAAGACAATGCATGCAGAGGCTGTAACCAGTGTTTCTTCTGTGCTCAGTTCAAAGGGACTTCAGCTGCATGAGTACCACAAATATTTGTGAAAGCCAGTATTAACATAATGCATTATTGACGTTCCTGATCTATTTAGGACTGTGCTTCCACAGTCCTTTCAGTCTTTACTACAGCCTCAATCTATTAAAAAAAAAAAAAAAAAAAAAAAAAAAAAAGTTTTCAGAGTTGTTAAATTAAAAACAGGTTTAGGAAACAGCTAACTATATGATAAACTACTGTAAGATTGTGAGATTACATGCAGGCTTTCAAATTAAGCATATCCTAAGCAAAATACTTTGCTGAACTGTATCCTCAGTTGTAATACTACCTCTAAGTTAGCTTCTCCACAATGTTTTGCCAGGCTGATCTGATTTTAGTAGTAAGCCGAGGTATCTTTGTGTTAGAAACAAATAACTAAGCATTAAAGCCAGAGAGGTGGAGTTGGATGATTTTTGGCAGATAGTGCTGCTGGCACTTCAGGTACTGTCAGGTAAGCAGAATTGCTTACTATTTCTTCTAAGACAACCAGAGCTGAAATTAGTTCATGAAGTTAGGTATTAACAGCCGATTTCAGACTCAGCTTGTTAAAGTAAATAGGGGAATTATCACCTTTCAGAACTACCTTCTAAGTTCTTTTGTGGGTAAAAGCCCTTAAGAACTTCAGAAGATATTTTTGCATTACTCAACTGTGAACTCAGTATCTTTTCCTGAGAATGGCGAGGGTTTTATTTTAACATATAAAAAAAGTTGGATCATGGAGGGCATAATTCTGTGACCCATAAGATCTTTCAGAAAGCAGAAAAACAGAGCAGAACACACGAAATCCTGCTCATAACTCTATTTTTCTAGCTTAAATACATGATTTATTTTTTTTTTAATTTTTATTTTTATTTTTATTTTTTTTTCTGAATAAACTCCTTTTAATTTGGAACAATTCCATTCATTCTGAACAAGTTGTAATGAAAATACAGTCCGTGTTGGTAATATGAGAATTTCAACCGACGGGAAATCAAGCCCCAAACCATCTTGAAATTATTCAGTCCAACGTAAAATATCTGAAGTGCTCTCATCAAACAGTCAACAGCAATTCATCAGATTCTTAGGAAAAAATCCCCTCTAATGAATGTAAGAAAAATGAGAACAAAGGGTAATATTTTTGTAGGATAGAAATAGCTGAAAGCAGACATCCTAAAACATTCCATAATAACACTACTCTGGTTTTCTACTAGTGTTTGTCTCTACTTTGAATGAGAGATGAAAAAACAGGAGTTTAGGCTAAACTCAGACCTGTTGTCATGCTCGGGCACCCCTCCATCATCACTGACTTTTTGCTCTTTTATCTGCGTTTTCCACCCTTCTCATATTCTTTCCCTCTCTCTCTATTTTTTTTTTAAATGTCTCCCACCTCGTGTAACCTTCTGTCTTTCAGAGTGACCCCTTCCAGCTTATGAAAACGCAACAAACAGGAGGAAAACGTGCTCAGGAAGCGGGATTTGGAGGCAATTCGCCTCTCCAGGACGGTCGAGCCCGGCCGGCCGGGGACCCGTCCAGCCCCGGCGGGGACCGCGGGCCAGCGGCACCCTCTGGTGGCCGGCGGGGCACGGCCCCGATCTCGGCCCCGGTCTGCCTCCAGGCGCGGCGTGTGACCAGCAAACACAGCCTCAAGGATCTGTTGCCGGCTGGCTCGAGGGCTCAGAGCCTTAGGGAGGTTTTGGCCCCCCCATCATAACCATGGGTGGGCGCAGAGTTGCTTGCAGGTCTCTTTCAGCAGTTTCAGTGTAATGGTTTTTGGTTGTCAAACTCATTTTAGGCTTCTTTGTTAAGTCCAGTACTTACCCTGCGTTATATAAGCGGCTTGAAAAAATGTTGGCCGTGTTAGGGGCCAAATGCCTGACATCAGAATTTAAAGTGCAAAAACGTTTACATGATGTGAGCCTACTATTTCAGCTGATGCTATTTTAAACCTACAAATCCCTATTTATTGACTGAATATTCTTGCCACATACACTTGTGTAGATTTTTACAAAGGCGGGAAGTGCTAAGAGCCTCTGATCAAAGCTGTACTCAGTGCAACCCGAATTCTGAATGCTGGTTTGAATTTCTTAGGCAGCTCATATCTTTAAAAATTGCTGCAGGTTTGCATTGAGCCAAAATTTCGGACATTGAACACTGGAAATGTTGACCTTGATTGGGATTTTTGCTCCTGGGTTTCTTTGTCTGGCAATAAGTCAGCATGGGAGTTTTCAGTCCTTTCTGATATATGGGTCCTTTCACTTGTGACTTAAAGCCATTGGCAACAGTCCTGTTTTCCTTAGAGGTCTGTCAATGAACCACGAGCCTGAACTCCTGCACTTGCTGTGATTGAAGTGATCTTATTGTACAGCTAGACTTCGTTGCTCATCCAGACCATAAACCATGGAGGTTACATGTTTTGATATCTTAGTAATGTGCAGAACCACTTTTGTAATTCTGTGATTCTATGATTCTACTTCTGCTTCTTCCAAGGCACCGTAAGAGCGCTGTTCTTTTCCATTCTTGCTGAAGCTTTGTTAGCTTGAAATGCCCTCTGCACAGTACTATAAGAAAGGACCTTGCTGTAGTTATTTGAATTCATCTCAGAGTTGAACATAAAATATTAGGAGGATTCCTTTAGCAGTGTTGAAATAGCATAAGTGGGCATATCCTATGCTGACCATGCATGTGATATTCCCAGCAACTGACTGACATGCCTTCAAAAGATCAAATTCAGCCTTCCTTGCATGGTATAAGATAAAAATCTGGCCTAGGATTTAACTGTACCTGGTAATTAAGTATAAAGAACAATAATGCCTCGCAAACCTCTCCAGGCCTACAGTAAGCATGCTGGAATCTTGGTTGCCATTTCTGCAAACTGTTTACAATTCACATACCTCTACAAATCCAGTCCTGATCTCAAATTGCTGCTCATAAACAACATAGCAGGGATTTGATGTATGAGGGCATGTTCTGAATTCCCCTTCCCTAGCAGTAGCATGGCTAGCTTCTAGCATTAAAAAACCTCTTATGTCTCTTCTTATTACAAGCAGTGCTCCATTAAATACTTGAATACATCTCATGGCCATTTTTATTATTATTATTATTTATTTTTTGTGACTAGTGGCAAGAAGGCAGATGTAACATTTTATTCTCTTCTGCAGCTGCTAGCTGTCTACAAATGAGTATTTGTCACAACTGGAGGCAGGGCAGCCTCTGTTAACCATCCCAGAATTTCTCTGGGATGAGTCCATCAAAGCCAGATGTTGTTAAACTTCAAAGCATGGTACAAAAGTGATCCTTCAGGCTGTTCTCTTGATGAATTTTAAAATATCAGTATTTCTTAATGAACCTCGGTAGTGCAATGATAATTAAAAATATCAGGTAAACTACAGTTTCATGTGCATGTGTGTTTCACTTTTAAGTTGGGTTGGGTGGAAGAGCTTTGTAGGACATGTTCAAGTAATGAAGGAATAAATTGTTTGCATTTACTTGAATTACACAAAATTAAGGGCTCTATCCCCAATTACTAGCTGTTTCATGAGGGCAAACAAACATGGTCCCAAACCTGTCAATATTGAACAAGCATTCGGACAAATCATATTGAATAAAATCACACAGCATATGTGTGAAAACCAGGAGATCGAGCCCAGTCAACATGGGTTCATGAAAGGTAAGTCCT
Organism: Stictonetta naevosa; assembly: GCA_011074415.1. Classification (NCBI taxonomy): domain Eukaryota; kingdom Metazoa; phylum Chordata; class Aves; order Anseriformes; family Anatidae; genus Stictonetta; species Stictonetta naevosa. The sequence goes on from CM021729.1 coordinate 10,816,784, forward strand.
GCCTCACCAACCTCATCTCCTTCTATGACCGGGTTACCCACCTGGTGGATGCGCAAAAGGCTATTGATGTAGTTTACCTAGACTTCAGCAAGGCCTTTGACATGGTCTCTCCCAATATTCTCCTGGAGAAGCTGTCAGTTCATGTTTTGGACAGGTACACTCTTTGCTGAGTTAAAAACTGTCTGGACAGCCGGGTCCAGAGCGTGGTGGTGCATGGAGTGAAATTACTCTGCTCTGTTGAGACTGCACCTCAAGTACTGTGTTCAGTTTTGGGCCTCTCACTACCAGAAAGACATCGAGACCCTGGAGTACGTCCAGAGAAGCTGGTAAATGGCTGGGGAAACAAGTCCTTTGAGGAGTGGCTGAGGGAACTGGGGTTGCTTAGCCTGCAGAATAGGAGGCTTGGGGGAGACCTTATTGCCCTCTACAGGTGCCTGAAAGGAAGTTGTGGGTCAGCCTCTTCTCACAGATAACTAGCAATAGGACTTGATATAATGGCCTCAAGTTGCACCAGGGGAGGTTTAGATTGGAAATCAGGAGACTTTTCTTCTCAGAAAGAGCAGTCAGGCATTGGAACGGGTTGTCCAGGGAGGTGGTAGAGTCACCGTCACTGGGGGTGTTTAAGGAAAGCTTGGACGTGGTGCTTAGTGATATGGTTGACATTGGTAGTAGGTTGATGATTGGACCAGATGATCTTTGCCAATTTTAATGAATTTGTAATTCTATGAAATATTCTAGTAGGCTATACTAGACCACAGTACAGGTGTCCACAGAGATACTTGCTTGATGATGACTGAAGGGGACAAATGATTCTTTATGATTCTGTGTTTGAAGACAGATTTAGGGGCAGGAGAATTGGGATATACAAGACTGAAAGAAGAATTATGTGAGGTCAAGAATGGAAGCAGGCGTGTCTCATTTTACTTTGTTCTCATTTACCTGTGTTTAACCCGAGGTATGTTTCATGAGTTCACAGAAATCAGGGGAAAAGTTCCTGTCCCTAGATAGGGTTGTTCCCAGTGACCATGAATTTGATGACAAGTTATTTCTAAGAGACAAGGGCTGGGAGCCTTAAAGGGATGAGAGATTATGTACATCAAATATGTATTCAGTTAGGAATACCTTTCATAAATGTAGCCTGGATACCAGCGGCAGAAGCCCTTTGTCTTTGTCACTCTTCTTGGCTTGTTATGTCTCCCAAGGGTGGCTTTACTCTTGCCTGGGGCAACCACTATGGGCTGGGGACAATATAAAAGATTGTGACAGAACAGAGAGCTCAGGCAGCTCACTGTGAAATGGCCTTTATATTATTACTGATTCACAAGAATGATGCTGTAAAGACAGAATTTTTTCATCTTCATTATGCTTCTCATGTTCATTTAACTTGTTTTAACCTCTAATTGGTTAACTTTTTGAGTGGAACAAAATTGAGGTTTATGTTTGCACATCCTTGGGAGGTGGGTAATTAACCCTTCATGAGATATGTGTATCTGGTATTTGGGAAATACATTAACAGGACATCCTTTTCTGACACAGGAGATGAGGAACAACAGACAAGTAAGTCTTAATATGTCTTACTTTAAAAATTGGTAGGAGCTGTGTTTAAAGAGAAGAGAAGGATGTGTATGAAGGATGTGTGTGCAGGGAAGGATGGACACAAAAACTAAATAACGCTTCAGGAACATGTTGGAACTCTTTGAATAAGCTCTTGGTACTGTGATCATGTTAAATTCCTGCTGATTTCCAGAAGACTTTTCACAAGGTTTCTCACAGAAGTGCTCCAGAAAACCCTGATCTGTGAGAGAACAAATTAAAGGTTCTTCGTGGATTAATAACTGGTTATAGGTAGAAACAAAGAGTAGGAATAAAAGTCAGTTTTTAGTTTAGGGAAGTCACCACTGGAGTCCTCTGAGGATCTGTCCTAGGGCTGGTAGATTTTGACATACTCATAAAAGATGTAGAAGAAAGGAATGAGAAGGGGGTGACAAAGTCTGCTTGTGATAATAAATTACAAAGGGCATTTGAAACTAGAAACAGCTATGAAGAATTACTTGCCTCACAGAGGGTCTCGTGCTGGAGGGTACAATACCTAATGAAATCCAGTGCTGCCAAACATGAAATTATGCTTATACGAAAAAAAGGCAAAAATACAGGCACAGTGATGGAATTAGTACCAGTTATTAACTCTCAGGAAAGAGATTCATCACATGTTTCTGTAAAAATGTCAGCTCACTTTGTAGAGCCAGTTATGCATAGAATGGTAAGAATTACAAGGAAAGAAAAAGTATGTGAAAAAGGAAACACTGTTATGCTACTACAGAAACCTGAATTGCACCTAACCACAGTTTCCAGTTCAGAACTCCTGTCGCTGACAAGACTTAGAAGAACAAAAATAAAGATATTTCAAATGGCAATCAAAGATTTGCAACAACGTCTGTATATAAGGTTGAACTACACAAGTATTATGCTGCCTGCAAAGTAGATACTTTAGAGGGAGAGATGAATGAGATGACCATAAAACCATGAGGAGTACAGAGAAGGTATACAAGGAGATGGTCCACTATCCTTCATGATAGTACCAGAACTGGGAGACATTAATGAATCAAGGAAGGTAGTGTCAGATTTGAAGTTGAGAGGAGGTAGTTCTTCACACACTCTGAACTGTGGAAAACATTGACATGTCTGTGAATGCTGAAAGTTAGTGTAGACTCAAGCATATGACAAAATACTTAAATAAAAGTAAATGAAAAATTTTCGTAATAATAATATTTTTACTTAATAATTTACGAAATTTTCAAGAGCTGTTTGGCGCAAAGTAACATCTTTGCCATGGGTGTTTCTGAGCCAGAATCTGCTAAAGGTAGGGAAAGTACTCTGGGAAGGCCTGTAACTCTTCAGGGGCTGTTGCAGAGACAAGATGAGTGGGACAGATACACAGTGTGACCTACTATAGCATACTGACATCCTTGTGGCGAAAAGAGGTAGCAATGAGAACAAAGAGGAAAAGGTGAGCTCAGAGCATGGGCTATAAAAGATCCCAGTAACATGTTGAAATTGTCAGCCCATGCAGACATCTGGGCTGCTGTACCTTCACCACTGTTCTTGCCATGTAACAACAGGCAAGATTATAGCTTGCAGAGGGAATGCATCCTTGGTATTATCTCCTGGTTATTTTCTCCTTGTGTTAGTGTGTATCTGAGTGACTGAATATCCATGACAATAGCCTTTTTTTTCCACTAGATGTCAGACAAAGCCTGTGATTGCAGTCATTCTGCTCAGCTTGCACATTCAGATACAAGGTTTTATTAATTGTCTCTAAAATGAAGGATTTTATTAAATATTAATGCATTTTTTTTCATGTGTATACTTGATACTTGGCATAGTACCACATAGTATGCTTAGTATTTATTTATCAGTCTGGATTTCATTAGAATTTACTGTTGCAAGCTGGAATTTCTTCAGGGGTCCAATTCAGGCAGACTATCAGTGTCTCACTGGGCCACAGTGAACATGAGTGAAAAAAACAGCTTAGGAGCTGGTGCTTCTCAGGCTGTACTGTGATTCAGTGCCAGGATTCTTTTCACAGTCAGTCACAACACATTGTTTTTAATGGTGTTTGGTTTTGTTGTTGTTGTTTTGGAGGGCTGTCTTTGTATGGAAGACTTTTGCTCTTGGACTTTCAATTCTTCTATCTGAACATTCTTAAGATCTAATAGACATGTCCTCACTTGTTTGCAAGTTACCCTGTTTGAAGTGGAGTGATCTGCTCATTACGTTTTTCACTGATAGCTGAGAGCTGCTGCTTCTGCTTCAGGAGAGATGGCATTGCTATATGCACAAGATAAATGCCATTGTAATTACTGACTCTATAATTACCACAGTGCCCTGGAATTCTCTTTCTTTGGTAGCCAGGCAGAAAATTTTGGGAGCCCCTGCTCTGAAAGTTGGTAAGGTATATTTGTGGTTAAAGGGTTTTTGGTCTGTTTTTGTTTTTTGGTCAATTTAGCTTTACAGTAGCAATGCTTCTCTAGATTCCCCCCCCCCCCCCCAATAATATGGCAAATGGTCATAAAAAACATTTTATTTGTTCTCCTCCACAATACAGACCAGAGATACAGCCATCCAAGTGGTAATGGACCTATTCAGAAAGGCCTCTAGATCTGTTGAGTGGAGTGCTTTTTTGGCCAGAAGTGTTTTGTTCTTATGATTAATCATCTCAAAAGAAAAGTTGAATTTCTTACTTGATTGATTGATTAACTGATTGATTGATTTTGCATGAATGATACGTAAACAGACAGTTTTGCATCTCACAAGTTGAGATTTTGCCTCAGTATGGCTAGACATGATGGTGAATCAATGTCATGCTGTCTGGAGAGCCTGGGAGATTGAGTTGGGTGTTCTGCTGTTTGCTTGGGGCTCTGCGACCCTAGCTCATGCAGAATAGCACAGAGCCAAGCATGAGATGTGGTGGTCTTTGACTTTTCCCTGTAAAATAAAATCAGCTAACTATATAGACCAAGGAATTAATGTCTTAGTTTTGCTCACCATAGAAACCTGTCACAGAGCAAAGCCTTTTCTCACAACAAATTTAGGAGCATTTAAAGGTAGGACATGACAGTTTGGTGCAGAAGTTGGGACCACTTGGGTTATGTCCACAGAGTGCAAGCACAGGATGAGAGCCACATCTGGGTGCAGCATGTTGGGGACCATTCTGGTCAATTTTGAACCTGGAGGAACAAAGAATATAGAATGCTTGTGCAGCAATGCCTTTTCATTGTTGGCTAAGATGAGGGTGCTGCTGCCAAAGTAATAACAAAACATACTGAAATGGACTAAAAAGGATTAATGCCAGATGGGACGACATAAACAATTCACTCACTTCCCTGCATAAAACCTTTCTTCTTCTTGAATTGTGTCATAGTTTCTAGAAAGATACCCAATCTTCAGTGGTTAAGTGCAAATCCACTGTGACCATATATGTGGTGTTCTGGTAACTGATTACTTTCATTGCAAAAATGTATGTTCTCCACATTGAATTTGTCCAGCTTAATGTAGACACTAGACCTCATTATGCCTTTCCATATTAGGCTAAAGATGACCAGAACCAATATTAAGGCCTAGGAATAAGGTTATTGTATGTGGTCTATCGGGTCACAAACTTAAACAACTGTCAGGGTTATCTACACGGTACAAGTTTATAGAACAGTGCAGAATAGAGAGCCTGGAAACCAAATTTAGATTACTAGGAAGAAAACTTATGTTCAAAACTTTTGATGGTTTTCTCTCCAAGTGTCTGTTCAACTTGAGCTTGAGAAAATAATAAAAAAATATTTAAAGTAGTATTTATACCTATTTATTCCTATTTATTCCTTTGGTGGAAGAGGAAGTCTCTGTATTTGCACAGCCCTGCCTGGTAGAGCTTTTGGTAAAGTTCAAGGGAAGAGAGTTGTCTGCTCTGGTATATCTTTATCTGAAATCATAATTTTTATTTTTTTTTCCAAGGGTGATGGTGTTTGTGTAAGCCCAGATAACCAGATAAATTCAGATAATCTGCCCAATAACTTGTACGTGTTTCACAGCTTTAAAATAAAATAGACGAATAGCTTTCCATCCTTGCTGTTGGTTACAAGATTTTTAGTGCTCCCTGCTTTTTCCAGGGCTATCACAAAGTTGTCTTCCCTCTGGAGAATGAAAATCCATACATATTTTCAACTTGTTCTCAGCAGCTGCTGCCAAAAATCTGGAGTTCCTTGACTTCATACTTCTACTTAGGCCATATCTCAGGGGAGGCTTTCTAGCAGGCCTGGGGTGAAAGAAACGTTAGGGACTTTGACAATAAAATGTGCACTGAGGGGAGATTTACCATGTAGTGGTAAGAAAACAGTTGAGGAAGTGGTTTAGATACTGACCTTCAAGTTAGAAAGTAGCAAAATCTGGGAAGGCAGAAAGAAATGTAGAAAAGTATGGCAAGTGAAGAGCTTGTGAAAGATATTTGAGACAGGAGCGGAAAGAATACTGTCTTGAAGTTTTGAAGGTTGTGAAGATACCTTAATGAGCTGATGAGTTCAGCAACACTTTGGGAATGTGGGACGATATCAGTAAGGGGCTTTGCCAGTCAGTAGCTCTGGCCTCCTGTGGGACACCATCTCACCTAAACTCAGTCCAGCTGTATCTTGAAACTACTTTACTCTTGCCTCATGATTAATCCTGTTGGAGGACTTGCTCAGACATTTTACTCCTTTGCTGGTTATTAATGTTCTCTTGAGTTTCACATTAAATTTGCTCTGACCCTGTTGCAACCATTTTTTTTTCTTATGTTAGCCCTGTTCTTTATTTAAAATAGCTCTTTTCTCTCCCTCCTTTTTACCATGGCAATATAATCATACACAGAAATTATTCTCTCATCCATTTTCTTGAAGTGTTTAGTTTGCACTCTCTGTTTTCTTGATCATCCATATTGCTGTCAACTCTTTTATACTTTTGTGTCTTTATTTTCAATTTTTTGATTTATGTTTTTGCATATTTCTTAAATATTTTCCATTTAAATTAATACATTCATAGATGTTTGAAAACCATTGTTGATTATCCGTGAAACCTGCATAACATATTTAAGAAGAATTGGGGCTCTACTGTTGTAATTTTAAGTACCTGAAAGTATACCTATTCTGTCAGATAGACAACCAAATCCCAAATCTACCCCATGCCTTTGTAAAGTAGATTTTAAAGCAGGAGTAGGTTAGCTTAAGGACAGTGATTTTACCATTGGTTCTTATTCTGCATTCTGCTCTCTATGCAGGTATTTTGTTTGTTATTTTCTATCATTACAGACTGTTCTTTTCCCATCTTATGTGGAGGTCTTGAACTTCTGTATCAGAAAAAAAATGCTTAATAGAAGTACTGTGTCAATTACTAATACTCAATTACTGCATTTTGCATTTCAGAAGAACATAATAGTTTCTTTCCTTTTTATTTTTTTCTCCAGAGTTTGTTTAGAAGATTGGAAATATATAAACGTATTTTCTTCCAAATATCTCATGAAATGACACCTGAGTAAAAAGTGCTAGAAAAGCATCAAGTTTGCAGAGTTAAAAGAGTTTTTCTGTTCCTTTGGTGATTTGCTAGCATTGTTGAAAAAGACCTGTTGGGGTTTTGTTCTTTTGATGTAGAGATCTAGATGAAAAAAAAAAGATGAATATTGTTGGTTTAATAAGTACACTCAAGCTTGATCCAATACACTGTGAAAGCAGTGGAAAGAATTCCATTAGCTTTTATGGGCCTGATTTGATGCCCTTTACACATTAGCATATCCTCTAGTGCAGCAATTGATAAACTGCTGCTGATTGTAGTCTTTGAAAATGGTGTATGTCAGGGTTTTTACAACTTCCAACAGGATTCCACCAAGTTAATCATTATGTACCAATATCCTTTTACAAAGTTAAGCAAGAGAAACATTTGCTCTATAGTGTATTAGTTATGTTTTTCCTTTTGTTGGTACCTCTTTAATTGCACTTTCCTTTTCCTATTTATTATTTATCTCTGTAATTGTGTTCTTTCAGTATGCATAACCTATTGGGATATAGTGTGTATGAAAGGCACCATAGGAAATAAAGTTTTATAGCATAAGGTATTGTTTTTAAATGTTGGACACATTGGCTATTGATTTCATTTTTATTGCACTCCAAAATCATAAGCTACTTCAACAGCAAATTCTCATATCCTTAACAGCAAATAAGCAAGGAAGAAATGAATAATACATTTTATTTATGTTGCTTCCTGCAAGTTTCATCTAAGCCCATCGGGTGAAGATTTAATTTTCATTGCACTGTGTAGCTAGCAGTCATACATCCATAATCTACCACAA